>OY728156.1:551339087-552539087 GCA_963277665.1 Viscum album
CAGAAAATCAAGATCCAAAGACTATTCTGTAGGATCTAGATGGGTAGAAAGGGAGTCTTCCAATGCTTATCCCTTAATATCTTTCTGGGGGACAAAATTAGTGTCGAATTGTTGGAGGATCACTTCCCACCTTGCTAGATGCCCTATTAACATGGGATAGTTCATAATTTACATCAGTGGATCCACTCAGGACACTAGTTGTATCTCATTATTCTATAAGTAGTGTCTCAATTTCTTCACTATGAATACCAGCACAAGGAAGCTCTTCTCAATAGAGGAATATCAGGTCTCTGTATTGAGGAGCATGCAGCTGAGATAGTACAGACTGTTCTCTGTCCCTTTTTTGTTTTTTTGGGAAATAAGGGAGCTAAGAGATCATTCCAGGGTGGTCACATAAAGGACTAGCGGCTTTCTAGAAATAAGTGGCATCAGGACCGGAGGCTATAATAGGTACTAATTGATTTCCTTGAAATCATTCTAATACTCTTCATTCCATTGATAAGCAGCACCTTTCTTCATGATCCAATAAAATGGATTACACTTGCCAGCCAGATTCACGATGAATCAGTGTATATAGGCTAAGTGGCCTTGAAAACCCTAAATATCTTGAATGTTGCTCAGAGGAGACATCTAACTAATGGACTTGATCTTATTTGGATCAATCTTGATGCCTCTATATCTGACAATGAAGCCAAGAAACTTTATAGAGGTGACCCCGAAGGTGCACTTCAATGTATTTATCTTCATATGGTGAGATAGAAGGAAGACGAACACTTTCTCAAGGTCTTTGATATGGTCTTGGCATTGGCAAGATTCGACCACTATATCGTAAACATAGAATTCCACCAATTTCCTTAGGATCGACTTAAATATGCGATGCATGACACACTAATAGGTGGCACCTACATTCTTTAGACCAAAAGGCATCACTTGGTAGCAGAAAGTACCTTGTGGTGCCCTAAAGGCTATAGACTCCTCATCCTCAGGGGACATTATAATTTAGTTATACCCGAAATACCCATCCATGAAGAAGAGATCCTAGAACCCAGTGATGGTTTCAATCAACAGTTCTATCATGGGAAGGGGAAAATCATCCTTCGGATAATGATGGTTGAGATCCCGAAAGTTGATGCAGACTTTGATCTGTATATTCTTATTCCTAATAGGTATGATGTTGGATAACCATCTGGTGTACTAGACCTCCTTGATGAAGTTGGATCTAATGATCTTATCAACCTCGGCCTTGGCTATGGCACTGTGAGAAGGGTGCTTCTTTCTGAGAGGTTGTTTGGGCCCATGATGATTTGATGGAAGACTGAGGCAGTGGACAGAAACCTGGGGATCTAGTCCTAGAATTTCATCATAACTTTATTCAAATACATCATGATGTTGCTTCAATAAGTTCACGTATCGTTGTTTCTCTTTGACAGACATAGCATTACTAATCAATGTGGGTTTCAGATCCGTCTTGTTATTGAGGTTCACCTGTACCAACTCATTGACCATGGTGGAGACACCCTCTTTGAAGGCAGTAGGAGAATCCTCCAAATACTCCTATTCATTCAAAAAGGAGGGATCTTCAATGGGAGGTGATTCCTCTAATTCAAAAGATCCTGATAGGACACTAGTGCCAGCCTGAGCGGTGATGGACACTACATCGGGGGGCTCCTGTGTTTCTACAACCATAGCGATGAAAGTAGTCAACCCAATCTCATCCAGTATTCGGCCCAAGGGGATAATCTTGATGATTCCAAAGAAATATTTTTGCATTGGATTGATCCAATTTATCCCATCCTGGAAAAACAATCAAGTATGATGTATTGTCATTTCCATGGGGTGGACATCCTGATACCTTATGGGATTAGGAGGCTTTGGGATCACCCAATCCTGATTTGTGTAGGAATATGAGGTGATCTTCCGGTATCTCTTAGACCTAGGAATGTGCTTTCCCCTCATTATTGAAACAACAAAGAATTTCCTCGGATCCAGGGTCATAACCTCCAATTGGTGGATCGGAAAAATGTAGGCATCATTCGGGTCTTCCCATGGGTCGGTTGTAGTCGTAGCATGTTCAACCTCATTCACCTGGATATGCTTGTCCTTGCTCTTGTAATAGTCAGAATTCAGATAGCAGGCTTCATAAGAGGCAAAGGTAGATGCATCACCTTGGAGTATACCCACTAGACCATTAAGGGAGTACTTGAGGCATTGGTGATATGAAGAAGGGATTGTTTCATGTAGATGGATCCATGGTCTACCCATCAACACATTGTAAGCAGTGTCCTGGGAGACAACCATGAACTCGGTGATGGATACCAAACTGCCAAACTAGGTATTCTGTAAGATCTTACCGACTGGTGTCTATTTCATCCTATCATAACCTTAAATATTCAGGTCAAAGGGGCTCAGATCATCCTTAGACAACCCCATATTCTGAAACATCCGAGTTGGGATAAGGTTGATCCTAGAACCTGTGTCGACAAGACAGTGATGAACCTTCATGTCATTGAAGTGTCCAGTGATGTACAGTGGGTGGATGTGCCCCTATATGGGTGAGCCTTCATCTTCTCTATAGAAAGAGATGATAGCTTGACATTCTGCGTGCTCGGCTGCCTCATCATGGAAGGCTTTTGTAGCTGCTACCTCCATATCAAACTATAGGGGGCTACATAAAGCCACAATAAGGGATTCATGTATATTTGCTGATAGACGAAGAGCCTCAAGGATAGAGAGCCTTGCAGGGATAATTTCAATATGTTTAATAACATCATACTTTCTTGCCAAGTGTGAACTTCTGCTGAGAGGAGGTCACTCTGTAGTAGGAGGTATGATGGGCCCTTCTGGATGAACCGGCAGTTTAATGGTGCTGGGAATGTTCCACTGCTCGATAGTTGAACCTCGTGAAGCGACTACCAGATGGGGGCTAGATGACTGAGGCTGGTCCATAACAGAATGTGGTTGATCACAGTGCGGTCACAGTGGCTCCGCCCAGTCAAGTAGCACAAATGGGGGTGAAGGCGGACCTGATGATACCAGATGAGAAGGATGCACATGCTGAGCTCTGCGTTGGGCCTGTTGTCTGGTTTCGGTGGCATGCACAGATTGGGTGGAAGTATTGACTAAGTCATCTCGGTAACCCATAGAGCCACGGATCCATCGACGTTGGTTATGGCTAGGGACATTGGGAGGATCCATTTGGAACTCCTTGTCATCAGGAACCATATAGGGGTTTACCAACTCCATGGTGTTACCCAAAGTGTACCCTTGATCGTCACTTGAAGAATCCTCCACCACAAGAAAGATTCTAGGGGTAGTTACCATCTAAGGGGGCATGAAGTTTCCAAGAGTATGATATGATGATGACTTCAATGGGGGACTTTTTTTTTCTTTTTCATCATCGATGCTTGATCTTATGGGAAGAGGAAGGCTGAGACATTGATGCAGAAGTACTGGTTACAGGTGAAGCGGTGACCTTTGAAGGATTGGGTCAATTTAGATATTCACGGATAATATTGTGGGCACGGGAGACTACCTTATGATCCATCTGGTCATCATATTTGTGAGAACCGTGGTTAGGCACCCGATGCCACTTACCCTCGCTATCACTATCGCTGTCAGGCTTTATGAACACACATGCCACCTATTCCAGAGCTAGGCCTAACCTGACTATGTTGTTATCAAATAGGTCTTGAATAATATCTTTAAACACATAGAATTTTTTTATGGTGTTCCCCAAGATTTAATGATAAGGGCAGTAGTTAGGGTGATCAATGAGATCCACCTCTTCGGGCCTCTTTCATTCTGGAAACCGTAGGATTCCCTATTCCAATGCACTTCAGAAATAACTGGGGACCTGAGCCTCATTGAATGAGTAGGTCTGGTTCCTTCTATCTGGAAAGGGGGCTCTGGGATCTTGGACCTAATGAGGGGATGGAGGAGCTTGTCGAGGAGGTGGAACCTGGTTATCTCACCTTGGTGGCAGCGGCGCATTACGTAGGGGCACCTGCTGATTTTGAGGTGGGTGTTGCTGGGCCGAAGGCTACGCTTAAGGTGGAAGACCTCTGTGAGGTTGTGTATATGGTTCTAGTGGTAAAAAATCCAGTTACTTGGGGGCCTCTATTTGTGCTACTATGGTGGGATCGGCCTTAGCGGCTCTTCTTGTGGGAACCATAGAAGGCAATGGACGTGCCTGACTGACCTGCTATAAGGATTCCTACAGATGTTGGGCCTTATAAGAGAAATCTCGAAATCCCATAGGGTAATTTTGAGTGATGAGAGAGGGGACTAGTTCATTTTTTACATTACCCACACACATTGTCAGCAGTTGTTCCTGAGTCAACGATATATCAAGGGAGTAGGTGAGTCCTTTCCACCGAGTGACAAAGTCTATGATGCGCTTGCCAAGCATCTTATTACACTTGAAGAGGTATTAAATACTCATCTTCTAGGTGGTAAAGCTGAACTGGTAAAGAAATTTACTATAAAGATCTTCCCAGCTGGCTACTGACCCAATGGGTAGCTAGTTGTACCAAACAAACGTAGGCCCTTCCAATGTCTGTATGAAACATCAGAGTTTAGAAGCTTCTTGCTACGCTGGAATCCCCAACATGGGTCCACACCTTGAGATTAAGTGGTTCAGATGTTGTGATGGGTCTCATTTCTCATTAAAGGGGGAAAAGGTAGGGTTTATGAAACTTTGAGGTACTAACATATCATCTACCCATGTCGGGTATGGCTTACCATCATGCGGAATTACCACCTGTCGAGTTTCCAAAGCCTTGAGATGGGAAATGAGCACCACCATTGGATCATTTGTGCAGGGATTTTTGTCTTGATGAGGATCCCTGACCACTAGTGCATTGGTAGGTTCTTCAACATGATAAGAAAGTCTAGCAGCTCATGGAGTGGCTCGTGGTATGACCTGTAGAGTGGCTGGTGGGATGACATGTAGAGTAGCTAGGGGAACTTGAGTCAGGTCCTGAATATTATTGTGCTATTCAAGTGGATTTGGTGATACATACCACGCTCTTTTTCCATAAGCACTAACCTCTACCTTGTCTATGTGGATAGGATGGTCAGGGTCACCTGGAGGCAACTCACCAGGGGGAGTTGTACTTGACCTTGCTGCCCTAGTCGATGTTCACCATAGTATAGTCGTTGCTCCGCAACATGCTCATCAATGAGGTCATCAAACATCTTCTTATTCTCCGCGATCTGTTGACATAACGCGGCCTTCTCAGGATCATCTTCTGTCTTCTATACTGAGCCAGATGGTTCAGAAGGTTTGATGGTCCCAAGATACTCTTTTCCCTTATTGGGATTCCGACCGAGGACTAATGACTCGGTGATCATGAGAAGACCCAGCAGATTTCTCTACTGGCGAGTAACCCTTCCCAATAGATCCAATAGGTGTGGAAATCCTCTAGGAGGTAAGTTCTCATCAAGGAGTTCTATCGCATTATCTCCCTATGATAGGTTGGTCGTGTTAACTATTACTCTACCTAGAGACATATCCTCAATATCTTATGGTAAGTTTGGATGGCACCAGATAGAACTGAAATGAAGGGTAGCACACTTCCCCCAACCATGGACATGAACATGGGGAGAAGCCTCCTTCATAATTCTGTGGAGCACTTTAAATCTCTAGGTGCATCTTTGTTGGAGGGTCCGGTGGTAATCGGGTGATTCGGGGCGCTGGGATACATGGAGCATAGCCAAGTCGACCATACAGTATTGTTGGTCAATATCTTCAAATTGTACTTGACTCTTGGGATAATCCACTCGTCAATAATGGATATGGAAGTGCGTCACCCAAATGGTTTGGTGAAAACATGCAACTTCCTCCTGGGTGATTGATTCTAGCACACTGAAGTTCATGGTTGGAACTTGTCACGATCCACCTTCACCAAAAGGAGGGAAGGGACAGAAAATTGCCAGACCCTTTTTTATTTAAGTTGAAGGAGAGATAATGACCCCCGAGACCCGCCATCAATAGGTCCTGGAGTGGCGACTAGCACCAAGGGTATAGAATCACACACAAGATGGAAGGCATTACCCTTTTTATTTTAATAGGATCGAGAGATAAGATAGAAACCCCAACAACACCAAAGATTAAAGTAAAGGTAAATCCAAAAGTAAACCATTCCCATATGCATGTTCAAAATTAAGGGATACAAGCCACAAAAACTCCAAAGGTAATGTACCAATAAAAGAAAAACAACAACAGAAACTGCCCCAAGGTCCGAGCTAGTATGGTCCCGCACGATCCCTGAAGTCCTCCTGGAAACCTGAAAACAGTTTTATATACGTAGGGTGAGCATACAAGTACACTCCAATGGGAAAACCAAAGACTCTCATGCACAAGTGGAGAGGAATTCTAATGCCCTGTGAGAAAAAAAACCAAAGCACCTAGCAAGGAAAAACTATCCACCCAAGTCTCATCAAGGCACACTCCCCAAATAACACACGGCAAGTAAAGTATAGTAATAGCACATCAATATTTAGGTACCCTACGCCACTTTACCACTGGTTATTGAAGACATCCTACGCATCGAACCAATCCTGCCATTCTCACCGCAGTCCCACTGCCATACCCCGCCCGCACACACCTGGGCCATAACCTCACCGCAGTCCCACTGCCAAACCCCGCCCGCACACACCTAGGCCATAACCGTTATCCCACCCACAGACACCTGGTCCACAACCACCATATATAACCACACCCGCAAACACCTGGGTCAGAACAACTACTGCCACACCCGAAGACACCAGGGCCTCATCCTAAAGACACTTGGGAAACAACCTGCCCCCAAACACCTGGTCAAACCACCACAACTACCCTGTGTGAAGATTCTTGGGATAATAATGAACCTCGGGCCATCATAGTCTGCCTAAAGAGTCTTGGGCTATTCAACAAAGGGAGCAGAAAAGGAGCTAATAACCAGCCACTCATAGGAGTGTTGGGAAAAACACCCTACCCATGAAATGGGGTGTTCGGCACTAAGTGCTCAACTTGGGTGGGGAGTGAATAAGAAACATGAGAAATACATGTATATGTATAGGTAATAAGAACTCACCCAACCTAGGTTTTTCCAAAGCCAACCTAAGCACAAACACACTCGTCACTATCCATTCATAAAAGAAAAGCACAACACCCACGGCCAACTCGTTTCCAGAACCAATTCCCCATTTAAACCATTCTTATTTCCATTCCAAGTTATCCTGTTTAAGTAAAATTCTGCAACACTAGGCAACTAAAAGTCATAATCACAAGACAAGGGGAAAACTACATCCACGCAGCAATTTAAACATTCACACCCGGTTCTCTTGTGAAGTTACAACAACAAAGGGATAAGTGAGTTCCCTCAATGCACTGGAGCCAAAGAAAATCCCACAAAGGGATAAGTGAGATCCCTCAAAGTAATGGAAAAAAATAAAACCCCAAGACACAGCCCCATGTCCCTAGAACCAATGTTTTCTCAACAGCATAGGATTCCACCTCAATTCGTGATACAAGCAGAGGATCCCATCCTCACCCACATTGCCCCAGCAATCTAAGCCCCCATCCAAGAAAACCATAAGGTCACCTAAATTCATCCCATGGAAGAAAACAACCAAACCACTACTACCAACACAAAGCAGGCCCAATCAGGTATTTTCAGATTTAAAATATTTAACACACTCCATGGTTTCAATTCAATTGGGCTTAAACCGGGTTTATCATAGAAAATGAGTTGATCCTGGTGCTTTCAATTTATTTGACCGAATATACATCATTAACCAATTTCCTTTATACAACACAAGTTTGACAACCAAAATACAAGCCATTTAAACATCACAGGAGGTAAGAGTTCATTAGTGCATAGATAAATACCACTAACGGCCATGATTTTCAGTAGGCGCAAGCCCACACAATTCAGAAATCATTAATCAGGAAAGAAAAGAAGACAGAACAACATCATCGATCACACCCCTCCCCTTAATTCTTTTAAAATTATGTTTGTTATCTTCATTAGTGTTTGGTTCATCCATTCCTATAGAAGCAGTAGCGTACCCAACCCACATGATACATTGAAGAGAGAGATGAAGGAAAAATACCTACTTGATTGATAAAAGATCGAAGTTTTTCTCCACACGCCAGGAACAGGGGATGTGTGGCCTGTAGGGGAGGAAATCCATGGAAGATGTGCAGAAGGTTCCAACAGAGGCGCACCACAAGCCACGGGAAGAAGGAATCCAAGCACGCCAGGAATAAGAAAGAAATTCAACCGAGAAGAAAAGGAGAACTCTAGTGGGAGATATAAAGAGAGTAACGGGATATGGAATTTCGAATGCTGGAAAAATGGATCGGGGTTTCCTATGTGGGTGGGCAGTTACACATGATGATATTAAGGAGTTATTTAATATCCCCCATCAGTTATGTTTCTCTGGATTCTTAGGAATCAAATCTGGGCTTTAAATGACTTCAAAAAGGGAATTAAAATTAATTTACTTCAAAATATACGTTACGGGAGTGAAAAAGTAGGGTACTGGAAAAAAGAATGAAAGGCTTGGCGAGGGGACACGGTGCCACCGTCACGGTGTCACACTCACGGTGCCACCGTCACGGTGCCACTGTGACTGGTGCGACCATCATGGTGCCACCGTGACCAGTGCCACCGTCACGGTGCCACCGTCATGGTGGAGCCATGTTTTTTGTAAAGTAATGGCTAGGGGTGTCCGGTCCATTACATCAGATACCTCTCAAACTATTCCCACCCTCGAGAATTAAAAATAGACCCGAAGAAAGGAGAGGGGTCCGAACAACCACCTTTAAAGATAACTCTCAAGAGTGCACCCGAACAATTACAAACACCGTAAGACAAGGATTAAATCATCTGGTCATGTGGTGAGGGGTTTACCTTCCTCCATGCTAAGATACTATTCGATTTGGGTGGCTCTGACTCACCCGCACGGGTTTAGGCGCATCCACACTAATGCATCTTAACTAGGGATTAGGTCCTCCCCTCCCCAAATCTCAGGATACTTCACCCACATCCATAGAAAAGGAAAACCACACACTCCATAGTTAACAAGGTAAAGCGTTCCGTCACAGCAATACAAAAAGGAACAACACAAAACTCAAAACAACTCTGGGTACTGGGCACGCATCTGTGATTCCCGTTCCCAGGTACTCTCCTCAAGCCCACCATGCCACCACAACACACGAACCAAGGGAATGGTTCATCCATGAAGCACCTTCTCTTCACGACCTTCGATCATCACGGGTCGCTCTACGAACGTTGCATCATCCCCGATATCTAGATTTTCCCAGTCGAGGACGTGTGAATCTTCGTGCAGATACCGACAGAGTTGGGACACATGGAAGACGTCATGTATCCTCAGTAGCGGTGGTGGTAACGCTAGCTGATAATCCACTTCTCTCACCCGTCTCAACACTTCGAAGGGTCCGATGAACCTGGGGGAAAGCTTACTTCCCCTACCGAACTTCTGTTGTCCACGTCGAGGGGAGAACTTCAAGAACACATGGTCCTCAACCCCGAACTCCAAGGGTCTCCTACTATTATCGGCATAAGACTTCTTCTGGTCCTGAGCCACCTTCATCCTCTCTCGTATAAGCTGCACCTTCTCCGTCGTGCTCTGCACCACCTCCAGGACAAGGACACTTGCTTCCCCAACCTCAGTCCAGCACACAGGTGAGTGACATGGACTCCCGTACAAGGCTTCGAACAGATCCATGCCAATGGTAGAGTGATGGATGTTATTGTAGGTGAACTCTACCAGAGGCAAGTGTCGCGCCCACGATCCCACAAAGTCCAGAATACATGCCTGCAGCATGTCCTCCAATGTCTGGATGGTGCGCTCTGTCTGCCCATCTGCCTGGGGGTGGAAATCAGTGCTAAGATGTAGCTGGGTGCCAAAATCATGCTTCAATCCTTTACAGATTCGTGAGGTAAACCGTTCATCCCTATCCTAAACTATGGATCTCAGAACTTTTTGCAACCACACCACCTCATCCACGTACCTTCGTGCTAAGGCATCCACTGCACTCGACTCCTTGATTGCCAGAAAGTGAGCCAATTTCATCAACCGGTCCACCACTACACAGATAACATCGCATCCCCCTTGAACCTTGGGTAGTCCCACGACTAAATCCATCGAGATGTCCTCCCACTTCCACTCGGGGACATCTAGAGGCTACAGCAGGCTGCCTAGAACGCGGTGTTCGGCCTTCACCTGCTGACACACGAGGCACTTTGCTACGAACCCTGCTACTGCATGTTTCATCCCAGGCCACCAAAATTGCCTCCTCTGACCATGATACATCTTGGAAACTCCCGGGTGCACCGCTAGGGGTGAGTTTTGGAACTCACAAGGAACCTTGCCATGCATCTCCTCTGAAACAAACATCTTCCCCCGAAAGAGCATCTGATTCTGACCATCCTCTGTCCACCCTTTCGGAGCATTTCCCTGGTCAACTCGGTCATGCATCACTTCGCACTCTGGGTATCCCCACTGAGACTCCTCCACTTTCCACAACATAGAATACTACACTGTCATCCGATACAGGAAACCTCTACCAGTCTGCCGACTCTGAGACTGCATCCCTTTGTGACTTTCTGCTCAAGTCATCAGCCACCACATTCCCTTTTCCTAAGTGTAGGAAATATTGAAGTCGTAATCTTGGAGGAACTCCATCCACCTTCGCTGTCATAGGTTTAGGTCCCACTGGGAGAATATATAATTCAATCTTTTCTAATCCGTGAAGACCACAAAGTGCTCACCGATGAGGTAATGCCACCAAAAATTTAGTGAGAAAACGACCGCTGCGAGTTCCAGATCGTGGGTGGAATAATTACGCTCAGGAGGGGGTAGCTGTCTAGACCCATAAGAGATCACTCCTTATCGTTGCATCATCACACACCCGAGGCCTTGTCCTGAAGATCACAATACACATCATACGCCACCCCTTCTTCTGGAAATCTCAGCACTGGGGCACTAACCAACTTCTTCTCCAGATAGCTGAAGGCTGCCTCACACTGCTCGTCCCACACGAAGGCCTGGTCCTTCTTGGTAAAAGTTGTCCAAGGTGATGCAACTCGGGAGAAGTTGGGCACGAACCTCCGATAGTAACCTGCCAGCCCGAGGAAACTACGAACCTTTTCCACATTCTTGGGTGTTGCCCAAGAAACAACCGCCTCGACCTTCGATGGGTCCACCGCTACTCCCTGATCGGACGCCACGTGCCCAAGGAAGTGAACTTCTCACATCTAGAACTTGCACTTCGACAACTTCCCATAGAGCTGGTGCTGTCGAAGGACCTCCAAAACTATCCTCAGGTGCTCAGCATGATCCTCCTATGATCTTGCATAGATCAGGATGTCGTCGATGAACACGACTACGAACCGATCCAGATACTCCCAGAAGACAGAGTTCATGAGTCCCATGAACACAGCTGGAGCGTTCGTAACGGTGAATGGCATGAACACAAACTCGAAGTACTCATATCTGCACCTGAAGGCTGTCATCAAGATGTCTCCCTCCTTCACCCTCAACTGGTGATATCCAGACCATAGGTCGATCTTCGAGAACCATCCTGCCTCCTTCAGCTGGTCAAAGAGATCGTCTATCCTTGGAAGAGGGTAGTGATTCTTGATCGTCACCTGATTCAGCCTCCTGTAGTATATGCACAACCTGAGACCACCATCTTCCTTCCTTACAAATAAGGCTGGAGCACCCCATGGTGACGTAATTGGTCGAACAAAACCCTTCTTCATCAGATCGTCAATCTGAATCTGCAACTCCCGTAGCTCTGAAGGTGTCATCCGGTATGGAGCCATCAAAATCGGATGAGCACCAGGTTGCAAGTCTATCCTAAACTTGAAATCACATCGAGGGGGTAGAGTCGTCACCTCCTCAGGGAAGACATCCATAAACTCACTAATGATTCCCGTAACTTCCACCATTTCAGCATCCACCGACTCCACTAATAGTTCATCCAACAAAAAGAGGAGGGGTTCCCCTCGCTTGCTATTTCCCTAGAAACTCCGCTCACTGATGAAAGTAACCCATCGACCTCCCAAGTCTGAAAACACGACCCTTCCTCGGAAATAGTCAATGATGGAATATACAGAGAATATCTAGTCAATGCCTAGGATGACATCGTATGGTTGTATCTGCAACAGAAGAATATTTCTGACTGACTAATGTGGCCCTATCATCAGTCTGCATCCTCGAAAAACATACGACAAGTCGGTCTGACCTCCGACTGGTGTGCTCAGCACCAGGGGCACTAGAAGTCTCTCAGCATCTAAACCTAGAGCGTGGGCCAGACTAGGTGTAACAAAGGATTGAAAACTCCTATATCGAACAAGGCATATGAAAGGGTACTAAACAAGCTGATCATACCTCGAACGACCTCTGGCCCTGCTGAAACTACTACCTCTGCGGCGTGCAAATGCCCACACCCATCTCTTCTTCCTCTCAGCTATTGGCCGCCTCCCCGACCATGCCCTGGTCGAGGTCCTTGAGGAGCGCCCTGAGGTCAGCCTCCTCCTGCAACGTCAGCCCTCGGTGGAGCGGGAGCCCGC
Source organism: Viscum album (assembly GCA_963277665.1). Classification (NCBI taxonomy): domain Eukaryota; kingdom Viridiplantae; phylum Streptophyta; class Magnoliopsida; order Santalales; family Viscaceae; genus Viscum; species Viscum album. The sequence continues at coordinate 551,351,678 of OY728156.1, forward strand.
TTCCCCTGCTGCTGCTGCTGAAAGGGCCTAGCCAGGGACTGCTGCTACTAAGGTGGGTGCTGGACCTGCCCACTCCCACCGTACTGTATTCTGTCCGGGCACTGGTTTCTAAGGTGCCCATGGCTTCCACAGACGAAGCACCTCGATCCCAGGCCCTAAGGGAAAGGGCGAGGACCAGGAGATGGGAACTGGAACTGTTGCGGCCTACTCCCTGCTGGTCATAACCTAGAGGGTCTCGATGCCGGAGGCCTGCTACTGACGGCCTTCCCCTTTGACGATCCCAACTGAATCCCCTCACATGACACACCTCCCAGCGTGTGCATCCTCTCCACCACTTCAGCCTTCTTCTGCACCTCCAAGTATGTCAGTAGGGTGAAGGGGGTAACAGTGTACTGGAGGGAAGTTCGGAGCACCTCCTCTAAATGTCTCGCCCGAGACTCCTCATTTGGGAAGTGGTATGGTGCAAAATGGAGGAGATCCTTGAACTTGATCCCCAACTCCCTTACTGACACACTCCCCTGCTAGAGGGAGAGTAGCTCCTGCCTCTTCTTGTCTTTCATCGTGGAAGAGAGGAATTCCGCCTAGAAATCCTTCTCAAAATCATCCCATGCAATCTCAGCCTCCTTCCTTTCCCCGAGATAAAGAGTCCACCATTGACGTGCTTCTCCCCGCATCTGGCTAACGGCCAGAGGAACCCAGTACTCTGTCGGAGCTCGAATCAAGCCGAAAGTTTTCACTAGCTCCTCCAGCCAGCTCTCCATCTCCATATCTGAGGTGCTGCCCTCGTACTTCCCGAGGGTCTGTCGCTGAAAGGCTCAAAGCATCTTCTTCCACTGATCATCCTCCTCCTCTCAGTCGATCCTCTACCGATCAGCCAAGTCGACTTCCTGGGCCTCGATCTCCCGCACTACTCGTGGTCACCTCCCAGGTGCCATAGCTTCAAAGTAAACAAGGAATGCCTAAGATCGAGTAGTGTATAATATTGTTCTCAAATTTTCTTAGACTCCTTTATTTATTTTGAATCCCCAAGTCACCCATGAAACATAAGAACACAAGTCATTATGATGCATGTACCTTTCCTAGGGCCTCTAACCTGCAATCAGTGTAGCCTCACTTGGTCATTTGTTAGTTCCAAAGTCCTTGCATCGGATCACGGGGGGCCCTAAAATCCTGTGTCCTAACTGGTCTTCCCTAGCCTAATTCATGTACCAAGGTCACCCAACACTGTTTCCCTACCATCCCATGAAATCCTCAATGTGCCTAACTCTAGACTCCATCCTATCTCTCAACCTCCCTCTGATACCATTCTGTCACGACCCACCTTCACCAAAAGGAGGGAAGGGACAGCAGATTGCCAGACCCTTCCTTCTTTAAGTTGAAGGAGAGATAATGACCCCCGAGACCTGCCTTCAATAGGTCCTGGAGTAGAGACTGGCACCAAGGGTATATAATCAAACACAAGATGGAAGGCATTACCCTTTTTATTTTAATAGGATCGAGAGATAAGATAGAAACCCCAACAACACCAAAGCTGAAAGTAAAGGTAAAGACAAAAGTAAACCATTCCAATATGCATGTTCAAAAGTAAGGGATACAAGACACAAAAACTCCAAAGGTAATGTACCAAGAAAAGGAAAAGGACAACAGCAACTGCCCCAAGGTCCGAGCTGGTACGGTCCCGCACGATCCCTGAAGTCCTCCTGGAAACCTGAAAACAGTTTTATATATGTAGGGTGAGCATACAAGTACACTCAGTAGGGAAAACCAAAGACTCTCGTGCACAAGTGGAGAGGAATTCTAATGCCCTGTGAGAAAAAAAACCAAATCACTAGCAAGGAAAAACTATCCACCCAAGTCTCACCAAGGCACACTCCCCAAATAACGCATGGCAAGTAAAGTATAGTAATAGCACATCGATATTTGGGTACCCCGCACCACTTTCCCACTGGTTATTAAAGAAATCCTATGCATCAAACCAATCCTGCCATTCTCACTGCAGTCCCACTACCATACCCCGCCCGCACACACCTGTTCTATAACCTCACCACAATCCCACTGCCAAACCCCGCCCGCACACACCTGGTCCATAACCGTTATCTCGCCCGTAGACAACTGGGCCACAACCACCATGCATAACCACACCCTCAAACACCTGGGTCAGAACAACTACTGCCACGCCCGAAGACACCTGGGCCTCATCCCGAAGACACTTGGGAAACAACCTGCCCGCAAACACCTGGGCCAACCACCACAACTACTCTGCCCGAAGATTCTTGGGCTAATAATGAACCTCAGGCCATCACAGCCTGCCCGAAGAGTCTTGGGATATTCGGTAAAGGGAGCATAAAAGGAGCTAATAACCATCCACTCATATGAGGTAAGAGTTCATTAGTTCACAAAGAAAGACCACCAACGACCATGATTTTCAGTAGGCGCAAGCCCGCACAATTCAGAAATCATTAATCATGAAAGAAGAGAAGACAGAGCAGCATCATCGATCACACCCCTCCCCTTCATTCTTTTAAAAGTATGTTTGTTATATTCATTAGTGTTTTGTTCATACATTCCTATATAAGAAGTAGCGTACCCACCCCGCATGATACACATAAGGGAGAGACGAAGGAAAATCCCTACTTGATTGATCAAAGATCGAAGTTTTTCTCCACGCACCAGGAATAGGGGATGCGCGGCCTGTAGGGGATGAAATCCATGGAAGATGTGCAGAAGGTTCCAGCAGAGGCGCACCACAAGACACAGGAAGATGGAATCCAAGTGCTCCAGGAAGAAGAAAGAAATTCAACCAAGAAGAAAAGGAGAAATCTAGCGGGAGATATAAATAGAGTTATGGGATATGGAATTTCGAATGCTGGAAAAATGGATCAGGGTTTCCTACGTGGGTGGGCAGTTACACATGATGATATTAAGGAGTTATTTAATATCTCCCATCAGGGATGTTTCTCGGGATTCTTAGGAATCAAATCTGGGCTTTAAATGACTTCAAAAAGGGTATTAAAATTAATTTACGTCAAAAGATACGTTACGAGAGCGAAAAAGTCGGGTACTGGAAAAAAGAACGAAAGGATCGGTGAGGGGACATGGTGCCACCATCATAGTGTCGCCATCACGGTGCCACCATCATGGTGGAGCCGTGTTTTTGGTAAATTAATGGCCAGGTAGGGTCCGGGCCATTACATCAGATACCTCTCAAACTATTCTCACCCTCGAGAATTAAAACCAGAACCGAAGAAAGGAGAGGGGTCCGAACAACCACCTTGAAAGATACCTCTTAGGAGTGCACCCGAACAATTACAAACACTGTAAGATAAGAATTAAACCGTCTGGTCATGTGGTGATGGGTTTACCTTCCTCCCTGCTAAGATAATATCCTCTTTGGGCGGCTCTGACTCGCCCGCACGAGTTTAGGCTCATCCACTCTAATGCGTCTTGACTAGGGATTAGGTCCTCCCCTCCCTAAATCTCAGGATACTTCACCCACATCCATAGAAAAGGAAAACCACACACTCTATAATTAACAAGGTAAAGTGTTCCGTCACAACAATACAAAAAGGAACATCACAAAACTCAAAACAACTCTAGGTACTAGGCACGCATCTGTGATTCCCATTCCCAGGTACTCTCCTCGAGCCCACCATGCCTCCACAACACACGAACCAAGGGAATGGTTCATCTATGAAGCACCTTCTCTTCACGGCCTTCGATCATCATGGGTTGCTCTATGAACGTTGCATCGTCCCCGATATCTAGCTTTCCCCAGTCGAGGATGTGTGAATCGTCGTGCAGATACCGACAGAGTTGGGACACATGAAAGATGTCATGTATCCTCAGTAGCGGCAGTGGTAAGGATAGCTGATAAGCCACTTCTCCCACCCGTCGCAACACTTAGAAGGGTCCGATGAACCTGGGGGAAAGCTTACTTCCCCTGCTGAACCTCCGTTTTCCACATCGAGGGGAGACCTTCAAGAACACATGGTCCCCAACCCTAAACTCCAAGGGTCTCCTCCTATTATCGGCATACAACTTCTGTCGGTCCTGAGCTACCTTAATCCTCTATCATATAAGCTGCACCTTCTCTATCATGCTCTGCACCACCTCCGGGCCAGGGACACTTGCTTTTCCAATCTCAGTTCAGCACACGGGTGAGCAACATGGCCTCCTGTACAAGGCTTCGAACAGAGACATGGCAATGGTAGATTGATGGCTGTTATTGTAGGCGAACTCTACCAGAGGCAAGTGTCGCACCCACGATCCCCCAAAGTCCAAAATACATGCCTGCAGCATGTCCTCCAACGTCTGGATAGTGCGCTCTATCTGCCCATCTTTCTGGGGGTGGAAAGCAGTGCTAAGATGTAGCGGGGTGCCAAAATCATGCTGCAATCCTTTCCAGATTCATGAGGTAAACCGTGCATCCCTATCCGAAACTATGGATCTCAGAACTCCATTCAACCGCACCACCCCATCCACGTACCTTCGTGCTAAGGCATCCACTGCACTCGACTCCTTGATCGCCAGAAAGTGAGCTGATTTCGTCAACTGGTCCACCACTACCTAGATAGCATCGCATCCCCCTTGAACCTTGGGTAGTCCCATGATGAAATCCATCGAGATGTCCTCCCACTTCCACTCGGGGACATATAGAGGCTACAGCAGGCCGCCTGGAACATGGTGTTCGGACTTCACCTGCTGACACACGAGGCACTTTGCTACAAACCCTTCTATTTCCCGTTTCATCCCGGGCCACCAAAATTGTCTCCTCATACCCTGTTACATCTTGGAAACTCTCGAGTGCACTGATAGGGGTTAGTTGTGGAACTCACTAAGAACCTTTCCACGCATCGCCTCTAGAACAAACATCTTCCCCTGGAAGAGCATCCGATTCTGACCATCCTATGTCCACCCTTTTGGAGCATCGCCCTGGTCAACTCGGTCACGCATCACTTCGCACTCTGGGTCTCCCCACTGAGACTCCTCCACTTGCCGCAATAGAGAATATTGCACTGTCATATAATACAGGAAACCTCTACCACTATCCATCCTCACATCCAGGTGCAGGGCAGCCAACTCTTCCATCGCTCTCCAAGCGTCTGCCAACTCTCGGACCGCATCCCTCTGTGACTTTATGCTCAAGCCATCAGCCACCACATTCCCTTTTCCTAAAGTGTAGGAAATATCGAAGTCGTAATCCTAGAAAAACTCCATCCACCTTCACTGTCGTAGGTTCAGGTCCCATTGGGAGAAGATATACTTCAAGCTTTTGTGATCCGTGAAGACCACAAAGTGCTCACCGATGAGGTAATGCCGCCACAACTTTAGTGCAAAAACAACCGCTACAAGTTCTAGATTGTGGGTGGAATAATTAGGCTCATGAGGTCGTAGCTTTCTAGACCCATAAAAGATCACTCCTTGTTGTTGCATCAGCACACACCCGAGGCCTTGTCCTGAAGCATCACAGTACACCTCATATGCCGCCCCTTCTTCTGGAAATCTCAGCACTGGAGCACTAACCAACTTCTCCTCTAGATAGATGAAGGCTACCTCACACTTCTCATCCCACATGAAGGCCTGGTCCTTCTTGGTCAAAGCTGTCAAAAGGTTCTGCAACTCGGGAGAAGTTGGGCACGAACCCCCGATAGTAACCTGCCAGCTCGAGGAAACTACAAACCTCTACCAAGTTCTTGGGTGCTGCCCAAGAAACAACCACCTCGACCTTCGATGGGTCCACCGCTACTCCCTGTTCAGACACCACGTTCCCAAGTAAGTGTACTTCTCGCATCCAGAACTTGCACTTCGACAACTTCCCATAGAGCTGGTGCTGTCGGAGGACCTCCAAAACCATCCTCAGGTGCTCAGCGTGATCCTCCTCTGATCTTGAATAGATCAGGATGTCGTCGATGAACACGACTAAGAACCGATCTAGATACTCCCAGAAGACGGAGTTCATGAGTCCCATGAACACAGCTGGAGCGTTCGTAACGCTGAACGGCATGACCACAAACTCAAAGTGCCCATATCTGCACCTAAAGTCTGTCTTCAAGATGTCTCCCTCCTTCACCCTTAACTGGTGATATCCAAACCACAGGTCGATCTTTGAGAAACCATCCTGCCCCCTTCAGCTGGTCAAATAGATCATCTATCCTTGGAAGAGGGTAGCAATTCTTGATCGTCACCTAATTCAGCCTCCTGTAGTCTATTCACAACCTGAGATCACCATCTACCTTTCTTTAGAACAAGACTGGAGCACCCCATGGTGATGCACTTGGTCGAACAAAACCCTTCTTCATCAGATCGTCAATCTGAATCTGCAACTCCCATAGCTCTGAAGGTGCCATCCGTTAGGGGGGCATCGAAATCGGATGAGCACCAGGTTTCAAGTCTATACCAAACTCGATGTCACGTCGAGGGGGTAGAGTCATCACCTCCTCATGGAAGACGTCAATAAACTCACTGAAAATTCCCGGGACTTCCACCATTTCATCATGCATCGACTCCAATGATAGCTCAGCCAGTAAGGAGGGGAGGGGTTCCCCTCTCTTGATGTTTCCCTGGAAACTCCGCTCACTGATGAAAGTCACCTGTCAGCCGCCCAAGTCTGAAAACACGACCCTTCCTCAGAAACAGTCAATGGTGGCACATACAGAGATCAGAGAGTCAATGAATAGGATGACATCGTATGGATGTATCTGCAACAGAAGAAGATCCATGACTGACTGATGTGGCCCTATCATCATTCTGCATCCTCGATAAACATACGACAAGTCGGTCTGACCTCTGACTGGTTTGCTCAGCACCAGGGGCACTGGAAGTCTATTAGTGTCTAAACCTAGAGCATGGGCTAGACTAGGTGTAACAAAGGAGTGTGAAGCTCATGTATCGAACAAGGAATGTGCAAGGGTACTAAACAAGTTGATCGTACCTCGAACGACCTCTGGCCCTGCTGGAACTGCTGCCTCCAAGGCGTGCAATTACCCACATCCAGCTCTTCTGCCTCTCGGATGTTGGCCGCCTCCCTGACCACGCCCTAGTCGAGGTCCCTGAGAAGCGCCCTGAGGTTGGCCTCCTCCTACAATGTCATCCCTTGGCGGAGCGGGAGCCCGTTGCTCCTGCTGCTACTGCTGAAAGGGCCTAGCCGGGGACTACTGCTGCTGAGGTGGGTGCTGGACCTGCCCACTCCCACCATACTATATTCTGTCTAGGAACTAGTTCCAAAGGTTCCCATGGCTACCACAGACAAAGCACCTCGGTCCTGGGCCCGAAGGGAAAGGGCGAGGACCGGGAGACCAGAATTGCAACTGCTGCGGCCTACTCCCTGCTGGTCGGAACCTAGAGTGTCCCGATGCTAGAGGCCTGCTATTGACGGTCTTCCATTTTGATGATCCCAGCTGAATACCCTCACTTGACACACCTCCCAGCGTGTGCATCCTCTCCACCACTTCATCCTTCTTTTGCACCTCCAAGTATGCCGGTAGGGTGAAGGGGGTAACAGCGTACTGGAGGGAAGGTCGGAGCGCCTCCTCTAAACATCTCTCCTAAGACTCCTCATCCGAAAAGAGGTTTGGAGAAAAGAAGAGGAGATCCTTGAACTTAATCCACAACTCCCTTACTGACATACTCCCCTGCTGGAGGGAGAGTAGCTCCTGCCTCTTCTTGGCTTTCATCGCGGAAGAGAAGAATTCTGCCCGGAATTCCTTCTCGAAATCAGCCCACGCAATCTCAGCCTACTTCCTTTCCCCAAGATAAAGCATCCACCACTGACGCGCTAATCCCCACATCTGGCTGATGTATAGAGGAACTCAGTACTCTTTCAGAGCTCAAATCAAGCCGAAATCTATCACTATCTCCTCGATCCAGCTCTCCGTCTCCATATCTGAGGTGTTTCCCTTGTACTTCCCGAGGGTCTTTTGCTGAAATGCACAAAGCGTCTTCTGCCACTGATCATCTTCCTCCTCTCGGTCGATCCTCTTCCGATCGGCCAAGTCAACATCCTGGGCCTCAATCGCCTGCACTACTCGTGGTCACCTCCCAGGTTCCATAGCTGCAAAGTAAACAAGGAATGCCTAAGCCTGAGTAGTGCAGAATATTGTTCTCAAATTTTCTTAGACTCCTTTATTTATTTTGAATCCCCAAGACACCCATGAAACATAAGAACACAAGTCATTATGATGCATTTACCTTTCCTAGGGCCTCTACCCTGCAACTAGTGTAGCCTCACTTGGTCGTTTGGTAGGTCCAAAGTCCTTGAATCGGATCACGGGGGGCCCTAAAATCTCGTGTCCTAGTCGGTCTTCCCTGGCCTAATTCACGTACCAAGGTCACCCAACACTGTTGCCCTACCATCCCATGCAATCATCATTGTGCCTAACTCCAGACTCTATCCTATCTCTCAACCTCTCTCTGATACCATTCTATCACGACCCGCCTTCACCAAAAGGAGGGAAGGGACAACAGATTGACAGACCCTTCCTTCTTTAAGTTGAAGGAGAGATAATGACCCCCGAGACTTGCCTTCAATAGGTCCTGGAGTGGCGACCAGCACCAAGGGTATATAATCACACACAACATGGAAGGCATTACCCTTTTTATTTTAATAGGATCAAGAGATAAGATAGCAACCCCAACAACACCAAAGCTGAAATTAAAGGTAAATCCAAAAGTAAACCATTCCCATATGCATGTTCAAAAGTAAGGGATACAAGCCACAAAAACTCCAAAGGTAATGTACCAAGAAAAGGAAAATGACAACAGCAACTGCCCCAAGGTCTGAGCTAGTACGGTCTCGCACGATCCCTGAAGTCCTCCTGGAAACTTGAAAATAGTTTTATATACGTAGGGTGAGCATACAAGTACACTCAATAGGGAAAACCAAAGACTCCCGTGCACAAGTGGAGAGGCATTCTAATTCCCTGTGAGAAAAGAAAACCAAAGTACCTAGCAAGAAAAAACTATCCACCCAAGTCTCACCAAGGCACACTCCCCAAATAATGCACGGTAAGTAAAGTATAGTAATAGCACATCGATATTTGGGTACCCCGAGCCACTTTCCCACTGGTTATTGAAGACATCCTATGCATCGAACCAATACCGCCATTCTCACCACAGTCCCACTGCCATACCCCACCCGCACACACCTGGTCCATAATCGTTATCCCACCCGTAGACACCTGGTCCACAACCACCATGCGTAACCACACCCGCAAACACCTGGGTCAGAGCAACTACTGCCACGCACAAAGACACCTAGGCCTCATCCCAAAGACACTTGGGAAACAACCTGCCTGCAAACACCTGTGCCAACCACCACAACTACCCTGCCCGAATATTCTTGGGCTAATAATGGACCTCAGACCATCACAGCCTACCTGAAGAGTCTTGGGCTATTCGGGAAAGGGAGCATAAAAGAAGCTAATAACCAGCCACTCATAGGAGTGTTGGGAAAAACACCCTCCCCGTGAAATGGGGTGTTTGGCACTAAGTGCTCAACTTGGGTGGGGCACGAATAAGAAACATGAGAAATACAGATATATGTATAGGTAATAAGCACTCACCCAGCCTAGGTTTTTCCAAATCCAACCTAAGCACAAACACACTCGTCACTATCTATTCATAAAAGAAAAATCACAACACCCACGGCCAACTCGTTTCCAGAACCAATTCCCCATTTAACCCATTCTTATTTCCATGCCAAGTTATCCTGTTTAAGTAAAATTCTGCACCACTGGGCAACTAAAAAGCATAAGCACAGGCCAAGGGGAAAACTACATCCACACAGCAATTTAAACATTCACACCCGATTCTCTTGTGAAGTTACAACAACAAAGGGATAAGTGAGGTCCCTCAATGCACTGGAGCCAAAGAAAATCCCACAAAGGGATAGTGAGATCCCTCGAAGTAATGGAAACAAAGAAAACCCCAAGACACAGCCCCATGTCCCCAGAACCAACATTTTCTCAACAGCAGAGGATTCCAACCCAATTCGTGATATAAGCAGAGGATCCCATCCTCACCCACATCACCCCAGCAATCTAAGCCCCCATCCAAGAAAACCATAAGGTCACCCGAATTCGGACCATGGAAGAAAACAACCAACACACTACTACCAAAAAAAATCAGGCCCAAGTAGGTATTTTCACATTTAAAATATTTAACACACTCCATGGTTTCAATTCCACTGGGCTTAAACCGGGGTTATCATAGAAAAGGATTTTATCATGGTGCTTTCAATTTATTTGACCGAATATACGTAATTAACCAATTTCCTTTATACAGCACAAGGTCGACAACCAAAATACAATCCATTTAAACATCACAGGAGGTAAGAGTTCATTAGTTCATAGAGAAAGACCACCAACGGCCATGATTTTCAGTAGGCGCAAGCCCACATAATTCAGAAATCATTAATCATGAAAGAAGAGAAGACAGAGCAGCATCATCGATCACACCCCTTCCCTTCATTCTTTTAAAAGTCCGTTTGTTATCTTAATTAGTGTTTGGTTCATCCATTCCTACAGAATTAGTATCGTACCCACCCCGCATGATACACAGAAGGGAGAGACGAAGGAAAAATCCCTACTTGATTGATCAAATATCGAAGTTTTTCTCCACGCTCTAGGAACAGGGGATGCGTGGCCTGCAGGGGAGGAAATCCATGGAAGACATGCAGAAGGTTCTAGCAGAGGTGCACCAGAATCCACGGGAAGAAGGACTCCAAGCATTCCAGGAAGAAGAAATAAATTCAACCGAGAAGAAAAGGATAACTCTAGCGGGAGATATAAAGAGAGTTACCGGATATGGAATTTTGAACGCTGGAAAAACAGATCAGGGTTTCCTACATGGGTGGGTAGTTACACACAATGATATTAAGGAGTTATTTAATATCCCCCATTGGGGATGTTTCTTGGGATTCTTAGGAATTAAATCTGGGCTTTAAATGACTTCAAAAAGGGTATTAAAATTAATTTATGTCAAAAGATACGTTACAGAAGAGGAAAATTCGGGTACTGGAAAAAAGAAAAAAAGGTTCGGTGAGGGGTCACGATGCCACCATAACCGGTGCGACCATCACGGTTCCACCGTGACCGGTGCGACCATCATGGTGCCACCGTGACTGGTGCCACCATGACCAGTGCCACCGTCACGGTGCCACCGTCATGGTGGAGCCATGTTTTTGGTAAAGTAATGGCCAGGGGGGTCCGAGCCATTACAGAACTTACCAAAACGTCTCTGAGAAATGATCCACTGTAAGGATGTCCCACAAGATTATCATATTAGACTCAGGATATGACCCTTGGATTCCCCATTCACCAATTGGTGGTGGTTGAGGGACTGGTTGCAGCACTGAAGCAGACTATTGAGATGGTAGACTGGCCGATGGAGAATATGAAAAATGAGCTAATAAGCCACCACATCTTGGGCTATCCTGCGATGAATGAAACGACTAAGCCACCACAACCCGATAATATGGGATGGTGACTGTAGTTTCCAATTTAGGGGTTGTGGTTACTAGTGGTGGGTCAGGATACTATATTTCCTCTATCAGTCCCCAGAATAACTCTCCATGATCTCTAGTTGTGGTAGATAATGAACTTGTTGATGATAGGGAGGATTGCACGGCCAGACCCTGAAAGGATCCCAAATCTCCCTACTACTAGATGTATCTTCAAAGGTAGGTAGGAGTCTGATGGACCTCACATTCCAGAAAGATGAGACTTATACACCTTGTTCCTACCCCGTCCCTCGACATAGAGGATCTAGGCGAGGGTTCCATTACCAAATCACATTCCTCCTCAGAATCTGAGAAGCAGACAGGCCTAATCGTGGTATAAAACATCTGGGTATTCTTCTTATAGTGTCTGAGACCCTCCCTCCTACCTCGAGATGGATCTTCAGGACAAAGTAGGGTTTTGGATTGAGGAGGAACTTTGGCTAAACTGATGCTGGGCGGAGAGGACTTCTACCTGGGTGAGTTGGGGTGCTAGGAGCACCTGAAAAAATGACAAATGAAACATGGGGAGGACCTCCATGTATGCCGGAAGATGCACATAGGGAATCTATGTGGGAAATACTAGAGTGGGTAGGACCTCCACTGGAACTGGTAGGAACATGGGAAGTGCCCCCATGCTTGTTTCCTTTAGCAGCAACGATACGAGTAGGGTCCTCGTACTAGTCGTACTGAACACAGGTAAGACCTTTGTGATGGGTGACAATGAAGTGAGCTAGACCTGTGCTTCTCTAATTTTTGGGACGAGGAGGAACTTTTTCAGTTGCGGTAAGAATATAGGGAAGACCCACACGCTTATGTTTGATTGGACGAGTATTATCTTCACATCGGAGACCTTCACTCATATTGATGGTGGCATGGGGAGGACCTCCACATAGATCTTGGGAGTAGGAAGGACTTGCACTCTCATTGGTGGTGGCATGGGGAGGACCTTTGTACTGGATGTCGACGCCACTAGTTGGCCTGTAATAGATGCCACCTGTTTTGGTGACCAGGAGAGTCATCCCAACCTACCTGTGGGGCAGTTGGGGCCTTGATCTAGGATGAGCATATAGATTCCCCTGCTTGGTATAAATGGGAGATTTATAGTATGCATTGGTGGTGGAATGGGCCATGGGAGTCGTTGATGATGATGCCCCTTGGATAGCATCCTCTTTAGCTTGATCCTGATGTTGGCGTCAAGTTAACCAAACTGGGGCCAGTGGTGCAGGTGCATAACTCACCTGCACCTCAACCTGTGGGGCCAGGTGGCAGCACTGACGAAACCTAGTGGGATCCCTCCTCGGTGGCCCCCGGGATGGGATTACTGTTGGGCTAGCCCAGACTTCCCTCACCTCATTGGCATAGGGGTGGGATTTATCAAAGTGTTCCAGGGAGAGGCTCTCGAAATAATTATAAGTTGGATTGGGGAGTAGTGGATCCCTATGCATCCCTTGGGGGTGGCAGTGATGATGAGGTGCAGAAGACTCTAAGTCTTGTCAGGCCATATCCTGGGTTGGGATAATCCCCTATTCCTCGTATTGTCGAACAAGGTCATTAATTATCATTCTCTGAACGAATTTAGATAGGGAGATGGGGCATGGGCTCCCAATAGTCGTGGATGTAGAGTTTGTCGTAGAAGATATTGTGCCACGTGAGATTGCTGCATTGACGTTGCACCTACCTCTACGTCGGTGGGTGGGTGGTGATCGGTTTCCTATCTTAGTATCTTGGGATCTGCAAATCAGGGAGATTCAACCATTAGTGTTGAAAGAAGGAAAGTAACGTCTAGTTACCCAGATCCATTTGGTCTTCCATGGTTAGTAATAAATATCCACGCTGAAAATAATGCAGATCGGGATGTCCAATGTTCAGCTTCCCCAATTTCTGGTGAGTTTCACGCCAGGCCCACAATTTGTTTGGCGGGACCTGGTGCCGGATAACTAGATTCAGTGACATGATAATCCACCAATGTCTCGAACACTACTAATATCTACATTGAGGAGAAGAAATTCACATCGGGTTCACCATTTTTATTTTTGACGCTTTCCCTACGGCATGTATCCATCTGGTGAGGAATCACTGATTTGTGGCCCCACATTCCCACTTTCTAAAGGTGGGTGACATCTGTCGCTTATTTAGGGACATTTTCTTCTTGATCAAAATGGGATGATGGAATGTTGGTCTCTCCTTCTGTGGATTCCTCCTTGGAACTCGTTACCTAGTCTGAGTCTCCCTTAAAGATTTGAGTCATGGTTCGTGAATCTCATTCCCAGTGCCATATCTTTGTGGATTCCGGTTAATTACACTACTTATGTCTGGACATTCCAAGGGGTCAAGTTAGGGCAGTAACCTTCAGTTGGGGGAGTAGTTATGTTGGACATCGCTGGCGTGTCTGGACGCTGGAACTTGGATTTGTCTGGGTTTCTTCCCATTATGATAGGGCTTCTCGAGGGTACGAAAGCCTAAGGCATCCCACATAAAGTGCAGGTAATTATATTCCATAGGTATGTCTCTGATATTTTCCTTATCTTCCCATTCTTAACACAGGGTATGTAGCAAGTTTAACATCTTGCGAAGACTGATCAAACTGATCAGAACACTGATAGAAGTGGATTAGATGGGTGCAGCCCCATGAGAGAGCACCTGAGAGTCCTATTAGATAGGCGGATCACACCGTCTAATGAAGATGGATCTAAGGGTGATTGGGTCCCTATAAAGGGGACACTGGGGTTTTCCATTAGCTGGGATTGAACCTCAGGTATGTTTCCTATGTACCATGTTCTGGGAGATAGAGATCAAAACCCACGTAGTTCGGATGGGTGAGGCTTGAAATCAGGGTGTGTTCAGGGGACAACGACCCGAAGACACGTTGGGGCTTACATGTGGTTAGTAGCCCGTATACTGCTAGGAGCAGTGAGGAGATATATGACATGATCTCACCAGGATGTGGTGGCCTGGGTAAAAATTAGGATGGAAATGGATGGTTGAGAGGAGTGGATGGAGAATGAGATGGAACTGACATGAGGATGATAGTGATGTTGTGATTGAGCCTCTAAGAGACCTCCTACGTATCCCCGTGGTAGGGAATCAAAGTATGTGTAGCTCAGTGGGGTGATGGGACACCTAAGGAGGCATCCCATGAAAATGGATGCATAGATGGTACCTGAAGGAAGTAGAACCTTTGAGGTGGGGCATGACCTTCCCAAAACACATAGGCTCATGGGAGATACCATGATGGGACATGAGTTATGGGCTTGAACCTCAGGGAAGCTTCCTATATACCTTGCTCGGATATGGTAAAGGATAAAAGTCTATGTATTTTGGGATGAGACATAGTATTGGGGTGTGCACGGAGGATAGTGACCCAAAGATGATGCTAGGGATTACGCATGGTTAGCAGCCCAAAAGTTACTCTGACGCCTGGGGGGCAGACCAGATATATGGTTCCCAGAAAAGGGGACTACAACTACTTACCACTGGTTGGGGATAACAATGTATTACTGATGGTTGGGGTCTACAACAGCTTACCACTGGATGTGGTTGCAATGGCTTACCACTGGTCGGGGTCTATAATGGCTTATCGCTGGATGGGGTCGCAACAGCTTACCATTGGTTAGAGACTACAATGGATTATCACTGGATGGGGTTGCAACAGCTTACTACTGGATGGGGTTGCAACAGCTTACCACTGGTTGGGGATCACAATGGATTACTGTCAATTGGGGATCACAACAGATTACTATCGATTGGGGATCACAACGGCTTACTGTAGATTGGGGATTACAACGGCTTACCGTCAATTGGGGATCACAATGGCTTACCGTAGATTGGGGATCACAACAGCTTATTGTTTATTGGGGATCAAAATAGCTTACCATAAATTGTGGATCACAACGGATTACCGTCGATTGGGGTTGGACCTTAGGTTGGCTTTTTACATACCTTGTTTAGGATACAATGATCAAATCCCATGTAGTTCGAATGGGTATAGTTTAACATATTGCGGGGTGAAAAGGGGCATATATTTTAACATCATGTAGGATGAGGGTGAATCGAAGCAAAGTGGTCGGGACCGATGAGTGTTGGGATTGAACCTCTGGTAGGCTTCCTACATACCTTGCTTGGAAAGGGTAAGAATAAACATCCACATAGTTCAGAATAGAGGATATAGTTTAACATCGTGCAGGACAAAGGTGAACCGACGTGAATTGGTCGGGACAAGTAAGTGTTGGGATTGAACCTCAGGGAGGCTTCCTATATACCTTTCTTGGAAATGGTAAGGATAAAAGTCCATATAGTTCGGAATTAGGGCTTGGGTCTTACACTCTAGCCAGCCCATGAATTATTCCATGGTCAATGCTTACTTTAAGCCCACGTGAGTCATGCTCGGTGTGGGAAACAAGAGGCAAAAAAGACCTGACGATCACGTTGAGAAAGGTGCATCCATGAGGAATAGGAATGGGGCTGACGCGTGGTTAGTGGCCCAAAGAAGAAATAAGGGCTTCTGATTAGTCATCCGCTCAAAGAAGTAACAGGGGCTTATGCTTGGTTAGCAGCCTAGGGAGATGGAGATTGGGACTTAATCTGGGATGGAGGCCTAATGGTGATAAATCCCAAAGGGAGAGGGATGGAATAATGAAGGTCCTAGTGCCCATATCTTCTCTATTTTTTGGAATGGAATAATATAGAAGAAGGGATGATAACTCTCACAATAAAGGCTAGGAGATTACACTAATATTGTTTCCCTTCCCCACATACAGGCGTCATTCTAGCAAAGAGGATTGTATTCCATGTGAGGATGATCTCACTCCCGTGAAGATAAGAGGGTGTGGAGAATGTCCGAGATGGGGCACCCCATGTATATTGCACGGGGCGAGTCCACGGTTTAACGCCATGTACTGAGGACGATGGTGCTTGGAGGTTTAATGTCCTACAGCTCAGATGAGGCGGGTTCACTCCGCACTCATAAAGCTTACATAACTGATACCCACCCACCCTTGGGGAAAGGAAGGCATCATCAATGTCATGGATAGGCAGTTCTATGGAGTGATCCATACAGGGGATCACATTAGTGTGGTTATGTGAATAAGCAATAGCTATTAGCGTGCCTATGTGAAGAAGCATGAGGCTAAGCAACACAGCATTAAGAACCACCCAAGGGACCTTGAAGTCACTTCGTACAAACTTGGAGGGTCATACGGGAGAAGTTTTTGTGAATAAAATGGGTTCATAGGAAAGGACCTTGTGAATCTCTGGTTCTCCATGTAGTGGAGGGAATTCGTGAAGGGGTATGCTTCACGAATTGGAGTGACCTAGCCTAGGCATAGGGTATGGGTGCATATGAAGGGTGCTTCACAAAGTAGAAAGGATTTCGCAGAGTAGGAATTCACGAAGCATGGGTACCTTTCAAATCATAGAACTGAGAAGTAATGTGCTTCATGAAGCACATTGACCTTGCCTTAGCATGGGGTTCATAGGTGAATGGAAGGTACTTTGTGAAGCATGAGTTCTTTGTGAAGACCTGATTCCTCTTAGGGTTCTCCTTACTTTATGATGGACATTGGGATATATAAAGGGAATAACTAATTGAAGAGGGGTTGTATTTAAGCTAAGGGAAAGGTACTTTACAATGCTAAAGTACCTTGAAGAGATCATCTTTCTCAATGGCTCACAGAGCATAAGTTGCTTCATGATTTGAGAGTTGAGAAGGTTAAAGGTCAGAGTATCCATCCTTTGGGTCTAGGGGAAGCTAGGTATTTATAGGCAAGAGGTGGCACAAATCTCAGTCATCTTGGTACGAAGCCACGTGATGCTTTGCAATCAACTGCAGATTGTGTCAAGTTTGTCGGAACCATGGAGTCAACCGTCGCTCCCTCCTCAGTATAGAGCCCTCTTGAATTCCCTCTATGGTTCTCATAGAGGATTTCATCATGTTCCGTGGACTGTAGAGGTGATCTAGTTCTCTCCAAAGCATGAATCTCCTGGTCAATTGCATCGTAACCACAGAGTCTCCCGCCTCTTTTACTTCGCAGTGACCACAGAGGGGAGTCATCTTTGCATCGTCCATTGTGCTAAGGGGATTCACAAATGGGTTTCGCGAGGCAGCTCCTTTGGAATTGGTTTCCTCTTTATGGCATTTCCCTCTGCACATATTTTGGCACCAATAATGTACCAAGACCTCTGATTCCAATTTCAGTGGTTAAGGATAAAATAATGTGTTTCCTAGTTTATTTATCAATTCCTCACATGTTAGTCGGTGAAGGTAGAGCACCAGGTCCCAGTAGGTTTGGCTTAGCCCTTTGAGTTTCCATAGTGGTAATGAGATGACATAGAGATGGATTCTGATACAAGACTCTCTTGATCAGTGAAAGTTCATGATGTTATTTGGGTGATCATCGACTGACTGACCAAATCATTCCACTTTATTTTTATTTGGGAGAAAATTTTAGTTGAGATCTTAGGGTGCTTGTATGTGGGGGATATAATCTAAATACATGGGGGTACCCTCAACAATTGTTTCCAACTATGATCCTCAATTCACATCCTGGTTATAGAGAGTCTTGTAGGAGGCTTTCAGGACCCGGTTTTAGATGAGTACCATATTCCAACCTTGGATGGATGGTTAAATCACGAAAAACATTCAGGTTCTTAAGGATATACTTAGGGTGTGCATGTTGGATTTCTACCAAAGTTAGGAGGATCACTTATCTTTGATACATTTCACTTATAATAACAAATACAACTCTACTATTGACATGAAACCTTTCTAATCCTTGTATATGATACCCTTCAAGTCACCCCTCTATTGTATGAAGATATAATATTCATCGCTAATGGGGCCAAAATTAGTGTGCTCAATAACAAAGAAGGTTTAAGTTATCTAGGAAAAAATGAGGACTACTGAAAGAGAATATATTTTCTATTATTTTACTTTTAATTTCAATGTTTTTAATCCCACAAAATAATTATTTTAAGGGTAATTGTCATATTTTATGGTTTTAGAATCATTTTGAGCTTAATTGGAAAAATGTTCTAATTTTGGATTTTAACTATATTAATTTATTTTTTTTATTTTGGACATAAATTTTTATATAGTGATCCAAATTTAAAAATTATTCTTTTTTAGGTTTCTATGTTCATTGGGATTAATTTTATTCTTATGGAACCAAAGCTTAATCCATCATTTGAAGGCCTAAAACCAGCTCACAGGTCTAGCCTTGAAATGTGTACACAAATATGGATACTTTTGAAGATGGTCCCATATCTCATAAATTGAAAATGTAAATTACTGAAATTAAACATGTAGGAAGAATAAATCCTTAGGAACATAATTTATTACTATAGTCATGTGTTATTCCTTCATTTTCAAGGTGATAAATGCATTGGAATCCAAAGATGTGGAATACAAAGAGTCTTCTTAGGAATATTAAATGTCCAGAGTAAATTAGACATAAATCATATATTCCTCATGGTATGATAGAGGATAAATAGAGGAATAACTTTCAAGAATAAAATTTCCCAAATTTAGTAATTAAATGGGGATACCATGTGTAAACTTTTAAAGAAAAATTTTGAATCCAAAATTTCATCCTTGTTGCATATAAAAATGTATCTCCTCGCATTTTCAAATGGGTTGGAAACTTTTGGTCACTATTTTTAGTATTTTTGTAGTTTATTTTAATATTCTACATTTTTATTATATATCAATCTTCTTCTTTTCCTCATTCTCTCATTTTTATCTTTTGTGTTTCCACCCCATTCTTCTCCACTATGATCTCTAATACTCGTGATCATGGGTAACTAACCCAAGTAAGTTCCTAGGGGATAAATCTAGTATTGAAACCAAGTATTTTTTCATTAATTTTAAATGTTTCTTATTTTCTTATGGTTAGTCTAAGAGAGGACTTAGTGGGAAATGAATCTCTGTGTCTTCACTTGCCGCATGAGGCTTAACTTTCTCTTCTACAACATTCTCCCTTGATCGAGGAGGTGGATATGTGGTCTCTCAGTGATTGTTGAGTGAACCTTATGTTCACAACATGGGAAACATAGGATTTCTATGCATATTATTGATCATGTTAATTAAGTTGATTTGGAACTAATAAAGATACAATGAAGGTTCACTCTGGGTGTTCTCCTAACATCATTCTTTGTGCATCCATTCTGTCTACATTGCATCTATATATATATATATCAATATTTTATGTATATTTAAAACTATTCCTCTTTGTTTTTTTTAGTTTTATATTATTTATAATTTAAATAGTAATAATATAAAATCAGTGTTATGTGAGTTGCCTCCTCAAAACCGACCCTAGGTATGCACTATTTGCATGCTTAGGTAAATAAACTATTGAACAGGGATCCATAAAAAATTATCATGCATCAAATAATAAGATAAATCAGAAGTCCTATGTGAAACAAATATATATGCCTCTAAATTTTGAGTGGGGTCATGTGTTCTTGAAGGTCTCATCACAGTGCGGTTTGTGGAGGTTTATCAGGGAGACAAACGATCACTAAGATTCATTATTTTATTAAAAATCCTATGTAGGGTGGATGATGTTTCTTGCCACCTAGAATTCCCCCCATAGATAAAATAGGTGAAAAATGTCTTCCATGTGATGCAATTGAGGAGATACGTACTAGACATTAGGGATGGGGCCACATTCTTGGAGTACTTGATGGAAATCAAGGACTGATGGAAGAAGACTCTTCATGGACATGATATTCCATTAGTTTGTGTCATTTGGAATCATGAGAACCTTCAAGAGATCTCATGGGATCATAATACCCATATGTGGTCTAATATATTCATTTTTTTGGTATATTGAGCTTTTTTGAGTGAAAAACCTTGAATGTGAGGAGGATTTAATGACTCAATTTTTACCTTTGAACCCTTAAAATATTTTAAATAATATTTTAAGACTTGTTGAGAAGTCGGTGTAGATTCGAAAGCATCGCAAATATGAGAAAGTAATATATTTATAAAAATATATTATTTTTAACTTGTTTATGTGTATTCTTGAGAAAAAAAATATTTTCCTCTTAAACTGAGTGTTGGATTAAAATTCTAACAGTGAGGTTGCATCTGAAATGTGGGTTTTTACCTGGGGGTGGTATAATATTTATTAATGTAAAGGGCCTAGATACTTGGTCTTCATTGGTGGATTGAGTAATAATTTTAAAAATGGAAGTTTTTAAATTAATTAATTGTTCATTATAAAGATAAATTGTCTATAACCTAGCCATTAATTCTATATAATCCCATTTAACACAATTCCTAAGGTTATCCCTAAGAACCCTGGGAATTGTGAGTACCAATAGAGGGGGGAATTTAAGGAGGAATCAAAGAGTAGTTCCTTGGTATTGATGATGGCATCAGACTCAAATAAAACCCTCATCAATGAGCAATTATTATTTCAAGGTAGGGATACAAGGTTTTTCTTATACTCTGTTATTTATGGATTACTCTTTAGAATAATTTATAGGGATTTGATTATATTATACTTTATAGAATTTATATATGTGTTCATACTTAAATTCTTCATTATTCATGATTTCTTCATTGATTCAATAACATAATTCATCATTCTTCATGATTTACTCAGTAAATCATCCTTTTGATTATTATTATAATATGTTCACAAAACCCTAACTATGTTCATTATAGTAGGAATTATCAATTGATAAGTAGTCAGATTACCTTCCTCCCTCTTCTCTCTCTATTATTCTATCCCTAAAACTCTCTTTCTATCCTCTCTCTCTTTCCCTCTCATGTGTAGACATCAGTTATAGGCCCTAATATTGGCCACTGGTAGGGTGGTGCGTTGTCTTGGTGTGGGAGGTGGTGACAAGGCACGACGAGGCTCAATGGGGAAGGTGTGTTGATGATGAGCCCAAGAGAAGAGAGGAGGACAAGGAAAATAAATGCCTTCATAGCTGGTGGCATTCATGAGGAGACCAGTCATCATTACGTCTAGTTTTTCATGTGTGGAGGGTTGGTCATTATCGCATTCGATGCTATGCATGGGGTAGTGTCCTACTTGGGTCATCACAATTAGTGGGAGGTGGCGCCCTATGGGCATCATGGTGTGATTCTTTCTAGTGAAGTCAATCCCAACTATGTGGGTTAGATAGTGTTCTTGGGTTTACTAGTAAAATAGGCTAAGTAATAGGGCCAAACCCCGTGGTTTTTTCCATGGGTTCATGTAACCCACCCCAGCCAACGGGCAGGTAGATTAATTTTTCTTGACTCAACCCAACATGCATAACATGGGTGCCCATGCCCACGCCATTAGAGGTGAGGTGCACATGAACACACCCTGTAGTTGTACACCACATGGAATGCCCTGCGGAACACTACATGGTTGGGAATCCACCTTCATGGCATCTCCGTGACTTCTTTACCAAGTGTCTACTTTGAGAAAATAAGTAGCATATCCTAAGTATTTTTCTATGTAGATCATAGTGGTGAAGTCTCTTTGGATATCTAATGTTATTTATGAGGTGATATAGGATGAATTTGAATTTAGCTCTATATAACTGACAATAATGTTCAAGTGTGATGATCAGATCCTTCAAGGGATCTAGTATCTCACTCTCATCTATTGTGCATTGTTCTTATCTGTTGCATTCTCTCATATACTATGTGTTATATCTGATAGTTGTTTGACACCCTTGTTTGTTGTGTGTTATCCAATGAGGCACGATATCTCCTTTATAAATCTAGTGAGGTGATAGGGATACAATTTGGGTACTTTGAATTATTGAGGATGTGTGTAGATTCTCCTATGGTTGTGCTGTATAGATCAGGACTCCCATCAGTGCCTTGGGTTTACTCTCCTTAAAGCATATATGGGTTTCTAAGAATTATTTTTTCCTTTCTACCTTTGTGGTTTGAGCTAGCTTATCTTTTGTATTTTTGATTTTCAAATCATCCTACTAGGTATGTATATACTCAACCCTACATGGGAATCTTTCCTGCATGTGACTTTTATTATGCAGAATATGTATAGTTCAATGATGATCTTAGTGTATGTGGTGTTGTAAGGGCATTTCAATACTTGATAGCAGTGATATTTTTCAGTTATTATTCCTATAGTTGGTTATTATGGGAACCATCTTTATCTCAACTATTAGTTTGGTGTTTACTTTTAGATATTGCTGGGTAGGTACTTTACCCTATGTACTTTCAGTTTGTATTGGTTATGTCTCTATGGGGTTTATTGGTTGTCACATTCATGCTTATTTATATATAGTTGTTAGTTCCTTTTATTCTTCTACTTTATTATATCATGTGCATAGGTGTCTGTTGTGTACAAGTGAATTAGACTAAGGCCTCCAATTATATGTGATATGTATAATTGGTGTTATTCACCATACTCTAACCTATTGAAGGTGGGAATGGGGTATTACTCTCATCATACCACTGCCTAGGAGAGATCCTGGTGGGTAGAGACATGTCACTCTAAGTCCTCCTCCAATAGGCTAGAGGTTGGTGACCAACACCAAAACGCCATAGCATACATGGGAGGCCTGAGCCTAATGAAAACATGAAATACCCATACATCTCTAAAAATGTAATATATCAACAACTATCTATATGATACAAGATTTAGTAACTAATAATGGAATAAATAATGCATAAAAATATCACCAATCATCCATAACTAATATAGAGTCAAACATCAAAGAAAAAAAGGTGAGAATATAATGGAACCAAGGACGCAACAACCATCATCAAAAGGGGGAAACACATCTTCAAAATCATAAATCCTGACATGAACATTGTTAGAAGCTTTCGCCACTGAGCATCACTAAGTAATAGCTCTACCAACTCCATGTACTCCGAGATTTCCCATGAATAATATGTCTTCTATACAAACATGATATGTGTGAGTGGAAACACTCATTCAAGGGCGAGTATAAGAGTAACTATTAGAACCCCTAAAAATAAAGGAAATAATAATTAAAAGTTAATTCACTACCAGGGGTAGAATTAAACAACCACCCAAATCAAGATAAATGGGGAAAAAGGTAAGGTAGTTAAAAATATGAGATTAAGTTGTGAATTCAATCCCAAAATGCACCATAGCCAACCCTCCTAGAGGGAAAGAGAGAGACAACATAATAACCCACTCATCTTATCAGGGTGATGACCCCAAAACTAAATTCCACATTTCTAGGGAGTACCACACCTCCCTACTCACCCATGACAATGGAAGGTAAAAGAAAAATACATAATAAGTCCTAAAACCTCTTGTAAAACCGATAAAGAAAAATTCATGTATATATGTGTTCTAAATATTGAACTACATTACTCTCACCCAGATAACTTTTTCCTGATAGTAAGGACAACCCATTAGATATACTAGTGCCTAATTATTTCTATAACAACATATTATGCCAAGAGAATGCATAAGAAAACTATCATTCTGATAATCTCACATCAAATGCTTCATCATGGTGGTGGACCCGCACCTCACCAGAAGAAACATATATCGGTTTTTGAGTATTTACTCCATATATGGGGGACCTATGTTTGATCCCATGGGGGAATTCCCTACCCCATTATACATAAGATATATCATAACTCATCCGTAGTCTATCAATAAAAGGATTCCCTAAGAATCCATGCCTAACGTGGAGAACTTGCACCCTGATCTTCAGGGGAGTACTGAATCCATCACCATAAAGGCAAATTGAACCTAATTTATGATACCTTAATTGAGGGAGTAACTAAACCCATGTTCACACCACTCTTTATCTCACATTCATCATAAATAAGGGTTTTATGAAAGGAAAACACCAAGAACATTCCCAAGTTGATTCTTAATCTTTATCTCCCGCAACAATCCCATGAACATGATAAATGGGAGTAACTATTTAGTTGTTCATGATTCCACTATACCAATATCCAAGGCTACAATATTCCAAGAGTAAAATAGAAATCTCTAAATATTTCTTCTTTATGAATGAACCACAACCATGGAGTGCATGGGAATAAAAAAATATACATGATATCAGCAATGATCTACAAGCTGGTATGTCACTAAACTAAAAAATATATTTATTTATTTTCCTACTTAAAACTAGTATATTAATAGGTAGGTTCAATCCCAAATGGAAGGAATGATAAAATTTAAACCAATAAAAGGTAAAATAACTCAAAAACAAGAAAAAAACCAAACATATAAAGCAATAGTATTGTCTAGTAATAATTGTATGGTTTGTAACTAGAAATGAAACAAGTGTGAAAGAGTGTAAGTGAAGCAGTTGAAACCGAAAATTAGAAAAAATAGGTAGCGGTGAAGAAATGATCCAAGTAAAATGAAAAGATTAATTGTATTATTTTTAAAATATATTCATTCATGTAAAAGTGTGATTGGATTTTCACCCATATAAAATATGTCCACTAACTCTATAAAGTATTTGATAGGTGGGAAGTAAAATCATGCAGTCCATCAGCCACTGATTTCAACTCAGCCACATGAAATAAGTGAAAATAAGGTCACCGCAATCAAACAATCACTAAATAGTGGTTTTTTATTCTTCATTTTTTTATTCAATGATTTATTATCAGAATATTATTAATAGAAATGTTCCAAATGGATTAATTGACATTAAAATATCGATTATCATCAATTATTATAATTAAGAAGGATTTATACTTATGAAAAAGAAGAATAAAAATCCAATTAAAGAAATCATGAATGAAATAAAAATAAAAATAAGAACAATATAGTTCTCCAAGAGAGATTTATCCAATGATAATTTTCCTAATAATATTTTCAAGCATGAAACCATTACAAAATATGAACTAGATAAAAAGAGATTAAGAGGAAACAAATCTTTCTCCATCAAGTAGATTGATCTTACTTCAAATCTCCCTCACATTGTTATGGTCTTCTTATTGAATCTTGATTGTGTTTATCATATCATTCTAGTAAAATGTGTAGATACCCTCCCAAATCCCCCATCACTAGAATATATACACAAATTTAATCTCATGTAATTTTTATCTATGTGGAAACACTTTATTTAACTTTCAGATATCTTTCATTGATATTCATATGACAATCGATGTACCCTTATAATTAATTAATTCCTTATTTATGCTTCAAGATCAACTCCAGCTTTGCAAGAACTTGGACAACCTGTTTGACTCCATACAATTGTCCTTTATTTCCACCAGATTGAATCTATTAACAATAATCTTATCTCTTTTATTAACTTCATAAAACTAAAATATTTAATTTAGTAAGTGTAAAAAACTCCAGTGAACACATTAACCCTTGGACTAACTCCAATATGATCTTAAAGAACTCAAAACACCAATGGTAGCACGAGAAAACTTCCATGTTAGACTCAAACCATCATCAAATCCCAGTAGGTACAACCATATACATGATATTGACCTATTTGGTTGAGTTTTTCTTGATATTTTCTTCATTCTGTGATCCCTAATTCTTCATTTTTCTCTTTAACCTGAATCAAGTTTGTAGAATTCGCAATAGATTCACTTCAACTTAGAATGAACCAGGTTGAGATATTGGATCCTAGGTCATATAATTCCATTAAATCAAGAATCATATTCATATTGAGGTGAGTTCCCAGCATCACATGAACTGTTAATCATGTTACATATTCACACCAGAGTTTGTAACACTAGACAAAATAGAATTTTCACTTCAGTAATTCAGTCGTACATTACCTCAATCACCTGGTATGCACCCTTATTCAATGTTGAGACCATAACACTCAAAAGTTTCAAGGTCCCCTCCATATTCAACATAGATCTTACAAATAGAAACATAAACTAATGAAAAAAAATTTCAAGTATGGTTCGGCTTCATCCTAATCTCCTTTATAGGAAAAACGTGGTAGCCCATATTTGTTAAGCATCAACAACGACTTCAGAATACACAGTTCAACATTTTCGGTCTGCATCATATTTTCTAATCTTAGCTACCTAAATTCATTGATAAAGTCTGATCAATTCATAATAATCTTTCTTGATTCAATATAGTTCATTGGAAGATCAGCATCTTATCTCAATTGGTGTTTGATTTTGGTTCATCCAAAGTAAATCATTCTTTGACTTCGGTTCTTCATGTTTTTATCAAGTCGATCTCAAATTCATCATTTAAATTATATGAAATATTTATTCAAACTATTTATAATTAATGAAGTTTAATTCATCTTCATTAAGTAGATACAAGAATGTGGATATGGAAATCTCTTACATGTAGTAGGAATGTACTATGAGAGAAGATGTCTGCTATGAAGAAGCTGCTGAAAAATGATCTATGCAGGCACTTGGAAATATCCTACAAGGAAAATGGGTGAAATAAATATTCTATATGGATATAATTTCAAATTAAATATGTGATTAAACAATAAATATCATACGAGTCTTCCTATCATGGGTTAAACATCTTGATTGCACCATGATTAACTGTTTTATTTCATCCTTACACCACTGTATTAAACTGATTTTGTTTGTAAATTCTAAATATTATAACAAATTTCACTTCATGTTTTATTCAATAATTTAATTTTTATCACTATTATAAAGGTATATTTCACTTGTTTTTATGTTTTCATTATAGTTGGAGGTGATTTGGAGGGACCAGGACAAAGTTGAAGAAAATGGGCCAAATTGCGTAGGAATCCAAGAACATATGTTCACTCAACCGCACATTGGTACTAATTTGTTTATCCAGTTGGGATAATATTTTGTGTGATAATCCAAAATTAAGTGTTATATAACTTTTCTGAAGACAACCAATCTCAATTCATCCATATGGTAGCACAACCGGACTGATTTGTCCAAGGAACTGAATCTACATGAAGTCAAAAGTTATGTTTTGTATTTCGTCCATATCTCAGGATGTAGTTGTCCAAATGATGAATTTTTTTTGTAGATTTATTCAAGATTTCGGTAAACAAATTTTTAGTTTTTTAAAAATTTATATAAGACTTTATGTCCACCTAAAACTATGGTCCAAGTGGTTTCTTGAAATTATGGTTCCCAAAACCACCTTCAACTTTACATATAAATTGGCACCTTGGGAACCCCATTTGCATGTTCGAACATGAGTCAAAGATCTGGAATTTTGGAGTCCAAAATTAGTTCTGTATTTTTTCTATAATTTGTGTAGTCCCCTATCCTCATAGGGAGATCAAGGATGGAGGTGAAGTTTTACCCAAGTCTCCTCCTCTCGATGGTGAGCTAAATGGTGGGCAGTCATTTCGAGGGAGCTACACACACTTGGGAGGGAGTTATAACACTTTTTATGATACTAGTTTTATTTAATTTTTGCTTTAAACATTTCATTTAAGTTTTATCTTAACATGCTTCTTCTTTGAATGCTTTGTTTTGGTATTATCAAGTGAAACACTTTTTATCTCAACACTGATTGGCTTGAAATTTCAAGTGGGAATATTGGGTTTATTCCATTGGACAACACAAGCAACATTTATAACATTCAAATTCATGGGATATAATTATTCTTTGGTATCTCTTGTTCTATGATTAAGGCACAAACCTCTACAACATGATTGTTGTGTCAAGGGTTGGTTCTTTGTGCATCATCTAAGTGGCAAGAGGCGAATCAAGATCTTGACAACCTTCTACCAAAGAAGTCCATTAAACCATGTGAAATTTTCAAAACAATGAAATATCCAAGATGTGTAGTGAACTTAAAATGACATCCTTCTATCATAATCCTAAAAACACCACCTTCCTTTGTCAAATATTAAACACTTTAATTAAGTCATTTTATTTTTAAAACTGTTTTCAAAACCACCCTTATTTTAGTTTGTTTTATTAAAAATACACACTTTAAACCCTAATTATTCTTGAGAGACAACCTAGGGTCTTCCTTAGAATATAAATCAACTTTAAAAACATAATAAATTTGACATGTCATGACAACGCTGTAAAATTTTGGCTCCATTTCTAGGGATCGCTTCGGTTTTTAGTGCGTATTTTTTATAAGATATTTGTAAATTTTGTGAATATTTATTTGTTTTATCTTCTACCTTTACATGTATTTTTTTTATTATTTATTCCTTATGTAGGTTTTGTGCATCACATGTTCTACTCTGGGAGATCTACCTCATTTCAAAACTGAACCAGAGAGGATCCTACGTCAACGACACTGAGACACACATGAAAACCCTTTGAAGAAGGACACACCACACCTTGCTACTTTTATAAAATCCTCTTCATAAAGAACAAAAATAAAAAATAAATATAAATTTATAACATGGATGAAAATAAAATAACAATAAAAGAATTATTCATGCCTTGTGTTGGTATCCAACACACTCATATCCAAATACAAGGCAAAGCACAAACTTTGAACTAAAATCTAGTCTAATTCACTTATTGACAAGATTTCATGGACAATCTGGATGAGACCCATATAAGCATTTAAAAGAATTTAATATTGTGTGCTCTACATTAAAACCTAATAATGTGGATAAAGTATAAGTAAATATTATGGTATTACCTTTTTCATTAGAATACCTACAAAGGATTTTCTATATTATGTTAATTCCCCAAATAGAGGTTGGGTGGACATGAAATACCTTTTTCTAGAAAAATACTTCCTAACTTCTCGAAATACAACAATAAGGAAATAAATTTTTGGGATAATACAATCACAAAGGGAAACACTTCATGAATACTGGGAAATATTTAAAAGTATTTTTTCAAGTTTCCCACACCACCAAATAAGTGATAAACCTTTAATAAAAAAAATTTATGAAGGTTTAATTCCTACTGATAGAAACATGATTGGTGCTGATGTAGGTGGTGTTCTAGTTGATAAAACCCCAATCACTATAAGGACCCTTATTAATAACATGTCATAAAACACTCAACAATTTGGTTTAAGGTCCAGCGTACCCATTTGAGGTGTCCATGAGGTGAAAAGTTTTAAGTTTGAGAAGAAGGTGGACACGAATTTTGAAAAGGTAAGTACCATTATCCAACAACTCACTCTTTCCCAAGGGAAATCCTAATCTCCTCCACCCATCTATCATGTAATTTATTCTATTGACACCCACTATTCTGACCAATTCCCTCAACCGGGAGAAAATTATAATAGTTGTGAGGTAATCTTACCAAGACACCCCAATAACCAACCCATTAGGAAAGAACCTTACTATTAATCTAACCCTAGGTGGAAACACAACCAAGCCTATAAACAAGGGGGTATTCAAACCAACAACCAGGTAAGCAACTAGGGAAAAGTAGTCATCTACCACCACCCATAAATCCTCAACCACCACAAAGGCCTTTCCAACAACCCCCTCCAAAACCCAGGCCTAGATTATAAGACATGATGAAACAAATGGCTACAAATAATCTTCAAATCCAAAGAACCACCCAAGAAGTCGTACAAGACCTAAAAACCCAATTAGTCTAACTCTCTAACTCGGTGGGGGAAATCCAAAGTCATGGGTTAGGTAAACTACCTTCTCAACCAGTATTCAACCTTAGGGATAAGGGAAATGTAAGTGTCATAACCCTTAGGAGTGGAACACAACTTAAAATTCAAATTACCCCTCCATTAGAGTCATCCTCACCCAAGGAAACCACCATCCGAACCACTAAGAATGGTCCAAGAGAGGAAAAATCCTTTCCTGAGAAAAATACCACCAAAGGAAAGAGTGTGTCTATTGACGAGTCACCTAGACCAACAATTCCTCTTCTATTTACAAAAAAGTTTACCCAACCAAGAAACCAAAAATAAACTGAACTTGATAAATAAATCTTGGAAACTTTCAAAAAAGTACAGGTTAACATCCCCTTGATTGATTCCATGAAAAAAATTCCATGATACACCAAGTTTCTAAAGGATACGTGTACACATCGAAGGTGAATTCATGGAAATGAAAAGTGAGCTTGGGGAGTAACATCTCAGCATTTATTAGGCCATCACTACCCACCAAATGCAATGATACGAGAATATTATTGATTCCATGCACCATAGGGGAGTATTCCTTTTCCAATGTTATGATTGGTTTGGGTGCTTCTATAAATGTGATGACTCACTCCATTGTATCTTCATTTCAGGTTGGGGAATTGAATCCGACTAGAATTGTTGTTCAACTAGTAAACTGGAGTACAACACACCCCACTGGTGTGTTAGAGGATATTCTTATAATGGTGACAAATTTAATTTTTCCTGCAGATTTTTATGTGCTAAAAATGGAATATGATTGGATGAATGTACATGCCCTAATTATATTTGGGATTCCTTTATTTAAAACTTCCAAAACCATAATTAATGTTCACAATGGTACATTATCTATGGAGTTTGGTGGTGAAATTTTCCACTTCAACGTCCTTGATTCCATGAGGTACACTTTAGAAGAATATTCCTCACTTTTAGTTAATTCGATTAATGTACTTATATCCCCTGAAAAAAACTTCTTTTATTTCCCCAAATACCCTTTCCGATTTTTCATCCTTGATAGAAATTATAGTTAATGAATCATGCATTTAATTTCATGGTGATCTAGAAAAATTTAATGCATGTTTGTTAATTGATGATTTCTTGAGCACTGAGGATTCCATGACCATCGATGATACTGATAAGATTGTAAAAGATCATTACATATATAAGGATGTTACTATTGAGTTTTTAGATGAGATAATTGACCTCTCAATTTCGCACTCACTCCCATAAATTCAAAATCCACCTAAATTAGAGCTTAAAAAACTGCCTCAAAATTTAAAATATTCTTATCTTGAGAATGGAAACAATTTTTCTGTCATCATTTCTAGTTAACTCCCTCTAGAGAATGAATTTTAACTACTTAACATTTTTAGGGATTATAAACAAGAATTGGTATGGACACTTTCTGAAATTCCTGGTATTATCCCACCAATTTTCACACGTCATATATTGTTAAATAATGAGGATAAACTAGTGAGGCAGACACAATGTCGACTGAACCCAAACCTCATAGATGTTGTTAAAAAGGAAGTAACAAAATTATTTGCTACTAGAATCATTTATCCCATCTCCAATAGCCAATAAGTTAGTCTAGTGTAGGTAGTTTTCAAGAAAATTGGTCTTACTATAATTAAAAATGAAAATAATGAATTGGTTCCAACCCGTGTGCAGAATATTTGGTGTGTCTATATAGACTATCATTGACTAAACCAACACACTAGGAAGGATCATTTATCTTTTTTGTTCATTGACCAGATTCTAGAGAGGTTAGCGGGGAAGTCTCGCTACTATTTCCTTGATGGGTATTCTAGATACTTTCAGATCCATATTGCCCCTAAAGATCAAGAAAAGACAAACTTCAATTAACCCTTTGGCACATTTTCCTATAGGAGGATTTCATTTGGTCTGTTCAATGCTCCAGGTACTTTCTAGTGATGCATGGTTAGTATTTTTTTGGATTACCTAGAGAATTGAATGGAAGTTTTCAGGGATGATTTCACTGTATATGGTTCCTCTTTTGATTAGTGTTTGAGTAGTCTTGGTTTTGTCCTACGTCGTTGTATTAAAAATAATATTGTATTAAATTACGAGAAATGTCATTTCATGGTGTGAAAAGGTATAATACTTGAACATGTCATTTATGGGGATGGTATCTAAATAAATAAATCAAAAGTGGTTATCATTTATTCCCTACCATTCCCCAGTAATTTGTAGGATGTGTAGTCTTTCTTAGGTAATGCTGGATTTTATCGTCGTTTCATTTGTAACTTTAGTAAGATTGAACTCCCCCTCTCCTAATTAATCCAAAAAGAAAATGAAGTTATTTTTTATAAGGAATGTGATGAAGATTTTAATAAATTGAAATAGAGTCTCACATCACCTCCATTAATCTAACCACCTCAGTGGGATTTACCATTTGAGATCATGTGTGATGCTTCTAACTATGAAGTTGGGGTAGTCTTATCTCAATGGTTTTTTCGAGCTCCACATGTCATAACTTATGCCTCTCACATACTATAACCTACCTAAAAAACTACACTACAACTAAAAAATAATTCCTTTCCATTGGTTTTTCCTTGGATAAATTCATTTCATACCTTTTAGGGTCCAAAGTAATTATGTTCCTAGACCATGAAGCCCTCTGGTATATCCTTAAGAAACCGAAATCCAAACCACACATCATTCACTGGATTCTCCCCCTTAAATAATTTAACTAAGAAATTAGATCTAAAAAAGGAGTAGATAATTTGGTGGTTCACTATATAAATAGGATCCTCCCATCCTTAGACATTGAATCATCCCACTATATTCCCATGAATGACATGTTTCTAGATGATAAATTGTATCGTGTGTAAGATGTTATTTCTTGGTATGATGAAATTTTAAATCATTTAGTAGCATCTTTCATTCCTACTGATTTCAAAAAAAATCAAGATGACTGTCTAAAACATGAGTCTCGTTGGTAAATTTGGGATAACTCCTTCCTTTAGTGAACATGCAGTGATAAAGTCCTCAGGATTTGTGTTCCCGATAGTGAGTTTCAGTTTGTCCTTAGTTTTTTCCACACTCTTGCTTGTGGGGGCCACTTTAGTCTCCAATGGACAACTCACAAGGTCATTGATTCTGGTTACTTTTGGAAAACATTATTTATGGATGCCCATGATTTATCTAAATTGTGTCCTCTTTATCAAAGAATGAGGAATGTCTCTAAAAGAAATGAAATGCCTCAACAACCATTGCTCTTCCATGACATTTTCGATGTTTAGGGCATTAATATTATAGGGCCATTTCTCAATTCCTTTTTCAACTTGTACATTATTCTGGTAGTTGATTATGTGTCAA
Organism: Viscum album; assembly: GCA_963277665.1. Lineage (NCBI taxonomy): Eukaryota > Viridiplantae > Streptophyta > Magnoliopsida > Santalales > Viscaceae > Viscum > Viscum album. Next base: position 551,384,993 of record OY728156.1, read on the forward strand.
AATGGGTAGAGGCATGATCCATGAGAAAAGATGATTCTAAGATATTTGTGGAATTTTTGAGAACCCAAATTTTCTGTAGGTTTGGATTACCTAGGTTCATCATCAGTGACCAGAGTTCTCATTTCTACAACTAAATAATGTAATCACTTTTGCGTCAATATGGGTTCTGTAATTGATTATCTATTGAATATCACCCACAAACCAATGGTTAAGATGAGGTGTCAAATAGAGAGGTAGAACAAATTCTTTAAAAAAATGGTTCATTAAAATAGAAAAGATTGGAGTCTTAGACTTGATGATTCATTATGGGATTATTGTACTACCATTAAAACTCTCATTAGAATGTCACCTTATCGACTGGTTTTTTGAAAGAATTGTCACCTCCCTATTGAGATAGATCACTGGTCCTAATGGGCCATTAAAAAATGAAATTATAATCTTTATAGTGTATGTTATCAAAGGAATTTATAGATTCAGGAGCTGGAGGAAATGAGAAGAGACTCATATGAGAACTCTCGGATTTATAAGGAGAGAACCATGGATTCCCATGACTTCCTCATCCTTTATTATCAATTCCACATTGAGCAGAATGTTCTCCATTTCAATGAAAGGCCAAAGTTTTATCCATGTAAGCTTTGTTCCTACTAGTTTGGCCCATACACTATTACTAATGTTTATCCATTTGGTGTTGTTTAGGTTCAAAATGAAGAAACAAAGTAAACCTTCACTATCAATGGGCAGCAGTTGAAGCACTTTCATGAAGACATTATGGAGTTCTCGATAGAAGAACTCCAAGTTCAAGAAGTAACCTACGAATAAAATCCACCAGGTTTTATCCTTCCTTCCCACATTCTCTTTAATTATAGTGAGGACACTACATACTTTAAGAGTGGGGGGTACATTCTTGGGTTTTTAGGTTTTTTCATCATCTTTCTTATTTATTACCTTTTTATCTTGATGAATAATATTTTTACTTTTCCCCACCTTGCTGAGTTCATTAGGATTTTCATCATCTTTCTTCTTCTTTTTCTCTATTTTTAGCTTGATGAATATTATTTTTACTTTTCCCATTTTTTCCTCCCTCACTTTTGTTCTAAAATTTCCATTTTTCTTTTGATGCCCACTTAACCATGGAAATTATTGAAAATGCATGAGGAATTTCCCTATTTCAAGTTATGTTAACATGTTAAAAAAATAAAACAAAATCACTGATGAAGTGTGTGTTTTAGCATGAATTTAACATTAAGGTGTGACTTTATTTAGAATTGGTTGTTTTTTGATGATATAAATGGTTGTATCATTTTAAAACCTTTGAGAAGAATGGCACCCTTTGTGTGAGTAGTTTATGGGAAAATTGTAACACCCCCAAATGATAAAGGGTTAAATGACTAAATGATATGACTCATGTCAACAAGGTGCACCTTTATTTTCGGGAGCCTACCTGATTAGAACTCCACAGTTAAGCATGCTTGGCTTGGAGTAGTGATCAGGATGGGTGACCTCCTGGGAAGTTTCTCAGGGTGTGTGTGAGTGAGGACAAAATACACTATAAAGGACAAGTGTTGGCCTGTGGGGACTGTCATTAGTCAGATGACCCGTTCAGGCACGTGGTGGGCCCCAGGGTGGGGACCACGTGTCTGCGGGGAAACTAGTGGGTGGGGCCTAGTTTTCACATTTGGTATCAAAGGTGGTACCTAGCCTTAAGTGTGGTGCACTGCCTGGGTTGAGATGTAGGGGCCACAACGAGGACGTTGTGCTCTAAAGGGGGGGTGATTATAACACCTCCAAATGATAAAGGGTTAAATGACTAAATGATATGACTCATGTCAACAAGGTGCACCTTTATTTTCGAGAGCCTACCTGATTAGAACTCCACAGTTAAGTGTGTTTGGCCTGGAGTAGTGATCAGGATGGGTGACCACCTAGGAAGTTTCTCAGGGTGTGTGTGAGTGAGGACAAAACACACTAGAAAGGACAAGTGTTGGCCTATGGGGACTGTCATTAGTCAGATGACCCGTTCAGGCACATGGTGGGACCCAGGGTGGGGACCAAGTGTCTGCGGGGCAACTAGTGGGCGGGGCCTAGTTGTCACAAAAATTGTGTCACTTAATATCTCCACACATATTTGCACCCAACTATGAAGTGTGAATATTTCTTACTTAATAAAAAGGTAAATATATGTCAGGTTAATGTTTATCTACTTTACAAAATAATTCTTCCATATGTTCATTCCTTATCTGATCTTTTTCATTACTATACCAGATTGACCTATGCATGTGTACCTATTATCTGATTATTGTACGCCTTAAAAAACTTAAAATAATAAAAACTAAAAAAATTAAAAAAAAACTAAAAAATATGATTTGTGTCTTGGGTAGGTCAAAAATCATTCTTCCTCAACCTTTGATCTTGTTATAACTATGAAGTGTGAATGTTTCTTACTTAATAAAAAGGTAAATATATTTTAGGTTAATGTTTATCTACTTTACAAAATGATTCTTCTATATGTTCATTCCTTATCTGATCTTTTTCATTACTATACCATATTGACCTATGCATGTGTACCTATTATGCGACTATTTTACGCCCTAAAAAACTTAAAATAATAAAAACTAAAAAAATAAAAAATAAAAAAACACAAAAATATGATTTGTGTCTTGGGTAGGTCAAAAATCATTCTTCCTCGACCTTTGATCTTGTTATAACTATGAAGTGTGAATATTTCTTACTTAATAAAAAGGAAAATATATGTTAGTCTAATGTTTATCTACTTTACAAAATGATTCTTCCATATGTCCATTCCTTATCTGATCTTTTTCATTACTATACGAGATTGACCTATGCATGTGTACCTATTATCTGACTATTGTACGCCCTAAAAAACTTAAAATAATAAAAAATAAAAAAACAAAAAAAAAATATGATTTGTGTCTTGGGTAGTTCAAAAATCATTCTTCCTCAACCTTTGATCTTGTTATAACTATTAAAATTAGTGTCGTGAGGAGATCAAAAAAAAGGTTGAGTAATGAGTGTGAGATTTGTTCCAAATTTCAACTTTTGAAAAAATAAATAAAAATAATAATAAATGAGGGGAGTGATTAAATGTACAAAATATGGGGATATATAGGTAGGGAGCTTAATTTTTTAATTCCTAGAATTCTTAAGTGAGTGAGTTTTGAAATTTTATTGCAAAGTATGTAGGGCAGGTTTAGTGGACATGATCATTTAAGCATAAAAATCTTAAAATAACCTATATTTACTGGATAAAAAGTTGAAATAATGACATGAAATGGTTGTCACATGCACACTTTGAGAGTTAGTTATATTTTTTACTTTTGAATAAATTTATCAAATTGTTATCATTCATCTCCTTGAATTTCATTCTGATACAATTTATGAGGCATCTTTTTCCATGACCACTGAGAATAACTTCTTGGTATGATTTTTTCTTTGATCACATTGCTATCACGGATTAAATTTTTTTAATGTCAAATCTTCATGAAATTAGGAATCACTACTGGAATAGGGGTTTTTCCCAACACTTATATACTAACGGTTTTCTTAAACCGTTATTAAAAAAGAGTATGCAGGACACCCTTTACCAACAGTTCTAGTGAATCATTGCTAAAGGGGGTCTAAATTTCCACCCCTTTACCAAAGGTTCTTGAAACCATTGGTAAAGGTTCACCCCAATAACACCGCGCATCCCTTATCCTCTCCCCCATTTGGACAGAACCCTAATTTGACAGTAGCCCCCGCGATCAGAGCACATCTCCCCCATTCGGACAGCACCTCTCTCAGGTTCATCTCGGTTCCTCCATCCGAACGGTTGGAATCTTGGCTTCCCCCATCCAAGCTACTGAATCTTCATCCGAACCATCCCAAATTAGGTATTTTCTTAATTGGTACCTTATTTTTATTGTTATCTATCTAATATTTCAGTTTTAAGTTTTGATTTTGATGTGTATCTATTTTTTCTATTTTGATTTAACCTAGAAAATCCTTTTATATTTTTTCTCTAGAAACATAGAAAACCCTTTTAGATTTTTTATTTTTTGCTTTAATTTATCATATCATTATATTAAAATGTTATATAAATAGACTGGATAGTTATAGACCTCTCTGTGGTCACCTACATGAATTGTATCTCACACATTGTTCGAGATGCCATTGGGTGCCCGGATAAACTACATGATTATATGTTTAGATAAGGGGAATCACCATTTTATAGATACATGACTACTCACATGACATAGGATGGAGGATGTAGTAGATGATTAGGTTGTAGCTTAAGAAGCTAGGTTCAATTTTAGAATTTATTGAGCCTCTTGTATAGTACTACTTCCTACTAGTTGTAACTATGTATTTCTTCTTGATATATGACATAAATTACCATCATTCGGTTTATGATTCTGTTATTAGTTGGTATTACTGATTTGGTTATTTTCATATATTTCCAATATTTTACCATTGTTATCTTTCTTCCACTTTTTAACTAATAATATTAAAATTGTGAAACTTAGGTAATGAGGGAATAGTCTCCCCCCAGACACACCAAAGTCTCTCACTATTAGTAAATAACATTTGAAATTTTAGTAGATGTGCTTGAGGCCATGTGGCCATCTGGGTTCGGGTCACTAATGAGTGGCATCCTGGTTTGGGACATCACAATTCCTGGATATCCTTTTTATAGGTGTTTCTAATCAAATCCATACCTATAACTATTTAAGGTCCCTCTCCAAAATCAATTAGGGCATAATTCAATGAATACACCCTATCAACCTATGATCTATGTACCCAAACCTAGGATCCTTTAATCCATGGTTAAGGTGAAACTTGATGAGGCCATAACTACTTTTGATGTGATCCTCATCCTACTTCTCATCCTGATCTCCCTGAAGAAGTTAAATTATAAAACTCATGTACTCCCAATAAGACCCTTAAGGATTATGTATTCCTTGATCCACTTCCAATATCTTACTGGGCAATCCTTTAATATAGGCATTAGAAATTCTTTATCTTATTTTCTTATATACACTGTATTTTGTTGTGTTTCTTAATATGATTATCATATAGAGTAATGTTCCAGTTATGCTTTTAATAAAATAAACAATTGTCATTTACCTAAATATTTTTTTATTGAACTTAAATATTATTTAATTGATTTGAAATGACTTATTTCAATTTTTTTTACAGAATGGATAGAAGTTGGATGTACGAAACTGATCGGATTTCAACCGATTTTCAAAATAATTTGAACATCTTTTTAGATTTTTCATTTGAAAAGGCTTTAGATAGTGGTCTCATACACTTCCCATGTTCTAATTATGTTGGAAGACCTTGGTTGAGTCGTGAAGTAGTTAGCTATTATATAACCAAATATGGTTTCTAAACAAACTATTATGTGTGGTATCACAATGGAGAGAAAATGGAATCTCAAAATTTTGATGATCCAAATGATAGGATTGAATTGAATAGTTTGATATATGATCGGTTTCCATTTATGCAGCATCATGAGAAGGAAAGGATGTCTAGCCAACAAGATTTCTATACAAGCACACATGATGCATCCAATGAAAATGATGATGTTGATAGGGTGAAAAAATTGAATGATGCTGCAATGACTCCAGTATATCAGCAATGTGGTAAAATGAAAAAGTTGGAATTTTTAATCTGATTGTTTCATGGGAAAACTATATATGGGATTTCAAATACTGAAATCGATTACATTCTTACCTTCTTGAAGGACTTACTTCCAGATGATGTAGATATTCCCTCAAACAACTATATGGCATGGAAGTTAGTTGATGAACTTGGATTCTCAAAAAAAAATCATGCTTGCCCGAATGATTGCAGCTTATTTTGGGAGGAAACTGCTGAAAGAAATGATTGTATCAAATGTGAAACCTTTCGATGGAATACAAAAGATAATGGAAAACCATATCCTGTGCCACAAAAAGTAATGTGGAACTTTTCATTGATCCCCAGATTACAGAACTTTTTCATGTCTGATGAAATATTAGTAAAAATGTGATGGCATGACACTAAGAGAAAAAAGAATAATAAAGAGTTCTTTCACCCTAAAGATGGATTTTCATGGCAGATATTTGATGCTCGATATCCTGAATTTGCAGCCGACGTGCGTAATGTGAGACTGGGTCTTTCATGTGATTGTTTTAATCCATTTGGGTAGATGCTTACTTCGCACGGCACATGGCCGATTTTCATACACATTTATAACCTTCCCCCATGGTTGTGTATGAAAAATCCCTACACTTTCTTGAGTATACTGATATCTGGATCTTCTAATATCGACAATGATATAGATGTATACATGCAACATTTAATAAAAGAGTTAAAACTTCTTTGGGATGTGGGTGTGCCCACATACGATGCACGTTTGAAAGACATATTTCAGATGTGTGTTGCGCTTATGTGGATAATCAATGATTTTCCTTCTTATGCAATGATGTCTAGATGAAGCACAAAAAAAATTATCATGACCTGTTTGTATGAAGAATACTCGATCGAGAAGACTGAAATATCATCGTAGTTTTAGTTTTATGGGACATCGACGATTCTTTCCAATGAACTATCCATATAGAAACAATTGTTGAAGATTTGACAATACCATGGAGACTGACAATCCACCTCAGCGTATGTATAGAACTGATGTGCTTAATGAATTGAAAGATTTCAGTTATTCATTTGGGAAGGGTGTAATAAAATCTAGAAAGAGGAAAAATGTTTCCAATGATACCTATTACAATTGAAAGAAGAATAGTATATTCTTTGAGTTGTCGTATTGGTCAACCAACTTGTTACATAATTGCTTAGACATAATGCACATTAAAAAGAATATATGTGAAATGTTGATTTCGATTCTTCTAAATGTCAAGGGGAAGACAAAAGATGATTTATGATCTTGGTGTGACTTGGTAGATTGGGGGATCATACTAGAATTACATCCTGTCTGTATCAGTGAAAATAAATGGCAAGTTCCATGTACTTATTATGTGATGACACCTGTTGAAAAAAATCAATTTATAGAAGTGCTAGATACTATCAAAGTTCCTGATGGATATTCAAGAAATATATCAAAATGGGTCAACAGAAAAGAGTTGAAGATGAAATCTTTGAAGACTCATGATTATCATGTCCTTTTTCATGAGTTGATTCCAATAGAAATCTGTCATCTCTTGTCCAATAATGTAAGAGTATCAGTTATTCGGTTGCGATATTTGTTTAGAGATATTTGTGCTAAGAAGTTGTCTAAATTCTTCTTGCAAAAACTTTTGGTAGAGACACCATTAATTTTGTGTGAGTTAGATAAAATATTTCCTCTATCATTTTTTACATGCATGTTGCATATGACTGTCCATATTCCGACCTAAATACTTCTTGGAGGACCCATTGCTTTTCATTGGATGTATCCAACTAAAAGAAACATGTACACATTGAAATCATATGTTCGGAACATGAATTATCCCAAAGGTTCTATTGTGAATGATTACTTGGCTCAAGAATGTATGGATTTCTGCTCAATGTATTTGTATGATATTACTACGATAATAAATAGACCAATGAAAAATGAAGAAGAACGGTATGAGAAAATTGAACCTAGTTTTCCATCACTTCCTTAGACAGGAGGAATTCTAGGATCATATACATTGGCGACATTAAGCCTTGAAGAGCGAGAGATGGCACATCGCACAATGTTGTTCAATTGTGATTTGTTTGATGAATATATCAAGTAAATTGTACATGTATCTCTTATCTTATCTCTTATAATTTTAAATATTTGTTATACTATTATTATTTTTATCTACAGGGAACATAAATAATTGATATATAGAAAGCATCGTTCTTTATATTTGAGAAGGAAAGAGACTTTGTATAACAAAGGGTTTTCTTCTTTGTTGAAATTGAAGGTAAAAATATTTCTATAATAACTAAATAAAAATAATATTTAATTAATTTTACTATTTGTTTATATTTCAGGTATCAAGTTTGCCTGCAGACTCTATTTCTGAGGAAATAAGAGATTTGGTTTTTTGTCCTAATACCTTGGTTCATGCTCGTAAATCACTTGTGATCAATGGATACAAATTTATTATCACTGAATGAGCAAGGAAAATGAGAACACAACATGATGGTGTTATGTTAACTGACACAAAATATTGTTATGCCAGTTCATTGGATAATAGACCTTGTTTTGAAAATGTATCTTATTATGGAGTCGTGGAGAAAATAATAATTTTGGATTATTACTTGCATGGTCGAGTCACGATGATGAAATGTCAATGGTTTGATTCAATGACGAGGCAAGTCACCTTTATTGATGATTGTGGATTTCGAGTTATTGACATGAATCGCACTCTTTCCACCAATGAACCATATATATTGGCATCAATGTTGAAACAAGTTTTTTTATGTCAAAGATCATCGTCATCCTAAATTCAGTGTAATTATTGAAGTAAATCCCAGACATGTTTTTAATGATGGTGATGATGAAGTTGACACTATCCCTACTGCAATTGGAAGCAATCTGTTTATTACTTATTATGACTCAAATAGCTCAATTGTCAGAGTTGATTGTGAACCCAAAGTTGTGGTGGGAAATATATAGAATCATACAGTCGTGTTCTCACCTACATGTTTCACATACATCATTCAGAGTGTGTATCCTAGTACTTACCTTCAAACCACCATAAATCTTTTGTTTCTTTATTTTTTTTATCAGAATGGTTTTTATATATTTTGTTTTTTGGGTTACACATTAGTTATCTATTTCTAATTACTTCCATATTTGTTTTCATTGAAGGAAATGACGCTCATTGAAGAGATGCAGTGGAAAAGATGACAGAAAATAATCGTCGCATGTCACAGATGGGAATTTCTCCACTCATCCCTGTTGTGAGTATTTTATTTCAAATATATATATTTCAATAACTTATAATATCATGTGTTTACTTTTGTGTTAAACTTTTTTTCAGGATCCACCCCCTAGACGAGAGATATCTGACAAGGAGCCTGATATTGCTCCCAGTATAGAGGCTGGTGGTAGGAGGGGGGTGGTGTCAGAGTTAGACAATCATATGGTGGTCTCGGTACTAAGGCCGGTGGTACGAGGGCTCGTGGTTCAAGATTTAGATGATCCACTGGTCATACCTGATTAGACTATGCCCCCACCATAGATGTATCTTCTACACCCCATTTTGATCCTGGTGTGTCTTTAGGGACACATGGGATATTTAGGACTCCGATGTTTACACCACCATTTGGCCAAACGTTTGTGCCATCATCTTTTGCTTCTAGTTCATTATCTCCGAGCTATTATATTCCACCTTCTTCGACTCCTACTCCGACACAGTATGTGGCTGAGGATCATACAATGAGGGACACTCCACCTGTACAGGATATTCCTTCAGCTTCTTCACATCCAGCGACGCCCATTGATCTGACTACCATAGGTATATTTATATAACTCTAACAAATTTTTATACCAAAATTTAATTTTATTATAACTTGTACTGATATTTTTTTCTTTAATAACAGATTCATCTACTGATAAGAGGCGGGGGAGGGGGCGTACTCGCTTGCATGCGGTATGGAACCTCCAGACACAGTTGATGGTTGAATACAATGATGATGGACAGATGATTGATAAACATGGGCAGTAATGTCGGGGTTTTTTGGAAACGCTAGCCAAATACTCCGACATCATTCCGGTCAGCCCTCTCGCTTGGAGACATCTGCCACACGAAGTCAAGGATAATGCATGGGCACAAATATGGGTAAAAATCTATTGGATTTAATGTAGTATTTTTTTGTATTTATATGAATTAATCTATTAGGTGTCAGCTTCAGTTTAACTTCCCTGATGGCGAGGGTGCACAACCAGCACATTTGAAGGAGTTAGGAGAGATTTGGAGGGCTTATAAGCATGAGTTGTATGTTGGCTGGTGTGATAGAGTGGGCACGGAGTTGGAGAAAGTACCTATCATGGATGACTGCCTGATAGAGCAATATCGCCAAATGATTACCCATTGGGTGACTGCCAAATTTAAGGTATTAATCTCATTTGAGGTATTTAAATGAAAGCTTTCATATTTTTCATTAATATTATCTTATTTATTATTAAAAATTATTTAGTAATATTCTGAAAAAAACAAAAAAAACATTGATTCAAAGCAATACCTCCACACTTTGGGGTGCACTACTATGTCAAATCATGAGAGGCAGCTGGTATGATATAGTTGTTTATAATTTTTATTTATGACTTGCCCTTTTTATTATTTCCTACTTAAATTATGTGATTTATTGAATATTAAATATATTATTATAATTGCACTTTATATTATTTCAATGTCATTATAGAAGAACACATTTAATATTGAAGGACGTCTCCCTTGAGCAAAATTGTTTTGCTCGAGTAGAAGGAAAAAATATGGAACTACGGTTAATGAACCAACACAAGAAAAGATTGTAAGTTTTAATTTGTTTATTTAAAATTTTAATATCTATTTTGAAATTTAATAATCTATTAATATTTTTAATAGGCTGATTTAGAGGCCCTTGATGCTCAGGAGCTTGACAATTTTGGTCCACACGATCATTTATATCAGGTTTTGGGAGATGAGCACTCTAGTCGAGTACGCTGCCGACCTGGTAAGAATATAGTCCCGATGAGGTATTGGTCCTCTCCAGGTATCCATTCTAATACCACCGAGTTGGAATAGGTCAAATTTCATGCAAGACAGTCTGATAAAATGGTCACGGAGTTGGAAGAACAGGTTCAAACGAGGGAGAAAGAATTTATGAAACTGATCAAAGATTTATCTCCATCACTTCCACTAGAGGCTAACGGGGCTTTTCAGACATATATGTCGTCGATGGGTGCATTATCTAATGCACCAGATGTTAGTTCTAGTGGCGGTCGAGATGATGACATTCCTAGTGATGACAAGGATGCTAAAGAGGAAGATGTTGGGGATAATGATGATGCTAAGATCGAGGGTGAGGTTGAAGGTGAGGGCGAGGGTGAGGATGAGGATGAGGACGAGGGCGAGGATGGGGCTGAGGATGAGCATGGTTATGATGACAAGGATGAATACAAGGATAGATATGGCAGTGAGGATGAGGCCGATGATGACAGTGGTGATGGTGATGGTGATCAGGGGCAGATTGATCCATTACATTTTTGACTGATATTTATGACATTTGATTTTTGATTTAATATGTATGTGTCATTCTACTTCAAAGCCTAGCACACTTTTCACAAACCCATCATAGCCCCCCCACCCTCCTCCCTAGACCCCGGACAACCCCCCAGACAGCCCCCTAGACAGCCCCCCAGACAGCCCCCCAGAGAGCTCCCCGGACAGCACCCCCACCCTCCACCCTAAACCCCGGACAGCCCCCTTGATAGCCCCACCCCCCACCCCCCCCCCCCCCACCCTCTGACCTGGACCCTAGATAGCCACCTGGACATTCCCTCGGATAGCCTCCCACCCTCCTCCCTGGACCCCAGATAGCCCCTGGACATCCCCCCGGACAGCCCCCCACCCTCTTCCCTGGACCTCGGACAGCCCCCCGGACAGCCCCCCCCCCCCCCCCCACCCTCCTCCCTGAACCCCATACATCCCCCCAGACAACCCCCTGGAAAGCCCCCTAGACATCCCCCCCCAACATCCCCCATGTACCTCAGACAACCCCCCAGACAGAATTGTTCTCAAATAAATTTTTACCACCCATTGAAGGTGAACTCCAGGATGAGTTCCTTTAAATGGGTAAGAACCTGGTTTTTCACTCTAGTATGGATATTTTTGAATTCATTATAACTCTTTATTTTTGACCAAATATGGAATCCTAATGATGTTATAATGGTTTATGGGGCTTCTGGGGCTTGTTCGGAGCTCGGAACCCCGGTCAACGTAGAAAAACACTATGCCTCACGGTTAGTAAAAAATTTAAGTCCATCATACAAGGTATCTACCAACCATATATGGATATATATTAGAAGAAATGTGCATGATTTTCCCTAACCATTCACCAAGGGATGCACATCATGCACAATGTCTGTAGTTTTAGTATAAGATATTATCACTGTTGTTGCATGATTTGCCTAATTGGCATACAGAAAACCAAACAAACCTATTCGTATTGTGTTGATACTTTATCAAAATGATACATGGGTCATTTATGAAATGTACGAGTCAACCCCTCTTCAATATGAGGCACGGTTTGGCCGATATCACTCAAAGTGTCTCTCTTTTGTTTAAAATGGACACCCTTTTAAGTAAAAACAACTGGCAGACGAAAAACTGACCAAACATATTTTTATTGTGTTTATACTTTAGTAAAATGATCCATGGGTCATATGTGATGTTTAAAACTCAACCCCGCCTCAATATGAGGCATGGTGTGGCCGGTACCACTCAAAGTGTCTCACTTTTATTTGAAATGGACAACATTTTAAGTGAAAACAACAACTGACATACGGAAAATGGACCAAACATATTTGGATTCTGTTTATACTTTAGAAAAACGATCCATGGGACATTTTTGACGTATATGAGTTAACTTCGCATCAATCTGAGGCACGGTGTGGCTGGTACCACTCAAATTGTCTCACCTTTATTTGAAATGATCAACATTTTAAGTGAAAACAACAACTGGCATACAAAAAACCAACCAAACGCATTCGGATTGTGTTGATACTTTAGGAAAATGATCCATGGGACATTTTTGACATGTACGAGTCAACCCCACATCAATACAAGGCACGGTGTGGCCGTTACCACTCCAAGTGTCTCTCTTTTGTTTAAAATGGACAATGTTTTAAGTAAAAACAATTGGCATATGGAAAACCAACCAAACGTATTCGTATTGTGTTGATACTTTAGTACAACGATCCATGGAAATTTTTTGATGTGTAGGAGTTAACCCCGCATCAATCCGAGGCACGGTGTGGTCGGTACCACTCTAAATGTCTCTCTTTTGTTTAAAATGGACATCATTTTAAGTGAAAACAACAACTGGCATACAGAAAACCAACCAAACGCATTTGGATTGTATTAATACTTTAGTAAAATGATACATGGAACATTTGTGATGTGTATGATTCAACCTTGCATCAATTCAAGGCACGGTGTGGCCGGTACCACTCTAAATGTCTCTCTTTTGTTTAAAATGGACATCATTTTAAGTGAAAACAACAACTGGCATACGAAAAACTGACCAAATGCATTCGGATTGTGTTGGTACTTTAGTAAAATGATCCATGAGTCATATTTGATGTGTACGAGTCAAATCCGCATCAATATGAGGCACGGTGTGGCCGGAATAACTCAAAGTTTCCCTCTTTTGTATAAAATGGACACCCTTTTAAGTAAAAACAACTGGCGTATGGAAAACTGACCAAACGTATTTGGATTGTGTTGATACTTTAGGAAAATTATCCATGGGTTATATGTGATGTGTACGACTCAACCCAACCTCAATTTGAGGCACAGTGTGGCCGGTACCACTCAAAGTGTCTCACTTTTATTTGAAATCGACAACATTTTAAGTGAAAACAACAACTGACATACAAAAAATGGACCAAACGTATTCTGATTCTATTGATACTTTGGAACAAAGATCCATGGGACATTTTTGATGTGTATGAGTCAACCTCGCATCAATCAGAGGTATGGTGTGGTTGGTACCACTCAAAGTGTCTCACCTTTATTTGAAATGATCAACATTTTAAGTGAAAACAACAACTGGCATACGGAAAACCAACCAAATGCATTCAGATTGTGTTGGTACTTTAGTAAAATTATCCATGGGACATTTTTTATGTTTAAGAGTCAACCTTGCATCAATTTGAGGCACTGTGTGTCTGGTACCACTCTAAGTGTCTCTCTTTTGTTTAAAATTGACAATGTTTTAAGTAAAAACAACTCGCATACAGAAAACTGACCAAACGTATTCAGATTGTGTTGATACTTTAGTAAAATGATCCATGGGGAATTTTTGATGTGTAGGAGTCAACCCCTCATCAATCTGAGGTGCGGTGTGATTGGTACCACTCAAAGTGTCTCGCTTTTATTTGAAATGGACAACATTTTAAGTGAAAACAACAACTGGCAGACGAAAAACCAACCAAACGCATTCATATTATGTTGATACTTTAGGAAAATGATCCGTAGTACATTTGTGACATGTATGAGTCAACCTTGCATCAATCTGAGGCACAGTGTGGCCAGTACCACTCTAAATGTCTCTCTTTTGTTTAAAATGGACATCATTTTAAGTGAAAACAAAAACTGGCATACGGAAAACCGACCAAATGCATTTGAATTATATTGATACTTTAGGAAAAAAATCCATGAGTCCTATGTGACGTGTATGAGTCAACCCCGCATCAATATGATGCACGGTGTGGCCGGTATCACTCAAAGTGTCTCTCTTTTGTTTAAAATGGACATTGTTTTAAGTAAAAACAACTGGCATAAGTAAAACTGACCAAACGTATTCGGATTGTGTTAATACTTTAGGAAAAGGATATATGGGACATTTGTGACATGTAGAAGTCAACACTGCATCAATCTAAGGTGCGTTGTGGCTGGTACCACTCTAAATGTCTCTCTTTTGTTTAAAATGGACATCATTTTAAGTGAAAAAAACAAGTGGCATACGTAAAACCAACCAAACGCATTCGGATTGTATTGATACTTTTGTAAAATTATCCATGAGATATTTGTGATGTGTAAGAGTCAACCCCACATCAATCTAAGTCACGGTGTGGCCGGTACCACTCTAAATGTCTCTCTTTTGTTTAAAATGGACATCATTTTAAGTAAAAACAACTGGCATAAAGAAAATGGACCAAATTTATTCGGATTCTGTTGATAATTTAGGAAAATAATCCATGAGTCATTTGTGATGTGTAAGAGTCAACCCTGCCTCAATCTGAGGTGCGGTGTGGCCGGTACCACTCAAAGTGTCTCACCTTTATTTGAAATGATCAACATTTTAAATGAAAACAACAACTGGCATACAGAAAACTGACCAAACACATTCGGATTGTGTTTATACATTAGTAAAACGATCCATTGGTCATTTGTGACATGTAAGAGTCAACCCCGCCTCAATCTGAGGCACGGTGTGGCCGGTAGCACTCTAAGTGTCTCTCTTTTGTTTAAAATGGACACTGTTTTAAGTAAAAACAACTGACATACAGAAAACCAACCAAATGTATTTGGATTGTGTTGATAATTTAGAACAACAATCCATGGGTCATTTATGACATGTACGAGTCAACCGAGCCTCAATCCAAGGCCCGGTGTGGCCGGTACCACTTAAAGTGTCTCACTTTTATTTGAAATGGAAAACATTTTAGTGAAAACAACAACTGGCATACGGAAAACAAACCAAACGCATTCAGATTGTATTGATACTTTAGAAAAACAATCCATGGGTCATATGTGACATGTAGGAGTCAACCTCACCTCAATCTGAGGCACGGTGTGGCTGATATCACTCTAACTATCTCTATTTTGTTTAAAATGGACATCATTTTAAGTAAAAACAACTGGCATACGGAAAACTGACCAAACATATTAGGATTATGTTGATACTTTAGCACAATGATCTATGGTCCATCCTCACACAATCCACTTCTCATGTGAGGAACTCCTACCCCTATTCTAAAACACGTGACATTTAATATGCCAAGGACAACTATATTCCCTAAGTCACACAAGCTCATTGATACACACCCATTATCATCGTCACTAAGTTCAAAGACACCCACCCCAAACCATGGGACATTATATTTGTGTTTGGTTTAATTCATTTATTCATTTCCTTATTTTGGGTTATTATCTTCTAATTTCTGAATTCAATTGTGTATGTGTTATAAAAAATGCAATTTTGTATGTATTCTTAATTCTGTATCACATATAATTACGTATTCAGTTTTTAATGTATTGTATTCATAATTGATTATTAAATTATGTATCCTTCTAATTATCAGTTTTTAATTATATATCGTTATTATGTATTGTATTGTATTCTACATTTACTGTTGTACAATTCACACAACAGCACACAGAGCAGGCTGTTGTGTGAATTGTACAACAAAGCCTATACCGACGGTTTTAAACCGTTGGTATAGGTTCTGTATGTATTTTTTTTTACCAACAGTTTAAACCGTTGGTATAGGGGTGAATGGAAGACTATTTACCAATGGTTCCTATAGAACTGTTGGAAAAAAAATATGCCAACGGTTTTGAAACCGTTGTCATACGTGTTGTATAAGAACTCTATACCAACAGTTTACATAAAACCATTGGTATAGAGTAGATTTCTTCACATATACCAATGGTTTATCTCAAACCATTGGTATATGTCTATTGTCACGGCTTACTTGGCTACGGTTTCTAAAACTGTTGGTAAAATTTATACCAACGGTTCTCCACCCTATACCAATGGTTTTCAACCATTGGTATACCTTTCATTTCCAATAGTGAATATCTTCAGCATCATTTTTGTAAATGATACTTTTCCCAAGAGTGAAAATGTTTAGGTGTGGGGGTGTGATCGCACCATGGTTCATTGTTTTATTTCACCCTTACACCACTTATTAAACTAATTTTGTTTTTAAATTCCAAATATTATAAAAATAATAATTCATTTTTGATTCAATCATTTAATGTTTATCACTATTATAAAGGTTCATTTCACTGTTTTTTATGTTTTCATTGTAATTATAGGTGATTTGGAGGGCCCAGAACAAAGTTGAAGAATATGGGTCAAATTTCATAGGAATCCGAGAATATATTTGGACTCAACCTAACACTTATACTAACCCACATATCCAATTGTGTTGATATTTTGTGTGATGATCCAAAATTTAGTGGGATATAATTTTTCTGAATACACCCAATCTTAATTCAAAAATGCGGTGTCCCAATTAGACTAATATTTCCAAGGAACTGAATCTGAACAAAGTCAAAAGTTATGTTCTGTATTTCTCCCATATCTCGGGTTATAGTTGTCTAAATGATGAAAAAAATTAGGTGGAGTTATTCAATAGGTGGGTGAAAAACTTTTTAGTTTTTTAAAAGTGACATAAGACTGTCTGGCCACTAAAAACTATGGGCCAAGTAGTTTCTTGAAATCAAGGTACCCAATACCACCTTCCATTTTTACTATAAATTGGCACCTTGGGAACCCCATTTGTAAGTTCAATGAGGAGGAAAATATCTATAATTTTGGATAACCAAAGGAGTCCTCTATTTATCCTAGAAACTATAGAGTCCCTTATCCTTATAGAGAGGTCAAGGATGAAGGCAAAGTTACACCCGAGCCTCCTCCTCCTCTTGATGGAGAGCTAAATGGTGGATGATCATTTTGAGGGAGCTAAACACACTTGAGAGGGAGTTACAACACTGGTTATGCTATCAGTTTTGTGTAATTTGTGTGTGAAACATTTCATTTAAGTTTTATCTTAACATGATTCTTCTTTGAATGCTTTTTTTTGGTTTAATCAAGTGAAACACTTTTTATCTCAATGCTGATTGGGTTGAGATTTCAAGTGGGAATTGTAATGTCCTGGACCACTCCAGCCCTTTCCTTTGTCAAAAAGAAGGTCACGAAGTGTTCTGGAGGGTAAAATGGACTTTTCCCACACTTTTTAGAATTTTGAAACTACTCGCCGTGTAGTGTGAGTACACGACGTGTACCTCCTCACCAGGTATACCCCGTGTTCAAGGTCGTGTCCTTTCCGTGTGAAATAAATGAGTACATGCCGTGTATCCAATACTACACGCCGTGTAGTCCCTCCCCGCGTATGCGTTACCCTCAAGTCGTGTGTTAACCAGTCAACGGACGTGTGCCGTGTTGGATCTGTGTCCTTTCCATGTGAAATAAATGAGTACACTCCATGTAGCCAATACTACACACCGTGTAGTCCCTCCCCACGTATGCGTTACCTTCAAGCCGTGTGTTGACCAGTCAATGGTCGCGTTCCACGTTGAAGGCCGTGTTGGAAGCCGCGTGGTGACCGTGTGAAATGGCTAAGTACACGCTGTGTACCATAAATTACAAGCCGTGTACTTTTGGTTTTCTCTCCTATAAAAGGAGGGGTCCCCTCCTCCTTTTCAACTCACCCCTCTCCTCCCCATTCCTCTGAGCAAAGCTCTCCCAAGAGACTCGAAGGCTCCTTTTCTTCCATAACTTCTTCGTTCGAGCTCCGATTTACGATCCGTCAGCGGCCACGGGATCGTAACGACGAGGCAGAACTTCTGAGCTTGGATCCATTGTCTTTCCTTCGGCCTTTCATTTCCAACTCCCACCCGAGGAGGTTTTTTCGGGACTCGACAGCAGTGACGGACGTCGACGGACGTCTTCTAAAGCTGATTCGGGGGAGCGTTGTTATCAGAACCTATTGAGGTAGGGATCTTACCTTCATCTCTCTAAATTGTGCATCGTGTGGGGTGGGTATCCTCTTTTTTTCATGAGAAATGGTTGAACTAATAAACAAAGATAATAACTGGTTTAAGAACGGGGATGGGGAAGTTGTTATGTTTATTTTATTTATATCCTATGATATTATGTTGTGAATTGAATAGGCTTATGCCTACTGAAAATCACAGTCGTTGGGGGCCTTTTCTTGTGAAATTAAATGTTGCCCAATCTTTCTAGACCGTTTTGTGGATGGAAACTTCGTTGAATGTGGAAATTTGGTTAATCACATAAAGTTGGCTGATTTAAAATCTGGAACCCTTGTGTGATCACCCCGGTTGAACAAAATGGAATAATGAACATGTGGGTGTTGTCTTGGATATGTGTCATGTGATGGGGGTGTTTTGTGGGTTGTTGTGGATTGGGTG
The DNA here is from genome assembly GCA_963277665.1 of Viscum album. NCBI lineage: Eukaryota > Viridiplantae > Streptophyta > Magnoliopsida > Santalales > Viscaceae > Viscum > Viscum album. Next base: position 551,403,880 of record OY728156.1, read on the forward strand.
AGCAGTGGGGTTGCGGTTGGCTTGGTTGTGGTTTGGTGTGAATACTAAGTTGGAGATGGGCAGTGGGGCTGCGATAAATGGTATTAAAGGGGTAATGATGTATGAGTTTCTGTGTGTTTGTGGTTATGGTGGTTGGCAGCAGGGCTACAGGGATGGGTTTGAATGTGTACGGACTATGGTTTGTGAGTAATAAATAAAATGTGGAAGAGTTAATGAATGGTGGGGCTTGGTAACAGAACAGGAATAATAATCAATGGGGTTGGTTGTCTAATAAGAAGGGACTTGTTTGTGTTGCTTGTGTTTTCCTAACTTGATTTGTGGATGGAAGGGATATGTTTTGTGAACGCTTGATCCAGTTTGGTTGTTGATAGTTTCCCGGTAGTTAAGAAACTGATAACTAAAGCTGTTGAAACATGAAAACATTAAATGGGGTTTTGGGATTTGTTTGTTGTATGCATACTTCGTAGTAGCAGTGCCGAGGCACATGCTCAGTTTCTCTGTTTAGAAGCCATAGGTTGGGTTGTGTGTTTGGTATACATATATATATATCTGTATCTTTGTATTTTATCACACCCCACCCATGTTGAGCACTTAGTGCTGAACACTCCCATTTCATGGGAGAGGGTGTTTTTCCCTTAGTTACTAGATCCTTCCTGCTCCTTCTTCCCTAGGCTGTGATGGCTTGAGGTGACCTTACACCCAAGACTCTTCAGGTAGGTTTCGATTAGGGTGGTTTTAGCTCAAGACTCTTCGGGCAGGTTTTACTGTTTCCCAAGAATCTTCGGGATGAGGCCCAGGTGTGTGTGGGCGGGATATGTGGTTGTGAGGCCCAGGTGTGTGCCGGTGGGATACGTGGTTGTGAGGCCCAGGTGTGTGTGGGAGGGATATGTGGTTGTTAGGCCCAGGTGTGTGCGGGCAGGATGTGTGGTTTGTGAGGCCCAGGTGTGTGCGGGCGGGGAGAGTGTGACAGCATCAGGACGTTCGTCGTTAGGAAGAGAAGCTAACTAAAGGGGAATGGTGCGGGGTACCCAATACTCTTGTTCTTATATACTACTACTACCTATTGTGATTGTGTTTTTGGTGAGTGTGGCTGGTGAGGATGGGTGGATAGATTTCCCTGCTAGGTTTCTTCTATTGTTCTCATGGGACACTAGGATGTCTCCCCACCTGTACATGAGAGCTTTAGGTTTCCCTACCGAGTATACTTGTATGCTCACCCTACGTTTACTTTCAGGTTTCTAGGAGGACTACCAGGGTCGTGCGGGACCCTACTAGTCAGGACAGTTGGAGTTTTTGTAGTTGATGTACTCCTATTTCTTTTGGTATTGTACTTTTGAGCTTTCTTGTACTTATACCTTGTTTCAGAACTATTTAAACATGCATGTGGGATTGGTTTGGGTTTATTTATATACACTTGTTCTTTTCCTTTTTGGTGGTTGACTTGTCCTATTTCCTGATCTTAAATAATAAAAAGGGTAATGCCTCCCATATTTGTGAAAACTCATACCCTTGGTGTTATTCTCCACCCTAGGACCTATTGGAGGCGGGACTCGGGGGGTCATTATCTCCCTTTCACCATTTCCAGCTCAGGAGGGGCATATTTGGTGGGAGGGGTCATGACAGAATGGTATCAGAGCTGATGGTTGAGAGATAGGATGAAGTCTGGAGTTAGGCATAGTGAGGATTGCATGGGATGGTAGGGAAATAGTGTTGGTTAATCTTGGTGCGTGACATGGGCCAGGGAAGACCGGCTAGGACACTGGATTTTAGGGCCCCCCATGATCCGATGAAAGGACTCTGAGCCTACCGAACGACCAAGTGAGACTACATTGATTGCAGGGTAGAGACCCTAGGGAAGTTACATGCATCATCATGATTGTGTTTTACTTGATTTGGGTGTTCTGGGAAAGAAATTAAATAAAAATGATAAAATAAAACCTTGAGAAATTTCCTTACTACTTGGGTTAGGAGATCTTTGTTTACCGTATAGCTATGGCACCTGGATGTCATCCTCAGGTGGCTCAGACGACCGAGTCCTAATAGATTCAGGTGGTCAATCAGTTGAGGATTGACCGAGAGGAGGAAGATATCCAGTGGCAGAAGACTCTCTGTTCTTTCCAGCGGCAAACCCTTAAGAAGTACGAGGGTAGTACTTCAGATACAGAGGCGGAGGTATGGCTTGAGGAGCTAGGGATCGCTTTTACCTTGATTCGTGCTCCGAGGGAGTACTGGGTTCCCCTAGCAGTCAGTCAGCTGAGAGGTGCGGTGCGACAGTGGTGGATGCTCTACCTCAGAGAGAGGATAGAGGAAGAGGTTTTGTAGGCTGACTTTGAGAAGGAATTACAAGAGGAATTCCTTTCTTCCATGATCAAGGTAGAGAAGTGGTGGGAGTTACTCTCCCTTCAGCAGGGGAGTATGTCAGTATGAGATTTGGGGATCAAGTTCAAGGATCTCCTGCGCTTTGCTTCGGATCTCTTTCCAGATGAGGAGTCTCGAGTGAGACGTTTGGAGGAGGTGCTTCGTCCTTCGCTCCAGTATGCTATCACCCCCTTCACCCTTCCAACGTACTTGGTGGTACAGAAGAAGGCAGAGGTTGTAGAGAGGATGCACTCGCAGGGAGGTGCACCATGTGAGGGGATCCAGCTAGGCTCGTCGAAGGGGAAGGCAGTCAGCAGCAGGTCTCCTGCGACGGGACCTTCCAGGTTCAGGTCAGTGGAGAGCAGGCCCCAGCAGTTCCAGTTCATATCTTCAGGTCCTCATCCCTTTTTCACGATCCTAGGACCGAAGTGTTTTTCTTGTGGAGGTTTCGGGCACATTCAGAGTCAGTGCCTGACCCGATCTCAGTACGGTGGAGGTGGGCAGGTTCAGCGCCCACCTCAGTAGCACCAGTTGTCGGCGAGGCCCTTCCAGCAGTAGTAGGACCATGCTCCTCTGAGGCCAGACTTTGCGGGAGGAGGCCGACCACAGGGTGATCCTTAGGGACCTCGACCAGGGCGTGGTCAGGGAGGTGGATGACATCAGAGAGGCAAAGGAGCTAGGTGTGGACAGTTGCACGCAGCAGAGTTGACAGCTCCGGAAGGACCAGAGGTGGTGTGAGGTATGATTTTTTTGTTCAGCACTCTCGTTTCTGCTTTGTTTGATTTGGGAGCTTCGCACTCCTTTGTTGCACCTGGTCTAGCCCATGCTTTGGGACTAGAAGTAGAGAGAATTTCCTTACCACTGGTGCTGAGTACACCAGTTGGAGGCCAGACCAGCGTATCTTGTGTTTGTCGGTGATGTGGCTGATGTTGGGACCACATCGATCTAGTGGGGACCTTCTTCTGTTATAGATGCAGCCATACGATGTCATCTTATGCATCGATTGGTTGTTTTCCGTTAGTGGCAATATTGACTGCTTCTGAAGAAGAGTTGTGTTCTCCGACGTGGATGGACAACGTGTAGCTTTTGTTGGCGAGAGGAGCTATCAGGTGGGAACCCGGCGTGTAGAGCCTCTCCTTTCCTTGTTAGGTGGGTTATCAGTGGTTCTAGCTGATACAGAGATGATGGATATCCCGGAGGTTGTTGGGGAGTTCCTCGATGTTTTTCCTAAGGAGGTTGTGAATCTACCCCCCAGACATGATGTTGAGTTCGGGATAGACTTACAGCCTGGTGCCCGTCCGATTTTGATGGCCCCTTATCGGATGGCACCTTCGGAGTTGCGGGATTTGCAGATTCAGATTGACGATCTGATGGAGAAGGGTTTTGTTCGACCCAGCGTGTCGCCATGGGCTGCTCTAGTTTTGTTCGTGAAGAAGGCAGATGGTGGTCCCAGGCTATGTATAGACTACCGAAGGTTGAACCAGGTAACGATCAAGAACCGTTACCCCCTTCCAAGGATAGATGATCTCTTCGACCAACTGTGGGGAGCAGGTTGGTTTTCTAAGATTGATCTACGATCTGGATATCATCAGCTGAGGGTAAAGGACAGTGACATCTCAAAGACGGCTTTCAGGTGCAGGTATGGGTACTTTGAGTTTGTAGTGATGTCGTTTGGAGTTACGAATGCACCGGCTGTGTTCATGGGACTTATGAACTTTGTCTTCTGAGAGTTTCTGGACCGGTTTGTTGTTGTGTTTATTGATGACATCCTGATCTACTCAAGATCATAGGAGGAGCACGTTGATCATCTCAGGGCAGTCTTAGAATTCCTTCGACACCACCAGCTTTACAGGAAATTTTTGAAGTGTAAGTTCTTGATGCAAGAAGTACACTTCTGTGGGCACGTGGTGTCTCAGCATGGAGTGTCAGTGGACCCGTCGAAGGTGGAGGCAGTTGTTTCTTGGGAAGCACCCAAGAGCGTGGCAGAAGTTCATAGTTTTCTGGGGTTAGCAGGTTACTATCTGAGGTTTGTTTTGGACTTCTCTCGAGTTGCTGCTCCATTGACAGCTTTGACTAGGAAGAACCAAGTCTTCCTATGGAGCGAGCAGTGCCAGAAGGCTTTCGACTACCTGAAGGAGAAGTTGGTCAGTACTCCCATACTCAGGTTTCTAGAGGAAGGGTTATTGTATGAGGTGTTTTGTGATTCTTCTGGCCTTGGTTTGGGGTGTGTGATGATGCAGAAGAAGGGAGTGATCTGTTATGGGTCTAGGCAGTTACGCCCTCACGAGTGTAACTATGCCACCCATGACCTAGAGCTTGCAGCAGTAGTGTCCGCACTGAAGTTGTGGCGACATTACCTCTTTGGGGAAAGTTAGATATGGGAGACGATGCGACCTTCTAGGAATGACCAGTCAAAATTGAGGATCTTAAAGAGAATGTGCTCTGTGGATGAACCATTCCCTTGGTTCGTGTGTTGTGGAGGCATGGAGGCCTCGAGGAGATCACTTGGGAGCGGGAGGCCCAGATGCACAGTCAGTACCCGGAGTTGTTTTGACTTGTGTTTTTCCTTGTTCTTTTGAGCTTTGTGTTTATGTTATACTCTGTACCTTTGATATATGGAATGCTTGGATTTTCGGTTGTGAGACGTTTTGTTTCCTTGTTCCCTAGAAATGTGTAACATGTCCGGATGTGTGGGGAAAGGGAAACACCTGATATTTAATCGAGATGCATTAATGTGGATGCGATTGAACTCGTGTGGGAGAGTCAGTGCCACCTAAAGCGGATAATATCTCGACATAGAAGAAGGAATTTCCCCAAACCACATGTTCGGGCAGTGTTTTGGTTGTGTGGTGTTGGGGGTAGTGCAAGTTGGAAAATACTAATGTATGAAAGTGGGAAGACCCAATTCTTAATCGAGACGCATTAATGAGGATGCGATTAAACCCGTGCAGGTGAGTCAGTGCCGCCTAAAGCGGATAATATCTCGACATAGGAGAAGTAATTCCTAACACATATGATTAGGGTTGTTGGTTGGGTTCCTGTTATAACGAGAACCCTAAGAGGTATCTTGTTGGGTTTCCTCTGGGTTGGTTTTTGATTTCTAGGGGACAAGAATGTTTTAATAGGTATCTGATGTAATGGCCTGGACCACTCCGGCCCTTTCCTTTGTCAAAAAGAAGGTCACGAAGTGTTCTGAAGGGTAAAATGGACTTTTCCCACACTTTTCAGAATTTTGAAACTACACGCCGTGTAGTGTGAGTACACGCCGTGTACCTCCTCACCGGGTATACCCTGTGTTCATGTTCGTGTCCTTTCCGTGTGAAATAAATGAGTACACGCCGTGTAGCCAATACTACACGCCGTATAGTCCCTACCCGCGTATGCGTTACCCTCAAGTCATGTGTTGACCGGTCAACGGTCGTGTGTCGTGTTGGAGCTGTATCCTTGCTGTGTAAAATAAATGAGTACACACCGTGTAGTCCCTCCCCATGTATGCGTTACCTTCAAGCCGTGTGTTGACCAGTCAATGGTCGCGTTCCGCATTGAAGGCCGTGTTGGAAGCCGAGTGGTGACTGTGTGAAATGGCCGAGTACACGCCGTGTACCATAAAGTACACGCCGTGTACTTTTGGTTTTCTCACCTATAAAAGGAGGGGTCCACTACTCCTTTTCAACTCACCCCTCTCCTCCCCATTACTCTGAGCAGAGCTCTCCCAAGAGACTCGAAGGCTCGTTTTCTTCTATAACTTCTTCGTCCGAGCTCCGATTTACAATCTTTCAGCGGCCATGGGATCGTAACGACGAGGTGGAACTTCTGAGCTTGGATCCGTTTTCTTTCCTTTGGCCTTTCCTTTCCAACTCCCACCCAAGGAGGTTTTTTGGAAACTCGACAGTAGTGACGGACGCCGACGGACGTCTTCTAAAGTTGATTCGGGGGAGCGTTGTTATCAGAACCTGTTGAGGTAGGGATCTTACTTTCGTCTCTCTAAATTTTGCATCATGTGGGGTGGGTATACTCTTATTTTCATGAGAAACGGTTGAACCAATAAACGAATATAATAACTGGTTTAAGAACGGGGATGGGGAAGTTGTTATGTTTATTTTATTTATATCTTGTGATATTATGTTGTGAATTTAATAGGCTTATGCCTATTGAAAATCACAGTTGTTGGGGGCCTTTTATTGCACAATTAAATGTTGCCCTATCTCTCTAGACCGTTTTGTGGATGGAAACTTCATTGAATGTGGAAATTTGGTTAATCATGTAAATTTGGATGATTTAAAATCTGGAACCCTTGTGTGATCACCCTGGTTGAAAAAAAATGGAATAATGAACATGTGGGTGTAGGCTTGGATACGTGGCATGTGATGGGGGTGTTTTGTGGGTTGTTGTGGATTGGGTGAGAAGCGAGGTTGCGGTTGGCTTGGTTGTGGGATGGTGTGAATACTAAGTTGGAGATGGGCAACGGGGCTGCGATAAATGGTATTAAAGGGGTAATGATGTACGAGTTTCGGTGTGTTTGTGGTTATGGTGGTTGGCAGCAGGGCTGCAGGGATGGGTTTGAATGTGAACGAACTATGGGTTGTGAGTAATAAATAAAATGTGGAAGAGTTAATGAATGGTGGGGCTTGGTAACGGAACGGGAATAATAATCAATTGGGTTGGTTGGATAATAAGAAGGGACTTGTTTGTGTTGCTTGTGTTTTCCTAACTTGATTTGTGGATGGCAGGGATATATTTTATGAACGCTTGATCCAGTTTGGTTGTTGATAGTTGCCTGGTAGTTAAGAAACTGATAACTAAATCTGTTGAAACATGAAAAGATTAAATGGGGTTTTGGGATTTTTTTGTTGTATACATACTTTGTAGTAGCAGTGTCGAGGCACATGCTCAGTTTCTCTGTTTAGAAGCCATAGGTTGGGTTGTGTGTTTGGTATACATATATATATATATGTATCTTTGTGTTTTATCGCACCCCACCCATGTTGAGAACTTAGTGTCGAACACTCCCATTTCATGGGAGAGGGTGTTTTTCCCTTAGTTACTAGCTCCTTCCTGCTCCTTCTTCCCTAGGATGTGATGGCTTGAGGCGACCTTACACCCAAGACTCTTCGGGTAGGTTTTGATTAGGGTGGTTTTAGCTCAAGACTCTTCAGGCAGGTTTTACTGTTTCCCAAGAATCTTCGGGATGAGGCCCAGGTGTGTGCGGGCGGGATACGTGGTTGTGAGGCCCAGGTGTGTGCGGGCGGGATACGTGGTTGTGAGGCCCAGGTGTGTGTGGCCGGGATACGTGGTTGTGAGGCCCAGGTGTGTGCGGGCGGGATGTGTGGTTTGTGAGGCCCAGGTGTGTGCGGGTGGGGAGAGTGTGGCAGCGTCAGGACGTTCGCCGTTAGGAAGAGCAGCTAACTAAAGGGGAATGGTGCAGGGTATCCAATACTCTTGTTTTTATATACTACTAATACCTGTTGTGATTGTGTTTTTGGTGAGTGTGGCTGGTGAGGTTGGGTGGATAGATTTCCCTGCTAGGTTTATTCTGTTGTTCTCACGGGACATTAGGATGTCTCCCCACCTGTGCACGAGAGATTTAGGTTTCCCTACTGAGTATACTTATATGCTCACCCTACGTTTACTTTTAGGTTTCCAGGAGGACTACCAGGGCCGTGCAGGACCCTAGTAGTCAGGACAGTTGGAGTTGTTGCAGTTTTTGTACTCTTGTTTCTTTTGGTATTGTACTTTTGAGCTTTCTTGTACTTGTACCTTGTTTTAGAACTATTTAAACATGCACGTGGGATTGGTTTGGGTTTATTTCTATACACTTGTTCTTTTCCTTTTTGGTGGTTGACTTGTCCTATTTCCCGATCTTAAATAATAAAAATGGTAATGCCTCCCATATTTGTGAAAACTCATACCCTTGGTGCTAGTCTCCACCCCGGGGCCTACTGGAGGCGGGACTCGGGGGTCATTATCTCCCTTTCACTATTGCCGGCTCAGGAGGGGCATCTTTGGTGGGAGGGGGTCATGACAGGAATCTTGGGTTGATCTGATTGGACAACACAAGAATCCTTTTTCATATTCACATGCATGAGATTTCATTATGCTTTGTCAGCCCTTGTTCTATGCTTGAGGCCCAAACCTTGACAACATAATTTTTGTGTCAAGGGTTGTTTTTTTTGTGCATATTTTTAAGAGGAAAGTGGAGAATCAAGATCTTAACAACCCTCAACCAAAGAACCCCATTAAACTATGTAAAATTTTTAGAAAAATGAACTATCCAAGATTTGTAGTGAACTTGAAATGACCTCCTTCGCTCATAATTCTAAAAACACCACCTTCCTTTTTCAACTATTAAACTCTTTAATTAAGTCATTTTATTTTTAAAACTATTTTCAACCCCCCCCCCCTATTTTAGTCTGTTTTATTAAAAGTACACACTTTAAACCCCCAACAATCCTTGAGAGATGACCTAGAGTCTTCCCTATACTATAAATCAACTTTAAATAAATAAATAGTAAATTCCATTGATGTCCAACATTTACGGATAAATTCAAACCTCTTTGAAAATTACTAAATCACAACCTAAGGAGAAACATTATGCCTTGAATTCAATGACACATTTGATATTCCATCCCTAGAATTTCAAAATTACCATTTTACCCTTTTATGGGTTTGGGGCCCTAAAGCTCGGGAATGGGTTAAGTTACTCTCAAGGAAAAATTCAGGTCACTATAGGTACACTTAACTGTGAAGTTATTATTAGGTATGCCTCCAAAATGAGAGATACACCTTGTCGACATGGGTAGTATCAATTTTTATTTTTAAGTATTTCTTTTTCCAAGGATGTTGCAATAAAAGACCACATGGAAACACATGTGACTATGTAAATGAGGATTCATTTTGGTATGAAATGCTTGTATAAAACCTGACATGATTTACATGATAAATTTATATAAAAACGAGTTTAAATATGGATTTCCATCTTGTTGTATACAAAGGAACACAATGTGATATGAACACAATTTCTTGGAGGTTTTAGTGAAAGTGGGATATCATTAGAGTTGTAATATGAAGTTGTGATATTTAAAACACATATGTGTTCATGCACACATATATTATGATTAAACTATAATTGTATTATGTAATGGGGTGCATTTCATGCTATGTGATATACTACATGTGTTTGATTTGATTTTCTATGCCTTAATTATCATACTTGAAATACATATGACATGCTGATGTGGTAAAGATGTTAAAAACCAGTTGGTTTTTTCATAGAATAGTTCAATGTTTATGGGGTGTTCGAGGGGTTGGCGACAATGCGTTGCAAAGTGTAGCATTCAACTCCCCAATACCATAATGCTTGGAGAAATCTAGTCTCTTGAATTATGTCTCATTAATTAGGAAAAAGTTATATAAATGGTTAATACATCCAAGAATATACACAAGTCTCAAATAACTCTTTGAATGAAACATTATTTACATCTATCCCCCTTGCTTCAAGGGATTCTATAATGACACAGGGTTTGGGAAATCTTCCATATTATATTTGAGATTTACATAGTTGGTGGATCACCTGACGATGAACAAATTTATTAATTGGTGCTTCTATTTTTTATTAAACACAAGGGAGAAGTTTCTTTATAAGCAGTCGTAATTGTTAAACTATTTATTTTATTTTGATTTACCCGATTCCTCTCTTGATATCTTTGGGAGAGTCTCAATTGTTAATTTTTCTTCCTTTGAGGTACATAAGATTCCCATCAAACCCAACAGTTGAACCTCCAATTTTTTTAGAAATAATCGAAGAGAGAAATAGGGGGTTATGAAATTTGAAGGAGAATTAAAATTGCGGTTTTGAGGATATTTTTCATAGAGGTGTTTTATTTGTAAGAAAATTAATATGCTCTTTTCATTGGGGGTATCTCTTATTTGTCGAGTGCACATTATTTCTCAAGGATTCCTTTTTTATTCACTGGTATCATGAAGCCATTATGTTTTGTTAATTTTTCTCTTTGCCGCACCACTGCATTAACTATGTTACAGTGCATGCCTTCTATCAGTCCCATCACACCGACAATGTAACCCCCTTAGTGATATTGGGATTTTTCAGTGAGTGAGATCAAAGATGATAAGTATAAGAAGTTGATTAAATCTTGAGTCATGGCCAATTAATTTTGGGTTGAAGAGTAAATGAAGCAAAACATGTGTTGAATAACATGGTCAATCCTAGCATTGTGATGGGGGTGAGGAGTAATCAAAACAATCGCGAGGTATGAAAGAGAGGTCATGGGAAGGTTTTTCTATTTCTTTCATAAAGATCTTTCAAACTTACCTAACACAACATTAAAACCAATGTCATGAAAAAGGGTACACTTATATCTAGTTGAACTTCTTTTTGTGTGTTTTTATTGATTTTTTAATGACAACCAAATTATGTATAAAATCACCATCTTATAACATCTCTTAGGCATGTAGTGATATGTTCCATATATCTGAGTGAAATGACAACATGTATAAGATCCCGGTTTTTGGAAAGGTATGTTTTAGTTGTGTTCTGGTTGAATCCCTTATTTCGAGCTTCAAGGGATGTTTCTTGAATGTGTGAGAGTCCTTGGGGATGTTCCAGGGGCTCGGGGCACGAAAGAAGGAAATTTGGGCAAGACGGGTTAGGGCGCACGGCCTGCGCATGACCAGGAAAATCGTGCGGCCTGCCCAGGATAAACCGTGCGACCCTTCCTCCTCCAGACAGAAGCATGTGCACGGTTTGCGCATGGTTTGCCAAACCGTGCGGCTAAATCATGCGACCCCTCCTCCTCCGGATAGTGGAATGCGTGTGGTTTGCGTAAGGTTTTCCAAACTGTGTGGACAAACCGTGTGGCCACTTAAAGTTGGGAAATATTACAAGTTTTCCACTCCGGGCTTTAAAACCCCACTCGGGATTTCCTCTAATTTCCTCCCTCTCCACCCTAGGCATGGACCAAAACGCCCAAAGGCTCCAAGAGACCGATATCCTTTGATTCTAAGGAATTTTTGGTGTCGTTGGTTGCGTATCGAAGCTCCGAGTAAGGCTAATCCCATCCTTACTTCTCTTTTTTGGTTTAAGGTTTGTATCTTCTCTCCCTCTCGTTATGAAGCTCTAAAACCCTAAATTTTGGGTGATTTTTAGGTTGAAGCGCCAAAGGTTGGTTGGATCGAGGTCCAAGGACTCGATTGAGAGTGTGTTCAACCGCGGTGTCGAGGTAGGTGGTCTACAAGTGATATCTCATAGTTATTTGGGTATTTGTGCATGTTTAGTTGTGTTCTTGCTTTCTTTTGGTTATGTTTTGGATAACCTTGGCATGTTTGGTAATAATGGTATTTAAAATGGAAAATGGGAACCCTCACGATCCCCTTGGGATGTGTTGGGATAGACTTGACCTAATTGGGGCCATCCATGGGATGTTCCAGCTTTTCCCGGATTTAGGGATTGATATTAAACAAGTGACCTTATTGTAATAAATTGTAGAGACCTTGATAAATATGTTGGCATGATCGGTTGAACTTGGAATAGAATTTAGGTGATGCACCTATACTTGACAATAACCTAAGGGTTAAAGTGAAATGGGTTAAATGATTGATTCATGAGAATGATAAACGGGTTAAATGGGTTAATGTGTAAACTGATTAAAGACCATAATGGGACAGATTATGGGTTTAATGTTGAATGCTTAGTGAGATAGGCATAGCACATGGGAATTGGGTGAATGGTTAAATGATGTGAAGTGGTAATGTGTTAATGGGTTAAGGCATGATGTGGATTCCCATGTGGGTTGTTGTGAATAACGTTTGCTGAAGGGCAATGGTTTGGATGGTTGATGGTTACTTATATATAAGCATGTGCACATGGCTTCATAGAGTGGGGTATGACATGAGGATCTATGCCCACGGGTCGAGTGAAGACTGAGGTTTTAAACTCCACCCTAAATGCACGGGTTAGGAAAGGGGATTGAGGATCTATTCTCCTAACGGTTGCATCCACCCAGACTAAGGATTCGAGGTGAGGTTATGGTTGTTATGAGGGGGTTATTCCTAGTAAGATAGGATAACGATGTGTTTAAACTCTTGCATGTGATTGTTGGACTTAGACCCATGTAACATAATGTATGTGATTAACCCATGGAAATGTGATGAAATGGTAAATGGTGATAATGGGTGTGCAATGAATGGTAATGGAAGTGGAAATGACTTGGCTCTAAACTGGTTAATTTTACCTTAAATAATTACTTGTCAATTATCATTCATATTCCTTTGAATGCACTATCTATTTAGACTAGATATTTTGTTGACACCATTGGTGGTGGCCTACTGAGTTGTACTCACACCCTGCTCGGGCCACCGTTGGGTACTAGAGTAGACTTCATGTTTGCAGGTCAGGAGAAGAGCAAGGGTCCTTGCTAGATAGTTGAGTGGACATGGGTATCACTTGGTGGAGGATCCAGACTTGGAGTCAGGACCATTTTTGGGATTTTGGCCGTTGTCTTTATTTTGGGGTTTTGTCCACTTTTGCACTTCTAGTATGACATGACATATTTGATTGTTGGAAATAGTTGTTATACATGTTCCTTGTTTGTTGATTATTGTTTCTGCTATTGGTTTATGTCTTTTGTGCCTTACTCTGATAAAAAGGGGGTATAGTCTCCCCACTTGACTACATAAACCCCCGCTGCTAGTAGGTAGCCTTTGGCGTACGGGGAGGCGCGCTTAGGGTCATGTAACCACCCGGCTCGGAGCACCGGTTTAGTGGCTTCCAGGTTGGGGACGTTACAAAGTGGTATCAAAGGAGGTCTTTATTCTCCTTCTCTGAGGTCTTTTTATTTGAGATTGGTAGCCAAGGGTTAAGACGTGTCGGGCCTTGGGAATGAGCTCGTGTTTGGGAGTAGCTAATGTAATGACCCAAACTTTTTAAATAGTGTATTAACTTACTCTTAACGATTTAATAGAGATGTTAATGGTTAATGCAGAAAGAGGAGTCGATGGATTCATATAGTAGACTCGAACCTTATGAATCCCACTTATCAGAGCTTGGGAAGGAGGTGGCATCTTTGGGCTTCGCTTTGGACCAAGCCCAAGCCGAACTCCAACGTGTCAAGCTTGAACGGAAACGCCTGCGGGAGAAGTTCAAGTTAGTAGATATTACTACTAGGGAAATGTTATCTGAGCCTCCCTCAGATTCTCTCACCATAGCACACCTTACACTTAGGTCGTATGCTGGTGTTATAAGGGGCTATGTGATGAGATCGTAGATTCTTTGTGTAATCCTTTGGGATGAATAAATTAAGATTTATTCCTTTAGTGATGTTTGTGAAATTTCAAATGTTCGGATAATTTTGGGATGTATTTTATTGATGAATTTTGGAAAAAAATATATTTTAAAATATTTATGTAAACCTTAAATAATTAATGATGTGTAATGATTTTCAAAAAATGGTCTTCTGCAAAAGTGTTCAGTAAGGAATTTGGAGTCTAATAAGATCAACTTAATTTTTGATGAATAGTAAATTATGAATACTGATTTTATGCTTAGGATTAGTAATGTTACCAAATGGATTAGAAATCTCGCTTAAAGAAAGTTTTAATATAATTTAGACACCTTGATTAAGTAATGAGATTCAATAAAATGGGTAAATAACAGTTTCATAAATTATTAGTCAAGTATTAGTTTTTTCAAGTGAATAGTGTTTTTTAATTAAAAAATTAATTAAAAATAATTATAAAATTATTTTTATAAAATGGAATTTATTTTTGAACTCAGAGCATCGATATTATGTTATGGTAATTTTTTGGGGATTTTTCTGAAAAAAATGAATTCTCGATGAATAGTGTTTTTATTTAAAAATTAAATTAAAAATATTTAGAAAATTATTTTTATAAAATGGAGTTCATAAATGTAATTAGAGCATCGATATTTGGTTAAGGTGAAATTTTGGGATTTTTCTGAGAAAGATGAATTTTCCAGTGTAGTAAAAATGCAGTTTTAGGGTTTCGGTATGTTTAATGACATCATAACTGTGTCATGATGATGTCATGAGATATTTTAAGGGTTGGCCGGCCAAAGGTGATGAATTATTGTATTGGGGGCCCCATGTTTCCTAACTCCATGGTAAATGCCATGGGAGAGCACATGGTTTTGAGAAAAGCACTTGTGAGGTGTCCCTTGGCCATTAATGTCTTGTCCCCTCACTTTCCCTATAAATACCCACTCTTTCCTCCTTTATTTTTCACTCCCAACTCTCCCACAACGAATTTCTGGTCTCCTTACCTCCCAAGGAGTCCTCCCAAGTTGCCCCCAAGCCCTCAAGGTCCAAACCTTTGAGTTTTAAGAGTTACGTTTTAAGGTAAGGGATCCGACCTCTCTCTTTCTTTTCAAGTAATCTCTTTTATGTCATTTATTTTATACTCCATGTTCTTATGTTGTAGGATGTTCTTATATATTCATATTACTTCCCTTTTCATGTTCACATGATGAGAGACCCCCTCTTTCTCTCATCAATTCTTTTTAAGAATGTTTAAGTGATGCCGTTAGGCTGCCGAATTTTCATAAGAGAAATCTAATTTTTGTCTTCCTTCCATGTTTTTCATTTCAAATGGTATGTCCTTAAAATTTCATTAACATGTGCATATATCCTTCTTATTTTGTCCCTCTACTGTTTTATGGGTCATTTATGAATGTTTGACCCATGTCCCCTCTCCTTTCAATGTTTTCTAAAACCCTGAAACATAGCCGTTATGCTGCAGAATTTTCGTCTCAAAATGCCTCTCTCTTTTCTCAAAAATTATTTTATGTTATAAAGTGAATACTCAAAGCTATTATTTCCATAAGGGTATTCACATATATATAAAAAATTTCTATTTTAAATTCTGGGATTTACATACATGAGACCCGCTGTCACGACCCCCTCCTCACAAAGTGTACCCCTCCTAGGTCGGCAATGTGAGAAGAGAGATAATGACCCCCGAGTCCCGCCTCCAGTAGGCCCCGGGTTGGCGACTAGCACCAAGGGTATAATACACACACAAATGGGAGGCATTACCCTCTAAGAGAACACATTAGAAGAGAGATATAGAGTAGACTCCAACCAACTCCATCTCATAACTGAAATATAAAAGAAATCCAAGTACATATATGAAATGTCATGCAAAAGTACTACAACTGAAAGTGAAAACTAAAGGTACCCAAAAGAAAGTAAAACGGCAGCGACCACAAGCCCGAACAGCTCCTCCAACCGCAAGCTAGTGGTAACCAGCTTGATCTCCAACCTGCTCCAAGTGACCTGAAAAACATTTTATATGCACATAGGGTGAGTATAACAGTATACTCAGTAGGATCCTCCCCAAGCCTCTCGTGCAAAAGTAAAGAAAGCATGCTAAAGCCCAGTGAACAACAAGTGAAACTAACTCGTCACCTAAACAGGTATACTATGTTCCCAACCTCACCATGGCTACTCTCGCCAAGTAATGCATATAAGAATATAGCATATAGTAAAGAATATCAAGGGTACCCCGCTACTACTTCCCCACTGGTTTGCCGCCTTGCCCCAACGACATACGTCTTGTGCATCTCTCTCCAAGGCTTGCCCGCAGACACCTGGGCTAAGCTTCACAATCTACACCTCGTGCACCACATAGGCTTACCCGCAGACACCTGGGCGAAGCACCACACCGTCCTCACAACCAAAAGTAACCAGGTAGTTTCCGGGAGCCACCACAGCCCGCATAATGTGTATCATACATCGGGTATAATACCTCGAGCCATTACAGCCCATACTCTGAGTAAGGATCCTCAAGCCATCATAGCCTATACACATTACACCTATAGTAGTCCATAGGATACTATATCCAGAATATATGTGTGTGAATAACCACAAGCCATTACAGCCCTCTACACACATATATGGGGTAACAAACCATTGTGCCTCATGGCACAAGTATCTACCAAGAGAAGAGAGCAGGGCCAAAGGGGGTAGTCATCCATTCAACCTCCCATCAGAATGTTGGGGAAAACACCCCCCGGGGCTCAGAATCCCCGGGGTGTCAGTTGCCCTTACCGACAGGGTGGAGTAGCGTATAGAAACACAAAAAGTACAGAATATATATGTAACTCACATCCACACTATGGGCATTACCTAGTCTTAGATACAACTGCTGCTAACGTCTCTCAGACTCCAGGCTGCTACTTCAAAGACTAGGTATCCTATAAGCACACAAACATTTGAAGAGCTTTATTAGATTACTCCATTCTCATTTTATCAGTTCCACTGTTCGTTAATTTAATTCTTTAAACATTAATTAAGAATGAACAATTCCACATTAAACTGAATTGGCATCACATTCAAAAACAACTGCTCCTTTTTAAGATTCACATCACCTTTAAATTCCAGCATCTCCATCCCCATGGATTTTCACCATTTAATCAAACATTCATTACAGAATTACTTTTCCACATTCCCAGGCATTCTAGAAAAAACATCTTATGCTTCTAAACACAAAGGAGTCTCAACACGGTGAGTAGATATACTACCCGTCGAGTCTTTTCCACCTATAGAAAGAGCATATACCCATTCCCCCTCGAGAGGCTAAACACGGAAAGCACGTGGCATACCCCGCGCGTCTTCACCTCCTTCGGAAGAAGGGTAGCAAGACCAGCTGCCTTGAGCAGTGGGAAAAAGCAAAGCAGATTAACATTCAAAGAAAACCACAAGCATCCAGCGACCGCATCCATCCCATTCCATCACCCCTGGTGTCCTCCCCGACACCCACATGCATAACTGATGCATATCGCCACTCTAGGCATCATCCACTGCCATAACCACAAGGCTTCCACGCCTCCACATATCACAACAGCCATCCAGGCTCACATCACAGCACAAGCAGCAGGAAAAAAAACATCACATCATGGGCTCTTGACCCTTTAACAAACAATAGGGTAACTCAGAACCCTTTTAGAAATTCCCACATAATCTGTTCTCTAATCCATATTGAATTAGCAGATTTGTTATTCGTAGGTTCCAATCACAGATACCTAATCAGCAAGCTATCACAATTAAATAACCATGCTTACTTCCCTAATTTGATTATCCTCAAATTAGAACAACTACAACAACGACAATAACCAGATTAATTTACATGCCTCTTTATCTTTAGCCAATTAATTAACAATTAATTCCAGCTTTATGTTCATTATCAATTTCTATCATGAACGAACAATAATCAAAGAAAACATAGATATCACTATATCTAGGAAAACATGAGGCAAACCATTATCACGGTATAAAGCAACAACATGCGATCAACCAATTCTTTTAATCCGGTTCAAGTATTTAATTAGGTCAGTTTCATTGTGATCCAAAGGGATAAATCATGCTAATTCTACAATTGCACATATACAATTAGAGAATCCTTGAATCCCCTACCTCAAACAATTCCTCGCGTTCTTTATCCACACAACAGGTCACAATCCTCCCCTCGCGACAACTGCATCCACTGGAGGATGCTGTTGTACGACGGTACCAACCAACCCCAAGAAAACCCATTAGAATCTTGGAAATTACATGGTATAATTATGGGAAGGAGGATAGGAGAAGATAAACCCCAAAAGAACGACGATACAACATACCTTATATCGAAGATTGATCGACACAGCTCGGTTGCATCCAAAACAGAGCAGAACCAATCCTAGGAGAAAAGATTGATTGTGCAACTCCTACGGAAAGAATTGAAAGGTTCTAGTGCCTCTTAATTGAGAACAAAGGGAAAGAACAAGGGAGAATGATATCTCATCCCTTTTTGAAGGTTAAATGGGGCGACGGTTTAAGATCCAGTTAATTATCCATTAAAAATGGATCGCATTAACCCACGCGGTTTGACCAAGTAAAACATTCCAAGCCTTAGGAACAATTAATATAGGATTTAGGGCATTTGAATCGGCCTTAAGAGTCCTTAAAATAAGGCTTTAAATGTATTTTACGTCAAAGGAAACGTCAAAAAGGGGCAAAACTGTAGGAGTCTGGAAACACTGTTCACCCACTGTTACTGTACATGAAACCGATCTGTGAAACCGATCTGTGAAACTGATCTGTGAAACCGATCTGTGAAACCGATCTGTGAAACCAATCTGTGAAACTGATCTGTCACACCGATATGTGAAACCGATCTGTGAAACTGATCTGTCACACCGATCTGTGAAACCGATCTGTGAAACTAATCTGTCACACCGATCTGTGAAACCGATCTGTGAAACCGATCTGTCAGACCGATCTGTGAAACCGATCCGTCACACCGATCTGTGAAACTGATCTGTGAAACCGATCTGTTAGACCGATCTGTGAAACTGATCTGTCAGACCGATCTGTGAAACCAATCTGTCACACCGATTTGTGAAACCGATCTGTCACACCGATTTGTGAAACCAATCTGTCAGACCGATATGTGAAACCGATCTGTCACACCGATCTGTGAAACCGATCTGTCAGACCGATCTGTGAAACCGATCTGTCAGACCGATCTGTGAAACCGATCTGTCACACCGATCTGTGAAACTGATCTGTGAGACCGATCTGTCAGACCGATCGGTGAGACCGATCTGTTACTGTTCATAAAACTGGAAACACTGTTCACAGAACTGGAAAATTGGCAAAGTGTTGGGGATAAGTCCCCTTGACCTCCCAGAACACCTCCAATACCAACATTACACAAAGTAATGGACCAGAGAGGTCCGATCCATTACATTAGATACCTCTCAAAACATTCTCATCCTCGAGAATTAAAAACCAACCCAGAAGAAAAGAGGGGTCCGAACAACCACCCCATAAGATACCTCTCAGGGGAAAACCACCATGAGTTGTTCAAAAGCTAGAACAAAACTACGACATCCGAGAGTATGGAAACAAACAATCCATAACCAAAAAATTCAAACATAACATCACATCAAAGGTATATAAATAAAACATGAAAGGTCCAACCACAAAGAAAACATCATTACATTAAAGGAGTTAAACATTAAACAACTCTGGGTACTGAGCACGTATCTGTGACTCACGCTCCCAGGTACTCTCCTCCATGCCACCGTGTCGCCACAAGACACGAACTAAGGGGATAGAATGCCCACGCAACACCTTCTCCTTGTGGTCTTGGATCTCCACAGGTCGCTCCTCGAAGGTTGCATCATTGTCAATATCGATCTCTCCCCAATCGATAACATGAGATTCATCATGAAGATAACGATGGAGCTGTAATACATGGAAAACATCATGTATCCAACTCATCTGAGGGGGAAGTGCTACTCAATATGCCATAGCTCCAACATGATCTAACACCTCGAAAGGCCCAACAAACCGGGGAGAAAGCTTACTCCCATGACCAAACCTTCGCTGCCCACGACGGGGAGTCACCTTCAGAAACACATGATCCCCAACATTAAACTCTAACGGTCTCCTTCTTTGATCAGCATATGATTTCTGACGATCATGTGTTGTCTTCATCCTCTCACAAATCACCTGTACCATCTCTGTTGTATTTTGCACTAGTTCTGGTCCGAGAATTGCTGACTCTCCGACCCCAGTCCAGCACAACGGAGAACGGCATGGTCGGCCATACAAGGCTTCAAACGGCGCCATGCCGATGGTAGAGTGAAAACTATTATTGTAATTGAACTCTACCAAGGGTAAGTACTTCACCCATGAACCTCCAAAATCAAGAACACAAGAGCGCAGCATGTCTTCAAGGGTCTGGATGGTTCGCTATGTCTGACCATCCGTTTGAGGATGAAAAGCAGTGCTAAGGCACAGTTGAGAGCTAAAAGCATGCTGGAGACCTCTCCACACCCTAGAGGTAAAACGAGGATCTCGATCAGAAATGATCGTCTTAGGAACTCTGTGAAGCCTCACCACCTCCTCCAGATACTGCCTCGACAAAACCTCCACTGAGCTCAACTCCTTGATTGCTATGAAGTGGGCTGATTTAGTTAAACGATCCACTACCACCCATATAGCATCATGTCCTCCCGGAGCTCGAGGTAAACCTATAACAAAGTCCATTGAGATGTCCTCCCACTTCCACTGAGGAATCTTTAATGGCTGGAGAAGACCACCAGGAACACGGTGTTCGGCCTTCACCCTCTGATAGACTAAACATCGAGACACAAACTCTACCACTGCACGCTTTAGCCCAGGCCACCAAAATTGACTCCTCAAGGATCGGTACATCTTTGTCACACCAAGATGTACTGTTAAGGGCGAGCTATGGAACTCTCGAAGAACCGTCTCGCGCATCGCCAAGGGAACAAAAATCCTGCCATGATACAACACTCGGTGTTGTTCATCCTCCGACCAACCATCAGGGGCCTCTCCACAAACAACTTTGTCTCTCCAGACTTCCACCTCTAGATCACCCAACTGAGACTCTTCCACCTTCTGCATCAGATATGACTGCACCGTCATCTGGAAAAGACAACCTCTACCCCCAACTTATCCCATATCAAGATGCAAAGCTGCTAGCTCTTCCATCACTCTCCAGGAATCACCAGATTCACGCACAACATCATTACGTGACTTTCGGCTTAGTGCATCAGCTACAACGTTCCCTTTTCCAGGTGTATACGATATTTCAAAGTCGTATTCCTGCAAGAACTCCATCCACCGACGCTGCCTCAAGTTCAAGTCACGTTGGGAGAAAACATACCTCAAACTCTTATGATCGGTGAAAACCACAAAGTGCTCACCAATGAGGTAATGTCTCCACAACTTCAGCGCAAAACACTACAGCTGCCAACTCAAGATCATGGGTGGCATAGTTGCGTTCATGGGGATGCAATTGTCGGGACCCATAAGAAACAACTGACCTTTGTTGCATAAGAACACAGCCTAGCCCCAGATGTGAAGCATCACAGAAAACATCAAACTGGACTCCCTCTGCTGTAAGACAAAGGACTGGAGCACTTACCAACTTCTCCTTTAGATATTCGAAAGCTGCCTAACACTGATCAGTCCATATGAACGCTTGATCCTTCTTGGTCAAAGCTGTTAGAGGAGTCACAACTCGGGAGAAATTGGCTACAAACCTCCTATAATAGCCTACGAGACCAAGGAAACTTCACACCTCTGACACGGTCTTGGGGGCTTCCCAAGACACTACTACTTCTATCTTTGATGGATCCACAGCTACTCCCTGTTGGGACACAACATGCCCTAAGAAACGAACTTCTCGAGCCCAGAACTCACACTTGGACAACTTCCCAAACAACTGATGTTGGCGAAGAACTCCCAAAACGGCTCGTAGATGCTCTGCATGCTCTTCTTCAGATGTGGAGTACACAAGGATGTCATCGATGAAAACCACAACAAACTTGTCCAGGAATTCACCGAACACAGCATTCATCAACCCCATGAAAACAGCTGGAGCATTCGTCACACCGAATGGCATTACAACAAACTCATAATGCCCATGACGACAATGGAAAGCAGTCTTTGGGATATCCTCATCCTTTACACGCATTTGGTGATATCCTGACCGCAAGTAGATATTTGAGAACCAACTTGCACCCTTCAGTTGATCGAATAGGTCATCAATCCGTGGAAGAGGATATCTATTATTTATTGTCACTTTGTTTAATCGATGATAATTGACACACAACCGCAAACTGCCGTCAGCCTTTTTCACAAACAAAACTGGTGCACCCCACGGTGACACGCTTGGCCGAACAAAACCACACTGCAACAGACCATCAAGCTGAATACGTAGCTCTCGTAACTCAGAAGGGGGCATCCTATACGGAGACATAGATATAGGAGACACTCCCGGCTTTAGCTCGATCCCAAACTCGATCTCTCATCGAGGGGGTAAGGATACAACCTCTCCTGGAAAGACGTCAGGGTACTCCTCTACGACCCTAGGAAACGCCAACTGTTGAACCTCTGAAGAACTCAACATCATCCCAACCATCATGGATGATAAGGAAGGAACTCGTCTATGACTCATTCGAGGATCTCTCTCACCAACAAACACCACTTCCTCTCCATCTTCATCAAAGAAAACGACCTTCTTCCTGTAGCAATCCACAATAGCCTGCACCGAATACAACCAATCCATGCCGAGGATGACATCATATGGTTGTATTCGTAAACATAGGAAATCTCCCCAAGAGCGGTGCTGCCCCAACACTAGCTCACAGTCTCTACATACTTCAAACAAGCTAGCTCGACCTCCAAATGGCGTAGTCAACGCCAAGGGCACTGGAAGCCTCTCTACCTCAAGTCCCAAAGCGTGGACAAGGGTAGGGGATATAAAGGAGTGTGTCACTCCTAAATCAAACAAGGCATACACCAAGGTAGAAAACAAGAAAAGGGTACCTCGGACGACGTCTGGCTCGCCTGGAGCTGGCAACGCTAGAGCATGAAGCTGACCACGACCACCTCCACGGCCTCTCTGACCCTGATGAAGACCACCACCATGGCCGCGCTCTGCTCTCTGAGGACGGGGAGCATCATGGGGTTGTCCTCTGCCTGCTCCATCTACCCTCTGGTGATCTAAAGCTGGTGCAACCTGCTGCTGCTGCCTCGACTGGAACTGCCTCAATGGAGGAACCTGGAGTGGAGCGCCTGGTGCACGATGACTGCTCTGAAAAGTCGGGCACTCCCGCTACTGATGACCATGACCACCACAAGAAAAACAAGCGCCTGATCCCTTGGCATAGGCCTGAGAGTTGCTGCCTCCGGAGAAACGAGATGGGAAGGGCTGGGACCTACCCCCAGGTGAACGGAAACTCTTCTGTCCTGAAAACCGGGAACCCCGGACCACAGCTCTGCTTCGTGAGGAATCATGACGATTCCCCTCTCGTGACGATCCAGTCCTGGCCAAAATCCTCTCAACAACCTCTACCCTCGCCAGCACCTCAAGATATGTCTTTAGCATAAATGGGGTGACCTGGCACTGGATCTATGGATGCAAAGCCTCCTCGAAATGCCTCGCCCTGGCCTCATCATCTGGTAACAGGTCTGAAGCATATCGTAGAAGGTTCCTGAAACGGATTCCAAACTCTCGAACACTGGAGCTACCCTGTCGAAGGGTAAGAAGCTCCTGGCGACTGGACGCCTTCGCAGTCGAAGAAAGAAACTCGACTCTAAACCAGTCTCGAAACTCCTCCCATGAGATCTCTGACTCCTCACGATCACCGAGGAACAAGAACCACCACTGCCTCGCTGCTCCACGCAGCATCGTCACAACCAAGGACACCCAGTGTTCCTTCCGAGAACGAATCGAACTGAAGCCTATCTTGATCTCCTCCAACCAGTCTTCTGTGACTGCATCTGAAACGGAGCCCTCGTACTTCTGTAGACTCTGGCGCTGAAACTCTCGAAGTGTCTTCCTCCAAGTGTCATCGTCGTCAACCTCTACTCGGCGGTGATCTGCTGGAACATCCTGTTGGGAATCTTCTGCGCAAACCTGACGAGGACGTCAACATGGAGCCATACCTGTAAAATAACAACTGTTAGAGCTCCTAAGCCTGGAATATGGAAGATTCACATTAATTAATTAATTGTTTTGTTTTATTAATTTCAGGTTACCTATCCCAAGGTCTACCCATTCAAACACAAGCGCAAAGAATAATGATACATGATCCTTTCCTAGGTCTCTACCCTGCAACTAGTATCACTTTGTTTAGTAGCCATCGTAAACTTAAAGGTTCGTGCAACAGATCATAGGGGGCCCTGAACGCCTATGTCTCTGCCGGTCTCCAGTGTTTACCCCACTTGCTAAACATGAATGACACCATTGCCCTACCATCCCATGCATCCTCACCTGTGCCTAACTCCGAACTCCATCATATCCCTCAACCTCCCTCTGATACCACTCTTTCACGACCCCCTCCCCACAAAGTGTACCCCTCCTGGGCCGGTAATGTGAGAAGAGAGATAATGACCCCCGAGTCCCGCCTCCAGTAGGCCCCGGGTTGGCGACTAGCACCGAGGGTATAATACACACACAAATGGGAGGCATTACCCACTAAGAGAACACATTAGAAGAGAGAGATAGAATAGACTCCAACCAACTCCATCTCATAACTGAAATATAAAAGAAATCCAAGTAGATATATGAAATGTCATGAAAAAGTACTACAACTGAAAGGGAAAACTAAAGGTACCCAAAAGAAAGTAAAACGGCAGTGACCACAAGCCCGAACAGCTCCTCCTCCAACCGCAAGCTAGTGGTAACCAGCTTGATCTCCAACCTGCTCCAAGTGACCTGAAAAACATTTTATATGCACATAGGGTGAGTATAACAGTATACTCAGTAGGATCCTCCCCAAGCCTCTCGTGCAAAAGTAAAGAAAGCATGCTAAAGCCCAGTGAACAACAAGTGAAACTAACTCGTCACCCAAACAGGTATACTATGTTCCCAACCTCACCATGGTTACTCTTGCCAAGTAACGCATACAAGAATATAGCATATAGTAAAGAATATAAAGGGTACCCCACTACTACTTCCCCACTGGTTTGCCGCCTTGCCCCAACGACATACGTCCTGTGCATCTCTCTCCAAGGCTTGCCCGCAGACACCTGGGCTAAGCTCCACAATCTACACCTCGTGCACCACATAGGCTTTCCCGCAGACACCTGGGCAAAGCACCACACCGTCCTCACAACCAAAAGTAACCAGGTAGTTTCCGGGAGCCACCACAGCCCGCATAACGTGTATCATACATCGGGTATAATACCTCAAGCCATTACAGCCCATACTCAGAGTAAGGATCCTCAAGCCATCATAGCCTATACACATTACACCTATAGTAGTCCATAGGATACTATATCCAGAATATACGTGTGTGAATAACCACAAGCCATTACAGCCCTCTACACACATATATGGGGTAACTAACCACTGTGCCTCATGGCACAAGTATCTACTAAGAGAAGAGAGCGGGGCCAAAGGGGGTAGTCATCCATTCAACCTCCCATCAGAATGTTGGGGAAAACACCCCCCCAGGGCTCAGAATCCTCGGGGTGTCAGTTGCCCTTACCGACAGGGTGGAGTAGCATATAGAAACACAAAAAGTACAGAATATATATGTAACTCACATCCACACTATGGGCATTACCTAGTCTTAGATACAACTATTGCTAACGTCTCTCAGACTCCAGGCTGCTACTTCAAAGACTAGGTATCCTATAAGCTCACAAACATTTGAAGAGCTTTATTAGATTACTCCATTCTCATTTTATCAGTTCCACTGTTCGTTAATTTAATTCTTTAAACATTAATTAAGAATGAACAATTCCACATTAAACTGAATTGGCATCACATTCAAAAACAACTGCTCCTTTTTAAGATTCACATCACCTTTAAATTCTAGCATCTCCATCCCCGTGGATTTTCACCATTTAATCAAACATTCATTACATAATTACTTTTCCACATTCCCAGGAATTCTAGAAAAAACATCCTATGCTTTTTAACACAAAGGAGGCTCAACACGGTGAGTAGATATACTACCCGTCGAGTCTTTGCCGCCTATAGAAAGAGCATATACCCATTCCCCCTCGAGAGGCTAAACACGGAAAGCATGTGGCATACCCCACGCGTCTTCACCTCCTTCGGAAGAAGGGTAGCAAGACCAGCTGCCTTGAGAAGTGGGGAAAAGCAAAGCAGATTAACATTCAAAGAAAACCACAAGCATCCAGTGACCGCATCCATCCCATTCCATCACCCCTGGTGTCCTCCCCGACACCCACATGCATAAATGATGCATATCTCCACACTAGGCGTCATCCACTGCCATAACCACAAGGCCTCCATGCCTCCACATATCACAACAGCCATCCAGGATCTCATCACAGCACAAGCAGCAGGAAAACAAACATCACATCATGGGCTCTTGACCCTTTAACAAACAATAGGGTAACTCAGAACCCTTTTAGAAATTCCCACATAATCTGTTCTCTAATCCATATTGAATTATCAGATTTGTTATTCGTAGGTTCCAATCACGGATACCTAATCAGCAAGCTATCACAATTAAATAACCATGCTTACTTCCCTAATTTGATTATCCTCAAATTAGAACAACTACAACAACGACAATAACCAGATTAATTTACATGCCTCTTTATCTTTAGCCAATTAATTAACAATTAATTCCAGCTTTATGTTCATTATCAATTTCTATCATGAACGAACAACAATAAAAGAAAACATAGATATCACTATCTCTAGTAAAACATGAGGCAAACCGTTATCACGGTATAAAGCAACAACATGCGATCAACCAATTCTTTTAATCTGGTTCAAGTATTTAATTAGGTCAGTTTCATTGTGATCCAAAGGGATAAATCATGCTAATTCTACGATTGCACATATACGATTAGAGAAGCCATGAATCCCCTACCTCAAACAGTTCCTCATGTTCTTTATCCACACAACAGGTCACAATCCTCCCCTCGTGACAACTGCATCCACCGGAGGATGCTGCGGTACGACAGTACCAACCAACCCCAAGAAAACCCATTAGAATCTTGGAAATTACATGGTATAATTATGGGAAGGAGGATAGGAGAAGATAAACCCCAAAATAACGACGATACAACATACCTTATATCGAAGATTGATCGACACAGCTCGGTTGCATCCAAAACAGAGCAGAACCAATCCTAGGAGAAAAGATTGATTGTGCAACTCCTACGGAAAGAATTGAAAGGTTCTAGTGCCTCTTAATTGAGAACAAAGGGAAAGAACAAGGGAGAATGATATCTCATCCCTTTTTGAAGGTTAAATGGGGCGACGGTTTAAGATCCGGTTAATTATCCATTAAAAATGGATCGCATTAACCCACACGGTTTGACCAAGTAAAACATTCCAAGCCTTAGGAACAATTAATATAGGATTTAGGGCATTTGAATCGGCCTTAAGAGTCCTTAAAATAAGGATTTAAATGTATTTTACGTAAAAGGAAACGTCAAAAAGGGGCAAAACTGTAGGAGTCTGGAAACATTGTTCACCCACTGTTACTATACATGAAACTGATCTGTGAAACCGATCTGTGAAACTGATCTGTGAAACCAATCTGTGAAACTGATATGTGAAACCGATCTGTGAAACTGATCTGTCACACCGATCTGTGAAACCGATCTGTGAAACTGATCTATCACACCGATCTGTGAAACCGATCTGTGAAACTGATCTGTCACACCGATCTGTGAAGCCGATCTGTGAAACCGATCTGTCAGACCGATCTGTAAAACCGATCTGTCACACCGATCTGTGAAACCGATCTGTGAAACCGATCTGTCAGACCGATCTGTGAAACTAATCTGTCAGATCGATCTGTGAAACTGATCTATCACACCGATCTGTGAAACTGATCTGTCACACCGATCTGTGAAACGGATCTGTCAGACCGATCTGTGAAACCGATCTGTCACACCGATCTGTGAAACCGATCTGTCAGACCGATCTGTGAAACCGATCTGTCACACCGATCTGTGAAACTGATTTGTGAGACCGATCTGTCAGACCGATCGGTGAGACCGATCTGTTACTGTTCATAAAACTGGAAACACTGTTCACAGAACTGGAAAATTGGCAAATTGTTGGGGATAAGTCCCCTTGACCTCCCAGAACACCTCCAATACCAACATTACACAAAGTAATGGACCGGAGAGGTCCGGGCCATTACACCCGCTTTCCCTTTCCGTGGGTTTAAAGTGACATTAAGATCATGTCTTTAAAGCAGTTTTTAAAACGTTATGATTATGAAATGAAACCCATTTATTTTATGCTATATGGGTTATTTATGAAATTGTTGATGATGATATATGTGTCTCACATTATAATAAAGTCAAATTTAAGGGTGCGCCCTGATAGCGCTCCAATGCATTGGGTAATGATGTAACCACTAGAGATTACAATTTTCACGATACCTTGGTGAATAACCTTGGTAATTTTCAAATGACACCTTAGGGATGGACCTTGGTGATATGTTCATGATTTTCTATGTTAAATGATGTAGCCACATCTTCAAGTTATGAAAAATGTTATTTTTATTATGAAATTCCTCCTAATTTCTTTCTCATTCCTTAAAGTTCTTTTCTTGACCTTATTGAAGTATCTCAAGTTCACATGTAAAATGTTTCTCTTGTTTCCCTTACTAGGCCTTCTTCTCACCCTTTCTTTTGATGTATGTCCCCAGGTTATGAGATGTAGTAATGAACCTGGGATGAAATTAAGGAGAATCCTTTCAAGTGTTTAAGAAGAATTTTTTATGTTGTTTTCATGTATTATGTTCCTAGTTTCCAAGACACTAAACCTTAAAGATCCTCAGTTTTTTGTAATGTAATGAAAGTTTATTTCATAAAAAGGCGGGATGCTATAGTTGGTATCAAAAGATGGTTTAGTTATTTGTGGAAATTAGGATATAAAAACTTTAGGAAGAACCCTATAGAAAAGTTTAAATATAGGAAAACTTCCTGGTATTTTGGTAAGTATTGAGTAAGTGGTTTATCAAAAAAAATCCATCCCTGTCTGGATACGAGCAGGTAGAGGCGGCTCTGGCACAGATGTACATAGGGGTAAAACCCAAAAACACTGCTTTGAGCTTGACTCGAACGGGAACTGGTGCACGATAATGGGCCTTGCTGCACTCTTGGTTACGACACTCTTGGGGGACATGTTTGGTTAATCATAAGCTTTTTATGAATCATTATGAAGGAATTATAGAGAAGTGTAATTGTCTAAGCATGAAGTCTTAGTTAAAAGATTCATAAATGAAATAAGTTTCCCACTAAGGTTTTATTCTTTTAGAAAATGGCGGGAAATAAGAGGAACTGTGCAGATGGTGACTGCAATGCACCATGTGCTGATGGCCCTCCGATGGAAGCCGGAATGGAAACATTCATGTGAATGATGAACCAACTGACTCAAGTTATGAGTAATAACTTGAATCAAGCTGAGAGGCCGATCTCACCATGAAAGGAACAACATTCTGTTGAGTCCTTCATGCGTCAACAACCACCAACATTCAGTGGATCTACTGACCCATTGGTTGCGTAACAATGGATAATCTCCATTGAAAATATCTTTTTTGTACTTCATTGTTCGGAACAAGAAAAAGTCACCCTTGCTATTTACCGCCTAGAGGGAGAAGCTGATCAGTGGTGGTCACTGATCAAAAACACAAAGCCACGAGGAGAGATGGAAGCTATAGAGTGGTAAGAGTTCCAGGGAATATTCTTTAATAAGTATTTCCCTCGTTCGATGAGAACGAGAATGGAGAAAGAATTTCTCGAGCTGAAGCAGAAGGAGAATGAATCAGTTGGAACCTACGAGATAAACTTCACAAGGATTTCCCGTTATACCTTAAGCTTTGTCATGGACCCTAATGGGAAGGTTGATAGATTATTTGGTGGACTACGACCTCATCTGTGGAAGAATCTAGCCAATAGGGACTATGATAGCTATGAAGAAATAGTTCGAAGTGCTATGAAAGTTGAACTAGAGCTTGGGGAGACACAGTGGTCTCACAAATCTAATGAGAAGAATAGAAATCTAGAACCAAGCCTGGGAAGAAGTTTTGATCAGGAAAGAGGTGGAAAGCATATGCAACATGCCACATGCAATAAATGTGGGAAGAAGCATTCGGAGAACTGCTTGATCGGAAGTGGTAAGTGCTATAGGTGTGGAAAAGAAGGCCATATTTCTCGGAATTGTCGTAGTGATGTGAAGCCTCAACTTCCCAACACTAACGATAGAGGAAAGATGGTTCTGGACCTACCCGAAGTCACATGCTTCAAGTGTGGACAGCTTGGGCACTTTTCTAATCAATGTCCAAATCTGATGGCGGTGGAGGGGAATCACCATCAACCTCAGCAAAGGCCAAGGGAGCAAGGTCGTGCTTTTGCTGTCACAACAACTGAAGTTGAATCTCCGAACAATGTGGTAGTAGGTACTATTGTTGTCCTCTCAAAACTAGCAAGTACTTTATTTGATTCTGGTTCTACGCATTCCTTTATTTCCTCCAAGTTTTCAAGGAATATAGAGTCATTTCCCGAACTGCTAGAGGTAGAGTTGTCAGTCAAGACTCCAAGTGGGATTATCCTTGCATCAAAAGTATTTAGAGACTCTAGTGTTTACTTTGGTGAGCACAATCTTATCTCAAATATAGTAGTCATTCCCATGATGGAATTTGACATTATACTAGGGATGGACTGGCTCTAAAAGTATAATGCTAAGATCAAATGCAGAAGTAAGGAAATCTTAGTAGTCTTGAATAAACGACCTACAGTTATCTTCCAAGGAGAGATATCCCGAACTGATCCCTATCTAGAAGCACCTCCTATAGCTTTCTTTATGGAGTTAATTAGTGATGATGAAGAAGCAAAAGGGAGTATACAAATAGAAGATGTTCCAATTGTTCAGGAATACATGGATGTATTTCCTGAGGAGTTACCTGGACCTCCCCCAGAAAGAGAGGTAGAGTTCTCCATTGAACTCGTACCTGGGTCTCAACCGATATCAAAGACTCCGTATAGAATGTCAAATGTGGAGCTAGAAGAGTTAAAGAAACAACTCCAAGACTTATTGGAGAAGGGGTTTATCCGACCGAGTGTGTCTCCTTGGGGAGCACCAGTTCTCTTTGTGAAGAAGAAGGATGGATCAATGCGGCTATGCATTGATTATAGAGAACTGAATGGGATCACAGTGAAGAACAAATACCCTCTTCCAAGAATTGATGATTTATTTGACCAACTTCATGGGGATCGATTCTTCTCCAAGATTGACCTTTGATCTGGTTATCATCAACTAAGGGTGAAGAGGGAAGATATTCCAAAGACTGCTTTCCGATCAAGATATAAGCATTATGAGTTTACTATTATGCCCTTCGGCTTGACTAATGCTCCTGCTATTTTCATGGATTTGATGAATAGAGTCTTTAAGGACTACCTTGATAACTTTGTGGTAGTTTTTATTGATGATATTTTGATATATTCAAAAAGTTGTGAGGAGCATGAAGATTATCTGAGGGTTATTTTGAAAACTCTGCGGAAGGAGAGGCTCTTTGGAAAGTTCAACAAGTGTGAGTTTTGGTTACAATAAGTGGCTTTCTTGGGGCACATCATAACCAATGAAGGAATCTCGGTTGACCCTGCAAAGACAATGGTTGTGGAGGAGTGGACTCAACCCACAATAGTAACTGAGATTCGTAGTTTCCTTGGTTTAGAAGGATATTATAGGAGGTTTGTGAAAAACTTTTCACGGCTTTCTAATCCGCTAACCAAGTTGACTCGAAAAGGGGTTAAGTTTATCTGGACAAAGGAATGCGAGGAAAGTTTCCAAGAGCTGAAGAAGAGATTGGTTATTGCACCTGTGTTAACACTGCCCTCTATCGGAGAAGGATTCGTTATTTTTAGCGATGAATATCTGAAAGGGCTTGGGTGTGTCCTCATGCAAAATGACAAGGTAATTGCTTATACATCTCGACAGTTGAAGATTCATGAGCAGAATTATCCTACGCATGATCTAGAGCTAGCGGCAGTTGTTTTTTCTTTAAAGATATGGAGGCACTATCTTTATGGGGAGAAATGTGATATATACACCGACCAACAAAGTTTAAAGTATATTTTCACGCCGAAAGAATTGAACATGAGACAAAGGAGATGGTTGGATCTTATTAAAGACTATGATTCTTCAATTAATTATCACCCTAGAAGAGCAAACAAATTCGCGAATGCGTTAAGCAGGAAAGATCCTGTTGTTCTGGCAATAATGAGGATCCTAGGAGATCCCTTGATTAAAGATCTAGTAAAACTGGACATGAAAATTGTAAGGGAAGGGACATCATCAACCTTATCCCAAATGATTTCTCAACCTTCATTACTAGAGAAGATCAAGAAGGCTCAAAAAGAAGATCCTTTGCTGCAGGAGAATTTTGAGGCTGTAAAGGATGGGAAGTTCCCTGATTTCAATATTGATCAAGAAGGTGCATTGAAATTTCGTACAAGACTATGTGTTCCATCTATTCCGGAGATAAAGAAAGAATTGATGGATGAAGCTCATAGCTCTACTTTCTCTATACATCTGGGAAGCACTAAAATGTATAGAGACCTTCGTGATCATTATTGGTGGGATAACATGAAGAGGGAGATTGCTAATTACACTATAAGGTGCCTGGTGTGTCAGGAAGTAAAGGCAGAATGACAACTTCCTAAGGGGGTATTACAACCGCTACCCATACCAGTATGGAAGTGGGATAGTATCACTATGGACTTTGTAACTGGTCTCCCGAAAACATCCAAAGGAAACAATATGATATGGGTGATTGTGGACCGTCTCACCAAGACCGCCCATTTTATCTCTATTCGGGAAGATTTCTCTCTGGATCAACTTGCCAAGATATACGTGAAGGAAGTGGTAAGGCTGCATGGGGTACCACTATCCATCGTGTCTGATTGTGACCCAAGATTCACATCAAAATTCTGGAGAATTCTTCAACATGCTCTGAATACTAAATTGAATTTTAGTACAGCCTATCATCCTCAAACTTATGGCCAATCTGAAAGGACTATTCAGACACTCAAAGACATGCTGAGATTATGCTCAATGGAATTTAAAGGTGGATGGGATCAACACCTCCCATTAGTTGAGTTCTCCTATAACAATAGTTTCCATTCGAGTATTCAGATGGCACCCTATGAAGCTCTATATGGAAAGCGATGTAGAACTCCTACCTGTTGGGATGAAACTGGTGAGAGAAAGCTTCTTGGGCCTGATCTTGTGCAAGAGATGACAGAACAGGTTCATTCCATCCAACAACACATAAAGGCTGCTCAGAATCGGCAGAAGAGCTATGCTGAAAACCGTCGAAGGGACTTGGAGTTTGGTGTTGGCGACAAAGTCTTCCTTCGAATTTCTCCATGGAAGAGAGTCATGCGGTTTGGGAAGAAAGGGAAGCTCAGCCCTAGGTACATTGGCCCCTATGAAATCCTTGATCTCATAGAAGCAGTGACCTATCGTCTAGCACTTCCACCGAACCTAGCTCAAGTTCACGATGTCTTCCATGTATCTCTCTTGAGGAAGTACATACCCGACCCTTCGCATGTACTGAACCCAGATGTGGTACAACTGGAACATGACCTCTCTTATGAGGAGTAGCCAGTAGAGATCTTAGACCATAGAGACAAGGTTCTACGAAACAAGACCAGCCGCCTTGTGAAAGTGTTGTGGAGGAATCATAAATATGAAGAAGTGACTTGGGAGCCTGAGGAAACAATGAAGCAAAAGTACCCTCACCTTTTCGACTAGGCCTCAAGTATAAAATTTCGGGGATGAAATTTCTTAAGGGGGGAAGAATGTAACGACCCAAAATTTTTAAATAGTATATTAACTTACTCTTAACAATTTAATAGAGATGTTAATGGTTAATGAAGAAAGAGGAGTCGATGGCTTCATCCAGTAGACTCGAACCTTATGAAGCCCACTTATCAGATCTTGGAAAGGAGGTGGCATCTTTGGGATTCTCTTTGGACCAAGCCCAAACCGAACTCCAGCGTGTCAAGCTTGAATGGAAATGCCTGCGGGAGAAGTTCAAGTTAGTAGAGATTACTACTAGGGCAATGTTATCTGAGCCTCCCTCAGATTCTCTCACCATAGCACACCTTACACTTAGGTCATATGCTGGTGTTATAAGGGGCTATGTGACGAGACCGTAACTTCTTTGTGTAATCCTTTGGGATGAAAAAATTAAGATTTCTTCCTTTAGTGATGTTTGTGAAATTTCAAATGTCCGGATAATTTTGGGATGTATTTTATTGATGAATTTTGGAAAAAATATATTTTAAAATATTTATGTAAACCTTAAATAATTAATGATGTGTAATGATTTTCAAAAAATGGTCTTCCGAAAAAGTGTTCAGTAAGGAATTTGGAGTCTAATAAGATCAACTTAATTTTTGATGAATAGTAAATTATGAATAGTGATTTTACGCTTAGGATTAGTAATGTGACCAAATGGATTAGTAATCTCACTTAAAGAAAGTTTTAATATAATTTAGACACCTTGATTAAGTAATGAGATTCAATAAAATTGGTAAATAACGGTTTCATAAATTATTAGTCAAGTATTAGTTTTTTCGGGTGAATAGTATTTTTTAATTAAAAATTTAATTAAAAATAATTAGAAAATTATTTTTATAAAATGGACTTTATTTTTGAACTCAGAGCATCGATATTATGTTATGGTAATTTTTGGGGATTTTTCTGAAAAAAATGAATTCTCGGTGAATAGTGTTTTTATTTAAAAATTAAATTAAAAATATTTAGAAAATTATTTTTATAAAATGGAGTTCATAAATTTAATTAGAGCATCGATATTTGGTTAAGGTGAAATTTTGGGATTTTTCTGAGAAAGATGAATTTTTCAGTGAATAGTAAAAATGCAGTTTTAGGGTTTCGGTATGTTTAATGACATCATAATTGTGTCATGATGATGTCATGAGATATTTTAAGGGTTGGCCGGCCAAAGGTTATGAATTATTGTATTTGGGTCCCCATGTGGCCTAACTCCATGGTAAATTCCATGGGAGAGCACATGGTTTTGAGAAAAGCACTTGTGAGGTGTCCCTTGGTCATTAATGCCTTGTCCCCTCACTTTCCCTATAAATACCCACCCTTTCCTCCTTTAGTTTTCACTCCCAACTCTCCCCCAACGAAGTTATGGTCTCCTTACCTCCCAAGGAGTCCTCCCAACGTGCCCCCAAGCCCTCAAGGTCCAAACCTTTGAGTTTTAAGAGTTACGTTTTAAGGTAAGGGATCCGACCTCTCTTTTTCTTTTCAAGTAATCTCTTTTATGTCATTTCTTTTATACTCCATGTTCTTATGTTGGAGGATGTTCTTCTATATTCATATTACTTCCCTTTTCATTTTCACATGATGATAGACCCCCTCTTTCTCTCATCAATTCATTTTAAGAATGTTTAAGTGACGTCGTTAGGCTGCCGAATTTTCATAAGAGAAATCTAATTTTTGTCTTCCTTCCATGTTTTTCATTTCAAATGGTATGTCCTTAAAATTTCATTACCATGTTCATATATCCTTCTTATTCTTTTCCTCTACTGTTTTATGGGTCATTTATGAATGTTTGAACCATGTCCCCTCTCCTTTCAATGTTTTCTAAAACCCCGAAACATAGCCGTTATGCTGCAGAATTTTCATCTCAAAATGCCTCTCTCTTTTCTCAAAATTATTTAATGTTATAAAGTGAATACTCAAAGCTATTATTTCTACAATGGTATTCACATATATATCAAAATTTTCTATTTTAAATTCTGGGATTTACATACATGAGACCCGCTTTCCCTTTCTGTGGGTTTAAAGTGACATTAAGATCATGTCTTTAAAGCAGTTTTTAAAATGTTATGATTATGAAATGAAACCCATTTATTTTATGCTATATGGGTTATTTATGAAATGTTTGATGATGATA
Organism: Viscum album; assembly: GCA_963277665.1. Taxonomy (NCBI): domain Eukaryota; kingdom Viridiplantae; phylum Streptophyta; class Magnoliopsida; order Santalales; family Viscaceae; genus Viscum; species Viscum album. The sequence continues at coordinate 551,439,737 of OY728156.1, forward strand.
TATGTGGATCACATGATAATAAAGACAAATTTAAGGGTGCACCCTGATAGCGCTCCAATGCATTGGGTAATGATGTAACCACTAGAGATTACAATTTTCACGATACCTTGGTGAATAACCTTGGTAATTTTCAAATGACACCTTGGGGATAGACCTTGGTGATATGTTCATGATTGTCTATGTTAAATGATGTAGCCACATCTTCAAGTTATGAAAAATGTTATTTTTATTATGAAATGCCTCATGATTTCTTTCTCATGCCTTAAAGTTCTTTTCTTGACCTTATTGAAGTATCTCAAATTCACATGTAAAATGTTTCTCTTGTTTCCCTTACTGGGTCTTCTGCTCACCCTTTCTTTTGATGTATGTCCCCAGGTTATGAGATGCAGTAATGAACCTAGGATGAACTTAAGGAGAAGCCTTTCAAGTGTTTAAGAAGAATGTTTTATGTTGTTTTCATGTATTATGTTCCTGGTTTCCAAGACACTAAATCTTAATGATCCTCAGTTTTGTGTAATGTAATGAAAGTTTATGTCATAAAAAGGTGGGATGCTATAGCTAACCCATGTACGAGGGAAACCCCAAGTCACCCTGGGTGGGAAATGTTGTTATTGGTGGTGTGTTGTTACAGTTGATGATATTTCATCGTTGGGTGATGCACATGTGGTTTGATGTGACTATTTTATGATATTTGGCTCGTGGCCTTAACGGCATGAGGATTGGAAATCATGCATCATTATAGGCACCTAGGGAGATAGGTGACATGCATTGTATTAGACACACGCACAGGGTGGGTGTGTGAGGCAGGAAAGTAGGGTGCATCATGCATTTCATGAAACCAAGAATAATGAGAAGAATGAAATAAAACAAGTGGGTAAATGATGTTTAATGGAGTAATAGGGTTTGAAACAAGTTGGAAAATGCCATTGGGTTAGTATATAAAATAGTTTTTTGTAGCTAGTAAAGATCTTTTGATGGATTCATGAAAGTTATGCGGTATGTGTGCTAAATCTCGTGCTTGGCATGGTAGAGAAATGCCACTATGACGTCGGTTACCAGTTGGGAAACAGGAGGGTGTTGCTGAGAACACTCATCCAGTAGAGGAGCAAGAAAATGTGGTGATCAATGAAGGTAGAGAAGACCGGTTCTGGGAGAACTTGGCTCACCTTATACAGATGATGGATCGAGACCCAGGGAGGGTTGCACCGAGTATGTTTGAGCTGACCAGGGAGTTCCAGCTACAACACCCTCCGACCTTCACCAGAGAGGGTGGGCCAGAAGCAGCAGAGTTCTGGTTAGAGTCTGTCTAGATGATACTGGATCATCTAGAGAACCCTGTCGAAAAGCGAGTGAATTTGGATGCTTATATATTGCGAGGCCAGGCGAGGCATTGGTGGGACATTCAGGCACAAATTGAGCAGGCTGAGGGAATGTTGTGGAAGGTTTTTCAGGAAAAGTTTCTAGAGCATTTCTACCCAAAGACCTTGAGACAGGAGCGGACTGCAGAGTTTATGAGCCTAACTCAGGGATCTCTATCTGATGCGTGGGAATTTGTCGCAGATCCCCAATCAAAATATTATTTACCTAAGAATGCAATATAGTGGACTCCTAGGGTCGGTCTCAAGGAGGAAACTTACACAACACCAAAATTCTATTGTCACTATTTATTTTCTAACTAATATATAATATAAAGATGAGTTTGAAATATGCATAAAATATTAATGTATATATATATATATGTAATGCAAACAATATTATGTTAAAAATAAGAAAGAAGACATTTATTCTTGGGGGATCATAATGGTTGATATCATTGTTTATTAAAATATTTTCAATATCAATTCAATGTAGTGATCAAGATCTATCACACTACACCCTCTTATTCGAAATGTTATTTCCCAAAAACCGAGATCTCTGCATGTGGTAAAATACTCTTCCTAAAGTTGGCTAGGAGATCTCTTTACCGACTATCACTACCCAAGCCATACTCCATCGTATGCATGACTTAGATAGTGAAGGGAAGGATAAATGTTGAATGAGAAGAAGAACTCGGTGGTAGAGAAAATGGGGCAATCGCACACCATAATCAATTTAACCACCACCTAAATACTCATAATTAAATAAAGAGATTAAAATTTAATTACAATGAAACTCAATCATCCACCATTCTCCCCCTCGAACAAACATCGAGGTTAGTTCCCCATTCTCGTGGAGTTAGAAGAGAATACGGTGGGAGAAACAAATAAAAGTAAAAATGGAAGAATGAGGTATGAATAATAATAATAATATAAATTAAAACATTATGAATATAATACAGAAGAAAATAAACTAAAAAACAATAAAAAATGGCCACACAAAAGTACCAATTCTTTGAGAAGGGGTCAGGATACATATTTATAGGGAGATGAGGTGAAAGAATTCTCTCCAAAATAATCCTCCAAATAATACTGCGTGGATGTCCCATTTAATGGAAGAATTTGTAACAGGTTTCTTCATAAAATATGTTCCATAATGTCTCCTCCATTAACCCTCCAAATATTAGATTTAATGGCCATCGTATGTAGGAGTTATTATCGATTCAATCCGAGACATTTAATCTGCCCATTTGACTCGCCGAATTTTCAATTCTTCAACTTCCTGTGACATTGTTGCCCTCCAAACCGTCGATTTACACATTTATTACTTAACAAAAGTTGTTACGAATGTAATTTCTCATATCTCCACAAAATATGATCCATTTTGGATGATTTTTCTCAATGTTATAAATTTATTACCCAATTGAACCGTTTCTGCCTGGTGAGACGTTTCATCTTCCACATGTTGTGAGCATTCCCATAATGTCTTAATGAGTGAATTTTGACTTTAAATTCATCATGGACGTGACTTAATAAATCTTATTTTCTTTCCAGTAGGAATTAATGAATTTGAAGGTGTGTGTGCCGATTTATCCATCTGTTACGTCAGTGAGGCTCATTTTGTCCGCCCGGAAAACTCTTCAACTTCATTGAATTTTTACAGCCACTAGATGATCGATTCATCCCCTGGTCCAGAAGAAAAAAATAAAGGAAATTAAATAATTATTCTACCAAAATTTTAATCATAAAATTTGGACATATATTTAATGGTAAATGACCAAAATACCCCTGTGAAAACAATCTGTTAAAATTGCAGAATTTGGCCATATTTGCATTTACGCTCAAAATAACACTAAAACCTAAAAATGTGACAATTAACCATACAATAACACTATGTTAGGATTATAAACAATGAATTAAAGTATAAAATATATGAAAATTTGAGCTTCATCACTATCGGTGATGGACTATGCTAGTCGCTTCACTGATTTGAGATGCTTTGTCCCAGTGTTAGCAGGGGATGAGGCAGCAGTAGCAAGGCATTTCTAGGATGGGATGAGACATGAGATCAGGTCTCAAGTAAACATCTTCCACTTGAAGAGGTTTTTAGAGGTAGTAGATCAGGCACTGATCTCGGAAGGAAACCTGAAGAGAGATTTGGGTAATGGGCTTGTGGTGTCAGTAGGACAGACGAGCGGTGTAGCTACCGAAGGTCGAAAGCGACGCCATGAGAGCTCACAACATGGAAGAAGTGTGAAAAGTGGCTGGAAGAGAGGTTCATCCTCTCAGAGTGGAAATCAGGTGTTCTGATATCAGTGTAGTAGGTCGGGGTATACGTGTGGTCAGTGTCCTCGACCTCCAGTTGAGTGTCGTTCGTGCGACAGGATGGGGCATGTGCAAAGATTCTACAGGAACCCTCGACAGGCGGGTGAGCATAATGGTGAAAAGCATGTGCTGGGTACGGGAAGGGGATCATTTTCCCTATATTAGGCAGGCAGTTAGAGCTCCACGGGCAGTACTGGCAGGGGCGGTGGACGTGGAACTCTAGGGCAGGATCACTCACACTAGTGGGGCAGTGCAGCACAGGGCGTTCAGGCTGGGGCCCAAGGTTGAGGGGCAGGTAAGCTTTAGGAAGTTCAGTTTGCACCTAGTGGTGGCGAGGCTGGACCGTCGACTGTTCTAGGTACGATCCTTGTAGATTCTACTCTTTCTAGTGCGTTGTTTGACATAGGTGCCACACACTCTTTTGTCTCTGATCAACTTGTGGTAGCGCTGGGTTTACCTGTGGAGAGGGTGTGTGGAGTTATGTCAATTGACACTCCGTTGGGGGTGTGGGTTGAGGATATCAAGCAATTCAAGGGGTGTTCCTTGGAAGTTGGTGGGTATCGTTTTCTATGGGACTTGTTCATTCTCGAGATGTCAGGGTTTGACCTAATCCTAGGAATGGATTGGTTGGTGTTGTATCGGGCACACATAGACTATTACCGTCGTAGAGTGTCATTCAGGTCGCATGAGGGTGATGCTTATGTCCACCATGGCGAATGGGATGTTCGAGCAGGGCGTGCGGGTCCGTTTTGTCAACAAATGAGAGGACTCACGCTCGAGTGGCATGTCTCATGCTTGATGACAATGCAAGAGGGGATCGGTCTGTTTTCCCTCCTGTGGTGGATCAGTTTCAGGACGTGTTTCCTGAGGATTTCTCGGGGTTACCCCCTGAGAGGGATGTTGAGTTCACGATCGAGTTGCTGCCGGGAGCGAAGTCAGTTTCTATTCCGCCATACCGAATGGCACCGGCAGAACTCCAGGAACTGAAGGTTCATCTTGAGGAGTTGGAGCATAAGGGGTTTATCCATCCTAGTACGTCTCCTTGGGGATCTCCCGTTCTTTTTGCAAAGAAGGTCGATGGGTCGTTAAGGCTGTGTGTTGACTATCGAAAGTTGAATCAGATGATGGTGAAAAATCGGTACCCTCTTCCTAGAATTGATGACATGTTTGATCAGTTGAGGGGTGCATCACTATTTTCTAAGATTGATCTGAGGTCGAGTTATCACCAGTTGAGGGTGAGGTCTTCTGACTTACCGCGGACAGCTTTTCGGAATCGGTACGGGTTGTTTGAGTTTGTGGTAATGCCTTTTGGCTTGACCAATGCACCGGTGGTGTTTATGGCTTTGATGAACCTGGTCTTTCATTCCTATCTAAATCGGTTTGTGGTTGTCTTTGTAGACGATATCTTAGTGTACTCGAAAACTCACGACGATCATGCCCAACATCTTGACATCGTCTTGGGTGCGCTAAGAGAGCACCGTCTATATGTCAAGCTATCGAAGTGTCAATTCTGGATAGGTGAGGTGCATTTTCTAGGTCACATCATCTCAGAGGCAGGTGTGTCAGTGGATCCAGATAAAGTTCAGGCAGTTGTATCTTGGGAGCAGCCCAAGAGTGTTTCTGATGTTCAGAGTTTTCTGGGTTTGGTTGGGTATTACCAAAGGTTCATTCAGGATTTCTCTTGCTTGGAAGCACCACTCTCGGGCTTGACCAAGAAAGGAATCAGGTTTGAATGGTCTGAGGCTTGTGAGAATGTCTTCCAAGAGTTGAAGAAGCGGCTGACAACCGCACCTATCTTGATCTTACCTGAGCCGGGTAAGAAGTACATCGTGTTTTGTGATGCTTCCAGAATCAGACTTGGGGCTGTGTTAATGCAGGATGAGCAGGTTGTGACTTAAGGGTCAAGGCAGTTGAGACCCCATGAGCGGAATTATCCCACTCATGACCTTGAGTTGGCTGTAGTAGTGTACGCCTTGAAGTGTTGGAGGCACTATCTGTTGGAAGAACGGTTTACCGTGTTTACCTACCATAAGAGTTTAAAGTACATCTTCTCAAAGTGGGATTTGAATCTTCGATAGAAAAGATGGGTTGAATATCTCCAGTCTTTTGAATTTGAGTTGGTGTACATGCCGGGAAAGGGAAACAGTGTTGCTGATACTCTGAGCAGAAAGGTTCAGAATCAGATGGTTCAGGAGTCCAGCACCGAGTGGAAGGTGATGGATTTGTTTGCAGAAATGCACGTGGAGGTACATGAGGAGAATGGTCAGGTCGCTCTTGCTTCCTTAACGATGGATTCAACGCTTGTGAGTCGAGTTAAGGAAGGTCGGCTTGATGATCCTGAGTGTTTGATCATGAAGGAAACGCTTAAAGGTGGGGAGCTACCTTCTAGTTGGGTCGTCGGTGTGGACGGTGTTTTTCGTGTTCATGATCGTGTGGTTGTGCCAAAGTGTGTGCGGGAAGAGTTGATGTGTGAGTTCCATGCATTAAAGTGGGCAGTGCATCCTGGTTTGACCAAGATGTACCGTGATCTTCGAAGGTAGTTTTGGTGGCCTGGAATGAAGAAGAAAGTTGCGGGCTTTGTGGCACGGTGCCTTACCTGTCAGCAGGTGAAGGCCGAGCATCAACGCCCAGGTGGTTTGTTAAATCCCTTGCCCATTCCATAATGGAAGTGGGATGATGTGACAGTGGATTTTGTTGTGGGTCTTTCGAGGACACCGCAGAAGAATGATGCAATATGGGTGGTTGTGGATCGGTTAATGAAAGTGGCTCATTTCTTACCGATTTAGGAGACCCATACAGTCGACCAGTTGGGTGAGCTGTATGTTCGGGAAATAGTGTGGTTGCATGGTGTTCCACAAACGATAGTTTCGGATCGAGATCCGCGTTTCACATCACATTTATGGTAAGGGTTGCAGAAGGCGCTTAGTACGCAGGTGTTTTTTAGTACGACTTTCCACCCGCAGACGGACGGGCAGTCGGAGCGTACGATCCAAGTGTTGGAAGACATGTTAAGAGCTTGTGTCTTGGACTTTGGTGGTTCTTGGGAGAGACACCTATCATTAGTTGAGTTTGCCTACAACAAAAATTTTCAGGCTATGATTTAGATGACACCTTTTGAGGCACTCTACGGTAGGCCATGTAGATCTCCGTTGTGTTGGCTAGAGGCCGGTGAATCCGAGTTGTTGGGGTCAAGTCTCATGCAGGAGACTTCAGAGAGAGTTAAGTTGATCAGGAAGCGGATGGCTACAACTCAGAGTAGGCAGAAGTTGTATGCAGATCGAAGGCGTAGAACTCTTGAGTTTGGGGTGGGTGATAAAGTGTTCCTTCGGGTGTCGCCAAGGTTGGGTCACTGACGGATTTGAAAGCAGGGTAAGTTGGTGCCCAGGTATGTGAGACCTTTTGAGATTGTGGAGAGGATCAGACCAATGGCATACCGATTGGCTCTTCCACAGCGGTATGGTGGGATGCATGATGTGTTTCATGTGTCGCAGTTTCGACGGTATCACCCTGACCCATCTCACATGGTTGATGTTGAGGATGTGGAGCTTGAGGCTGATGCGTCCTTTGAGGAGCATCCGGTTCGTGTGGTGGATTGTAGCGAAAAGGTCTTGTGAGGAAAGGTTGTGCCATTAGTGCGAGTACTATGGAAGCATGAGAAAGTTCAGGAAGAAACTTGGGAGAGGGAATCGGATATGCGAGCTCAGTGGCCCGAACTCTTCTCTTTGGTGGATCAATGGGGCTTGGAAACTCGGCTCGAGGACGAGCCGTTATAAGGTGGGGAGGTTGTAAGATCCCAGTTTTTGGAAAGGTGTGTTTTCATTGTGTTTTGGTTGAATCCCTTATTTCGGGCTTCAAGGGATGTTTCCTGAATGTGTGAGAGGCCTTGGGGATGTTCCGGGGGGCTCGGGGCACGGAAGAAGGAAATTTGGGCAAGACAGGCCAGGGCGCACGACCTGCGCATGACCAAGCAAACCGTGCGGCCTGCCCAGGATAAATCGTGCGACCCTTCCTCCTCCGGACAGAAGCATGCGCACGGTTTGCGCACGGTTTGCCAAACCGTGCGGCTAAATCGTGCGACCCCTCCTCCTCCAGACAGTGGCATGCGCACGGATTGCGCACGGTTTGCCAAACCGTGCGGACAAACCGTGCGACCACTTAAAGTTGGAAAAAATTACAAGTTTGCCACTCCGGGCTTTAAAACCACACTCGGGATTTCCTCTCATTTCCTCCCTCTCCACCCTAGGCATGAACCAAAACGCCTAAAGGCTCCAAGAGACCGATCTCCTTCGATTCTAAGGCGTTTTTGGTGTCGTTGGTTGTGGATCGAAGCTCCGGGTAAGGCTAATCGCATCCTTACATCTCTTTTTTGGTTTAGGGTTTGTATCTTCTCTCCCTCTCATTCCAAAGCTCTCAAACCCTAACTTTTGGGTGAGTTTTAGGTTGAAGCTCCAAAGGTTGGTTGGATCGAGGTCTAAGGACTCGATTGAGAGTGCGTTCAACTGCGGTTTTGAGGTAGGTGGTCTACAAGTGTTATCCCATAATTATTTGGGTATTTGTGCATGTTTAGTTGTGTTCTTGCTTTCCTTTGGTTATGTTTTGGATAACCTTGGCATGTTTGGTAATAATGGTGTTTAAAATGGCAAATGGGAACCCTCACGATCCCCATGGGATGTGTTGGGATAGACTTGACCTAATTGGGGCCATCCATGGGATGTGCCGACTTTTCCCGGATTTAGGGATTGATATTAAACAAGTGACCTTGTTGTAATAAATTGTAGAGCCCTTGATAAATATGTTGGCATGATCGGTTGAACTTGAAATAGAAGTTAGGTGATGCACCTAGACTTGGCAATAACCTAAGGGTTAAAGTGGAATGGGTTAAATGATTGATTCATGGGAATGATAAACAGGTTAAATGGGTTAATGTGTAAACTGGTTAAAGATCATAATGAGACAAATTATGGGTTTAATGTTGAATGCTTAGTGAGATAGGCATAACACATGGGAATTGGGTAAATGGTTAAATGATGTGAAATGGTAATGTGTTAATGGGTTAAGGCATGACGTGGATTCTCATGTGGGTTGTTGTGAATAGTGTTTGCCGAAGGGCAATGGTTTGGATGGTTGATGGTTACTTATATATAAGCATGTGCACATGGCTTCGTAGAGTGGGGTATGACATGAGGATCTACGCTCACGGGTCGAGTGAAGACTGAGGTTCTAAACTCCACCCTAAATGCACGGGTTAGGAAAGGGGACTGAGGGTCTATTCTCCTAACGGTTGCATCCACCCGGACTGAGGCTTCGAGGTGAGGTTATGGTTGCTATGAGGGGGTTAGTCCTAGTGAGATAGGATAACGATGTGTTTACCCTCTTGCATGTGATTGTTGACCTTAAACCCATGTAACATAATGTATGTGATTAACCCATGGAAATGCGATGAAATGGTAAATGGTGATAATGAGTGTGTAATGAATGGTAATGGAAGTGGTAATGGCTTGGCTCTGAACTGATTAATGGTACCTTAAATAATTTCTTGACAATTATCATTCATATTCCTTTGCATGCACTATCTGTTTAGACTAGATATTTTGTAGACACCGTTGGTGTTGGCCTACTGAGTTGTACTCACACCCTGCTCGGGCCGCTGTTGGGTACCCGAGCAGACTTCATGTTTGCAGGTCAGGAGAAGGGCAAGGGTCCTTACTAGATAGTTGAGTGGACATGGGTAGCACTTGGTGGAGGATCCAGACTTGGAGTCGAGACCATTTTGGAGATTTTGGTCGTTGTCTTTATTTTAGGGTTTTGTCCACTTTTGCACTTGTAGTATGACATGACATATTTGATTGTTGGAAAATGGTTGTTATACATGTTCCTTGTTTGTTGATTATTGTTTCTGCTATTGGTTTATGTCTGTTGTGCCTTACTCTGATAAAAAGGGGTATAGTCTCCCCACTTGACCACATAGACCCCCGTTGCTAGTCGGCAGACTTTGACGTACGGGGAGGCGCGCTTAAGGTCATGTAACCACCCGGCTCGGAGCACCGGTTTAGTGTGTTTTGGGTCGGGAACGTTACAACATAACTTTGATAATTATGATAATTATATCCACATATTCTGGAAGTAAATGTATCCTCTTAAGCTTAAATTTTAATTCAAAAGTTTGAGTTTATTCAAAATGGTGTTTTAAAACGGGGGTGAGTCTTGCAATGTTTATGCAAACGGTCCATTTGAATGGAAATTATGTTAATTACAAGCGTGCGGCCAGAAGGGAAAGAAGCAATCCAAATACCCTTCAACGCTATCTGCCGATTTGTCTGTCCTGGCCCCGGCCTCGTTCATTTTCGTTGTCCCTCGCTCGATCGCAGGCACGCTGAAAGCTGTTGACTGTTTGATCGAGGTGTGTTTCTCTGACACTGTCTTTAGCTTTGGAACACTCACTGTTCTGGACACTCACACGCTGATACCGTGACAATGGTTATTTAGGGCCCCGCTTATCTGGACGTGTCAATGATTTGACGTACAGTGAACTGCGATTTGAGTGCTGCTGAGTAGTGGGGATGGCGGGAATAGCTATAGTTTTGGACCTGCTGAGGAAAAATCCGACGCTGTATAGCTGGGGATCCGTACATTCGCATGGCTTCTTCTCCGCCACAGCCGCCGCTTCGGCTGCTGCCGTCTCCGTTGCTGCTGGAACTCCTTTTGCCTCCAGAACGTTGTTCGGGTACTCTCTTCTCCTTTTATCTCTTCACAGACGTGTTTGTGGTTCACTATTGCGTATTCATATGCTCGGGGTTTGGGTTAAATGGTTAGTATTGTCGCCGCCAAGTTATGTCATGTGCATGTCATCACTTCCTCAACATGTGACGGTTGTCGGGTCAACAATTTTAAAAGTTGAGTTGCAAATAGATCAATTAACAGCGATGAATCAGTCAGTATATATTATTTAGCTTTAAAAAATATAGGATTTTATTTTGTTTTTTCCGTGCAACTAGTATTATGGGTTTGAGGCTTTTGGTGAATTTATCCTTAAACTAGGAAGAATACAAAGATAAACCGATTCATTTGATAACATGCGAATGGGGCGTGGAAAAATGGAATCGTTTTGGAGATTATTTATCCTGTTCACATATTATTTAAAAAATGGAGAACTTGCATAAGGAGGAATGGGTTTTCACCCAATGTTCGAAATATAAATGCAAGGTACATGGTGTTCAATAAACGGATCTCACATTTCCACCACTACTTCACCCCAACTAAAGAAAATAAGAAATATGATAACAATCTTCCATTTTTTCAATTCTTTTTATTAATTTATAAGTTCACTTTTTGGAATAGTTATAGTAATAGGCTGTGGATGACCCTGCCTTGAATTTATAGGGGCCTGTGCAGATAGCCATTTTTTTTATCCTTTTGCAAGTTGCTTTCTACATTAGTTGATTTGATTCACAGTCTATTGAGTTTGTGCAGAAATTTGAATTTGAATAGAGTTTTATTACTCTTTATTGTTTCCTTATCTGGGAAATGCCATGCTTGCTGCAATTAATGATTGTTAACATTTATATTGCAGGACTGGTGGTATATTAGCTGCTCACTGTGATGCGGGTACTGCATGGTCTGGAGATTACATTTCAACCTTAAAAAGTGAACCTGCAAATAAATTACTTCCTGATTCTATCGATGGCAATACAAAAGTGTACTACTTGGAGCTAAAACCACTACTGTCCGCTTTTGGATTGAAGTCTCTTGCATCGGCGTCCTTAAGGTGCCTTGTGATGTTCTATTTGCCCCTTATAGAGCCTCACGCGAGCTTAGAAGACGACGATGACAACTTCCTACAGGGCACACAGGAAGAGGGCCATGTTGATTTGGTTGCGCCCTTGAAAAAATCCGCGAAACACATATTTCGTGAGGTGCTTTATTCCAAAGATTCTTATATTCATTTCTTTAAAATAACTAGTTTATTGATGCCATTTGTGCCTAGGTGAATTGAGTCGTCATAAGTTATGTCAATCTGTCAACTCCACACATACAACTTTAATGCTAACATGACAGGTCATTCATTGTGTGATGCCCCATAATGGTTGTGAATGTAACACTGGGGGCGAATCCGTGTTGATCTTTTTGAAGGAGATATGCCCTAAAACCATATTTATATATGATATATTTATGGGGTGTATATCGGCTTGCACGCAAATTATGATTTGCATGTATTGAGTATATTATTTCGTGTGTGCTGGACACCCGAACCATTCACCCACGTAAGTTATCATTTATCAATCCTTTACAAGAGTTAGTAATGTGAAGGGAGTAAATGCATAAGATGCATGAACCGGCTATGAGATTTAGTCATGCGTTTTAACGTATGAATAAATGAGAGGATAATCAAGAAGCATCCTTGATTACCTATATAATCTATTGCCATGCGATGACAATGAGTGTGAGTTTTCCATGTTATCTTGGTCGAACCTCTCTAGATCCCGAAACTCTCTTTTATCTTTCTCCTTTGCGTACGAGGTACTAGTATACCGTGGAGAAAAGGTGAATCCCATCCGAACGTCGGATGATTCAGATTGGCCCGTGGATACATCACGGAGGTGGGATGATTTTTCCACTTATGTGATCTTCATCCAATGCTTATGGAGATGACGATGTTGGTGTGGCTTCTACGGAGTACGGTACACAAGTTTACAATAGGTTCTTCATTTCAGTATTTTATATGTAGTTTCACATTATCCTGCATGAAGATCCTTAGATTTGGTTTCTAATTGCTTTCGTTGTGTCTAACAAGTGTTATTAGATTCATACGCAACCTAACATTAGTATCAGAGGAGGTCAATGACTCTTACATAGTTGGGCTACGTAAAGGTAGCCAACACCTTGCCCTTACGCAACTGAGATGTGTAAGGGTAACCTACCTTTACGTAGAGTGGTCTACGTAAGGTTCATCTCGCCTTACCCTTATGTAGATCAGTATACGAAAGGGTCACATGATCTTACCCTTACGCATAATGGGTTACGTAAGGGTATGATACTGTTTATGCTTAAGCGCTTTGTTGGTACGTTAGGGTAATCGAGTTTTTCCTAAAGCCGCGTAAAGGTAACCGACCGCTTACCCTTACGCGAAACACAATCACGTAAAGGTCATACACTTACGCGAGCCAGCTACCCTTACACAGTGGTGCCTTAAGGCCACGTAAAGGTAACCAAGGGCTCACCTTTACGCGAAGTTCACGTAAAGGTAATGCCGTGTTTTGAAGGCTTGCGTAAAGGCAACCAATAGGTTACCTATACGCGAGCGCTCCAGAATCAGATTACCCTTACCCAAAGTGTCTGTGTAAGGGTAAAGGGGGGTTATCCTTACGCAGAGTGTACGTAAGGGCAAAGGGAGGACACCCTTACATAGGAATGAGTTCCCGCGTAAGGGTAAACATAAAAGTATTTAAAAAATGTTTTTATATTATGAAAAGCTTTTAATTTGTTATAAAATGTTTATAAATCATTATAAAAGGTATTTTGAGAATATTTAATTTATAAGGAATTTATAAATTAATTAATTAATTATAAATAGTTATAATTAAATTAATTAAATGTTTATGAAACATTTTATTCCCAAATATTAAATGTTAATATTTGAAATACCTTTTAAATTATATTGATAATTCTTATGATTTCGAAATAAAAGTGTTTATTTTGAAATCATAAGAAAAATAATTTATGAAGGGTTATAAATTATGAAATAAGGCCATAATATAAAATGTTTATATTATGAATTGTTTATAATTAATTATTTTGAATTGTTCAAAATAAAACGGGAGCCTTATTTGGATATTATTTAAACCACATCAAAAATGTTTTGATGATTGATATGATCAAGGTTTAAATAATAAAGTATATGATATTTAGATCATGTAAAATGTTTACATAATAGAAATTGAATTATAAATTGTTTATAATTCATATATTATCATATATTAAAAATGAAAATGTCATATAATGATAAATATGAAATAGTTCATATTGAAATGAATATAAAACGTTTATATTCAACATTATGGAATGTCCGTAATGTTAAAGCTAAAAATTATAAAAGGGTTTATAATTAGTTTTTATTTATGAATTATTCATAAATATTCATCTCATGTTTAAATATTTGAATTGTCAGTTTATTTAAAGGTTATTCCGTGCTATATTCATGTTTAGTAAATTGTTTAAGAAATGTGAATATTGTGTATGTTTTAGTTTAAAATGTTAAACTACTTCTACGATAAAGTCTTGCATTACATTCTAGGTATGTTAATGAATTTAGCTTTTCATTTACCTTGACCTCATTTGTAATTGCAGTTATGAACTTGATTTTAGTTGTTGAATATAGTTTGTACATATTAGGTGTTGGAGTTATGATAAATTTGATTTTTTCTTGAGTAAAGTATCCCCGAGTAAAGGGACTTGGGGTCGGATTACCTACCTACCTGAAGGCTTATGCCTTTTTTCTGGGCTGGCGAATAGGGTTGGCTATCTGTCGCTCCAGGCTTACTCATGTGGGGATTGTCAATCTCATATAACTCTATTGTTACGGTACATGCCTTCTCGACCCTTTACATTGACAGTTTGGTAGTTGGGGGGTGTTCAAAGGAGCCTTGAGGAGCGTTCGGTGGAGTTGGAGTTGTAGTTGGACAATAGCAGGTGATTCACGATGTGAATAAGTAATCACGTTGCGAGTTTGCTTTTCGCGACATGTGAGGTCGACGGTTCACGACTTGTATGCTGGGAGTTTTGCGTGAAACGGGTTCACGACGTGAAAGTGGAATTCACGACGTGAATTAAATCGATCTAAGGCACCATGAATTTCGGTGGAAGTTGAAAAATTTGAGAATTCACGCCTTGAATTGGATTCACGGCTTGGATTTCATGGAACCATGAGAATTCACACCGTGAATATAGAATTCACGACGTGGTTCAGGTGAGTTGCAAGCTGTTTATTACGCGAGGGCTTGGCCGATTTCCTTTATTCGACAATCGTTTCTTCTCGGTTTGTGGGCGAACCCTAGATTTTTGGAAGATCTTCTAGCCCATCTTCTCTTGCTATGATCCTTGGGTTCTGAAGGTTGACCGTTGACAATCGGAGGTGAGTCCCTCTCTTAATCCCCTTGTTTTTTTACGTTCTTTCCTCGGGGATTCGCAGCGGCGATGTTGCTTTGGTTTGGGGTGTGTTTGAGTCGTGTTTCTGATAATCACTTGGTGCGGTTCAGGTTGATCCAAGTTTTCCTTGTGCAGTTGTGGTTTCCATATTGTTTCCCCTCAGCCCTGTTGTGCGCTGCGAATCATAAAGTTTCTTTGAGGTAAAGGATCCCCGTTCTCTCCCTATTACGTGCTATGTGTGGGGATTGCATGCTTTTTGTTAGGAAGTGTGGCTGGCTGGCTGTGTATGTAAGTGTGGCTGGCTGGCTCTGTATGTAACCAAGGGCTGCTTTGTCATTCCCTTTATTAGTTTGTTGGGGTTGTTATTTGTTAGAGGGGGTTGTTGGTTGTTAAGGGTGGTTGTTAGTTGTTAGAGGGGTTGTTAGTTGTTAGTGAGTTGCTGGCTGGCTGGCAGTGGGTTATAAATAGGTGGGGATGGCTGTAAGTGGGGATACGATTCATTCTCAACCTGCTGCTTGGTAGCTGCTGGAGAGCTTAGCCTTGGGAGCTTAGCCTTGGGAGGTCTCAACAGGTCCTACGGGAAGTGGTCTTCTCAGGGGGGGCTCTTTCTTCCTTTTCTCCTCTTTCTCCTTGCTGTTTACTCCTCCCTAGTGTAATACTCTAATTCTGCTATACAAAATCAGTGTTTATAGCTTGTTTGTTATATTTCCTTCCTCTATTTCTGTTGTGCGTCCATTGTTAGGCAGCAATCCTAACACTTTTTTTTTCTTCCTTTGGGTGGATAGTAAGGGCCGACTTAATAAAGACAATAAGTTGGCATAAACTGAAATTGATGGGAATGAGGAGAAATCTCATGTTTGTTGTTTTGATGTTATTGGTGAGTTTATGCCTGTTGCCATTGCTGAAAATCACGGCTGTTGGGAGCCTTGTTTGTGTTGTAGTTGATATGTTTGTGAGACCCTTGCCGTGTTGTTTGATCGCATCCTGAATAAAAGGCTAAGAACGTATATATGGCTAATAAATTGGTTTGTCCATGGAAATCTGGTTTGTGTGAAAATACCCAAGCTAAATAAAGAAGTAAAGTGATGTAAGCTCTTGATTATAAATTGTGGAAACCAAAACGTGTTGGTGTGTGTGGTTGTGCTTGTTGTGTTGTCTTGTGTGATGTGGGCCGTAGTGCGATGATAGTGGTGACCGGTTGGGCTGTGAAATTAAGTGGGGCTGTGATGTGCGATGTAGTTGGTTGGCATGTGATGCGATGTGTGCGGATGTGATGCGGTCGTGTTGTGTGGTGGTGGTGATATGCGGCAATTGAGATGTGTGGTTGTTGTGGTAAGATTATGACTTGGTTGTGGTGGTGCGACAACGATTGATGTGAGTTGGGCCAGTTGTTGCGCGGTGTGGTTGTAATTTAAAGTGAGATTGTGTGGTGGTTTTGTGGTATGATGCACATGGTGGTGGCGACAATTGTGACGGTTGGCGTGTGGTGTGGTGGTTGTGTTGTGGTGTGGTGGTTGTGTTGTGGTGTGGTGGTTGTGTTGTGGTGTGGTGGTTGTGTTGTGGTGTACGCTAGTGCAGTTGTTGCGAACCCATGGGTTCACTATGGTGTGCTATCTTTATATCATGTGTTTCATGTTATTTTTATATACGCCCTACCTGAGTTGGATAATCTTACTAACGCCCAAAGGTTTTAGGTTTCGGGTGCTTTCCCCAACATCCAGGATGATGATGATAAGAATGGCTCACTAACCCCTCTTCCCCGCTCTTCAACAGCGATGATACGGGTTTGGAGATTACCCAGTGGTGATGAGCATGTGATATGTGGTGGGGGTCATGCGTGGTAGGAGGATGACATGAGGTTGATGTCCTTCATGCTCATGATGCCTGTCACGACCCCCTCCCTCCAAAGACACCACAATGAAGGAATATAGATAATGATCCCTGAGTCCCGCCTCCAGTAGGCCATGGGTTGACGACAAACACCAAAGGTATAAAAATATCACAGATGAGAGGCATTACCCTCTATAAACAAAACAAGATCAGGAGATAGGATAAACAACCACCAAACAACTCCAGCACATATACATAAAAGTAAACCCAAAGCCATCCCACAATGGATGAACAAAAATAAGCAAATACATATGAAAGTCTCTAATAAAGTACCAAAAACAAGTCCTATAGCAGCGACTCAACAACAGCTCTAAACTCGGTCCCAAAAGTCCTTCTGGAAACATGAAAAACAGTTTATATACATAGGGTGAGCATATAAGTATACTCAGTAGGGACATAACCAAGGTCTCAAGTGCACATGTGAAAAGAGCATGCTAATGTTCTAGTGAGCAAACAACATAACCAACAAGCACCTATATAGGTCAACTAACCAATTTTAGCCTCATCATGACTCGTTTACCAAATCATGCACTCAGTCTAGTAATATAACATCAAGATTATAACAATGCAAGGCGCCCCCACAGGCGATTCCCCCATGATTTGCCGCTCTCACACCTCAATGTTGAACGTCCTGTGCTCCCATCCCTTTCATCCACATCACATCACATCTCCTCACATAACCAGAGCAGTAGGGTATCATGAACGTGAAATACATCAACCTTGTGCCCTCCTGCCACGCATGACCCCCACCACATATCACATCTCATCACAGCCTCATCACATCACACCTTGCTCGAAAAAACCTGAGCCATCACAACACATTTCGCCCGATGATGCTTGGGCCATCACCACTGAAGGAATAGCGGGGAAGAGGGGGTAGCCAACCATCCGTATCACCACCATCTGGGATATTGGGGAAAACACCCGGAACCTAGAACCTGTAAGCGTTGGTAAGGTTATCCAACTCATGTGGGGCGTTTATAGAATTAACATAAAGATACATGATATATAGATAACACACAATACCCAACCTATGGGTTCACAACGACTGTACTATCGCACATCACATCGCCACCATTGCACCACACATCTATCGTCACAATAACTGCCACCACTATATGAAACATCACACAACCACCACACAAACCACACATATTCCAACTTTCAATTACAAGTTCCACCACTTTTTGGATATAACAAGTTCCCACTAACTTTCATTTATTAAGCCACTTCATTCACATTTACATAGCCCGTTCATTTATTTTTTAATTCATTTAAGCTATTTACCACCTAACAAATTCCACCCCATCCATTTATTCGTTTCATTCAACATCATCATTTATTCCATGGCTAACTCGACAACTATCACAACCATGCCACACAACAACCCACCCACCTCACATCTACCGTTGTCGTTGTGCCACACCAGCCAAACAATCTTTCCACAACGACACGTCTCATCCACCGCACACCACAGCTACACATCACCACTACACATCATTGCCATTGCATACCACAACCTTTGCGCATCACAACCGCACATCATCGCCACTGCGCATCGCACCATTGCTCTTCACAACCACACATCAACTGCCCGCATCACATCCATGCCAATCGACCATCGCATCACAGCCCCACGCACTACACAACCCAGTCGATCACTCTTACCATCGCACAACAACCCAAGCCACACAAGGCAACACAACAAGCAACCACACACAACAACAACACATTCTGGCTTCCCCAATTATTCAGGGGCTTTATTACATTAATTCTTTATTTAGCATGGGTATTATCTCACAAACCAGATTCCATGAGCAACCAATTTATTAGCCATATCTTTAGCATTTTATTCAGGGTGTGATCACGCAACAATATAACAAGAGTCTCAAGGCATATCATCTACAACGCAAAAAAGGCTCCCAACAACCGTTATTTTTAGTATTGGCAACACTAGGTATAAACACATCAACAACAATATCAAGGCAACCAAAACATGCGATATCTCTCCCATACCCATCAATTTTAGTTGTGTCAATTAATTATTCTTATTATGCCGACCCTTACTATCCACCCAAAGGGAAGAAACACCATGCAATCTCCACAAATAACACGTAAATCGGGAGAGAACGAGGATCTCATGCCTCAAAGAAGTTTTTCGATCTCGTCGCACACCACAGAGCGAAGAAAGAACAATCCGGAAACCTCAACCGCACATGGAAAACAACGATCACCCTGAACCACAACAAATGGTTGTCAAAAACACAGTCCAACACACACCTTGATCAGAACAACACTCAGTGGTTCTCTGAGGGAAGAACGTGAGGAAACAATGGGGAAGGGTAGATGAACTTACCATTGATCGCCAAAACACAACCACTGGAACCAACGATCAAAGCAGGAGGAAGGCGGGTTGGAAGATCCTCCTCTGGCGTCTAGGGTTAGCCACAAACGAGAGAGACTTGGGGAAAATCGGCCGAACATGATATGTAAACATTTTGTAAACAACTCGATTGACGTCGTAAATTATAGATTTATGTCGTAAATTCCACGGGCCCGTATATTACAAGCTGTAAAACCAACTGTTATGCCGTAAACCCTTCGAAACCTTAACACCCGTCGGAAAACATGGTGCTTTGGCCAGAATTAACTTACGCCGTAAATTCCACTTTTACGTCGTAAACCCATTTACATGGCTACCCTCCTGCCGAACACAAGCCGTAAACCGGCCGACCACACAAGTTGTAAACCGCACCTTTACACCTTAAACCCCTATTTTACGGCGTAAAAAGCCTGCTGCAACTTCGACATCATCGAGCCTCCTCTAAACACTCTCCATCCACAAAATTATCAAACAGGCCGGGAAAGCACAGACTGTTACAATACTTTAATGTCCTAGTTATGTGATATCCCATGTGTCTTTGAGCGAGATGCGATGACCCAGGTGCCTTCGGATGAGATGTGATGTGCTGATGATTGATGCTAGCATCGAATGCTAGACCTTGCGAGGGTGGGGTAGGTAGGGACGCGTCCCAACCCACATCAGATTTGACTAGTTATGTGATGTGATATGTATGGAAGGGATGACAACACAGGTTGTTTGAAGTTGGGGCGTGAGAGCAGTAAATCAACAGGGAAGTGGTTGCGGGGTGTATTGCTTTGTTTATATTCTTGACACTATGTAACTATATTGGATGCGTGATTTAGTGAGCGAGCCATGGTGAGGCTGAGATTGGTTATTTGACCTGTTTAGGTGCTTGTTGGTTCTGCTGTTTGTTGACCTACACATTAGTATGCTCTTTTTATATGTGTATTTGAGACTTTGGGTATGATCCTGCTGGGTATACATGTTATGCTTACCCTGCGTATATAAACTGTTTTTTATGTTTTTAGGACTTTGGGGACCAAGGTGAACATTAATAGCTTGCGTTTTGGAGCTGTTGTTGAGTCGCTGCTATAGGACTTGCCTTTTGATATTTATTTGGAGTCTTTTATTTGTATTTGTTGACATTGTTCATGCACAGTGGGATGATTTTTGGTTTATTTTTATATTATATGCTGGAGTTGCTTTGTTTATATTCTTGACACTATGTAACTATATTGGATGCGTGATTTAGTGAGCGAGCCATGGTGAGGCTGAGATTGGTTATTTGACCTGTTTAGGTGCTTGTTGGTTCTGCTGTTTGTTGACCTACACATTAGTATGCTCTTTTTATATGTGTATTTGAGAACTTGGGTATGATTCTGCTGGGTATACATGTTATGCTTACCCTGCGTATATAATCTGTTTTTTAGGTTTCTAGGAGGACTTTGGGGACCAAGGTGAACATTAATAGCTTGCGTTTTGGAGTTGTTGTTGAGTCGCTGCTATAGGACTTGTCTTTTGATATTTATTTAGAGTCTTTTATTTGTATTTGTTGACATTGTTCATGCACAGTGGGACGATTTTTGGTTTATTTTTATATTATATGCTGGAGTTGCTTTGTTTATATTCTTGACACTATGTAACTATATTGGATGCGTGATTTAGTGAGCGAGCCATGGTGAGGCTGAGATTTGTTGACCTACACATTAGTATGCTCTTTTTATATGTGTATTTGAGACCTTGGGTATGATCCTGCTGGGTATACATGTTATGCTTACCCTACATATATAAACCATTTTTTAGGTTTCTAGGAGGACTTTGGGGACCAAGGTGAACATTAATAGCTTGCGTTTTGGAGCTGTTGTTGAGTCGCTGCTATAGGACTTGTCTTTTGATATTTATTTGGAGTCTTTTATTTGTATTTGTTGACATTGTTCATGCACAGTGGGATGATTTTTGGTTTATTTTTTTATTATATGCTGGAGTTGCTTGGTGGTTGTTTATCCTATCTCTCGATCCTATTTGTTATAGCGGGTAATGCCTTCTATTTGTGAGATTTTTATACCCTCGGTACTTGTCGTCAACTCAGGGTCTATTGAAGGCGGTATTCGGGGGTCATCATCTCTATTCATTGCCGACCCCGGAGGGGTTGGAGGGTGAGGGTCGTGATAGAGTGGTATCAGAAGTTTTGGTTGAGAGATAAGACGAAGTTTGGATTTAGGTATTCTAAATATTGTATGAGTTGGTAGGGCAACGATGCTAGTTGATTTTGGTGAGAGATATTAGTCAGAGAGACCGGTTAGGACATGAGATTTCAGGGCCTCGTGATCCGATGCAAGAACTCAAGTTTATTGAACGACCGAGTGAGGTAGACTCGTTTGCAGGGTAGAGACCTAGGAGTGGTATGCATCATGATTGATTGTGTTCGTGTTCGAATTGGGTGATTGTCTGTCGTTGAAAGGCACGCAAAGCCCTCTGTCATGTCTCATCCTCCGCTATCGGGTCAATCCTCTGATGATCGCTTTTGGTCTGATTCGAGCTTAGGCTGAGTTTTGGGTGCTGCTGGCAGTTAATCGGATGCGGGGAGCTGCGCATCAGTGGTGGACGTTGTATCGCGGTGATCGCAAGAAGACATATGTGTTGTGGCCAGTTTTTCAGGAGTTTCGTTCGGAATTTCTGTCGTCGACGATGAGGGCAACCAAGAGGCAGGAGTCGCTCTCCTTCAGCAGGGGAGTTTAAGTGTGCTGGAGTTTGAGATCAGGTTCAAAGACCTCCTGCAGTTTGCTTCTGATGTCTTTCCGGATGAGGAATCCAAAGCGCGGCGTCTGGATGAGGCTTTACGCCCAGCGACCAGGTATTCAGTTACCCCGTTTACGCTTTCTACGTACATGGAACTGCAGAAGAAAGTGAAGGTTACTGAGCATATGCTTTCTCTAGGAGTCGAGCTTCGAGAGAGTGACCGACATAGCGTCTCGAGCAACAGAGCTTCTGGCAGTGGATCACATGTGTTTAGGCAGTCGGAGTTTCGACTAGTGGGGGACCGACCGCGACAGCCCCTTTCTCGTCCTTCTGGAGCAGGTGGCTTCCGATCACCTGTCAGGGGTTCTCCGTTTTCATGCTATGTTTGCGGGGGACATGGTCACTGCTAGACTCAGTGTCCGACTGCTCAGAGAGGCTAGTTTCAAATGGGCGGTTAGGCCCCTTTTCGGCAACAACAACAGTTGCCTCTGAGGCAGTTTCAACACCAGGGGCTTTTAACGCTTGTTCAACAGTCGAGGGTAGATGGTGTTGGCTGGGGGCAACCTCGTGATGGTCCCCGTCCACAGAGACCTATTCCAGAGTGCGGTTGTGGAGGCCGACAACAGAGAGACAGATGAGCTAGGCGTGGTCAGATGCTTGCACTGGAGGCGGCAAATGAAAGGGAAAGCTATTCTTGCTGAGATAGCTTTGAAGGCTATGAAGAATAATAACAAGTGGATTCTTGATAGTGGGTGCTTATCTCACATGATGAGTGACATGAATCTACTCAAGAATGTGAAAATAAGAGCACGGATCTTCATGATTTGGAAATGATGGGCTCTAAAGATTAACGTTAGTGGTAAGACTCGCTTAGTTGGATATGAATTGAAGTATGCTGAAGTTCAAGTTCTCTATGAGGATGGCCTTCGACATAATCTGTTGAGTGTAAGTCAATTATGTGACTTAGGATTGGAAGTCACGTTCAACCGAAATGGCTGCAATATAAAAGGAAAGGCAATTAACTCTCTTATGCAGGATGGAGGATGAATGAGAAATTATATGAGGTGGATAACAAGAAGAATACCTCTTCTTACTATAGAAGGGAAGTGGTCACAGGGTCGGTCGGGGTGGTACGGGTGGGGAGGGGATTGTGGCGTGGTCGCGAGGTCAAGTCCCCGGGCCAGCAATTTACATGTATTTTCTTCCTTGCGTGTGTGCCGCTTTCGCGGTTGTACCCAATTTTTTAGAAGGGAAGCGGTTGGGTGCGCTTGTATTGGAGAAGCATTGGTTGAACCTCAACCAATTTCCTCAGACTAAGGGGGTTTGATTACCCCCCTACCCATGCACTTAATTTTTATATATGATGTTGGAGTGATATGCGGGATTTAAGGGAGAGATGTTCCGTGGACTGTGTATGCATTGAAAGGAGATGAATGCATAGTAAGAGAGTGAATGCTTTGAGATGAACTGATTTCATTAAGAGTGGATAAAGCGCAACAAGTGGTGTTGGAAGTAGCCAACTATGAATGTTAAAGCAAAATCTGAGACAACCAATGGGTTGAGAGAAATTGTAAAGAGAACTGTTGGTCGAAGTGGATACTCAAGAGGGGGGTGAATTGAGTTCCAATTAAAATTTCTGTTAAAATATTATCTATTTAAAATCTCCCAATTTATAAAACAAGTTAAACTGTAGTGAATTTATACAGATTGTAGATGTTCACTTAGCTTCTCAAAGATTGATTAGGTCTCAGTTAATTTAACCACAAGATTAAACTAACTTTTGAAACTAACCTACTGATTTACAATAAGTACAAACACTTGCTAATTTAACTATCAAAGTAGCTTTAAAATAGTTTTGTATTTCAAAGTAATAGTAGCGGAATATAAAAGATATATGTAGTATACTGTAAACTTAGACTAAAAATGCACAGCAGATATAACAAGAGGTTCAGTCTCAAGTCGAGACTTAGTCCTCTCAAATTTATATAAATTTGATCCACACCCTGGATCGGGGTTAACAACAGTTTACAAAACTGTCCAGGCCACGCAGAGACCTCTACCACAGTTCTTCGTGGGAAACAAAACAAAGACCAGGCCACACAAGGACCTCTTCCACAGTTGACGTGGGTAAACAAGAGTTAAGAGTTTTGGAGTGAGGATTTTGATATCCTCCAGTTCAGTGCAGGAGACAGTGTGTATGTGTAAGATATACAGAGTACACCACACTGTTCGAAAGTAAATAAACAAATCACTTAGAGAGAACAGATAAGAGTTTAGAAGACTCTAGTGATTAGCAATGCAGCTCTGGACTCGTTGGATTCAGCAGAATTGCTTCTGAGTCCTTCTCTGGTTTTTCTGTTGAAAAACAGAGTGTCGTAGTTCAGCTTGTGTTCTACAGGAGTGAAAATGATCTCTTGATTCGTCGTGTGTTCTTCAGCGGTGTTGGATTGCACTCATGAGAGTTCTTTGAAAGTCTTGCAATCTCTTTCTTGCTCGGGATTGTTCTTCTTGTTCACCACAGTGCTCTCGGGTGTATGTAAGTTCTTCTTGTTGTATCGTCACACTTGCACACGTGTACTGCATCTCAATCTGCCTTATATTCCACGAGTTCTGGCAGTAGGAATGATTCCCTTTTTATAGGTACGAGATACGGTTTCCTGACATGCCAACAACTATCATTAAATAGCATTAATTGCATTAAAAACATCAAATATGACCGTTAGCATTATTTAAATAATATTGACAAAAAGTTAAGAAACGGTGTCACATTGATTATGTAAACGGTGTCTTCTTCACGGTATGTGGTTCACGGTATGTGGGTCACGGTATGTGCTTCACGATGTCTGGGTCACGGTTTGTCCTTCACGGTGTCTGGGTCACGGTTTGTCCTTCACGGTGTCTGGGTCACGGTGTGTCCTTCACGGTGTCTGGGTCACGGTGTGTCCTTCACGGTGTCTGGGTCACGGTGTGTCCTTCACGGTGTCTGGGTCATGGTGTGTCCTTCACGGTGTCTGTCTGACTGTGACTGTGTCTTGTACACAGTCTGTCTTACTGTGTCAAACATCACGGTGTCTCTATACTTAGACAAATATCTGCATTTAGATTTAGACAGTAATATGCAGAATATGGATTAAGCTTAATCATTAGAGAGTAAGATAACTTGAATCATAAAGGCTTGATAATATAAGTGAGATTTGTGATCATGCATAAGACTTGTAAATAATAAAGAGAGTAATTAACATCAATAAGATTTGTTATCATTAAAACATGATGTGTATTTATTATTGAGATTGAAGAGCATTAGCAAGATGTGCAATTAAGATTGAGATTAATTAACAGTAATAGGATTTGTGATCATTAAAACATGATTAATACACGAGGAGTCCAACAAGAACCTTGCTAAATTTGGTGATGCATACAATAATGAAGAAATTCAAGTGGTGTCAAGCCAAACATGATCAACAAAAGATATCAAGCAACCACTGAGTAATCAAAGCCTAATTTGGTTATAAATGGCGAGATTATGAAGTAGAGATGATACAAAGCCTGATTTGAAGTAAAACAGGTGTCAAATTCATACCTGAGTTTTCCAAGTGGTATCAAGCCATTTTTTTTGAATTCAAAATTGTGGTATTAGGCCTTTACAAGTTGTGGCAGTCCCTGTAGAAGAAGATGCGCAACTTGATGAAGTAATAGCTACATTCTTGGAGGAATACTTGTTCTATTTGTTTATGAACTGACCATGTTGTATCAACTAGTTGCTTTACAGGATACTTAAAGCCATTGAGATGAAAGTATTATGATCAACAAGTATTATCCTCGTGCTGAAGATAATTTCAACATTTGGTGTCAAGAGCTGAAGTAATTAAGGGGGAGTTGGTGATGAACATTCAAAGGCTGATGAGACTGGAGAAGATTTGCGATGAAAGGAAGATCATGGATATCAAGTGGTATTACTAGTTTATCATAAATATGTGGTATCGATTGATTCAACACGTGGTATAACTTCCACACGCTGTGCTTTATTGCTTCTATGACTACAGTTTTGTGTGTGTGATCGAGATCACAGGCAGTTTAATGTTGGAAGAAAGTAAAAGCTCAAGCAGCAAGTGTTTATGGAAACAAGTGAGTGACATGGACAACATTGGAGTTATTGATTTAGACTCTTGTTTCCTACATCGAGTTCAGACTCGGTAGGCTTAAATGATTTGTTGATGACTCATTGCCAAGTGGTAAATTCACTCACTGGAATTTCTTGAGTAGAATGCAGTTGTAAGTGAAAGTGAGATGAAGTTGAAGTTACAATGAAGATTAATTGAAAGAAGCTCAAAGCATCTATTGATATTCAGCAAGGGGTTGAAGAACCTTAATGTTTGGAAAGTGAAAGCTAGTGGATGAAAGCTGAGAAAGTATGGGTTAGCGGAGGGGGGTATAGTCCCCTCTTAGATTAAAAAAGAAAGGGTGAAAGATTATCTCCATCTTTTGACCGTTCATGGATTTTATGACAGTATCGTTAACAAAATCCAAAGGGAGAGATTGTTACAACCAAGAGGTTGTATGTTGGATTTGTTGACATTCACTGAAGTTGATGGATGTTTGATGAAGGGTGTGTTTCCCCGAAGTTTTGGAAATGGGGTTTGGTACACCGGAAATAAGTTCCGGAAGTTATGAATGAAAGTTTCAGAAGTTAAGATATTCTGGAAGTGGTGATGTTTTGAAAGTGTCTGGAAGTAAATTGGAATTCCGGAAGTGATTCTAGAAGTAGATGTGAACTTGTGTTCTGGAAGAGTGGTTTGTGAAGTGGAAGGCCAAAATTAAGATGTTCCGGTGATGCCCCCTAAGTTGTGGAGATTTAATTTGGAAGTCCGGAAGTTGTTAAAACATTTGAAGTTCTAGATGTTGGAAGTCTGGAAGTTGAAGATATTTTGAAGAATTAAAAATTTGGCCAACTATTGAGCTTTCCTTGTATATGTAAAAGTAAATCTTGAAGGAGGCAGCAAAATGCGGCAAAGGGAAAGACATGCCTCGTACACGTAAGAGTAAAATCTGGAGGGGCAGCGAAAATGCGGCAAAGGGAAGAACCTTCCCTCGTAAAAGCAAGAGTTTCTGAGTATCAGAGAAATGCGGCAAAGGCATGGAATGCGTAAAAGTAACTGGCCGGGAGTAATTGCTACGTAAAGGTCATTTGCTCTGAAGAAATGGTAAAGTTCCTATGCACTTAAAGGTCAAAGACCAATATGTAAAAGTAACTTGACCGCACTCTTAGAGAAAATGGCTAAGCAGAACACATATGTAAAGGGTAAATTTTGAAAGAAGTGCAAAATGCAGTGTTGGAATGCACTGTGATACATAAGGGTCATCAACCTGATACATAAGAGTAAACTAGGTGAGAAAAATGCCGAAGTCCGCGACACATGGGAGAATACGTAAGAGTCATTCAGGCTCATACACACGAGTCAGCCCGCAGAGAGGAGGAATTTGGCGAAGTCTTGGACTACACAGTGATATGTAAGAGCCATTGATAATACATAAAAGTTTAATATTTGAATAACTATTGTCACGCCATGACATGTCGGCCACGCCGTGAGAACGCTTGGGCGAATTTTAGTGGTTCTGGTTATTTGAAGACACCCATGCTGTGGAAGCAAGTCACGCTGCAGCTGGTTTAGAGATTGAGAATATCTGGATTTTGTCACGCAGGTCTACAGAGAATCACATCGTGATTAAATGCAATGCGCCACGACATTTAAACCTTTAAGAAAGAAGCAAGGTTGTGAATGTAAAGCTTCGGGCTATTTTTTGTAAATATCATATCTTATTTAGATATAATTTATAGTGGTTTTCTATGAAACCTCACCACCCATGTGATGTATATCCTTGAATGTTGATCGAGTGAGAAGTTCTTTCAAATTGAAGTGAAGTAAGAATACTTTTTATGCCGATCCACCATAACCCATATAGAACTAATTCCTCTTGATGTCTTTGGAAGAATAGTGTTAATATCTATAGTGATGTTGTCCCATTTCAATTTTGGTATGGGTAATGGTTACATCACCCACTTAGAGTTCTTCCACACATCCTTCACCTAATGATATACAAGTCATTTTGACGCACATTTCATGATATCCTTTTTCATCTTGTCCCACTAATAATTCTCTCTAAGATATAGATACATCTTCACCTGAATGGCGTTCCCGATCCCTACTGGCTGACAACTAGTGCCGGACATCAAAATTAAACAGGTGGGAACGATTTGACCCATAAATAAAAGACAGATGAATAAATATAAACTGAACAAAATAAATAAACACTAGCAGCGGAAAAATAGAACAAAGCTCCACAGCTAAACATACCTCCAAGTGACCTCGTGGGTCACCACCAAACACAATTTCATGCCCGCTTCAAGAGCGATACCAACACTAGAGGAACCTAAAACTGAAAAATAGAGTTGACGTGAGCACCGAGATGCTCAGTAGGAGTGCCAAGGAATAACAAAGCCTTATGCCCTTACCTTTAAAAAGAAACCCAAATCACGCTAGTTTGAAAATATGACATAATAAAATAATGTTTTTCATTCTTTTCAAATTCAAGTAGCAAGTTTGCATTTTCAACAAAAACATTTCTCCTCCACTACATTTTCAAAATAGATTCCAAGCATGCATTAACATTTCAAAATGAAAGGAAAACAATTTAGATTAAAATATGGTTTTCACAAAAGAGAGATCAAGCATGAAACAACTGAAATGAAAATCACATCACAAGCACTATGAACAATCCCTAAGCAGCTAGTGTTAGTTGGGGAACTAGGATCCTCGTACCTCAGTGAAAGACGGTATAACAACCACATCTAACAACGTTCTCGTTCACAAATGTTTAGTTAGTGTTGTAGCGTCAATCCTGCCAGACGAAATCGGGGCAAACCACTTCTGAATCATCTAGCGTACTAGTCCCAGTTTGCCCACCTAGGTACCCAGGGTTACCCATGTGCTCTATTCTAAATGGTGGTGATATTTTATTAAGAAAACATATATGAACATATCACTTTCTTTATCCAAAAACCCATTCAACATCCCACCACCAATCTCCCTCAAGCGCATTCTCCTTTTTACATCACACAACAATACACAAGCCTCTACACTAATCACAAATCACATATTAACACTTGCATCATATTTCTCAAACCAGGGGGAATGTCTCAAGAGGGGTTTTCCACTTTTTCGCAAACCATTTTTAAAGTGCCAAACGAGCCTCATTACTTTACAAGGAATATTATCATTTTAGAAAAACACTGTTGCTCAATACCTTTAAGTGCCAAAATCATTTCAAAGCACAATTGCATAACCAATGCACCACACTTTTAAAAGTAAGCTAGAAAACATGCTTAAACCGAAGCAACCCATTGAAAATACTCATTACACACTAAAACCATCAATGAAACCACTTTTAACGATTTAACATTAAAGATCAATTGAGCATTAAAAATTACATCACTATTTCCAATATAGTCAAAGACATGTTTCAATATGAAAAAC
This sequence comes from Viscum album, assembly GCA_963277665.1. NCBI lineage: Eukaryota > Viridiplantae > Streptophyta > Magnoliopsida > Santalales > Viscaceae > Viscum > Viscum album. The sequence goes on from OY728156.1 coordinate 551,469,085, forward strand.
TTGCGTTGGAAGCTTAGATAAATTATGTAAAACAAATGAATAATTGTTTCTAACAACCGGTGTCCGACCACGTAGTGTGTAAATACTATATAAATTTAAAACATATTTTTAAAACCATCAAGCAATCATAGATTTCAAATTAAAGGGCTAGGCATAAGGATCCTACCTCAAATATGCCACTTTTTGACGACGACCACTCTAACCGACCCTTCACGCTTACAAGCACATGTATTTATACATACACATACATACATACATATACACACATACATACATACATACATACATATATATACCCCTAGTTGTATTGCACATATTCCTCTCGCTAGGGAATAGACATATATATATATATGCCTTACCCTCGCACATGCGTGTAAGCCATCCTCGTGAACGACAGACCAAAACGCACTAAATAAAATTACAACTCAGAAATAACAAGATCCCTAATTAGAAATTGAGAAAAAGAATTAAAACCGAACAAAACCTACTTAAAAACCATGGCGAACCCACTGCCTTTGTCAACCGCGGCTAGAACGATCCTCAACGGGGCCAACGAACCCTAAATAACAAGAATCGACCAAAAAAAAAACCCCAAACGAGTTAGGGTTCGGCTCAAACCCTATGCATCCCGTGGTGGAAAGGAAAAGCACAAAATAAAGGGAGAAGATGGGAGAGGAGACTCACCGGAGGGGACCACACACTGAATCGGCAGAAGAAACGGTTGTCGGAGGGAGCGGTGCGCCGGAGCTCTCTCGGTCGGCTTGGTCGTGCAAGCAGGAGAGAGGTCGGCTGCACGAGAGAGGAGAAGGGGGAGCCGTGCGAGGTGAGGGAGGAGGGACGACTGCCGGAGGGGAGGTGGTGCGCCGGAGGGCTCCGATCGAGGGGGGTCGTGCGCGAGTAGGGAGAGGGGGGTGGTTGCGTCGCGTATGGGGTAAGGGGGAGGAAGTGGGAGACCCCTCTATTGAGGGTTCAATTAAAAAAACCCTAAATATAATAATAATAAACTTAATAATAATTGTTAAACCCTATTTTATTATTTTGGGTATTTCCGAGTCCCACATCGGAATACTCCTGTATGTATTCCGTTTTCTCAATTTATAAAAGTAGGACTCTCCCTCACCTTGAGGTAAGAAGATTTCCTATTCTACATGGTATCAAAGGGAAAATCCCATTAGATTTTTTGATTTTTTTTCCAGCTCTGCTCTACGTGGCACCCCTCCTCTCGGGTCTGCTTTACACGACCATCCCCCCTCCCGGCTCTGCCCTACGCAGGGCCCCCCAGCTCCCGCCTTCTGCGACTCCCATCTCGGCGGCTCCCTCCGGTGTCGTCCCAGCGTTGCCCCTCCGTCGCGACACAACTCGGGCGCCCTTCCCTCCCGCGGCGTCGCTCTCCCCACCGCCACCTCTTCTGCGGATTCCCGACGAAAACCGACCCCACCTCTTTGCGCATCTCTGGCTCAGCCCTCTGCGGCTCACGCCCTACTCGCCGACCTTTTCGGTTCCCGCACCTTCTGCGGCTCCCGCCCTACCCGCCGACCATTTCGGCTCCCATAACTGTCGTCTCCCGCTCTCGCATCTCCAGGCGAGCGACCTGCCGGCTCCCGCCTCTCCCGCTACGCTCGACCCCGCCCTCCTGTTCAACGCGGCTTCCAGCACCGCCTCCCTTCCGACACCGGCCCTCGGCGGACTGCCGATCCCGTCTCCTGCTGCGGCATCCCACGGCTCCGCCTCCTCCCACGATCGGAGGCCCTCCCGCAACAGCGTCTCCCTGCACGCGACGGCCCCTGCGGCTCTCTCCTCCGGTAGTCTTGGCGACGACGGATCATCCTCAGCTTCCCCGTCCCGGCACGATCAGCCCCGCCGTGACTCCCGACTCCATTCCCGACGTTCTACCAGCCCCGTCGTCCACGCGGCTTCCTGACGCGCACTGCCCTATACGGCTTCCCGGAGACCGCCCTCTCCTACGACGGACCTCCCGCTGCGGTACTCTCTTGACGCGGCTCCACCCCTTCCAGAGGTGCTTCCGGCTCCAGGTGCAACCCACAACTGCGGATTCCCGACTTCAACTGGCCCCGCTTTCTTGCAACCACTCATCGCGGCATCCCGCTGCTCCTGACATCTTCAGCAGCTATCTGACGCCTCCATGGCAGCCTCCACCCGCCTCGTCGATGAGCGGCTCGACTCCTCCAACTTCTCCATCTGGCGGAAGACTGCGTTGATGTCCCTGACTGGAATGGACCTTGATTCTCACCTTGAGGATCCTCCATCGGAATCCACCGATCCCAAATACCGTCCGTGGAAGCTTGTTGACAGCAAGATCTACGCCTTGCTGGTCAATTCAATGGATCGCTCAATCAAGGATGTCACCCGGACTGCGAATACTTTCAAGGAACTCTGGTATTCCTTGAATATCATGTATTCCGAGACCAACAATTTGGCTCGGGTCTCCGATGTTCTTCAGCGACTGTCACATATCCGACAGCAGGACAAGTCCTTCCCAGCATATTTCATGGAATGGAAAGGTCTTCGCGATGAGTTGCAAGAGTTGTGCCCCATTCCCCAGACACCGGCGGATGCTCAGACCCAGAGGGACCAACTCTGCATCTTCAATCTTCTCAATGGCCTCGCTCCTGAGCATGCCACGATGGCTACCGAGATGCTCGCCAACCCTTCTACACTGGAGATACCATAGGTCTATCATCGCCTGGGACGCCCATCTCACCAACCGCGGCAGGGTCAGATGGCGGTCCGGGAGGCTTCCTCACTAGTCGCAACTCTTCCATCATCTCTCGACCTTTTTATGGCGGACCTCCGGCTGCTTCACGATCCTCGGACCCCTGCAGGACCCGGTCCGTCTTCGGTTTCTTTAGCCCACTTTGCTGGTTTCGCTGCCTTCGTCAGCCGTCGCTCCCCTGTCTGGATGCTCGACTCAGGTGCCTCCAACCACATCATCAGTGATGCTGGTATTTTGACCTCCTATTGTCCTTATGCCTGTTCCTCAGCCATCACCGTCGCTGATGGCTCCATTATCCCCATTGCTAGCTTTGGTGCATGCTCCCTGACTTCATCGATTCACCTGCCCTCTGTGGCACATGTGCCCCACAATCCATTTAATCTTCTTTCTATTAGTAAGCGTACAAATGATTACAACTGTGCTGGCATATTTACATCCTCTGTTGTTGTCTTTCAGGAGCAGACTACGAACTGGGAACTTGGTAGAGGCTAGCTTCGGGACGGGGTTCACATGTTCGATGGACCGACAACCATCACCTCCACATCTGTCGCTGCTCGAGCATTGGATCTTCATTTCCGGTTGGGACATTCACCCGCCTCCACCATTCATCAGCTTTATCCAAATTTTAGTCAGCATATTTCTTTTCATTGTGAGTCTTGTTCATTTGCGAAAACATCATCGCACTTCATACATTCCTCGAGTGGATACAAGGGCCTCACAACCTTTTGATCTGGTTCATTCAGACGTGTGGGGTCCCCGTACCATCTTGAGTCATTTGGGGTATAAATATTATATATCTTTCATTGATGATTTTTTGCGAATGACTTGGCTGTACCTCCTTCGAGAACGCTCCGAAGTGTTTTCCACATTCCAGACATTTTACAATGAAATTCATAACCAATTTTCCATCTCTGTTAAATGTCTCCGTTCGGATAATGGGTGTGAATATCTCTCCACTCCCTTTCGGCAGTTCCTCCAGGCGAAAGACATCATTCATCAGACCTTTTGTCCTGATTCACCCCAGCAGAATGGAGTTGACGAGCGGAAACACAAACATAGTTCGGAGACTGCTCGTGCCCTCCTCTTCCACCGACAGGTGCCTCTGCTCTTTTGGGGAGATGCGATCCTCACTGCTACCTAGCTTATAAACCGTCTTCCTTCTTCTATCCTTCAGGGGGAAACTTCTTTTCGGACTCTGTTCTCCTCTCTCCTTGCTCACTCCCTTTCACTTCGGGTGTTAGGATGCCTCTATTATGTTCGTGACACTCGTCCCGGCCTCTCCAAACTCTCTTCCAAATCCCTCCGGTGCATCTTCCTTGGCTATTTCTGCACTCAGCGCGAATATCGCTACTTCTCATCGGACCTACGGAGGTATGTCATCTCTGCTGACGTCTCATTTGTTGAGAGCTCTCCGTTCTCCCTTCCCTCTTCTCATCCTGGCTCTGCCATTGATGATTGCCTACCTATCACCATCCACTCTCCTCCCGTGTCACCCCCTGCTGATACCCATTATAGTAGGGTCTACTCTCGTCGTCCATCAACTGTATCTCCCGTCCCGGCCAATGACACCGTCGTCCCCGCTTCGTCCGACGCTCCTGTCCCGACACCAGACGACTTGCCCATCGCACTCCGGAAAGGTACTCGCTTTTGTCAAGATACTTCTCTATTTACATCTTCATACAGGGGTTTGTCAGCTCTGGAGACGGTATCTATTCCCCGCACAGTTGGTGATGCAAAATCTCACCCAGGGTGGCTAGCAGCAATGAGAGATGAATTGCAGGCTCTGGAAATGAATTTACACAGTCAGGCTTAATCCCGATGACACTTTCCATCGACTCAAAGCCCGCCTTGTGGCCAAGGGCTTCGCGCAGACTTATAGTGTTGACTATTTTGACACCTACTCTCCAGTTGCCAAGATGGTCTTCGTTCGATTATCCATCTCTCTGGCCGTCCATCATCATTGGCCTCTTCATCAATTGGATGTCAAGAATTCTTTCCTCCATGGTTTTCTTGAGGAAGAGGTTTATCTGCAGCAGCCCCCCGGATTTTGTGCCTTCGGCGCCGAATCTCAAGTCTGTTGACTACGCCACTCTCTTTACGGTCTCAAGCAGTCTACTCGTGCTTGGTTTGGCCGCTTCAGCACCGTCGTCACCGACTTTGGGCTCTCTCGCAGCATGAGGGACCACACCGTGTTCTATCGGACGACATCCGCCGGCTGCATCCTTTTGGTCGTTTATGTGGATGATATCATCATCATCGGGAGTGACTCTGATGGAATCACCCACCTCAAGGGGCATCTTCACCATCACTTCCACTCCAAGGATCTCGGTCCTCTCACATACTTCCTAGGCATCGAGGTCTCTTATTTTTCGGACACCATCTTTCTCTGCCAAAGAAGATATGCGTTGGATATTTAGCAGGATGCTGGGCTGACACAAGCCACTACTGTGGACGCTCCTCTAGAGCCTGGGGAACGATCTCTCTATGACTCCTCGGAACCGTATTCACACCCAGAGAGGTACCGTTGACTGGTGGGCAAACTCAATTATCTTACCATGACTCGTCCAGACATTGCCTGCACTGTTGGTAAAGTGAGTCAATTCATGGAGCATTCGACCACCTCTCAGTGGGATGCTGTCCTCCGCATCGCTAAATCGCTAAATACATCAAGAGAGATCCTGCCCGTGGTCTTCGTACTTCCACCATGCTCATCTGAATATTGAGGTCTTTTGTGATGCTGACTATGTTGTTTGCCTTGCTACTCGGAAATCTACTTCTGGGTTTGCCGTGTTCTTGGCAGACAACCTCATCTTCTGGCGCAGCAAGAAATAGACTGTAGTCTCCCGATCCAGTGCGGAGTCCGAGTATCGTGCCCTGATCACACGGTTTGCGTACGGTTTGCGCACGGTTTGCGCACGGTTTGCGCACGGTTTGCGCACGGTTTGCGCACGGTTTGCGCACGGTTTGCGCACTGTTTTCATTTAATTAATTTATTTAGAATACTAAACAACCGCACGGTTTGCGTATGGTTTGCGCACGATTTATCAAACCGTGTGCTGGCCACTGCCAAGGTTAGGCACCCCTCGCACAGTTACGTGTAGGTAGACGCACGGTTGAGCAAACTGTGCTCAAACCGTGCCACTCGGCACTGCCCACTTACAGAGTCAAATCGCACTGTTGTCGTACGGTTTAATCAACTGTGCACAAGCCATGCGTCACAACTCAGACCCACCCGGGCATTCGCACAAGCACCACACGGTTTTTCTAACCGTGCGGGCTAACCGCGCAACAACAAAAAGGCCTCTAAAAGTTTAAAATTCGACCCGCCGACTACCGAAACTCGAAAGCGAGATTAAAGATAATTAAAATAATTAAAAACTCCAAGGCCGGGGTGTGACAATTTTTCCCACCGCAAACACTTTCTGCTCCCAGAAAGTTACTTAGTTGAAAGATGTACAAAACTTGGTTTCATGCCCGATCAAAATTAAAAGAAACTATGAACGTCGAGGTGACTTTTCACTCTGCCAGTCACACCCGACCAACTCTAAGAGAAACTGAGAAGGGCCATAAGGAAACGAAGAGGGTTCTCCCCACCACAAGAACCCGACTAGCACGGTCAATATTGAGACTCTTAGCACGGGCTAACTCTAGAACTAATAACTTGAACCAAAGCGGAAACCGCCAACATAGACCAAAAACTCCCCCACAAACCAACTCTCGAAGAAACCACAACAAGATCCATGACGGGTCTCCCAACCATTTAAGAATCAACCAGCTTAGGCCAACCAACATAGACCGACACGAGAACTTTCAACCCATACCAAACCCCCCCGACACACGGGAAAACCCACGAAAAGAGCTCAAATCAAACAGTGAACTGAACCACAATTCATCATTTCCGTAAGACACGAGTATCTCCAAGGCGAACACGACGTATAACAAGAACGATCCACAAAAGGGCTAACCGCACAAGAAAGACAACTGTTCAAAGACTCACATTTGAGGAGAGAAAACCACTGGAATTACAAGAAAATGTGATCACCACGCCTTCTTATAACCAAAGTGGAGCATTCAAAGAACAAAGACCACAACGAGGAAACGAGACCTCTACGCCTCTCACAACAAAACAGAACCTTCAAAGACAAGGAGGCTACAACAGAGAAATTTAAACCCTCCCCATTCAAGCACTGGAGACAAAAGCTAGACCAAGGTCCTCCACACCCAACGATTTCCTGACTGCGTGAAAAGCTTCACTCCGAGACCTATGGTTGGAGCTTTGATGTCTTGAAACATCTGCTGCCCCGTATTCAGGAGCTGATGATCTCAACTAAAATTTCTCTTTCAGTAGTGCGACTCATAGAACCCCTTCAAATAACCCAAGAGACCACGCCGAACAGAACATCTTTTCATCTACGAACGAGACGTTCTTCTGTTTTTCAGCTAATGAAGGTAGGCGACAAATCAAGAAGGCTTGGGTGTGGTCCAAGGTTAGGGAAGGCTCCCGCTCCGCCACTCAATTCAGAGTCTGGGTAGAGTCGTCAATGAGAATACTTAGAGAAACACTCATTCAAAATTTTCTAAAAAACTTTAACCACCTTAGTTTTGACAAGTTCAAACCACTAAATGACGATCAACATTGATTCCCAAAACCGACCTTCACCTAAACACAGAGAAAGGCATCCTAGAGTCCGACTGTTCATTCCTTACCGGGGCTTTTCTGGGGCATACTCAAAAACATGAAGCACGAAGCCGAATCAAAATGCATCATAAACCCAAAATTTCACATTTAAATCACAAATCAAAACCCAAACCCAAATCACTATTCCGACCACATTCTCAGCTTGTCAAGACCATGATCCCACAAATGAGAATTCCAAACACGAGAAGAAAACACTAAACAATTGCTCACTCACTTTTCAAAACATTGAAATTCCCCCTTTTGAAAACCATTTTTCAGCGGACAAAACAATTTAAACATCCACCATTGGTATTTCATGAAATCTCACATATGTACATCCATATATGTGATCATTCATAGAAATACCAAGGGTCAATTTAAAACATTTCTCATTTCCAAAACAAATCATTCAACTTAAAGCCCAAATCCCCAACCAATTTGAAGTCGACCCTTATCATTAAAGCAACACATTCCCAAATTCCCAAGCAGTTTCATTTGACATTCCAAAGAGCGTTTCCAAAATCCCAAAACAATTTCCAAAATACCTTCCATTTTTCCCTTTGAAACCACACATTCCATTAAAAGAAAACAATTTTGATAGAAATGGGGACCACATAGGCGGTTGGAAAGTATATTCTAGAAGGGGTAAGACTGTCCAGCCAGGGGGAGTTGTTAGACGCTCAGCAAGTGGGGACCAGGTGGTTAAATAGGGGCGTGGGAGTAGTGGGACCAGGGTATCTTTTTGTTATGAAAGCTGTACTCAGAGTGAGTCAGGGGCGGGAGATCACAGTGGGGTCTCTCGAGGGTCTGTTTTTCTACTCTAGCGCTGTACTCTTCTTCAGATTTTAGTGTAATTCCAATACTGTTTCACCGAATATTTTAAGAAGGGGTCTATTCATTCCTGTCTATCCCTATCATTTGGTCCGACCTGCCGGCCCACCCTCTGCTTTCTCTCTTGGCGATGGAGACACGTACTCCATCTCGTATAGACTCAGCTGAAGCTCGGATCAACTATGTGGAGGCGACTCTTTCTCAATTATCAGCTTCTGTCGCTGAGCTTCATCAAGGCGTCCATGATCTCCGCCAAGGCCAACATCGCTGGGATCAGGAGATGACCGCTCAGATGGAGTTTCGTCAACTCATGCTTCGCCAGCGTGAAAAACAACCCCTGCTCTCGACGGATTCTGGTACGTCCACTGATAATCGCCTCCATATTGCTTCGTCGGCTCGTTCTGCTGCTGTCGCCGATCTTCCTCATTCTGTCGATCAGAATTCCGTGGGCCGCCGCATGGAACTACTTGTATTTGATAGTACCAATCCTCACGGGTGGCTCACTCGGGCTGAATTATTTTTCCGTATTAATCAGATGCCTGAGGATATGAAAATTCCGCCTGCTCAAGTCACCATGGAAGGTCTAGCCATTCATTGGTTTACCATTTTATAGGAGGTTTATCCGGAGGTGCGTTGGCCTCTATTTTGCACTGAATTACTGGAGCGTTTTAGTGGCCTTGAGATACAAAATCCTTATGAAGAACTTGCTGCGCTTTAACAGCTGAATTCTGTCCAAGAATATATAGAGCAATACGAATATTTGGCCTCCCTTATTCCTCGTCAGTCGGAGCAGTAATATGCCGTCTTTTTTTTGCATGGCTTACGTGATGATATTCGTTCTTGGGTTCACATTTATAATCCTGAAACTCGGTTGCATGCTATGAGGTTAGCTCGCCATGTTGAACTTGCTCTCCACAACGGTACTGGATCTTCTTTCCGTACCCCTCCTTTAATTTCAACTGGTTCTAGTCGCGAGCGAGATTCCTCTTTATTCCCTCCGCGTTTTTCATCCTTTCCATCAGGCGTTCTACTTCTCGTCCCCGCTTTCGCGACCCCCCACGCTCCACCAACACCTCTACTGATTTGTCCAAACAGTCCCTTGCTCTATGGGGTGTGTGGCAACTGTCAATGCAGGAATGGGAAGAGCGTCGCCGCAAGGGTCTATGTTTTCGTTGTTCCTTACCCTATACACCCACTCATAAGTACGCCGATCCAAAGTTACGAATCCTTATACTAGGTGATGAGGATGACTCTGAAACATCTAATCAGGCTCCTCCACCGCCCGACTCCCCTCCATCTGATAGCCCCTTTGAAGCCACCTGCAACTTTATGACTTGCCATTTCCTGGATGCTGACCCCTCTACCCGTAAACAACTTGCCATTGGACCCCCTTCCATGAAGGTTGTTGGCTCTCTTTCAGGAATCCTAATCCTCATACTGGTGGACAACGGCGCCACACATAACTTCATCTTCCCTCAACTGGTTCGTTTCTTTGGATTTCCGACACACAATCCCCACCGATTGCGTATTCAATTGGGCGATGGACACACCGTTTCGTCTCAAGGAATTTATTCGAAGTTGACCCTCTCGATTGGGGACTATACCTGTTCTGTTGACGTTCATGTCTTGGATATTGGTCATCTGGATTTGATTTTAGGCGTGGCCTGGCTATGAACTTTAGGGGACGTCCATACCAATTGGCATTCCATGTTCATGAAATTTTCCTCAGGGAACCGTTCATACTGTATTCAGGGAACAAACCTTCCGTTTCAACCAGCAAATTCCTTGACACATCGGCTCTTGTGTCCATTAACAACTGGTTCATATCGTTTGTTATTGGGGGGCAAAGCCCCACCCTTTGCTCCAGATTTGTCAGCTCACCAACAACACCAGTTAACTCAGCTTTTCGCCTAGTTTGCTCAAGTTTTTCAGACACCTACAGGCCTTCCTCCTTTTCGGCCCCAAGATCATGCCATTCGTTTCGCGAACAACCACAAGCCGATTATGGTTCGGCCTTATCGATATCCTCACTACCAGAAAACTGAAATTGAAGCCTAAGTCCAAGACATGTTGTGAGTAGGCATCATCCGCCCCAATTGTAGTGCATATTTCAGTCTGGTCCTGTTAGTTAAAAAGGATGGTTCTTGGCGCCTTTGTGTTGACTATCGTTCCCTCAACAAGGAAACTATTCCTGACAAGTTTCCCATTCCAGTGGTCGAGGAATTGCTCGATGAACTACATGGTGCCAATTTTTTCTCCAAACTTGATCTCAAATCCGGTTATCATCAAATTCGGATACGAGCTAAAGATGTGGAAAAGACAGCTTTTCGGACACACAACGGTCATTATGAGTATTTGGTTATGCCTTTTGACTTAAATAACGCTCCTACATTTCGGGCCATCATGAATGATTTGTTTCGTCCTTTGCTTCGCAAATTTATCTTGATTTTTTTTGATGACATTCTTGTTTACAACACTAGTTGGGAGGAGCACCTTTCCCATCTCATTGTTGCTTTACAAGTACTCCGAAACAATCATTTATTTGCCAACAAAAGCAAATGTTGTTTTGCTCAACAACAGGTGGAATATTTGGGCCATGTCACCTCTTCTCAAGGCACCTCTATGGACCCCAGCAAAATACAACAAGTTTTGGACTGGCCACTTCCTCAAACAGTTAAAGGCGTTCGCAGATTTCTGGGTCTTACGGGCTATTATTGCCGGTTTATTCAAAAACTACATTCCCTTTTGAAAACCCCTTTTCTGAAAACCATTTTCATTTTTGAAATCCAACAAGCCTACCAAAACTAATCCCAAACTTAACTCACATCAAAACTTTCAAGAATAAGGGACTAGTGGCTATGCCTAACCCAACATCATGGTTTAGCAGACCATGCTCCGAGCGAGCATCAACCATTGGAAGTATCTTGAACCGTGCACTCGGGCTGTACATGGGTCGCTACTCCATGCAAGCTCGTCACGTAACACCGGCTCACTCCCTTTGTCATCCCTCGTCCACACAGACCAAGCAAAAGAAAAGTTCAAATCCCGGACTACCCCCGACAACTCGTGGCTTAGGATGGGCAAGGGTTCATGACGTCCCGAAGGGCGTTCCCAATCCCCAAGGGCTGACAACTAGTGCCGGACATCAAAATTAAACAGGTGGGAACAATTTGGCTCATAAATAAAAGACAGATGAATAAATATAAACCGAACAAAATAAATAAACACTAGCAGCGGAAAAACAGAACAAAGTTCCACAGCTAAACATACTTCCAAGTGACATCGTGGGTTACCACCAAACACAGTACCACACCCGCTTCAAGAGCGATCCCAAAACTAGAGGAACCTGAAACTGAAAAATAGAGTAGGCGTGAACACCGAGATGCTCAATAGGAGTGCCAAGGAATAACAACGCCCTATGCCCTTACCTTTAAAAAGAAACCCAAATCATGCTAGTTTGAAAATAAGACATAATAAAATAATGTTTTTCATTCTTTTCAAATTCAAGTAAGAAGTTTGCATTTTGAAGGAAAACATATCTTCCACTACATTTTCAAAATAAATTCCAAGCATGCATTAACATTTCAAAATGAAAAGAAAGCAATTTAGATTAAAATAAGATTTTCACAAAAGAGAGATCAAGCATGAAACAACTGAAATGAAAATCACATCACAAGCACCATGGACAATCCCTAAGTAGCTAGTGTTAGTTGGGGACCTAGGATCTTCGTACCTCAGTGAAACGTGGTATAACAACTACAACTAACAGCGTTCTCGTGCAAGAGTCACTAGGAGGGGAAACCCCATGGGCCCAGTGGTCTCTAATCATCACAAATGTTTAGTTAGTGTTGTAGCGTCAATCTTGCTAGACAAAACCGGGATGAACCACTTCTGAATCATCTAGCATACTAGTCCTAGTCTGCCAACACTTTTAAAAGTAAGCTAGAAAACATGCTTAAACTGAAGCAACCCATTGGAAATACTCATTACACACTAAAACCATCAAGGAAACCACTTTTAAAGATTTACCATTAAAGATCAATTGGGCATTAAAAATTGCATCACTATTTCCAACAAATGTTTCTATATGAAAAACTTGCGTTGGAAGCTTAGATAAATTATGTAAAACAAATGAATAACTGTTTCTAACAACCGCAGCCAGACCACATAGCGTGTAAATACTACATAAATATAAAACATATTTTTAAAACAATCAAGCAATCATAGATTTCAAATTAAAGGGTTAGGCATAGGGATCCTGCCTCAAACATGTCGCTTTTTGACGACGACCACTCGAACCGACTCTTTGTGCTTACACGCACATGCATTTATACACACACACACATATATATACCTCTAGTTGCATTGCACATATTCCCCTCGCGATGAGGGAATATGGACAAAGAGGGCATATATATATATGCCTTACCCCTGCACATGTGTGTTAGCCATCCTCGCGAACGGCAGAGAAAAACACACTAAATAAAATTACCACAACTTAGAAATCACAAGTTCCCTAATTAGAAATTGAGCAAAGAATTAAAACCGAACAAAACCTACTCGAAAACCATGGAGAACCCAGTGCCTTTGTCAACCGCGGCTAGAATGATCCTCAATGGGGCCAACGAACCCTAAACAACAAGAATCGACCAAAAGAAAACCCCCCCAAACGAGTTAGGGTTCAGTCCAAACCCTATGCACCCCGTGGCGGAAAAGAAAACCACAAATTAGAGGGAGACGATGGGAGAAGAGACTCACCAGAGGGGGCCGCTCACCAAATCGGTGGAAGTAACAGTCGTCGGAGGGAGGGAGTGGCGCGCCGGAGCTCTCCTGGTCGGACGGGTCGCATGAGCAGGAGGGAGGTCGACCGCGCAAGAGAAAAGAAGGGGGAGCCGCGCGAGGTGAGGGAGGGACGACCGTTGGAGGGGAGGTGGCGCGCTGGATGGCCAGACACCCCTCGTATGGTTACCTGTAGGCAGACTCACGGTTGAGCAAACCGTGCTCAAACCGTGCCACTCGGCACTGCCCACTTACAGAGGCAAACCGCACGGTTTAATAAACCGTGCGCAAGCCGTGTGCCACAACTCAGACCCACTTGGGAATTCGCACGAGCACCGCATGGTTACTCCTAATCGTGTGAGCTAACCGTGCAACAACAAAAAGGTCTCCAAAAGTTCAAAATTCGACCCACCAACTACTGAAACTCAAAAGCGAGACTAAAGATAATTAAAATAAATAAAATAATTAAAAACTCTAAGGTCGGGGTGTGGCAGTTCTGGAATATAAATCAAAGTGACGTTGTGGAACTCAGTGTCACGCTTTGAAGCATCTGAAAATTGAAAAAAGTTGAAGAAACCGACCAGTCTTGCCGCAAAGTTTTCCGCGAAGTTGTCGCACTGTGATTTATGTAATATGGAGAATTTGAGCAATATTGATGACTTGTCATTCTCAAAATTGTTTAGTGGTTTTAGGAACCATTAACTACCCTTTTTGAATTTCAATGGTGGAGATCTATCTGAAGATGATCCATGAGATTGATTTGAACTAGAGGAAGTTGGAAGTTATGAGGTTGTTCCTTGTTTGAATTTAAATTTCAAATTTCCTTGGATGTATTGGAATCTACTATACAAAAGGTAAGAAAGATATTGAATATTAGGAAGGGGAAAGGGAGAGTGAATCGGTGTGGACTTCATTGAATATCTTGAAATTGAAGAGTGAGTTGAGATTGGGGTGAATTCTGTTGAAGACCAAGCTTTGAAGTAAAGAGTTGGTGTGCATATCATTTAAGATCCGGAAGTGAAGAACAAAGCACCATGGACACCCATTGCTGTTTGGTGTTATACCTTTGATTGATTTCTTTGTGAGTTTGACCCGCATGTCAACTGTTGACCTTGGATGAGTAGTGAGGTTATCTTAAAGCTTGTAATCACAAACCAATGGAGTAAATGATTAATTGGCATATCAACACACTGTTGATATATGCTCCTTGGATATAGCCCAATACGGGTGAACAAAGTAAAAATCTCTGTGTTCGTGCTCCTTTTATTGTCCTGAATTTGGTTGTGCCTATGTTGTAGATTCAAAACGTCTTTGTCAACATGAAAGACAAGATCCAATTGTATTTAAGATAAGAAATTTCAAGATGCTCTAATTCACCCCCCTCTTAGGGTGTATAGTGGGACCACACGTCACAACAAAAGCCAACACTTAACACTTTAGTGTTTGGGAGTAAATGCTACATTCAAAATAAGGAGTGAAATCAGAGAAAGTATGAAGATACAACTGATGAGGAAATATTCTTAGGCTACTCTGCTAAGTGTAAAACCTATAAATGCTTCAACAAAAGGCTGAACAAAATTGTGAAGAGCAATGATGTCAAAGTCATTGAAGAGAAGGATGAAAACAAATATGGAATTCCAAATTTGAGTGAAGTTTGTGACGGAGAAGAGGAGGTTGACACAAATTTTGGTCACTCGCACAATCCAACTGTTGCGAAAATGCCAGGAGTCACAACGACAGAAAGTTTGACATAAGAGTAAAATAGAAAACAAAAGGGCGAGAAGAAGATCTTAGGACACAAAAAATTTATGTGGTTCGAGAATAATCCCTACGTCTACGGAGAGGCAGAATCACTCCACTATGAAATCCGGGAGCACAATTTTACAAGGGAGTATCTCAGAGTTTCTCATAGCACACAGAAACCCTAGCCCAAAATGAGCTAAAAAAGATGAAACACTATTCCACCAACCACATAGAAAGTCCGCAGTGCTACAGAGAAAAGTGGCTGGAAATTCGCATCGCTACAGTGTCGCGACCACGCATGTCCAAAGTGCTACAGTGGCCGGTGGCAAGTTCGCAGAGCCACAATACTACTGTATCCAAAGTCTGATGTACTACAGTAGTCATGCCAAAAGTCCGCACTGCTACAGTGTCCTGTCAGTGTTGGCCGGTCAGCTCTGCTACAATTGGTTAGAGATGCTATAGTGGTCCAAAATTTGGGCCGGGGGCCGAAGACCCCCAGACCCTCGGAACACGCCCCTTCAACCCCCAATGACCTCACCGCGTAGCTCGACCCGCGGAGTTGTGCCTTGGTGCACAGTTTGGGCTGCAATCATTCAACCCAGCAACATCTAAAGAGGATCGAGCTACACCAATCAAACACTAGCCCGTGAAGAGGACTTTTGAGGTTGAATGGGTAAATGAAGGAGGCATCGAAGAGAGTCGCCCATCAACTTAACCTTGGAATAAGCGAGTTAAGATTGATGAATCAAATATAATCAGCGACAAATTTGCTCCAACGCAAACCCGAAGAATGAGAAATGTAGAGCACATCACTTTATTGTCTCAGGTGGACCCACCATTTTTGAGGAATCAGCGATGGATGAATCATGGGTCAAGGGCATGGATGAAGAGTTGAACCAAATTGAAAAGATCCAAAAGTGGGAGCTTGTAAAGAGGCCGGTGAATCACAACTTCATCGGGACCAAATGAGCGTTCAAAAACAAATTTGATGGGCAGAGAAAAGTGGTTCGGAATAAGGCAAGGTTATTGTGCAAAGGCTATACACAAGTTGAAGGCGTTGACGTGGAAGAAACCTTTGCACTAGTGACACGACTTGAAAGTTGATCAAATGGATGTCAAGACAATATTCTTGAATGAGGTACTTGAGGATGAAGTATATATTATTGGGCAACCAATGGGTTTTTTAATTGGTGATGATGAATTAAAGGCGTACAGGTTGAAAAAGGCACTCTCTATTGCTTGAAACAAGCACCTCATACTTAGCATACTTGATTGGATACTTGAAGTGGCTGGATTTTAGGAGAGGTGGTGTTGATCACAATCTATATGTAAAATTGACCATGGAAGAGCACTTTATGGTGCTCGTTTATGTTGACGACATCATATTCAGTGGTATCAAACTGAAACTGGGGAGGAATTTGCATTGTTGATGAGCTTGGAGTTCAAGATGTCGATGATTGGAGAGCTGGCACACTTGGGATGCAAGTAAATCAAAAAGCGAGATCTACCTTTTGTGTCTCCCAAGTTAAATATGCGAGGGAACTGTTGAAGAAATTTGAAATGCACAAATGCAAACCAGTTTCAACATCGATTGCGGTTAGAACCAAGCTTGGAAAGCACGAAGGAAGAGTTGTCGATCCCACGTTATATCGGAAAATGATTGGAAACTTTGCTGTACATGACGGTGACGAGGCCAAACTGTTGCGAAATTGTCGGGAGTCACAACGACAGAAATGAGAAACGACAGAAAAATGCAGAAGAAAAGAAAACACATGGAACACAACGATTTACGTGGTTCGGGAAAAATCCCTACGTCCACGGAGAGGCAGAACTTCACTCATTCGGGAGCACAAAGTACAAAGTTTTTCAGTAGTAACCCTAGCCCGAAAATGGGCTATAAAATGGAGAAGACGATCACTGTTCCGAAAAGTAAGTCCGCGTCGCTACAGTGAACGTCAACCACCTTTGTCAAAAGTGCTACAGTTGCGGGCCACAAACATTCGGCCCCGGATCAGGCTACACCAATCCAACACAAACATCGTTTTTGCTACATGCTTGGTGACTCTGTTTCAAATTAGTCCGAAGGAGGAACACCTCATTGCAAAGAAAAGGATTATGAGGTATATTCAAGGCACACTTGATTATGGTTTGGTGTATTGTGCAGGGAATGATGAAGACTTATATGTATATTTGAATATGGATTAGGCTGAAGATGCTGTGGATAAAAAATCCATGAGCGGACTAACAGTCTTTATCGGGAGAAAGTGCATTGAGTGGCTTAGCAAGAAGCAAGAGAGCATGCCTCTTATCACGATTGAAGCGGAGTACATTTCAGCTAGAAAGGCTTGTACCCAACTGTTTGTGGATGAAACAACAACAGGAGGACCTCAGTGAAGATTTGAACATGCCCATGGTGATTCATTGTGACAACACGAGTGCAAGTGAACCGACAAAGAATCCGGTCCAACATTCGTGAATGAAGCACATTGAGATTCAATACCATTTTATTAAAGAAAAAGTGGAGCAAGGAGTGATCAAGTTGGAACATGTGGGCATGAATCAACAAGTTGGAGATATTTTCATGAGGCCTTTTGCCACACTGGCATTTGAAAAACATCGACCGAACCTCGGTGTTCAACCACCTCCCTCGGCTTGAGGAGGTTTGGAGATCCCCTCTCCCCATCCACTTTTAATGTTTCATATGGCTGTTCGTGTTTGGAAGGAACTTATCCTTTGGGTTTATTGTTAATGGGGGAGGAATGGAATATGAGTGAAATTCAGGAACTCAATGACATCAACAAGAGGAGTCAGCACAAGCATTCTCATCTCAAGGGGGAGTCTGCCTTTGAGGGGGAGCTTTTTGATATGAAAGAAAGGGGAGGATACAATCCATGGGGATGAGATTGAAGAAGATCGATTTGGTTGAAGACAAGAGTGAAATGGTATACCAATGGAGTATTATTGGTTTATAGAATATTTCGACATGTGGCTTAGTTTGGAGGTAAGCATTGAATTCTTTCTTGATCTCTTGTTTTCTACACTAAACATTGCTCACATCGTCTTAAGTGATGAAAGAGCTATTCTATTGATTGTAGTTTTTGACTGAAGATGAATTTCTTTGAAGATACTTTGGATTGCCAACAAACCCAAAGGGGGGGAGTGAAATATGAGTGAAATTCAGGAACTCAATGACATCAACAAGAGGAGTCAGCACAAGCATTCTCATCTCAAGGGGGAGTCTGCCTTTGAGGGGGAGCTTTTTGATATGAAAGAAAGGGGAGGATACAATCCATGGGGATGAGATTGAAGAAGATCGATTTGGTTGAAGACAAGAGTGAAATGGTATACCAATGGAGTATTATTGGTTTATAGAATATTTCGACATGTGGCTTAGTTTGGAGGTAAGCATTGAATTCTTTCTTGATCTCTTGTTTTCTACACTAAACATTGCTCACATCGTCTTAAGTGATGAAAGAGCTATTCTATTGATTGTAGTTTTTGACTGAAGATGAATTTCTTTGAAGATACTTTGGATTGCCAACAAACCCAAAGGGGGGGAGTGAAATATGAGTGAAATTCAGGAACTCAATGACATCAACAAGAGGAGTCAGCACATGCATTCTCATCTCAAGGGGGAGTCTACCTTTGAGGGGGAGCTTTTTGATACGAAAGAAAGGGGAGGATACAATCCATGGGGATGAGATTGAAGAAGATCGATTTGGCTGAAGACAGGAGTGAAATGGTATACCAATGGAGTACTCTATTGGTTTATAGAATATTTCGACATGCGGCTTAGTTTGGAGGTAAGCATTGAATTCTCTCTTGATCTCTTGTTTTCTACACTAAACATTGCTCACATCGACTTAAGTGATGAAAGAGTTATTCTATTGCTTGTAGTTTTTGACTGAAGATGAATTTCTTTGAAGATACTTTGGATTGCCGACAAACCCAAAGGGAGAGAATGTTAGAACCAAGGCTGTCTATGGTTGAGAATGTTGGAATCAAGTTGTTCGAATTCGTCTTGTGGAATTGTTGATAAGGAAGTGAAGCTCGCATTTATGGAAGTGTTGTGTTTGTTGGCAATGAAGTTTATTGATAGTTTTATGTGATCAATAACGCTTCAGAGATCTTTGAAAGAGTTTTGAGAAAATCTTGAGTTGTTTTTGTCAAATGGGAGACAATCACGATGCAATCACTATGTTCACGCCTTGAATGGAGGCTTTGTAGGAGTAAGCTAGTATAGGTGATGGTCAGTCATGCCGCAATGCAAATCATCACGTCGCAAGGAAGTATTTCACGCCGCAGTATAGTCCTCGTGAAATCTTGGTGCTATATTATCTGGGTTGTCCGAATTGTTCACGCCGAAACTGGTTCGGTGATGCTGCAATGCCTTGCTGTGTAAGATTAAAGTGTTGGATTGTGGGAAAGATCACAATGCAATGTGAGGCTGCGAGAAATTAGTGCAATTTTGGTTTGTGATGGTTGATTGGATCACGTCGCGAGAGGTATGTCATGCCGTATTTGTGTGGGAGCTTGGAAGGATCACGCTGTAACATAGTCAGCTGTGTTGTGAGGTGTGCATTTTAGGCAGAGAGCCATGAAATCTTTGTTGCTTGAGAATGAGTTCCTCACGCCTTGAGGGAGATCATCACGCCGCAACAAGTCCATGATTTATGGAGATTTGGAGGATTACGTTGGGATTCTCAAGGTATTTAAAATAGGATTCTTCCCAGATTTGATGGATCTGGAGTTGACCCAAGAATCACTCCGCAATGGAGTTCCTCACACTGCAATCTGAGAAATTTGAGGTACAACATGCCGCAATGTGAGAAATCACTTTGTGATATAAAGAATTCCAGGCAGTTTCCAGAATTCGAATAATTGTCGGATTTTGTGGGATTAGCTTTGATTTTGACGGTTTTAATTGGAGGTTTATGCGCGGTTTGGAGGCCTAGTCAGCAGGTGACAATTTGAAAATTCGCAGGGTGAATTTGAAAGATTGAATTGATGATATTAGAGAAAATTTGGAGAGAAGAAATACACAACTATTTGGAAGAACTTTGGGATACTTGGAATTGGAGAGGAACTACTGCTGTGAGGCAATTGCATTGAAGATTTGGATTTGTCAGCGGAAATGAAAGCACAATGACAACACCCTCGTTGCTTGGTGTTAATCTCTTTGTGAAGACTTATTGTGAGTGACCTTTGTGTTGATACCTTGTATTCCTTGTCTCAAAAGTGCGTGGGGAGATAAGTTGAGGGAGTGACCCTATGATCGACAGTGCACCTTTCCTAAACTTGTAATTCACATACAGTGAGTAGTGAAAACCCTTGGTTCGTCGGCACATTGTCGGCGTATGCTCTTTAAAGTAGTTTTTTTTAGTGAACCAAGTAAAATCACAGTTTTGCTACATTTCTTTTCAGTATTTGGATGCTTTGGCTGTGTGAGTGATCGTGACAGGTTCATATCGTTCCTGCCAACGTGAGAACAAGATCCATCGGAAGTTTGAAGTCGAAAAGAAGTCACACCTTAATTCACCCCCTCTCATAGGGTGTGTTTTGGTGTTTTGGGATGTTGTGGTTGCAACAAAGTGTTTTATCAAAAATAGAACAAGCACCACTTATCTTTTCAAATCACTTGTCATAAGTGCTAAGTGCTATAAGCAGTTATCTCTAAGTGTTTCCAAACGAACCCTTAATTAAAAAGTGCTCTTATTTATGCAGTTTTCTTCTAGAATTTAAGTGGAAGTGTTTTTTCAGAAACATATCAAACGTCGCTTATTTTTTTAAACTGCGTATCATAATTGATAAGTGTTATAAATAGTTATCAATAAATGTTGTCAATGGAACCTTAATGATTTTTTCACTAAAATGAAATTTTGTTGGCTTGTTGACCTTGAGGGAGAGAGTTTTCTGTCATCTCATTCTTACTTGTGCCAATCCCTTAAAATTTTCACTATGAAACAAACTCCCAAAGTGGTTATTTGATACTGCCTTCTGAGCTTGCCAATTGAATTAACTGTTTCCCCTGTTTGAATCACAGACAACTGTGGTTACTACTCGACGGATATTGGAAAGAATTGCTGTCCATTATGTTTCACAGCGCATGGCATGGAAACTTCTTAAAGGTCCATTTTTGCCTAAAATGTCATGGTGTTTTTTTTGTATTTTAACTTTTAATGTCATGTCGGTTTTATCTTTTACCAGTTTATAAGAACCTACATAATGCTATATCTAATCAAAAGGCAGTCCTTGCGTTGTCTTGAAATTTTCCATTCAACTGAAGTGTTTGGTCTGTATGTTCAGATGCTCCCAAGTCAGCTACTCGCAAGTCCCAAAGGGGGATGCCAACCACAGTTTACTTCTACAGCATTTGCAGAACAACATTGAGAGGTTAAAATCCTTTGTTGCCTTGCATTCCTTTGGGGGCTGTTTGGTTTTGTGGGCTGGGTGGGAATGGAATGGAGAAATGGCCTTTTCCTAGACATGTTTGGACCCCAGTTTTCTCCCCTAGGGGTAAATTTGTTTCCTTCTATTGATGGGAGGAAACTGAAGGAAATACCTGAGAATCTAAAATAAAATTTATTTATCTGTTAATATCATAATATTATAATAATATTTATTGTATATTTTTTTATGAATTATAATATATTTATTATTATTATTATATCATTATTTTAATTATATTAAATTACTTTCCTTTCTATCACTAAACAAACATCTTTTGATTTTTATTTCTTTTTCATTCCCATGTCTTGTCAACTAAACAGGGTCTTGATTCTTTAGGAAATATCATCTTCTTGGCTCGAGTCCTTAGTTTTTATCCAATGGTGTGTAAAATGTGTCAAAAGGGTAAATGAGACCTAGGCTTTGTTTTAAAACACTTAATGATAATTATGTATAGCATGTATCACTTATGACAACTAATTTTGTGCAAGTTTTTCCAGATTGCTTTTTGAAGAAGTGCTTTTCTGTTACTTATTTGAGTGGTTTTTCTCTGGAATTTAAGAGCAAGTGTTTTTTCAGAAACCAAACAAACACCACTTGCTTTTTCCAACTGCTTATCGTAAGTAATAAGTGCTATTAGCAGTTTTCAATAAGAGTACTGTCTAACAGGATCCTAGTTATGTTAGACTGGCTAGATTGATTCATGCCAATGAGAGGATCCTGACTGTGTTGATTTTTTTCCATTTATTTTTTACCACAACTTTTGTAATTCCCATTTTACCCCTGAACAGGGCATTGTTTGGGAGTTACAGCGTCGTGGCTTGTGCAAGTGGGCATTGAAATATACCGCTGCTTTTCTAGCTTGTCCCCTGCTGAACAACAACCTGATATAGTTGACAATAAGGCCGAGAACGCCAAGCTTCTAGGGAGAAAGGTTTATGCTGCCACCATTAAGTGCGGTTCTTCGCTTGTTTTTGCTTCGATTGGTGCAGGGATCGGTGCCAGCCTTTTTCGTCCCTCGGCTGGTCAGTGGATAGGTATGCCTTCCATTTGCACTCTCCTCTCCGTTTGACAACACTTACTGAAAACCGCTTTTAGGCTTTTGATTGAAGGCACTAATTGAAAACTGCTTACAGTGCTTATCACTTTTGACAAGTGCTCCTGATTACTTGTTGAAAAAGTGTATTCATGTAGCTTATTTAAGTGGTTTTATTCTGGAATTTAAGCGTAAGTGTTTTTCAGAAACAAAACAAACACTACTTATTTTGTTAAAATGCTTATCATAAGTAATAAAACCGATCAGCAGTTTTAATGACTACTGCCAAACGGACCCTTATAGCACTCATTATTTATGTTAAGTGCTTCTGTATAAGTGTTTCTTTTTGATTGCAAAGTGTTTTTCTGCCACTTATTTCAGTGGTTTTCTTCTGAAATTCAAGTACAAGTGTTTTTTCAGTAACAGAACAAACACCATTTTTTATTTTTAACTGCTTATCATAAATGATAGGTGGTGTAAGTGGTTTTCAGTAATTGCTGTCAAACAGACCCATATCACTTGTCACCTATGATAAGTGCTTCTGTATTAGTTTTTCCAGATTGTTTACTAAAATTGTGCTTTTCTACCATTTATTTAAGTGGTTTTCTTCTAAATTTTAAATTTAAGATTACGTTTTGAGAAACAGAACAAGCACCGTTTTTTTTTCAACTGATTATCTTAAATGATAAGTGCTATACATGGTTTTCGTAAGTGTTATCAAATGGATCCCTACAGCACTTCACTTATGATAAGTGCTTCCATATAAGTGTCTTGAAATTGCTTATTGAAAAAGTGATTTTATATCACTTATTGAAGTGGTTTTCTTCTTAAATTTAAGATGAAGTGTTTTTTTCAGAAGCAGATCAAAAAACACTTATATTTTCAAACTGCTGTTCAGAAGTGTGAGTGCTATAAACAGTTATCAATAAGTGCTGTCAAACATAGGATTACACTTATTTAAGTGTTTTTTTTCCAGGAATTTAAATTTAAGTTTTTTTTTCAGATACAGAGCAAACATCACTTATTTTTTTTCAACTGTTTATCATAAGTGATGGATGTGATAAGTAGTTTTCGTCAAGTGTTATCAAACAGAACCTAAATCAAGTTTTTTATTGTTAAAATCACACAGAAAATTACTAAATAATGCTTTGTTTGAAGTATTATGTTGGGTCATCTGATGTTTGCCGGTGAAGAGTGTTATTTAATGGATACTTGATGGCAGTGAGAATAGGTGTTATAATCTCACATCTGAAAAATGCAAACTAATGCCATGCTTGGAATATTTGGGATGTGTTTGGCTTTGGAAATTTTTTAGTTTTCATTTTTTTGAAATATCTTTTATTATGTAAATGGAAAACATTATTTTATTAAATGAAAATGATAATAAGATATTTTTAAAGAAGAAAAAATGCAAGAAATGGTAAATAACATACTTTTTTTGTTTAAAAGAAACATTTTTTTTTTGTTTTCCATTACTATTCAAAATATTTCGGAAGACATTTTTAATACATTTTTTTTTGAAAAATGTAAACAGTAACCATTTTCCAAAAACCAAACACAGCCTTAGTTGGGTCATCCAAAAATGACGACATTGTAATTTGGTGCAGGCTGTACTCTTGGAGATCTGGCAGGACCCATCATTGTAGCATTTTGCTGTGCGAAAGTTCTTCATGTGGACCTTTAGTTAAGCTTCTCTACATCTGCTGCTATTATTTTGTTGAAAATTTGCTCATATGCATTGACATCCGCTATTCTTATTGGTGAAACTGTTCAATAATCCCTCAACAAAATCTAGTGGAATTCTTTGCGTCTCATGACATAGGATTCAATGCCAATCAATAGCTTTAGGGTTACCTATCCTTTGTCAGGTGTTTCAAAATAAAATTTGAAATATGGAACTTGATATCCTGAAATTTGGTTTTCGGGAGCATGCCATTGATCTTTAGACAATAAGCATTTGTAATATATATGCAGGGCCAGTGCACTAATCCAAATATATTGAGTCTAAGTCACGAATTTGACAAAGATCAATGTTGAAGATTTGAATGTCTGTAACAACTCTGTTCACTATCAATGGCTGTCGATTTGAAAATCAGAGACTAACAAGTAAAAGACTAGAGCCTCCAAACATCTTGAAAGTTAGATTATTCAGTCTCGAAGTCGATATCTTTCTTTTAGGAGCATGTTGAATTGGAAAATGCATGTGTAGCAATTATATTTGATCGAACTTAATATCACCTTCAATGACTACTTTATCCGGACATTGAGAATTCAGAGAGTTTACAACAAATTTCCAGTCTGACATGCTAGTTGCACATGCAGACTCACTCAACAAATCTATCTCATCAATGACTTGTTCATGGATGCCCATGAGCATAGAGAGATCATTTGATAGATACAAAGAATTGAAAAACTTATCGGGAGAATTCATTCATCAGTCATCCATGTTCTTCATTTTCTTCATATTTCTCCATCATCATTATATCTTGTTCTTGAAGCACAGTTGCTTGATCTTTCACAAGACACATTCGAATTATTTAGAAATTACATTAATGCTGAAAAATTGAGAGAATTCATCTATGAACCAACTTTGCTCTTCATGATCTTTCTATCCTTCATTAACTTTATGTCTTGTTCTTTAAGAACTCTTCCTTAAATCATGTTTACCCTATCCACCTACCATTTCTAGAGATAAGCGGTTATTTTTTTTGTGAGGGTTCAAGTAAGCACTAATAGTCAATGTTGGGCATCCTCCATATTTGGGGATAAGATTTGGATCAACCATTTTTGGGATAAAAACGTATAATTGAAGATCCCTTGGATGTGATAAAAGTTTTTTAGTGGGGAGATTGGCGGAGCTTGAAGACAAAGGGGAAGATGGGAGAAACCCTTGAGAGGTAGACGAGATTTTGTCAATATAGTATTATTCTTTACACCAAGAGATTTCTCTTCCAAACATTACTTTATCCTGTAATGTGATGTTTAGTTAACCCTCACATTGAGAGCATACTATAGGCTACTTTATTATGATGATGGTTCATGAGTTATGAACTTTATTTCATGTTTTATTTATTGTTAACATGCTCATGAAATTGTTGTTGAGCCCACTGTATATGAGTTGTATTTGTTGTTAATGAATGTTAATGAATAACAATGGTTATTAATGAAATAGAAAGTTTTCATTGAGCCCACTGTATATGAGTTGTATTTGTTGTTAATGAATGTCAATGAATAACAATGGTTATTAATGAAATAGAAAGATTTCATTGAGCCCACTATGTATATGAGTCGTATTTGTTGTTAATGAATGTCAACGAATAACAATGGTTATTAATGAAATAGAAAGATTTCATGGATATCAATATGTTAAAGAAGTTAGAAAGAAAAAGCCGTTGGAAGGTTTAGTTGAAGTATCCAAGCTTGGTAATAAAGTTGATATAGCTTGGATGGAAGATTGATTCTTGCTCAAATTTACCAAGAGAAGAAGGTAAGACGGTCCTTGTAGTTTAGCCTGGGTTGTCGAATCCTCAGAGACCTAAGAAGTAACCTATAGACACGTATATTTTATGGACTGTTTTTGGCTATGAAGTGGCCAACTTGGGTTGATTTTAGATGGGTTTAAAGGAACTCTAAGAGACTTAAGTGAATTCAATTTAGAAGAATGAGTTGATCCCAGGTTATCGCTCGGGGTGGATTGGACGTATTTCCTTTTTAATGATTTCAATTTCTTATATTTGAGATAGGTTCCTTTAAGGAGATAAAACAACATCATCACTTACTGGTTTAATGCCTACACCCTTTAATACTTATCACCTATACACTTGAAGGATCAAAGTTTTGCGCACTTCAAGGTAAAAGTTCGTATTAGCACTTGAAGTGTGTGGCCTTAAATTCAACAAGTACGATGAAGTTTAAAAATCATCAAATAAAAATCTCAATTAAAGAAGTGATTATACATTAATGAGGTGATAAATAACATCCAATCCAGCCCTTTGCTACCCCCTTGGATCAACCCATAAGTGGGTTAACCCTCCATTGATCCCATGGTTTCAATGGAAGCGGAAAGTAGACTTATGAGGGAGGAAATAGAGAAGTAAAGAAAACAACAAAAATAAAATGATCACTCCACCGTTGTGTGAATAATTTCACAAGGTTTGGTGTGAATAAATTCACACCTTGATCCAACGGTATCAAAGTGATATGAAGAACAACAGAATAAGAGTAGAAGAAGAACTTTTATTAAGAAAATAAAGTGAATTGAACAACTTACATGTGAAAGACAAATTTGAGACAACAAAATTGCAGCATAACATTACAATTGAACAAAGCATCCAAGATCCTTCAATCCTCCAACACCACTGCCTTAAATAGGCATTTTTGAGCCCTTGGGTCGAGCCTCCAACAGTCCAAGTCTCCTCAATTAATTGTGGTAGGCCATAGGTGGGTGGAAAGTAAGGGAGAGTTGATTTTTCCACCCTTGACCCGAGGTGGCAGCCAACTTTCCTTCACCGAACATACGCGCTTCTAAGACCTTCTAGATGGCCGAATCAGAGTGGGCCATAGAAGAAGAAAATGGAGCTCCGGATGTCTTCTAACCGCCTGTAAAATTTGGGCCCATTTGGAGTTGTGGATTCCGAGATATGATCATATTAGTGGACTGTTTTTTCTGGGCCGCAGAATCTGTCCCAAAATTTTATCTCTAACTTGGGCCGCCTAAATGACCACAATGTAGGCCGAATTAGCATTGGATCCTGAAGAGTGATTTGTTCCTGTACATGTCTTCTAGCATCCCACAAAATTTGGGATTCATTGGGCCTGTATGTTGAGCCCCACAGTCTCATCAGTGGGCTGGTGTCCAATCTGACTTCTCCAGAATTGCTTCCTTTCATCACAAAATATCCCCATCTTCTTCCATGAATTCTCCATTGATCCTTAAATGAAACATGATCATATTGAAGTGTAAATCAATTTACCAAAATATCAAATTGAAATATGGATAATTACATTCCTTAAAATCAGATGAATCATTGGGTACTTTAAATGATGTTAAAAAATGTACCACATAATAGTGCATTTTAAGAAGGTATTACAATCATAATGTGAAATGATGTTCAAAGTGTAAAATGCACTAAAATGGTGTTTATGAATAATAAATAACATGAATATTATATATATTAACAATGAATATTAGCCTCATTTAGTGGCTAATCACACCCCCCGACTTGAGTTTTGCTAGTCCCGAGCAAAATATATCTTAACAATATGAAATTCGAATTCCCTTTTCCAAAAACATTTTAATACACAATGATCACCAAAAACCCTTATACCAAACAATCCTGAAACCCATCAAAATAATTTAATACATGATAGTTTCATAAGCAGATTCCAATCCCAAGCCCATTCCTTTGTTCAAATTCATTGCCATATTTCATCCAATATCAATTAAGTATGAGGATGTGTTGTGCATCACGATAGACATGGAGATTCATTTTTATTCAAGGGGGGAATGATGGAAGCGCTAGGTGGAATCACATTTCAATATTAAGATGAGTATTCATTTTTTTTATTGTATTATTATTTTTTTGTTTTTTTTTTGTTTTTTTTTTGCAATTTTGCCATGGTAATTGAAGTTGCACTCAAAAGAGTCAACCCCTGTAACGAGACTTTGCCGATGACTCCCAGGCTCAATGACCTTAGGGCACCAAGTGAAGCCCACATACTCGGGCATCATCTCGAGTTAACTCAGTCAAAAACAAATTCAAATTGCCAAAAATAGAGATAAAATTACTAACTCTGGGCCAGACAACTATGGAGTCACGATCCCCAAGTGCCGAAAGCCACGCATTAGGTCATTTCATTGCTCTACGCGCAAATTTTTTTTTTTTGATTTTTTTTTTTTGATTTTTTTTTTTGAATACTCATATTAAACTAAAATGATCACCAAATCTATGCTATTTATTTAGGGGACCCCATGAACTTAAACTAATACCCCACTATCCAAAGGACGTGCATTGTGATTTTTTTTTATTTGGATGAAAATATAAACGATGAAATATCACATTGGACAGCCACACTTTTCAAAATCTATGCTCATGAAATTATACATGGATTAAAATCAGAATTAGGGTATGCTAAATTATTTGATATTCAGTTTCAAAGTGTGCAATGTGTATTACCATGTTCAAAGTTAAAGAAATTTTTCCTTCCATTTACACATTTTTTTTTTCAAATCATTCATTTTTTTTACACAAAAACATTTTTTTTATTTTATCTCCCCCCCAACTTAAAACAACACTGTCTCCAGTGTTTGAAGAAATGAAAATTTAGAAGGGGGTAGAGGAATAAAAGGGGAGTTCAATAAGGAAATTGAAATATTAGGATCATGGAATGAAGTCACCTGGTGGTTGAAGTTTGAAGTTCTTGCTGCTCCAATTTCGTCATTTGATCTCTTGGGGGATGTAGGCACCTCTTTGATTGAACATGTATCACCCAAAATAGTACCTGAACCATAAAAAGAAGAACAAACCAGACAAAACAAACAACACAACGACTTATTTTATTCCAAGTATCATCATTTTTATGGTTTTTCCTGTTTTTCTGTTTTTTTTAAATCAAACTAATGATACATTGTGTTCTTTTAATTTTCTGGGTAAGGTATTACTCAGGGATCACACCGCGTGACACGGATGAATACGGTGCTCCCCTTTCATACCCATCCATACTCATAATAGAAGAACAGGTCAACAGTTTTTTTTTAAAATATAAAAATGATTATTTAATCCTATTTAAAATATAAATTTTATTAAAACAACAAAATGATAGGAAACTTGAAAACCATGGGTTGCCTCCCATGCAGCGCTTTGTTTAACGTCGTTAGCCCGACATGGACCCTAAATCTATCAATTTTTTCCTGATTCATAGGTTGCTCAGTTAACTCAACCTCTATTTCCTGTTTATTGAATGATTCAATGAATGGTTTTAACCTTTGACCATTGACCTTGAAAATGTAACCACTTGTGGGATCTTGAATCTCTACTGCCCCATGGGGGTACACATGATGCACTATGAAAGGTCCGGACCATCCAAACCTTAACTTTCCCGGGTGTAAATGAAGTTTTGAACTATACAAGAGCACAAATTTTCCCAGTTCAAAATGTTTGACCTTGATATTCCTAGATTGGTAGGCTTGAACTCTAGCTTTATTTATCCTTGAATTTTCATAAGCCTCCATCCTTAGTTCCTCCAGTTCATTGAGATCTAATTTCTTTTTTGTTCCGGCCAATGAGAGGTCATAATCCATTTTCTTAATTGCCCAAAAGGCCTTATGCTCAATTTCAACAGGTAAATGACATGCTTTTCCATAAACCAACCTATATAGGGACATTCCTAGGATGATTTTGAATGCTGTACGATATGCCCAAAGAGCATCTAAGAGTTTCTCAGACCAATCTTTCCTAGAGGGGTTGACAGTTTTTTCAAGAATTTGCTTAATCTCCCTATTTGCTAACTCAATTTGACCATTGGTTTGAGGATGGTATGCAGTGGAAACTTTATGAGAAATACCATACTTAGACATGAGTGAAGAGAATGGGCGATTGCAGAAATGGGTTCCTCGATCACTGATTATAACCCTAGGAATTCCAAATCGAGAAAATATGTGCTCTTTCAGAAATCGGATCATAACATGATGGTCATTAGACTTGGTGGGAATGCCTTCAACCCATTTTGAGACATAATCAACAGCTAAAAGGATATAGAGGTATCCCCTAGAGTTTGGGAAGGGTCCCATGAAATCAATTCCCCAACAATCAAATATTTCAACCATTAAGATGGGAGTGAGTGGCATTTGATTTCTTTTTGTGATGGACCCTACTTGTTGACACCTAGGACAACTTTGACAAAATGTGTAAGAGTCCCTTGAGAGGGTGGGCCAGAAGAGACCACATTGAAGAATCTTAGCAGATGTTTTTTTAGAGGAAAAGTAACCTCCACATGCCTCACTATGACAGAATTTAAGGATGGACTCTTGTTCAGATTCTGGGACACACCTCCTAATGACTTGGTCATGGCAGAACTTATAGAGGTATGGATCATCAAACACATAGTGTCTAACATCAGAAAGGAATTTCCTTCGAGCTTGAGTCCCTAAGAATTTTGGAATGACTTCTGTAACTAAGAAATTGGCTATGTCGGCATACCAAGGGCAGTCACTCACAGAGTATAGGTGTTCATCAGGAAATGAATCAGACACAGAAAGGTGATTTGAGTTGTCCTTGAATTCCATCCTAGAGAGGTGATCAGCTACAACATTTTCAACGCCCTTTTTATCCTTGATTGTGAGGTCAAATTCTTGTAAGAGAAGGACCCACCTAATCAGTCTAGCCTTAACATCTTGTTTTTGGAAGAGGTATTTTAGTGCAGAATGGTCAGTGAACACAGTGATGGGGGATCCTAAGAGGTAGGACCTAAACTTCTCTAAAGCAAACACAATAGCAAGTAACTCCTTTTCAGTAGTGGTGTAGTTGATTTGTGCATCATTTAAGGATTTGCTTGCATAAGCAATGACATAAGGAGTTTTATCACAACGTTGTCCCAACACAACTCCTATAGCAAAGTCACTGGCATCACACATAAGTTTGAAAGGAAGGTTCCAATTTGGAGATTTCATGATGGGGGAAGAGGTGAGAGAGGATTTGAGGGTTGAGAATGAACCCTCACAGCTTTCTGTCCAAACAAATGGAGCATCCTTTACTAGGAGAGCACAAAGGGGACGAGATAATGAACTAAAGTCTTTGATGAATCTTCTATAGAAACCAGCATGTCCTAAGAAAGACCTCACTTGACAGTTTTGGGTGATGGAAGGTGACGAATGATGTCAACCTTGGCTTTATCAACTTCAATCCCCCTACCTGAGACCAGATGGCCTAGAACTAGTCCCTCTTTAACCATGAAATGACATTTTTCCCAGTTTAGGACTAGATTATTTTCTTCACATCTTGACAAGACTCTCTACATTCCTCAGACATCCCTCAAATGTATCTCCAAACACAGAGAAGTCATCCATGAAGACCTCTAGAAAATCCCTTACCATGTCTGAGAAGATTTCCATCATGCACCGTTGGAAGGTTCCAGGGGCATTGCATAACCCGAAGGGCATGCGTTTGAAAACAAAGGTTCCGAATGGACATGTGAATGTAGTCTTCCCTTGATCCTCTAGGGAGACCTCAATTTGATTATACCCTGAGTACCCATCTAAGAAACAGTAGAACGCATGACTTGCCACTCTCTTAAGGACTTGGTCAATGAATGGTAAGGGGAAATGATCCTTCTTGGTAAATGAGTTTAGCTTCCTATAGTCAATGCAGACCCTTCATCCACTACTCACCCTTGTTGGAAGAATCTCTCCATCCTCATTGGTTATCACTGTGATTCCAGCCTTTTTTGGAACCACTTGGATTGGGCTCACCCATTCACTCTCAGCTATGGGATATATGATACCAGCTTTTAGCAATTTTAGGAGTTCTTTTCTTACTACCTCCATGAGATTAGGATTGAGTCGCCGTTGAGGTTGACGACATGGCTTTGAATCAGATTCCAGAACAATCCTATGAGTCCCGATAAGTGGGCTAATCCCAGGAATATCAGAAAGGGTCCAACCAATGACTTTCTTATGCTTCCTAAGGACATCTAGAAGCATCCTCTCATGATTGGCTTCAAGAGAAGAAGAAATGACAATAGGATGTGTTTGATTGTCCCCTAGGAAAGCATACTTGAGTGCAGCGGGAAGTTCCTTCAATTCAAGATCAGGTTGGTTCGGAATTTCAGCAGAAGATTGGGACATTGGATCAAGTTCAATTTCTTTTTTTAGAGTTTCAGATAGGATTGATTCCCCACATGTAGAAGTTTCAGCTACTAGATTGGCTTGATCAGATTTAGGGAAGAAATTTGGAGTGGTCTCCATGAAAGTGGTTTCTTGAAAGGTTTCACTGATTGTTGGACCTAAGACTTCATCATAAGAGCAATTTGAAAATGATTCAAGCCAATGAGATAAACTTCCTTCATATGAACAAAGGAAATCAATATCATCCTGACTTAAACATTCAGCAAATATTCCTTGATGTTCTATGGATTCATTATCAATACTTCCTATCATGTTTACTTCATGAATGTCCTCGTTATCCCCTATTTGTGAGCTTGCATTATAGATGTTCAAGTCTAGACTCATGTTCCCAAAGGTGATGGTCATGTTCCCATTTCGGACTCGGATAACAGAGTTGATTGTTGCAAGAAAAGGACGGCCAAGGATGATTGGGGTTTGTTCCTTATTTCCTAAGTTTGGATGGTTGTCAAGGACAATGAAGTCAGCAGGGTAGATGAAGTTTTCAACCTTTACCAGAACGTCCTTTAAAATCCCCTTTGGAACCCTAATGCTACGATCAACAAGTTGAAGTGTGACAGATGTGGGTTGGAGTTCTTCTAGGCCTAACTGGCAGTACACGGCATAGGGGATGAGATTGACACTAACACCTAGATCACACAAGGCCTTGACAACTTTGCTTTCTCCTAGTTCAACATTGATGTAAGGGCAACCCGGGACTTTCAACTTAGGAGGAATGGTCCCTTGAATGGTGGTACTCACATTAGCAGCCAAAAGGACTTGGTTTTTATGTGAAAATTTTCTTTTAATAGTGCACAAGTCCTTAAGGTACTTTGAGTAGGCAGGTATGGTTTGGATGACATCGAGAAGGGGAATGTTCAACTTGACTTGTGAAAAGATTTCCCTCAATGTTTCACTCAATTCAGGCTTGGTTTTCCCCCTCATGCATTGAGGAAATGGTGCAGGTTGTGGGGTTGTTTGTTGAAGAGTTGTTTCTTTGACAATGTTATCATATTTTTCAATTTGATCATTTGGTTCATTTGAATTTTCATCCAAGTTTGAATCTTCATGTGGGTTTTGAATTAGTTGTTCAGGTTTTTCAATTGATTTCCCACTCTTAAAACAGTCACAGCCTTTAGTTGTTCATGAGTTGTTTGAGTACAACTTGACTCTCCCCTTGAAGTTGAGGATGGCACCGCCTGAGTAGGCATGGGTGCCTTTCCGGTTTTGATGGTTTGAAGTTCTTGTTTTAGGGAAGAGACTTCTGAGTTCATCCTCTCCATTTGTTTGCACAGTTGTTCTAGTAGGCTTTGTGGAACAGTTTGGGTTGGTGCTTGAGAAGATTGGTTTATCCCAGGGGGATATTTTGTAGGTGGTATGGTTTGTTGAAAATGGACCGATGGCTGTTGGTATTGGATAGGTTGGGTTTGGAACTGGTTATGAGTTTGGTAGTTCTGATGGGGGTAAGGATTTTGTCCCTGTGGTTGGCTAGGTTGTTGGTTATCTTTCCAGCGAAAGCTTGGGTGGTCATTATACCTTGGGTTGAAGTTGTTTTGGTATTGAGGCTTTTGAACGTTCAAAGCATTTACTTCCGCTGGGGGTCCTCCTAAAAGAACATCCTTGATGGATGGAATGGTTGGGCAGTTGTCTGTCTTATGGTCATGTTTGTCACAAATTGTGCAAACAGGGTCTACAGTTTGGATTTCATGGACTTTCCTAAAGTCTATTTCTTCAACCTTCCTAGAGAGTGCTGCGAGTTTAGCCCTAAGGCTTTCCTCTTCTCTAAGTGTATGAATTCTAGAAGTTCTTTGTGCCTTTTCAGAATAAGGTGAAGTTCCCCATGTTTGGTTTTGTTCAGAAAGGCTTTCTAGATACTCGTAAGCATCATTTGGAGCTTTGTTTTTAAAGGTTCCATTACACATCATGTCAATGAATTGTTTGTTCCCCGGACCCAACCCTTCATAGAAAATTCTCACTTGTTCAGGAATAGAAAAACCATGGTGTGGAACCATGTTTAGAGTGTCTTTGAACCTCTCCTATGTTTCATAGAATGACTCTCCCTCTTTTTCAAAAAAGTTTTGGATACTCTTTTTAAGTGCAATTGTTTTGTGGTGGGGAAAGTATTTTTTGTAGAATTCTCTTTGTAGTTGGTACCGAGAGTTTATGGATGATGGTCTCAAATTGTTTAGCCAATTTTTAGCTCGATCCTTTAAAGAAAAAGGAAATAGCCTCATCTTAGCTGATTCTAGTTGATGTGGGGGACACATGGTTTCTACAATGTCATTGAACTCCTTAATGTGAAGGTAGGGCATCTCGGACTCCATTCCATGGAATGTGGGAAGATGATTTAGGACATGGGGTTTAAAGATGTAGTTGACATCTCCTAGGGAATTGTGTCTAATGCATGATGGGGCATTGGTCCAGGAAGGTGTGAGGTAGTCATTCATGGTTTGATCCATTGCATTCCCCAAGTTTGGGGCTGCCTCATTTGGGTTTCCATTTTGGTTCCCACCCGGGTTTATGAGTTGGTTTCTTTGAAGACCTTCCATTGAAATAGGCTCAATTTTTGACTCGGGGGTATTAGGAAGATTGTGATCTAATGGAAAGAGTTCCCTTGGTGTACTTGACTCCCCAACCCCAGGACTATCCACCCTAACTAGACGGTTTGATTGATCGCTGGTGTAGGCGGACATGCGCCAAAAGAAAAAAAAACGAGAAAGGGACAAGATAAGAGAATTTGGATGAGAAAAGAAGAAATGAGGGAGAATAGAATGGGTGTTTAGATGACTTACTTGGGTCCCTGACAACGACACCAAAATTTGATTCTCGCTCAAATTTACCCAAGAGAAGAAGGTAAGACGGTTCTTGTAGTTTAGCTTGGGTTGTCGAATCCTCAGAGACCTAAGAAGTAACCTATAGACACGTACATTCTATGGACTGTTTTTGGCTATGAAGTTGCCAACTTGGGTTGATTTTAGATGGGTTTAAAGGAACTTTAAGAGACTTAAGTGAATTCAATATAAAAGAATGAGTTGATCCCAGGTTATCGCTCGGGGTGGATTGGGCGTATTTCCTTTTTAATGATTTCAATTTCTTATATTTGAGATGGGTTCATTTAAGGAGATAAAACAACATCATCACTTACTGGTTTAATGCCTTTACCCTTTAATACTAATCACCTATACACTTGAAGGATCAAAGTTTTGAGCACTTCAAGGTAAAGGTTCGTATTAGCACTTGAAGTGTGTGACCTTAAATTCAACAAGGACGATGGAGTTTAAAAATCATCAAATAAAAATCTCAATTAAAGAAATGATTATACATTAATGAGGTGATAAATAACATCCAATCCAGCCCCTTGCTACTCCCTTGGATCAACCCATAAGTGGGTTAACCCTCCATTGATCCCATGGTTTCAATGGAAGCGGAAAGTAGACTCATGAGGGAGGAAATAGAGAAGTAAAGAAAACAACAAAAATAAAATGATCACTCCACCGTTGTGTGAATAATTTCACAAGGTTTGGTGTGAATAAATTCACACCTTGATCCAACGGTATCAAAGTGATATGAAGAACAGAATAAGAGTAGAAGAAGAACTTTTATTAAGAAAATAAAGTGAATTGAACAACTTACATGTGAAAGACAAATTTGAGACAACAAAATTGTAGCATAACATTACAATTGAACAAAGCATCCAAGATCCTTCAATCCTCCAACACCACTGCCTTAAATAGGCATTTTTGAGCCATTGGGTCGAGCCTCCAACAGTCCAAGTCTCCTCAATTAATTGTGGTAGGCCATAGGTGGGTGGAAAGTAAGAGAGAGTTGATTTTTCCACCTTTAACCCGAGGTGGCAGCCAACTTTCCTTCATCGAACAGACGCGCTTGTAAGACCTTCTAGATGACCGAATCAGAGTGGGGCATAGAAGAAGAAAATGGAGCTCCGGATGTCTTCTAACCGCCTGTAAAATTTGGGCCCATTTGGAGTTGTGGATTCCGAGATATGATCATATTAGTGGGCTGTTTTTTCTGGGCCGCAGAATCTGGCCCAGAATTTTATCTCTATCTTGGGCAGTCTAAATGACCACAATGTAGGCCGAATTAGCATTGGATCCTGAAGAGTGATTTGTTTCTATACATGTCTTCTAGCATCCCACAAAATTTGGGATTCATTGGGACTGTATGTTGAGCCCCACAGTCTCATCAGTGGGCTGGTGTCCAATCTGACTTCTCCAGAATTGCTTCCTTTCATCACAAAATATCCCCATCTTCTTCCATGAATTCTCCATTGATCCCTAAATGAAACATGATCATATTGAAGTGTAAATCAATTTACCAAAATATCAAATTGAAATATGGATAATTACATTCCTTAAAATCAGATGAATCATTGGGTACTTTAAATGATGTTCAAAAATGTACCACATAATAGTGAATTTTAAGAAGGTATTACAATCATAATGTGAAATGATGTTCAAAGTGTAAAATGTACTAAAATGTAGTTTATGAATAATAAATAACATGAATATTATATATATTAACAATGAATATTAGCCTCATTTAGTGGCTAATCAAAGATGAAGGGAGCAAATAAGTGAAGTCTTATTCTCTTAAGAAAGTTCTTTGATGGCTTTATAAGTTTGAATTGTGATGTTTGTTGAACTGGTCCTAATGTCAAAGACTTGCGTCAATTATGCTAAGGGAGACACATTGTTTACGGCATGTTGAAGAAGATTTGAGAAGAGGAATTGAAGAAGGCCATGCAAATCTTTATTGCATGAGAAGCTTATTTGAAGACCATGCAAAAAGAAATTAATTGCATGAGGAATGGAGGCAGAATTTGATGGTGAAGATTCAATGAAGATCATGCAAAATATTATTTTGCATGATGATGAAGACCATGCAATATAAATATTATTACATAGGAGTTATTTGATGGCCATGCAAGAATTTATGAAGAAGTTCGAGTGGCTTGATATTAAATTTTATACTTAGAATAATTTTAAGTATATTTGATGGCAGAACTTTATAAAAAAATGAGCCAACCACTCAAGTAGGTTCCAGGTTGGCGACTAGCACCGAGGGTACAATAAACACGCAGATGAGAGACATTACCCTCTATAAAAACATATGTGAAAAAGAGAGATAAGACAGACACCAACCAACTCCTGCTCAGACTCCAATATAAAAGAAAAGCCAAAGTGCACATATGTAATGTCATGCAATAACTACTACAATTGAAAGGAAACTACAAGTATCAAAAGAAACGTAAAGATGACAGCGACCACAAAGTGCAAAGAGCTCCAGCAAAACCCACGAGCTAGTAGTAATCAGCCAGATCTCCAACCTGTTCTAACTGACCTGAAAAATAGTTTATATATACGTAGGGTGAGTATAAAGCATGCTAAAGCACAACGAACAACAAGTGAAACTAACTCGTCACCTAAATAGGTGTACTAAGTTCACAACCTCACCATTACTACTTTTACCAAGTATCGCATACAAGAGCATATAATATAATAAAGAATATCAAGGGCATCCCGCTACCACTTCCTCACTGGTTTGCCGCTTTGCCCCAACGTCTTATGTTCTGAGCATCTCTATCCAAAAAGGCTAGCCCGCAGACACCTGCGCGAAACACCACAATGTGCATCTCGTGCAACACACCACCATATTCACGTAACTCAAAAGTAACCAGGTAATTTCTAAGAGTCATCACAGCTCGCATAACGTGCATCATAAATCCGGTATTATACCTCAAGCCATCACAACCCATACATCGAGTAAGGAACCTCAATCTATCACAACCTACACACGTTATACCTATAGTAGTGAAACTATATCCAGAATACATGTGTGAAATAACCACAAGCCATTACAACCATCTACACACATATATGGTTTCTCAAAAAAATCTACACACATATATGGGGAAAACTAACAGCCGTGCATACTAGCACAAGTCTACCAAGAGAAGAGAGCGGAGCCGAAGGAGGTAGTCAACGATCCATCCTCCCACCGGAATGTTGGGGAAAACACCCCCCAGAGCTCAAAATTCTCGGGGTGTCAATTGCCCTAACCGACAGGGTGAAGTAGCATATGAAAACACAAAAAGTACATGACATAATATAGCTCACAACTACACTATGAGCATAACCTAGTCTCAGACTCAACTGGAGCTAACGTCTCTCGGACTCTCGACTGTTTTTGTTAAGATCATATATCCTATAAGCACACAACCATTTAAAGAGCTACATTAAGTTATTTTATTCTTTTTTATCAATTGCACTTTACGTTAGTTAATTTATTAACCATTAACAATTTTTCACATTACATTACATTAGTTTCACAACAAAGTTCCATACCCTCTAGGCATAAGCCAATCGAATCCACGATTTCTCAGAATTATAACCTCAACATTACATCCCAGCAAGCTCCAATACCGCGGGTTAAACATTTATTCATTTATTACCATCATTACTTTCCATATTATCAGATACTCTAGGAAAACATCCTAAGCTACCGAACAAGGCATACAACTGAGTACATCCATCTGCCTCAAGCGGTGGGGAAAGGAAAACATATAAACAAAGAACCTGATCGTTAACCAAACAACAAATTCAAACAAGCATCCAATTTTCATCTCAACGGATAAGCCCAACTTCAACCTGTTTCGTCACCTCTGGTGTCCTCCTCGACACCCACATGCATATCCCGATGCATCCTGCCACCACACGCATCAACTGCTGCCACAACAATCGGGCCTCCCCGCCCCACATACCACAACAGCTCTCCAGGCTTAGCCATCCTAGGCTCATGTCACATTCGTGCCTCCCCACCCCACATACCACAGGGCTCGTATCTCGAGCACATCACAAGTAGCAGGAAACAAACATAGCAACCGGGTTCTTGGCCCTAAAGCAAGACATCCAACCTTTACACACAACGAGCCCTCGTAGCTCCAAAGCACAAGACACCCGGTCTTTACAAGCAAGCGGACAACTCAGACCCTAGGTATTATCTTTTATAACACAATTGATTCTTATTCCATCTCGAATTAACCGATTCATTATTCATAGATTACAACTACGAGCAACCTAAGCAACAATCACAAGCTGTCACAAATTAATTAAATAATTAATTTAACACGCCTTTAATTGTTTTATCAACAAGTATCAACATGCTTCACATCTTTATTCGATTCCATTAACACATGGAAGATCAAATCATTTAAACATGCTTGCAACATTAAGATTGCAACACACCAGATTCATTAAACATGCCTCTTTAATCTTTTTTTCAATTAATTATCAATTTCGGATTTACGTTCTTTACCAATTCCACATGTTAAATCATGCATAACATGCACAACATAGATATCACACTATCTGGCAAAACAAGAGGCAAACCTGTATCACAGTACAAAACAACAACATCGTCATACGATCGATACCAATTCTTTGATCCGCTTCAAGTAATTATTAAGTTAATTTCATTGTGATTCAAGGGGCTAAATCATGCTAGCTCTAAGATTGCACGTAAATAAAAGAGAAGCAACGAGTCTCGTATCTCAAAAGGATGTCAACGTTCTTCGCCTGAGAACGAACCAACGTTGTGGATCTCGATTGCCTCTCTTGCAAGAAGTACATCCACCCGAGGACGCCGCGCCACAACCGCGCCAACAAACAACCGACAAAACTCCATTAGAAACATGGAGATCAAGCGCCATCACATGACAATGGGGAATGGGAGGAAACAGATCGAAGAAACTGCACGAACGAAGATAGAACATACATTGGATCGAAGACGGATCGAAGTAGGGAATCTAGAGATCGATCCTTGACAAAGGAATCTCCAAAACGTCGAAGAGGGGGGTATCAGGTCGCCTGGAACGAGAGAGAGAGAGAGAGAGAGGTGTTGCAGCCACGAGCTTTGATAACCCGAGCGGCTGAAAACGTTAAAAACGTACATCGGGGATTTACATGACGTGCAATCCCCTTTCACGTCGTGTAATCCTCAGGGTTCGGTTTTCGTCGAAAAACACGTCGCCTTTTTATTTCAAAACCCCGATTTTTTACACGCCGTGAAATCTCAATGCTTCCAACTTTTAGTAGCTGAGCTCCTCCAGACTTCCTCCGAGCTTCCTCCAAGCATGTCGGTCTTCGAAAACGCACAAAGGGTCGATTCACGTGGATCCGAGCTCTTACATTAGATATCACTCAAAACATTCTCATCCTCGAGAATCCAAAACCAACCCAAAGAGGAAATAGAAATGGGGTCATCTGAACAACCATCCCGCGAGATACCTCTCAAGACTCTCGCCACCATAGGAGTTCAACCACCTCATAAAGGGAACAACGCGAAACCACGCAACAACTGCAACCAGCTCCTAAACACTCTTCTGGAGGAGATACCTTTCAAAAAAATAGCAAGCCACAACAAGCAACAAGAGAAAGCCATCTCATAAACCAAAAAAGGTCTACAACCACAAAACGGACAACGTTACAAGAGAAGAGCTAAACATTAAACAACTCGGGGTACTGAGCACATATCTGCAACTCACATTCCCAAGTACTCTCCTCCATGCCACTGTGTCGTCATATGACACAAACCAAGGGGATATCACGTCTGCGCAACACCTTATCCTGGCGGTTTCGGATCTCTACAAACTGCTCCTCGAAGGTGCATCATTGTCAACATCGATCTCGCCCCAATCGATGACGTGAGTCGTCATGAAGATAATGATGGAGTTGCGACATGTGAAAAACATCGTGGATCCGGCTCATCTGCGGAGGAAGTGCTATCCGATATGCCATGATTCCAACACAGGCTAACACCTCGAAAGGCCCAACAAATCGGGGAGAAAGCTTACTCCCATGAGCAAACTTTCACTGCCCACGATGGGGAAGTCACCTTCAGGAACACATGATCCCCAACGTCAAACTCCAGAGGTCTCCTCCTATGATCGACATAGGGTTTCTGACGATCCTGCGCTGCTTTCACCCTCTCGCGAATCACCTGAACCATCTCCGTTGTACTTCGTACTAGTTCTGACCCAAGAATTGTTAATTTTCTGACCCCAGTCCAGCACCACAGAGAACGGAAAGGTCGGCCATATAAGGCTTCAAACGACACCATACCGATGATGGAGTGAAAACTATCGTTGTAAGTGAACTTTGAAGGTTCCGGGCGCAGCGGAAGCTCGTGGGTGGATGTGCCCACTTGGCCTTTTGTCATTAGCAATAATCAATCCGGGATCAATACGACGATAAACACCGGTCTCTATGGATCGATTCACAGAAATAGACAAAGAAGAAGAAAGGTCTCAGAACCACAAAAGTGGATCATCACAAGTTGATTATAATTAATTTAATTAATTGACAAGAAGTACCTTTTGGATGTTCTTTCTTCGTTGATATTCTCGATCACGTTCCGATGTGATTCGTCGTTGCGTCGCAGATGCCAAGTGTAGACTTCCTCTAACGGTGATCCACACGTGCACCACGTATCTCTGGACGTTGCCAAAGGAATTTCCGGGTGCTAGCGTGGAGAAGCCTTTGCTTGCGTTGTCCGCCTTAGATCGCCTTGATCCGATGGTGGTGGATCTCTCTCGGTCTTGAGAGTCTTCTTGGAAAAATGGAGTTCTTTCGGTCTTGAGAAAATTCTCCAGAATTGTTGTGCACAATGATTCTCTTAGGAAAGGAGTTGGGGTTGTGAGGATATTTATAATCGGGTTTGAGGTTGTAAAGTTATGACAATAAATAAACGCGTTACGCGTTTTGTTTATTTAATTAACTCTTCTGAAAACCCCATGTCGAGTCATTAATTCCTTGACATGCGCCCACACTGATTATAATAAATATCATTTAATAAAATGATATTATTTCCTCAAAATCCCGATTGGAAAAACTACACGGCGTGTAATCATAAATACACGTCGTGTACTTGTTTTTCATTGAAAAGTACACGGCGTGTACATTCAATGTACACGGCGTGTATATCTTGTTTTCATTTATTCATTTTCTTTCCAAAATGAAAACTAAACGACGTGTACATTCAATAATACACGGCGTGTACTTGTTTTCAAAATAAAAACTACACGGCGTGTACTTTGTTTTCATTTATTCTTCCTCCAACATTAAAACAATTTAGGCTTCCTTGAATAATTATTAAACCACGTATGAGAATAATCTTTATTCCACTTGAGGTACTTGAATACACTTAGTGTATGACCCTCTAGGCCTCTTTCTCGTTGGCATTAGGCGGGCTTGCCTAAAGTGCAAGATTACTGTCTAGCAACGGGTCAAGGCACCTAAGAGAAAGAAGTTGACGCTGCATTGACGTGTCACCTCATACCAACGCTTACCGTGTAATTTAATCCCTTTGTCTCAATATCTCATCAAGCAGGTTTCATGGAAGTGTCATAAACCTATATGCTTGATCCGTCGTTCTTTGACTACCTGAAATAAACTCGTCGTTTCACCATGACCATGGAATTTCATGCAACAGTTCGATTTCAATCAAAGGGCCGAGATATCAACTTCCATAAAGGGAAGAGACAAATCCTTCCCCGACCTATCCATTAACAACATGTCATTCGTGATGCACCCAACGTACCCTACTTCCCGCCAACTGTCTTCGTGACGGTTTTCGTCAGCAAATCTAAGTGTGCGAGTCATGACATGAGTTAATGATAATCTTCCAGTCTAAGGACCATGACACACGCTCGTAGATAGTAATGTCCGATGACACCAAGACATGCAGAATTACTACAGGCGGGTCTGTTCTCATAATCTCGTATCTTGGAGATTACCAAGTGCGAACTCCATGAGAGAGTCTCGTTTTCTTACGAGTACTCGCACATGACGGTCTGTATACTATGTGTCCTATCATAGTATGTCATCCAACCGTAGAACTTTATTTAAGAATATTGTTATAACACTTCAAGGTTTTCATCATAGCGGGGATCTGCCATGACTTCATTAATGCAACAGATATTTCAGGACATTATTATATTATAGTCGTGCAGAACAATGAACAATATATAATAAGTGTACATTCATGTAATCAAAGTACAAAACAATTGGTTCTCAGGACACCAACCCTAACAAACTCCCACTTGGACTAGAGCCAACTGCCTACGACTTTTAGTCCGCTAGACCTCACATGATGATCATGTTTCTGCTGAGTCAAGGCTTTAGTCAAGGGGTTCGCCACGTTGTCTTCCGTGGAAATACTGCTCACTGCAACTTCACCTCTCTGAGTGATACTTCCGAAGTATGTTCTTTGTCCGCTGATGTGACATTGGCTCTTTTGCAAGTGCCACCACTGCAGTATTATCACAATAGAGTGTGATAGGATCTTTACTGCCAGGTACTACATCCAGCTCTTGGACGAAGCTTCGCATCCATACTGCTTCTTTAGCTGCCTTAGAAGCTGCGATATACTCGGACTCTGCTGTAGAATCTGCGACCACACCTTGCTTTGAGCTCTTCCAGCTCACTGCACCTCCATTCAAACTGAAGATGTATCCAGTTTGGGACTTCATGTCATCTTGATCAGTCTGGAAACTAGCATCTACATGTCCTCTGATGACTAGTTCCTCATCTCCTTCATAGACCAGGAACATATCCTTAGTACGCCTCAAATACTTAAGGATAGTCTTGACTGCCATCCAATGGCGGTCTCCTGGATCAGCTTGATATTTGCCTACCGCACTTAATGCGTAAGCAACATCTAGCCTTGTACATAGCATGACATACATGACTGACCCAATCATGGATGCATAAGGAATCCTTGCCATTTTCTTTCTTTCCTCGTGTCTGAGGACACATTTTCTTGGAAAGATGAATGTCATGTGACACTGGCAACAATCCCCTCTTGGACTGTTCCATACTGAATCTCTTCAGTATCTTGTCAATGTATGTTCTTTGACTTAGGCCCAGCATTCTCTTGGATCTATCACGATGGATCTTGATCCTAAGAATATATGTTGCCTCGCCCAAGTCTTTCATAGAGAAGCATTTATCCAACCATGTCTTACCTGACTGTAAGACAGGTACTTCGTTTCCAATTAGCAATATGTCATCAACATATACTATTAGGAAAACGACTGTACTTCCACTAAACCTTTTGTAGACACAAGGCTCACATTCGTTCTTAACAAAGCCAAATTCTGTTACGGCTTCATCAAAATGAATGTTCCATGACCTTGATGCTTGCTTTAATCCATAAATGGATTTCTGCAACTTGCATACCTTGTTGGCATCCTTTGGAGTCACAAACTCTTCAGGTTGTGTCATGTAGACATCTTCCTGGAGGTTCCCGTTAAGGAATGCTGTTTTGACATTCATTTGCCAAATTTCATAGTCATGGTAAGCGGCAATGGCCAATAGGATTCTGATGGATTTCAGCATCGCAACCGGTGAAAAGGTTTCATCATAGTCAATTCCTTAACGCTGTCTAAAACCTTTTGCAACCAGTCGTGCCTTATAGGTGCTGACTTGCCCCTCCATGTCCAGTTTCTTCTTGAATACCCATTTATTACTAACAGACTTTACATTAACTGGAGGGTCTACCAAAATCCAGACTTGGTTTTGGTACATGGAATCCATTTCAGAATTCATGGCTTCTTGCCACTTGGCAGCGTCTGTGCCTTCAACTGCTTCCTTGTAGGTAAGAGGATCATCATTGTCAACCAATAATGAGTCACCATCCTCGGTGACAAGAAAACCATATCGTTCTGGTTCTCTCACCTCTCTCGTGCTCCTACACAGTTCTTGTGTCTCTGGAACAGATTGTTCTTCCACGGGGCTTTGTGGAATCTGTTCTTGTACCAACTCTTGTGTATCTTGAGACTTGACTTCATCGAAG
Organism: Viscum album; assembly: GCA_963277665.1. Lineage (NCBI taxonomy): Eukaryota > Viridiplantae > Streptophyta > Magnoliopsida > Santalales > Viscaceae > Viscum > Viscum album. Next base: position 551,514,083 of record OY728156.1, read on the forward strand.
TCTATCTCGCTCCCACTATCTCTTTTGGAGATGTGCTCCCTCTCAAGGAATATGGCGTGACTTGCCACCGTTGCCTTTTTATCTGAGGGGTTGTATAGGTAATATCCCCTTGTTTCTTTGGGATATCCTATAAAGATACACTTTGTGCCTCGGGGTGCAAGCTTGTTACCTGAAGAGGCCTTAACAAATGCTTCGCTACCCCACACATGTAAATTTGATAACATGGCTTTGCGTCCACTCCATAATTCGTATAGAATACCATTTATCGATTTAGTTAGCACTTGGTTTAGTATGCGTGCTGCTGTTTGTAATGCATATCCCCAAAAGGATAATGGAAGACTCGTATGACTAATCATTGATCTCACCATGTCCAACAGGGTGCGGTTCCTTTTTTAACTTACGCCATTCCACTGAGGCGTGTAAGGTGGAGTGAGTTGAGATAGAATCCCAAACTCCCGTAAGAAATCAATGAAGTTCTGATTAAGATATTCTCCTCCTCTGTCTGAGCGGAGTTTCTTAATCTTCTTACCAAGCTGGTTCTCAACTTCATTCTTGTATTCTTTGAACCGATCAAAAGAATCTGACTTATACCTCATTAATTAAATATATCCATATCTACTAAAATCATCAGTAAAAGTTATGAAGTACAAGAACCCACCCCTTGCTTCAACTGGAAATGGTCCACACACATATGTGTGAACTAATTCTAGAAGCCCTTTAGCTCTTTCACCTTTCCCACTAAATGGGGCTTTGGTCATTTTGCCTTGTAGACACGCATAACATACACCAAGTGGTTTTAGTTCAAAAGAATCTAAATACCCATCTTGATGTAATTTTGTCAAACGTTTCTCATTGACATGACCTAGCCGGTGATGCCAAAGTTGGGTGTGGTACGAGTCATGTGAATTAACTTTGTCATCGATTGTCATTACTTGGTTTGTGTAGTCTAACACATAAAGGCCGTTATATAAATGTGCCCTACCAAAACAAATGCTATCTTTATAAAAGTAGTAACATTCATTTCCAAACTTGAAGATGAATCCATCAGTATCTAATCTGGATACTGAAATAATGTTTTTAGTAATAGAAGGCACATAATAACAACCCTTAACACCAAGATCATTCCAGTTGGCAATGTGAGGTGGTAGTCCCCGACAACTACAGCAGCAAGTCTGACTCCGTTGGCTGCTCGTGGATCTACCTCATCTTGGTCAATCTTTCTGAATCTACTTGGTTCCTGTATTTGGATACAGATGTGAGCACTACAAACAATATCTAATACCCAATTAGTAGAAACAAATAGATTGCATTCGATAACAAACGCATCTGAAGCTTCCCCTTGCTTCCTTGGCTGGGTGCAGTTTTTCTTCCAGTGACCCTTCTTGCCACATGTGAAACAAACAGCCTCCCGTTCTCTTGCCTCCCCTTTGATCTTCCTTTTCTTGGAAGGCCTTGAAGAAGCTTTGGGTTTAAAGCTCTTCGCCTTCCCTTTCCTTTTATTCACCGTAAGGACAGAAGGCTTTTCACGCTTCATATCATTGCCCACTTGGCGAATGAGGATAAGGAGATCAGATAGAGACTTCTCAATGTTGTTCATGTTGAAATTTACAACAAAGTTAGAGAAGCTCTAGGGGAGTGATGCGAGAATAAGATCGGTACCCAGTTTTTCGGGGAGTTTAAACCCTAGAACCTCCGAGCGCTCAATGTAGCCAATGAGCTTGACTACATGAGGCCCAGCTGGGGCACCCTCTCCAAGCTTGCTCTGGAATAGAGGCTTGGAGATCTCAAACCTTTCTTGTCTTGCTCTCTCCTGGTATAGACCACGGAGGTGCTCGAGTATGCTATAGACATCCATGTCTTCATGAGACTTCATGAGCTCACTAGACATTGATGATAGCATCAAACATTGAACGTCGAGTGCATCGTTCAAATGTTGATCATAGACCAGGAAATCTTCATCACTCGCCCCTTGGGCAGGAGAATCAGGAAGTGAGGACTCCAGCACGTAAAACTTTCGTTCATGGCGTAGGATAACCCGAAGGCGCCTAAACCATTCCTGAAAGTTACTGCCGGTGAGGATATTATCTTTATCCAGAATTGATCGCAGAGAAAAGGTGTTTGACGAGTTTGTCATTTTGATTCTACAAATTAAAAGAGCAGATTTATCAGTACCTTCTCGATTACATTTTATGAAAAATAATAAAATTTTTATTAAGTCTCCCACTATTTTATTAAGTCCCAATGGCCCTGACCATTGAACTCGGAATGTCCAGTTGCTTTGACATTCTAGTGGCAAGGATCCATATTCCCCTTCGCATAACCCCAACAAGGGTTGGTCAAGCTATTTGAAGGTATTTAGATAGGCAGGTCTTTGCCAATTGTGAGCTTACATTTCCTTGATCTGTTGAGTGGACTCCCCAATCCTGAAATCCTGACTTGGATTTCCTCAACACTTGCCTCCATTTTATAACAAGTCTAGTAAGAGCTACTCCTCTTGATGTAAAATGTTTAAGTCAACCCGAAACTTTCATAAGAGCTTCCTTTATAAAAGTAAGTGTCCCAACAAGGGTTGGTCAAACACATAGTTTTATTGAGTCTTGCCCTTAATTAAGTAACGGAAGGCTTGGTCTGACTTAATATGGTATTTGAGGGATTTTACTCTTTATGCGTAGTTTATCATTATCACATGCTTGTTAATATTAAGTGATGCTTGCTTAAGTGATTAACCATGTTCTGATAATGTTTACGCATAGTCCGGTTTTTATTTTATTCCATCTTTGCATGCTTGTTTACTTCATTAATTATGTGATCGCGACAACACATACATAATAAATAAACCATGCAATCAGACAGAAATAAAATAAGATGACATCATCATGAGCTTATATTGGTTAGCTTATCTAGCGGTTTGATAAGCTAACCCTGACTTAGGGAAAAACACCTTGAACCCGATGGTTCGTGTTTTGCAGCTCTCACCTGTCCACCTTTGTATCTTCTTGTGTTGGTTTCGCCTTAGCTTCGGATTTTGAATCTTCTCCTCTGATTTGGGAGATCCTCCATTACATAGGGTTTACATTAAAAGAAACCATGAGCACGCAGACCCTACATTTTATTGGAAGAAGGCTCGCAGGCCAACAAATTTAAATTAAACAAATTTTAAATGAAACCATACACACACAAAGGGTGTTTGGTCTAGCTCATGATCATCCATAGCATGCAACAATATTTACGCATATTTAGTATTCAAATTCCTTTAATCGTTCTTTTATTTAAGATAAGTCGCGCTTGAATTCAATTAATTATGATCTTATAATTAATCAATTCTTTATCTTAAATTCCTTTCTGAATGTCCTTGAGATTCTTCTCATCCATATTCCTTGTACGGGTCTTTGTATTTGGAGGAAACCCGGTGAAATTCTATTTATGGAAAGTACACGGCATGTAGTTTATATTTACACGGCGTGTATTTCTTTTCACCCTTTATCCAAAGTACACGCCGGGGGCTTTGGCGTGTTTTCTCTACTTTGGAAATTTTGGAGTACACGACGTGTTGATTAATCTAAATTAATCTAACATGGCGTGTACTTTTTTGTCACGCGGTTACCGGCCTAGCAATCCCGTGTACGCGATACGTGGCTTCTCCTTGTACACGGTTTCACCTGAGCCGGATCGGACTACACGACGTGTAGATCCAACATACACGCCGTGTATTCCGGTTTCCACGCACTGTTCAGTTCTGGTCAACACGGTGTAATAAATACTTAGGCATACTCAATTCACACGACGTGGTTTGGCGGACCAGTACCGGTTCATTGAACCTAAGTACACGGTGTGTAGTTTTCATTACACGCCGTGTATTCTTGTGTTGTACGGACAAAAAGAGCGGCTCCTCCGGATGAGTTCCTTGTTTTTAATTTAATCAAAATTAAAATTAAAAGTTCGTTTCTGTGATGTGAATCGAGAAACGAAGGAGGAAGAATAGATCTCGTTCATTCAGTTTTATAGAACGATTTATCATGAATTGAATCAAATATAAATGCGTAAATCATCAACGAAAATTAAATAACTATAATTAACGTTGTAACCTCCCTCTGATACCAATTGAAGGTTCCGGGCGCAGCGGAAGCTCGTGGGTGGATGTGCCCACTTGGCCTTTTGTCATTAGCAATGATCAATTCGGGATCAATACGACGATAAACGTCAGTCTCCACGGATCGATTCACAGAAATAGACAAAGAAGAAGAAAGGTCTCGGAACCACAAAAGTGGATTGTCACAAGTTGATTATAATTAATTTAATTAATTGACAAGAAGTACCTTTTGGATGTTTTTTCTTCGTTGATATTCTTGATCACGTTCCGATGTGATTCGTCGTTGCGTCGGAGAAGCCAAGTGTAGACTTCCTCTAGCGGTGGTCCACACGTGCACCACGTATTTCTGGACGTCGCCAAAGGAATCTTTGGGTGCTAGCGTGGAGAAGCCTTTGCTTGCGTTGTCCGCCTTAGATCGCCTTGATCCGATGGAGGTGGATCTCTCTCGGTCTTGAGAGTGTTCTTGGAGGATGAAGTTCTTTTGGTCTTGGGAGAATTCTCCAGAATTGTTGTGCACAATGATTCTCTTAGGAAAGGAGTTGGGGTTGTGAGGATATTCATAATCAGGTTTGAGGTTGTAAATTTATGACAATAAATAAACGCGTTACGCGTTTTATTTATTTCATTAACTCTTTTGAAAACCACATGTCGAGTCATTAATTCTTTGACATGCGCCCACACTGATTATAATAAATATCATTTAATAAAATGATATTATTTCCTCAAAATCCCGACTGGAAAAACTACACGACGTGTAATCATAAATACACGGCGTGTACTTGTTTTTCATTGAAAACTACACGGCGTGTACATTCAATGTAGACGGCGTGTATATCTTGTTTTCATTTATTCATTTCCTTTCCAAAATGAAAACTACACGGTGTGTACATTCAATAATACCCGGCGTGTACATTCAATAATTCACGGCGTGTACTTGTTTTCAAAATAAAAATTACACGGTGTGTAATTATTAATACACGGCGTGTACTTTGTTTTCATTTTATTATTCCTCCAACATTAAAACGATTTAGGCTTCTTTGAATAATTATTAAACCACGTACGAGAATAATCTTAAATTCTACTTCAGATACTTGAATACACTTAATGTGTGACCCTCTAGACCTCTTTCTCGTTGACATTAGGAGGGCTTGCCTAAAGTCCAAGATTACTGTCTAGCAACTGGTCAAGGCACCCAAGAGAAAGAAGTTGACGCTGTATTGACGTGTCAGCTCATACGAACGCTTACCGTGTAATTTAATCCCTTTGTCTCAATATCTAATCAAGCAGGTTTTATGGAAGTGTCATAAACCTATATGCTTGATCCGTTGTTCTTTGACTATTTGAAATAAACTCGTCGTTTCACCATGGCCATGGAATTTAATGCGACAGTTCTATTTCAATCAAAGGGCGGAGATATCAACTTCTATAAATGGAAGATACAAATCATTCCTCGACTTATCCATTAACAACATGTCATTCGTGACGCACCCAACGTACCCTACTTCCCGCCAACTGTCTTCGTGACTGTTTTCGTCAACAAATCTAAGTGCGCGAGTCATGACATGAGTTAATGATAATCTTCCAGTCTAAGGACCATTACACACGCTCGTAGATAGTAATGTCCGATGACACCAAGACATGCGGAATTACCACCGGGGGGTCTGTTCTCATAATCTCCTATCTTGGAGATTACCAAGTGCGAACTCCACGAGAGAGTCTCGTCTTCTTACGAGTACTCGCACATGACGGTCTGTATACTATGTGTCATATCATAGTATGTCATCCAATCGTAGAACTTTATTTAAGAATATTGTTATAGCATTTCAAGGTTCTCATCATAGCGTGGATCTGCCATGACTTCATTAATGCAACAGATATTGCAGGACATTATTATATTATAGTCATGCAGAACAATGAACAATATATAATAAGTGTACATTCATGTAATCAAAGTACAAAACAGTTGGTTCTCAGGACACCAACTCTAACAAAATTTACCAAGGGCAGATGCCTCATCCATGAACCTCCAAAATCTAGGACACACGAGCGCAATCTGCCTTCAAGAGTCTAGATGGTCTATTTCATCTGATCATCCGTCTGCGGATGAAAAGCAGTGCTAAGGCATAACTGAGAATCAAAAGCATGTTGGAGACCTCTCTACACCCTGGAGGTAAAACGAGGATCTCGATTGGAAATGATCGTCCTCGAGACTCTGTGGAGTCTCACCACCACCATCAAAATACCGCATTGACAAAACCTCCACGGAGCTCGACTCCTTGATCGTTATAAAGTGGGCTTATTTCATCAAACGATCCACTACCACCCATATAACGTCATAACATCCCTGAGCTCGAGGCAAACCGATAGCAAAGTCCATCGAGATGTTCTTCTATTTCCACTGAGGAACATCTAACGACTGAAGCGAATCACCGGGAACACGGTGCTCGACCTTCACCTTCTAGCAGACCAAACACCGAGACACAAACCCTGCAACTGCACGCTTCAACCCAAATCACTAAAACTGACCTCTCAAAGCTTGATACATCTTTGTCACGTTTGGATGTACCACCAAAGGCGAACTATGGAACTCTCTGAGCACCATCTCACACATCGCTAAAGGAATGAAAATCCTTACCTGAAACAAGACTCGGTATTGTCTGTCCTCAGGCCAACCAGCAGGGGGCTCGCCACAAACAACTCTGCCTCTCCAGACCTCCACCTCAAGATCCCCTAATTGGGATTCCTCCACCTGCTGCACCAGAGATGACTGCACCATCATTTGAAAAAAACAACCTCTGCCCCCAACTTCTCCCATATCTAGATGCAATGCTGAAAGTTCTTCCATCACCATCCATGAATCACCTGATTCACGCATTGCATCACTATGCAACTTTCTGCCCAGCACATCGGCCACAACATTCCCCTTTCTAGGTGTATATGAAATCTCGAAGTCGTAATCATATAAGAACTCCATCCACGGACGTTGACGCAAGTTCAAGTCATGTTGGGAGAAAACACACCTCAGACTCTTATGATCGGTGAAGACCACAAAACGCTTGTCGACGAGGTAATGTCTCCATAACTTCAGGGCAAACACTACTGCCGCCAACTTGAGATCGTAGGTGGCATATTTACGCTCATGGGGACGTAATTGCTGAGACCCATAAGAAATGATCGATCTCTGCTGCATCAGAACACAACCCAACCCAAGACGCGAAGCGTCATAGAAGACCTCAAATTGAACTCCTTCGGTTGAAAAACAAAGAACTGGAGCACTGACCAACTTCTCCTTCAGATACTTTAAAACTGTCTGACACTGATCAGTCAACAAGAACACTTGATCCTTTTTGGTCAACGCTGTCAGAGGAGTCGCAACTCGAGAGAAATCGGCTACGAACCTCATGTAATAGCCTGTAGGACCAAGGAAACTTCGCACCTCTGCTACTGTCTTGGGGGCTGTCCAAAACACAACTGCTTCTATCTTCGACGGATCCATAACTACTCCCTGCTGGGATACAACATGCCCCAAGAAACGGACTTCTCGAGCCAAAAAATCACACTTCGACAACTTTCCAAATAACTGATCACGACGAACTCCCAATACGGCACACAGATGCTTTGCATGCTCCTCTTCAGACGCGAAGTACACAAGAATGTCATCGATGAATACCACCATGAACTTATCCAGGAACTCACGGAACACAACGTTCATCAACCCCATGAACACAGCTAGAGCATTCATTACGCCGAACGACATCACAACAAACTCGTAATGCCCATGACGACAACGAAAAACAATTTTCGGGATATCTTCATCCTTTACAAGCATTTGATGATATCCTGACCGCAAATCGATTTTCGAGAACCAATTTGCACCCTTCAGTTGATCGAATAAATCATCAATCCACGGAAGAGGGTAGCGATACATAATCACAAATTGTCATCAGCCTTCTTTACGAACAAAACTAGTGCACCCCACGGTGACACACTTGACTGAACAAAATCACACTGCAATAAACCATTGAGCTGTATACGCAGCTCTCACAACTCAGAAGGTGCCATCCTATACAGAGACATCGAGATAAGAGACATGTCTGGCTGTAGTTCGATCCCGAACTCGATCTCTCGTCGAGGGGGCAGCGCTACAACCTCCTCTGGAAAGATATTAGGGTACTCTTATACGACCCTTGGAAACGCCGACTGTTGAACCTCCGACCAACTCAACATCAACTCAACCATCAAGGATGATAAGGACGAGACACGCCTCTGACCCATCTGAGGGTTTTGCTTGCCAACAAACACTGCTAGCTCTCCATCAACATCGAAGAACACAACCTGCCTCCTGAAGGAATCTACAATAGCCTGCACCGAATACAACCAATCCATGCCGATGATGATGTCATATGGTTGTATATGTAAACATAGGAAATCTCCCCAGGAGCGGTGCTGTCCCAACACTAGCTCACAGTCTCTACATACATTAAACAAGTCAGCTCGACCTCCAACTGGCGTAGTCAACGCCAAGGGCACTGGAAGCCTCTCTACCTTGAGTCCCAAAGCATGGACAATGGCAGATGATATGAAGAAGTGTCGCTCCTGGATCAAACAAGGCATGCACCCAAGTAGAAAACAAGCAAATGGTACCTCGAATGACGTCTGACTCGTCCGACGCTGGCAACGCTAAAGCATGAAGTTTACCACGACCTGCTCCACGACTTCTCTGACCCTGGTGAGGACCACCTCTACGGTCGCACTCTACTCTCTGAGGATGGGGAGCGTTCCGGGGCTGTCTTATGCCTGCCCAATCTACGCTCCGCTGATCTCAAACTGGAGCAACCTGCTCCTGTTGCCTCAGCTATAACTGCCTCAACGGAGGAACCTGAAGCGGAATAACTGGTGCACGCTGTCTGCTTAGAAAGGTCGGACACTCTCGCCGCTGATGACCTCGACCTCCATAAGAAAAACATGCATATGATCCCTTAGCATAGGCCTGAGAGCCGCCACCCCCGGAGAAACAAGACATTGAGGGCTGAGACTTACCCTCAGTTGATCGGAAGCTCTTTTGTCCTGACAACTAGGGACCTCGGACCACAACTCTGCTTCGTGAGGAATCCCGACGACTCCCCTCTCATTACGATCCAGTTTTGGCTAACGTCCTCTTGATGAACTCTACCATCACCAGCACCCCGAGATACGTTTTCAACATAAACGGGGTTACCCGATGCTGGATCTCTGGACACAAAACCTCATCAAAATGTCTCGCCTTGACCTCCTCATCTGGAAACAGGTCCGAAGCATATCGTAGAAGGTTTTTGAAACAAATCCCGAACTCTCGCACACCGGAGCTCCCCTGCTGAAGGGTAAGCAGCTCCTGGCGACTGGCTGCCTTCGCAGTCGAAGAAAGAAACTCGACTTTGGACTGGTCTCGGAACTTCTCCTACGCGACCGCCGAATCCTCGCGATCCTTGAGGAAAAAGAACCACCACTGCCTCACTGCCCCATGCACCATCGTCACAACCCAATGATACCTAGTGCTCTTTCCGAGCACAGATCGAACTGAAGGCTATCTCAACCTCCTCCAACCAGTCTTCCGTGACTGCATTTGAAACAAAGCCCTCATACCTCTGCAGACTCTAGCACTGAAACTCTCGGAGTGTCCTCTTCCAAGTGTCGTCGTCGACCTCTACTCCGCGACGATCTGTTGGTGCAACTTGCTGAATATCTTCTGCACGAACTTGATGAGGACGTTGACCTAGAGCCATGCCTGCAAAAGAACAAACAATTAGAGCTCCTAAACCTGGAATATGGAAGATCTCAACATTAATTAATTGTTTTCTTTTATTCATTTTAGGTTAATCTATCCCAAGGTCTACCCATTCAAACACATGCACAACGAAGAATGATGCATGATCCTTTCCTAGGTCTTTACCCTGCAACCAGTATCACCTCGTTTAGTGGCCACCGTAAGCTTAAAGGCCCGTACATCAGATCACAGGGGGCCCTAAATACCTGTATCCATGCCGATCTCCCGTGTTTACAACAGTTTCTAAACTTAGGTGACATCGTTGCCCTACCAGTCCATGCAATGTCACCTGTGCCAAACTCCAAACTCCATCATATCCCTCAACCAGAGATCTGATACCACTCTGTCACGATCCCCTCCCCACAAGGTGTACCCCTCCTGGGCCGACAATAGGAGAAGAGAGACAGTGACACCCGAGTCCCGCCTCTAGTAGGCCCCGGGTTGACGACTAGCACCGAGGGTATAATAAACACGCAGATGAGCAGCATTACCCTCTAAGAGAACACTTGCAAAAGAGAAATAAAATAAACATCAACCAACTCCCGCTCAAACTCTAATATAAAAGAAAAGCCAAAGTGCACATATGTAATATCATGCAAGAACTACTACAACTGAAAGGAAACTGCAAGTACCAAAAGAAAGGTAAAGACGCCAACGACCACGAAGCCCAAACATCTCTTGCAAAACCCACGAGCTAGTAGTAACTAGCCTGATCTCCAACCTGTTCCAACTGACTTGAAAAACAATTTATATATACGTAGGGTGAGTATAACGGTATACTCAGTAGGATCCTTCTCAAAACCTCTTGTGCAAAAGGTAAAGAAAACATGCTAAAACACAGTGAACAACAAGTGAAACTAACTCGTCACCTAAACAAACATACTAAGTTTCCAACCTCACCATGACTACTCTCACCAAGTATCGCATACAAGAGCATGTAATATAATAAAGAATGTACCTCGCTACCACTTCCCCACTGGTTTGCCGCTCTGCCCCAACGTCGCACGTCTTGAGCATCTCTCTCTAAAAAGGCTAGCCCACAAACACCTAGGCGAAACACCACAACGTGCACCTCGTGCAACACACCACCACATCCACGTAACTCAAAAGTACCCAGGTAGTTTCCAGGAGCCACCACAACCCGTATAACGTGTATCGTACATTGGGTATTATACCTCAAGCCATCACAACCCATACACCGAGTAAGGAACGTCAAACCATCACAGCCTACACACGTTATACCTATAGTAGTACTTAGGAAACTATATCCACAATACATGTGTGAAATAACCATAAGCCATTACAACCCTCTACACACATATATGGGGAAAACTAACCGTCGTGCATACCAATACAAGTAACTACCAAGAGAAAAGAGCGGGGCCAAATGAGGTAGTCAACCATCCATCCTCTCACCGGGATGTTGGGGAAAACACCCCTCGGACTCAGAATCTCCGGGGTGTCAGTTTCCCTAACCGACAGGGTGAAGTAGCATATGAAAATATAAAAAGTACATGACATAATATAGCTCACAACCACACTATGAGCATAACCTAGTCTCAGGCTCAACTGTAGCTAATGTCTCTCGAACTCCTGACTGCCTCTACTAAGATCATATATTCTATAAGCACACAACTATTTAGAAAGCTACATTAAGTTATTTTATTCCTTTTTATCAGTTTCACTTTATGTTAATTAATTCATTAACCATTAACATTTTTTCACATTACATTACATTAGCATCACAAAGTTCTGTGCCCTCCAGGCATGAGCAAATCGAGTCCACGACTTCTCAGAATTATAACCTCAACATTGCATCCCAGTAAGCTCCAACCTTGTGGGTTAAACATTTATTCATTTATTAACATCATTACTTTCCATTTTACCATGTACTCTAGGAAAACGAACTAAGCTACCAAACAAGACATACAACCAAGCACATTCATCTACCTCAAGTAGTGGGTAAAGGAAAGCAGATAAACAAACAATCTGGCCGTCAGCCTAACAACAGATTCAAACAAGCATCCAACTTTCATCTCAATGGGTAAGCCCAGCTTCAACCCATTCTATTACCTTTGGTGTCCTCCCCAACACCCACATGCATATCCCGATGCATCCTGTCACCACAAGCATCAACTGTTGCCACAATAATTGGGCCTCCTTGCCCTACATACCACAACAACTCTTCAGACTCAACCATCTCAGACTCACGTCACATCCGGGCCTCCCCGCTCCACATACCACAAGGCTCGTATCTCGAGCACATCACAAGCAACAAGAAACAAACATAGCAACTGGGCTCTTGGCCTTAAAGCAAGACATCCAGCCTTTACACACAATGAGCCCTCACAGCTCCAAAGCACAAGGCACTTAGCCTTTACAAGCAAGCGGACAACTCAGACCCTACAAAGGTATTATCTTTTATCACATAACTGATTCTTATCCCATTTTGAATTAACCGATTCATTATTCACAGGTTACTACTACAGGCAACCTAAGCAACAAGCTATCACAAGCTGTCACAAATTAATTAAACAATTAATTTAACATGCCTCTAATTCTTTTATCAACAAGCATCAACATACTTCACAACTTTATTCGATTCCATTAACACATGGACGATCAAATCATTTAAGCATGCTCGCAACATTAAGATTACGACACACCATATTCATTAAACACACCTCTTTAATCTTTTAGCCAATTAATTATCAATTAATTCCGGCTTTACGTTCTTTACCAATTCCACATGCTAAACCAATCATAACAAGTATAACATAGATATCACATTATCTAGCAAAACAAGAGGCAAATCGTTATTACAATACAAAACAGTAACATCGTCATGCGATTGACACCAATTCTTTAGTATGGTTCAAGTAATTATTAGGTTAATTTCATTGTTATCCAAGGGGCTAAATCATGCTAGCTCTACGATTGCACGTAAATAAAAGAGAAGCAACGAATCCCCTATCTCAAAAGGGTGTCAATGTTTTTCGCATGAGAACGAATTAACACTGCGGATCTTGATCGCCTCTCCCGCAAGAACTGCATCCACCCGAGGATGCCACGCCACAACCGCGACAACAAACAACCGACAAAACTCTATTAGAAATATGGAGATCAAGCGCCATCACATGATAAGGAGGAATAGGAGGAAACAGATGGAAGAAACTGCAAGAATGGAGGTAGAACATACCTTGGACCAAAGACGGATCAGAGGGAAGCTAGAGATCGATCCTTGATAAAGGAATCTCCAAAACATCGAAGAGGGGGCTGCCGGGTTGCCTGGAACGAGAGAGGTGCTGTAGCCGTAGGATTTGATAATCCGATCAGCTGAAAACATTAAAAATGTACAACATCGAGGATTTACACGACGTGTAATCCCTTTTTATGTTGTGTAATACTCGTGGTTCGGTTTCCATGGGAAAACGCGTTGCCTTTTTATTTTTAAACCCCAATTTATTATACATCGTGATTTGATCAACACAAACCGTGAAACCCACTTTCACGTCGTGTAAAATTTTTACACATCGTGAAATTGCCCCGCTTCCAACTTTTAGCATCCGAACTCCTCCATACTTCCTCCGAGCCTCCTCCGAGCACTTCGGTCTTCGAAAACGCACAGAGGGTCGATCCACGCGGATTCGGGCCTTTACAGATAGGGCACTGTAACAGTGCGAACTTTGGCACGACTACTGTAGCAGCTCAGACTTTTGGAGACAAAGATACTATAGCTCCATAGACTTCTTGCCACTGACCATTGTAGCACCTTGGACTTGGGTGACCGTGACACTAGCGATGAGGACTTCCAACCACCTTTCACTGTAGCTCAACATACTTTCTGTGCGGTTGGTGGAATAATTTTTCATCTTCTTTATTAGCCCATTTCGAGCTAGGGGTTTTGTGTTAGAAAATCTGAAATTTCCTTGTAATTGTGCTTTCAGATTATAGTGAAATTCTGCCTATCTATGGACATAAAGATCATTTCCTGAACCATGTAAATCTCTGTGTCCTGTGCGATTATTTCTTTTGTCTTTTCTTCATCTGCAAACCTCTTCTGTCATTGCAATTCCCGGTGTTTTTGCAACATTTGTCTTCAGTGGCAGTATAAAGAATGTGCAAGGGGCACAAGCACTGTCGATTGACTATAGTGCGATGCAAGTGAAAGGATATTCTCTGCTTGCTTTTAACCACGTATAAAAGATTATTTTTTAGTGGTTGCGTGGTATTGAATTATTTCAAAATCATGCCAAGTACTTGCCACTCTTATTGAGTGGCGAATCTTGTAAAAATATTGCATGCCATTTTTTTACCTGTTTACATATACTTGCATACGATAATGTAAAGAGAATAGTAAAATCAGGATCCTAACAAGTCTAAGTGGTAAAAGGGATACAAGTTATAAAAGGTTAAAAAGCTCCCAACACTGATTCGCCCCCTCTCGATGTTGAGTATATCCCGACGTAGTCCTCTCAAGTGATATCAGAGCCAATGTTCACCTCTATTGGATTCTCTACGCTGCAATTATTCTCTTTTGAAGATTTGAGTTTCTTTCCCGTGTTAACAATGAAGTATAGTTTTGATGAAGATTCTGTTATCTCCGAGTAGAATGCTATATCTATCAAGACCATGATGGACGGGAGGAAGAAAGAGAAAAGAAATCTAAAGAAGTTATTCCTCTTGGCCAAAGAAGAGGAAGTATCAGTTTCTCCATGCCATATTAACAAAGAAGACAGATCAGGCTTGGAAAATGATGAGCAGGTGGCTCAAGTTTTCACCAAGGAGATGGACAACATTCCTATCTTAAGTGATCACGAGGTAGGTGAAAATTCTTGTATAAATTGTCTTTAAGAAGAAGATCCTTGCATAAGTAGTGATGATGATCAATCTACAACTTCTCAAGATATATCAATTGATAGATTGAAAAATATTCTGCATTGTGTTCCCAAAGAAACAATATATCTTGTTTTTGGAGTTTTTCAAAGTATGCGGGAAGAAATCACCCAGCTGGAAGAAGCAAATAATATGGAGAAGACTTTGCAAGAAAAAGTTATAGCATGTATAAAGCTCTGCAGACAGGTTGGAGCTTTTAAAGCAAGAAAAGTGGAGATTGAAATGAGTTCCTCAAAATTTGAAAGCAATTGGCTCAAGGAAGTTGAAGAGAAAGATAAAGCTGAGAAGTATCTCGAAGAAAAGATCCATGCTCTTGAAGAAAAAATGAAAAATATCATTGATGTCAAAGATTTACAATTAAAAGTGAAAAATTGAAAAATATCATTGATGTCAAAGTTAAGATGCTTGAAGAGGAAGATGAAAGTGTGAAAAGGTTTGTGAAGAGAATATCATTATTGTTGGACCCCATTTAAGTTTAATGGGTATTTCTGAGTCCCACATCGGACTTATCCTCCTTGTAATTTGTTTTTACTCATCTATAAAAGAACGTCTCCACCTCTCATTAAGGTAAGGGGAATTCACCAATAACATGGTATCAGAAGGAAATTAATCCCTAACCCTCCCTCCCCTGCGGATTCCCGGATCTGTCCGGCCCCGCCTCTCTCCCCTCTGCCTTTGCCCTTCCCGGCGGGCCTCCCTCCTCTGCCCTAGGTGGCCACCCTCTTCCCCGGCGGCTCCCTTCCCCGACGCGTCTCCCCTCTGCCCTAGCCCTTCCTGGCGGCCCTCTCTCGCGGCGCGGCTCCCCTCCTGGCGCCCTCGCCCAGCGACGCCCTCGCCCCGACGCCCTCGCCCCGGCTCCCTCACCCAGAGGCACCCTCGCCCCGACGCCCTCGCCCCGGCTCCCTCGCCCAGAAGCGCCCTTGCCCCGGCGCTCTCGCCCAGCGGCCCCCTCGCCCCAGCTCCCGGCGCGGCTACCGACGTCCCTCCCTCCTGTGCCCGACGGCTCCCTTCCCCGGCGACCCTCCGTCGCTGCCCCTCCCGAGCATGACCCTCCCTCGTCCAGCGGCCTCCCTTACCCGGCGGCCTCCCTTCCCGGAGGCTCCATCCCGGACGACACTCTTCCACAAGCGGTTTCCGGCTCCCCGCAACTGCCGAATCCCGCTCCCACTTCTCCCGGCGAGAAGAACAACCGGCTCCTCCTGCAGCCGGCCTCCACCTCTGCCGGCTCCTCCAGCATCCGGCAGACTCCTGGTTCGACCTCGTGCCGCCCGTGCCTCCCCGCCGCGACCTTCGACCATTCGCCGGAGCTCCCTGCTGTTCCAGCTCGAAGCCGCTCCCCCGAATGCCCCTTAGGCCGACGCTCTCCTTTGGACGTACCAGCACCAGGTTTGCCCGCGGCCACTGGCAGCAGATCCAGGCCGGCCGCTCACCTCGCGACGCCTCCGATCGTCCTCCTGCCAGGCGACCCCCCCTTGCCCCGCCTCTGTCCAGGCGCGACTCCCTCCGGCCGACTGCGGCCCACCAGTCCGGTGCTTCCTCCCGCAACCCAGGAGTTTCCTGTTTTCTGGATCCAATGCGGTCATCCGGCCCCGCCCTCCCGCGGCACTCCCGGCGACGTTTAACTGGACAGTCTCCCGACGCTTCTCGGCTCCTGCATCCAATGCGGTCTCTCGGTCCGCCTCCAGCGGTTTTTCGACCCTGTCCTGAGCATCGACCCTCTTATCCAACCACCATTGCTCAGCCTGCTAGCTCCACCGCCTGCTTATCTCATCGACCGTCAGTCTGGATGCTCGACTCTGGTGCGTCTCAACATCTCACAGGTGATTTTGGTCTGTTCACTACCTACCATCCATCGACCAGTGCTTCTCCAATCACTGTTGCTGTTGATGGCTCAACAATCCCCATTGCGGGCTTTGGCACATGCCTTTTGACCCCGTCTATAAGTCTGCCTTCCGTTGCTCACGTTCCTCACAGCCAGTTTAATCTTCTGTCCCTCAGCCAACTCACCAAAGATTTAAACTGTGCTGCTATTTTTACATCTTCTGGTGTTGTGTTTCAGGAGTGATCGACGAATTGGGAACTTGGTCGAGGTCATTTTCAGGCCGGGGTGTACATACTCGATATCCCACACCCTATTGCCTGCCCATCCACCTCAGCCCGTGCCCTTGACCTTCATTCTCGCCTTGGTCATCCACCGGCTTCCGTCCTCCATAAACTTTGCCCCCAATTTAGTCTTAATATTTCATTCCATTGTGAACCCTGCAAATTTGCAAAACATCGTCGGGTGACATATGTACCTCGCTTGGACCCGCGTGCCGCGAATCCTTTCGACCTTGTTCACTCCGATGTATGGGGTCCTTGCAGGGTTCCTAGCCATCCCGGGTACCAATATTATATTACCTTTATTGATGACTACTCCCGCATGACCTGGCTATACCTTCTTCGTGATCGGTCTGAAGTATGTTTTACCTTTCAAACCTTCTACAATGAAATTCATACTCAATTCTCAACCTCGCTGAAATGTCTCCGCTCCGACAATGGATGAGAATATTTATCCTCCACCCTTCAGCAGTTTCTCAAGGATAAAGGCATCATTCACCAGACATCTTGCCCCGATACACCGTAGCAGAATGGAGTGGTCGAGCGGAAACACCGCCATATTCTGGAGACTGCTCGTGCTCTCCTATTTCACATGAAGGTGCCTCTCCAATTTTGGTGCGATGCTATCCTGACTGCTACCTACCTCATTAACCGCCTCCCTTCTTCTATCCTTCAGGGGGAGACTCCTTTTCGGACTCTGTTTTCCTCTCTCCCTCCTCACTCCCTTCCCTTGCGTGTCTTTGGATGTCTCTGTTATGTCCGTGACACTCGACCCGGTCTCTTCAAACTCTCTCCTAAATCCCTTCGCTGCATATTCCTCGGCTATTCCTGTACTCAGCGCGACTATCGATGCTTCTCTCCGGACCTACGACGGTATATCATCTCTGCTGACGTATCGTTCGTTGAGAGCTCTCCTTTTTTCACATCTCTCTCCCCATCCAGACACTGACATTGATGATTGTCTTTCTCTCATCATCCACCCTCCACTGGTGTCTCCCCCTGCTGCTGCTGATCACCATTTTGGTGCGGTCTACTCTCGCCGCCCATTGCCTGTACCCCCTGTCTCGGCCGAGGACACCATCGTCCCCGCTTCGTCCGATGCTCCTGCCTCGACACCGGACGACTTGCCCATTGCACTCCGGAAAGGTACTCGTTCGTGCCAGAGTACACCTTTATTTATATCTTCATACAGGGGTCTGTCAGCTCTGGAGATAGTATCGATTCCTCGAACCGTTGGTGATGCAAAATCTCACCCAGGGTGGCTAGCAGCAATGCGGGATGAATTGCAGGCTTTGGAAGAAAATCATACTTGGGATCTTGTCCCCCTTCCAGCAGACAAACAGACGGTTGGCAGCAAATGGATTTACACTGTCCGGCTCAATCCCGATGGCACTCTCCATCGACTCAAAGCCCGCCTTGTGGCTAAGGGCTTTGCACAAACTTACGGGGTGGACTACTTTGATACATTCTCTCCAGTGGACAAGATGACCTCTGTCTGATTATTCATCTCCCTGGCGGCACATCATCGTTGGCATCTTCATCAGTTGGATGTCAAGAATGCCTTCCTCCATAGCTTTCTTGATGAAGAAGTTTATCTGCAACAGCCACCCGACTTTTGTGCCTCCGGCGCCGAGTCTCAAGTCTGTCGACTCCGCCGCTCTCTGTACGGCCTCAAGCAATCTCCTCGTGCTTGGTTCGGCCGTTTCAGCATTGTTGTCACTGATTTTGGCCTCTCTCGAAGTATGAAGGATCACACAGTTTTTTACAGAACGACTCCTGCTGGCTGTATCCTCTTGGTGGTTTATGTGGATGATATCATCATCACAGGGAGCGACTCCACAGGAATCGCCAACCTCAAGGTGCATCTTCACCACCACTTTCATACCAAAGATCTTGGTCCCCTCACCTACTTCCTTGGCATCGAGGTCTCCCGTTCTGCGGACACTATCTCTCTCTGCCAACACAAGTATGCTCTTGATATCTTGCAGGATACAGGTTTGAGCACAACAATTGCAGTGGACACTCCTCTCGAGCCTGGGGAACTCTCTCTCCATACCGACTCGGAACCATTTCCTCATCCCGAGAGCTATCGACGTCTGGTGGGTAAACTTAACTACCTCACCATGACACGACCCGACATTGCCTACGCCGTTGGCAAAGTCAGCCAGTTCATGGAGCATCCAACCAGATCTCAGTGGGATGTTGTCCTCCGCATTGCCAAATACATCAAGAAAGACCCTGCACGTGGCCTTCAGTACTCACATCATGCTCATTTGGATGTTGAGGCCTTCTGTGATGCGGACTATGCATCTTGCCTCGCTACCCACAAGTCTACTTCGGGGTTCGCCGTGTTTTTCGCCGTAACCTCATCTCCTGGCGCAGCAAGAAGCAGACTGTCGTCTCCAGATCGAGTGCAGAGGCCGTATACTGCGCCATGGCCACGTTCACCACTGAGATCCTCTGGCTTCGTCATCTCCTCCATGAGCTTGGCTTCCCGGCGCAAGCCTCTGCTCATATCTGGTGTGACAATCAGACAGCCACAAAGATTGCCTCGAATCCCGTCTTCCATGAACGAACGAAGCATATCGAGGTGGACTGCCACTTTTTTTTCGCCACCATCTGGAGCAGCAACATATCAGCTTTGGCCATATTCCGACGGCAGATCAGCTTGTCGACATCTTCACCAAAGGCCTTCCAGGAGCTCACATTGACTCTCTCACTACCAGGTTGGGTATTCATAGCATCCATGACCCAACTTGAGGGGGAGTATGAGATTGTGTTTGTGTCTTGTCATCTTTTTTTGTGGGACTCAATCCAATTTGGGCATGTCCAGCTTGAGGGGGAGTGTTGGACCCCATTTAAGTTTAATGGGTATTTCTGAGTCCCACATCGGACTTATCCTCCTTGTAATTTGTTTTTACTCATCTATAAAAGAACGTCTCCACCTCTCATTGAG
The DNA here is from genome assembly GCA_963277665.1 of Viscum album. Lineage (NCBI taxonomy): Eukaryota > Viridiplantae > Streptophyta > Magnoliopsida > Santalales > Viscaceae > Viscum > Viscum album. The sequence goes on from OY728156.1 coordinate 551,533,928, forward strand.
GTAAGAGGAATTCACCAATAACAATTATGATTGAAGATCATAAAAACACCCTCAATATGAAATGTATAGAATTGGAAGTTCAGTTGGCCAATCTTGAGAAGACACATATTGAGACTTCACAAAAGGAGAAAGTTGATGTTGTTACACAATGTTCACTGGAGGCTTCTATAGTTAAAAAGATCTCCGACATGTGATAAAAAGATCACGACTTTGTTCAATGATCTATCTCAAGCCGTTGTGAAAAATGGGGTACTATTCATACCATATTGTAATAATATTTCTAAATTTGTTTGCATGAATTGCGTAGGTTGGAAAACAAAATCTCTGCAAGTATGGATGAATAAATGAGAGAAGAAGCCTACCACCATGACTAGGGTGTATAGGAAAAAGAGTGTGAAAGGTGGTTCCCCACGAAGAGCTTGACAAGTTATGAAGAAAATCGAAAAAAATCCTACAAAAGAAATATGAAGATCAGGGTTTGTGGGTCAATGTTGGTGTTGCAACAGATTCAGACATCGTGTATTAGATTGTTGGTACAGTCCTCAAAATGCAAAAGCACAAATGAAACCCATGTCAAGGGGGAGCAATCTAGAAATAAAGAACCAACATCCACAGTGTAAGAAAAAGCCAAATACTTCCAACGACTTTGGGAAGTTTGAAAATACTTGTGATGTTAGCAAAACTGGTGGTCACAAGAATGGTGCATGCTCATCTCGACATGCATCTAAAGATGTAAAGAAAAGAAGACCACAAAAGTTTGTGAAGAAAAAAGAAGCATCCTTGGGAAGCAAGCAGAAAAATGTTGTAAACAAAAATTCTCCCAAGAAAATTTCAAGTAGGAAGGGTGAGAAGACCTTGGATACTAAATCCAAGAAGGTGAAAAATGTGCACCATCTAAAAGAACTAATAAGAAGGATGTCACTCCGAAGAAGCCATATGGAAAATCCAAACTTGCTGCCAATATCCCTATTGATATATTAGTAACCTGGTTAGAAGATTTGGAAAGAATAAGGAAAATGGAAGAAGTATAAACAAATACTAGTAAAAAAGGAAAAGAAAAGATTCCACATGAAAATAAATATGTTCTGTGTGTGAGGTGCAACATGGCTGGACATACTCCCAAAGATTATTCTGCAGTAATTCCGGCACAAGAAGAATTCTTTAAGAAGATGAAAGTTGCACCGGGCGATACAAGTACTCTAAACGCTCTTGAAGAAAGAAGTTTCACACACAAAGAAATTGAAGAAGTGATAAGATCCACACATCCCCAATTAGAATTGAAGTTCAGATGTGCAAGCATGAAAAGTAGAGGAAATAGAGTAGTTTGGTTGAGAAAATCATCTCAACCTTGTTGTTCACATTAAGAAGCAAGGAAAGAACCACCTTATTCCCTTAACATTTATATTTTGTAGTTATTATTTCAAAATAGAGAATTGAATGTGAGACATGTACTCAGGGGGAGAACCTGAGTAGGAGGAACGATTGCCAACTTTGATTAGCGAAGTTAAGGAAGTTTTTATCGTGGAATGGTTCTTTAGTTGGTTTATAAGAAAGAATTTTATTAAAGGATCATTCTTGGTGAAGATGTGGTAATTGTCAAATATGGACATCCACATGAGAAAAGATACTTTGGTGCTTTCTCAACATGATGTTATCAAAGCATATCTTTTGAAGAGATTCATTAATTTTGAAGAATTGTAAAGAAAGTCTCCTTGAGGGGGAGACATTTGAAGAAAGTTGAAGATGATGTCAGAATCATTATCACATGTAAATCTATTTATTTCGGAATGCACCTGAAGGGATGTCATAAAAAAAGGTACACATTTCTTAATCTCTCATCCCTGGTTACTAAAAACAAAAAATTTAACACAAAGGGGGAAAATTGAATTAACCAATGACATTAGAAAAGTGGAAGTATGAAAGTGCTCCAAGGCCGCTTATCCTGTTTGCTGCACTTGAATGGTTTTAATCCGTTTGTTGAAGTGAGTGCAGTAGTTTCAAGTTAATTGTTCTTACAAAAGTTTCATATCTCATTTAGTATCTTCACTTTGGAATAAAAGTGGATAACCTTTGAAGACAAGTTTAAGAGTTCTCATTCTACGAGGTTTCATGATCAGTTGGTACGGAACAACGTTTTTGTCTAAATCAAATCCTCTTGTTTTCTACACTGAGCATGGCTCACGTAGATTTAGAGTGAAATGATGGCTGACAAATTGCTTAAGAATGATCTGATACTCTTTTCCCATGCACTTTGTATTTCTTGTCAATAAGGGGGAGAAAAAGTGAAATGAAAGGAAGTTTTTAACAACAAAGTGGGAGAAAAAGTTGTATAAAGAGAGAAAGATTTGCATATTGACATATTCTTTTGGAATGTACTTTGAAGCCATTGCCAACAAATATAAAGGGGGAGATTGTTGATCCCACTCTGTGTATGAGTTGTATTTGTTGTCAATGGCTGTCAATGGATGTAAATGGATTGCAATGGTTGTCAATGAAATAGAGGGGGAGATTGTTGATCCCTACTGGCGCTTGCGATTGCAATGGTTGTCAATGAAATAGGAAGTGCTCAAGTCTTATTCTCTTAAGAAAGTTCTTTGAAGACTTTGAGTTTGAATTGTGACGTTTGTTGAACAAGTCCTAATGTTAAAGACATGTGTCAATTATGTTAAGGGTGACGCATTGTTTACAACATGTTGAAGAAGATTTGAGAAAAAGAGGAATTGAAGAAGGCCATGGAAATCTTTATTGCATGGGGAACTTATTTGAAGACCATGCAAAAAGAAATTAATTGCATGAGGAATGGAAGAAGAATTTGATGTTGAAGATTTAATGAAGATCATTCAAAATTTTATTTTGCTTGGTGAAGAAGAAGACCATGCAATATAAATATTACTACATGAGGAGTTATTTGACGCCCATGCAAGAATTTATGAAGAAGTTTGAGTGGATTGATATTAAATTATATACCTAGAATAATTCTAAGTATCTTGGCAGGCAGGTGGGTGCATAGCGCCAATAGGGGTACACACAGGTATGCGCATGGCACACGTTGAGTGCGCATGGAGGTGCCAGGGTGGACCACATAGGTGTAGCGCGACCCAGTGAGGGCGTGCATGCAAGGTGTTTCGGGTGCCGAACTCCGATGACGACTCGAGCAAGAAATAGGAACGCAATTGTTAATATAGCGGAGCTCGATTAAACTTAAGCTCGATGTGGGACCGAAGCAGAGCGGGTACTGTTCACCCATGTTTAAAACATACAGACATATCATCACCATTTGATTTGAAGCAATCCGACAACCATCATGCCTCCATGTCCTCCTCCTCCTTGAGTTATCGAGGGTTTCCACACACAAAATATTCAGGCAGTGATGATCATCGAACGATCCATGGATCGCCACGATCATCCTAAGCCAGCTTGGATGAATTCTTGCGTTGAAGAAGAAGCGATGAAATGATTGCAATCTCCGTTGTGCATGCATGGAGTATTTCAAAGACTGAGCTTCAGCCGAATGCAAAACGAAATTGTAGAAGCTGTTTGCGTGCATGGATGAGTTCAAAGTTTTGAAACGATGAGACTTGGGATTTATTTTCGCATGCACGCGCACTTCATCATGAAAGAAGAAGGCCTCGTCACATAAAAAAAGAACGTGTTTTTTGGCGTTACATAACCCGCATTTGGAGAATAAAAATGCTGAGATCTTCCAGCATTCAAAAATATTGATTGAAACGGCATAACTTCCAGGATTCTAAGTCGGTGAATGAACAAAGGATAAACGGTGATCCTCACCTATAAATACCGAGGGTTTGTGGTCGCGGAGAAGTTGCTGCCACATGTGATTTCTGAGAGCTCTCATTTTCCACAAAAGAAAACAGAGCATTCTTCCGCTTCCACTTGCGCGAAAGGCTGAAGATCTGTGAGCCACTCAGTTTTGCGAAGAGGAGTTCTGCGAAGCACTTTGCTTTCACGAAGAACCACAACCTCTTGACTTGCAACTCTTACACTCAAGAGATCCGTGTGGAAACTTGAGGCACCACATGCCTTCGCTTGCGCTACACACATTCGAAGAGCTTCGCAAAGAACTGGTTCCGCAAAGCCTTCATGGTTTGCACGAAGTCAGTTTGGTACCGCGTGCTTGGTTACGCGAAGAAGAGGGAGATCTCACGAACTACCCAGGTTACGGGAGAGAGAAAGGAGTTCCCGCGGGCTATCCTAGTCACGCAGGGAAGACAAAAGATAATGCAATATGCTTGTGCGAAGAACTTGAGTATCCATGTTTACTGTTTGCATGGAGTAGTTGCAAGAAGACATCGTATACCTATACTGTCTGCGCGAAGAGGTTGTCTGAGAAGCCCACATACTCAGTTGCCTGAAGAAGAAAGTGAATAGTGTGGTGCACACATATTATAGAACGTGGTTGCATGAAAATGGTCTAACCACATGCATGAAGTACGTGAATGCATAATCACTTGAGTAAATAACCCAAACAAAATAAATACATTGAGATAATACATAAAATAATAGAGTAAAATTATATATGTGCTAGGGTTTATGAAGGCATAGGACGTGCTTGAAAGTTGTACCAAACGGGATGTTCGAATGTCTTTATGAAGTTTTCTTAAGGATATTAATTACGATGATGCCGAGTTGAATATTCATCGTTTCGATAATCATGAAGGAAATTTGTGATTCTAGCGGGATTTAAGGAAGTTTTGTAAGAAGAAGAACCAGACGAAGCAGGTACCGAACAGAGCGTAAGCATCAGATGAAGCAACAATGCCTCGACCAAAGTAAGGAAGAAAGGATCTTCCATATACCAGATAGAGTTTCATTATCAATTGGCGATCATTAAGAAGAAATGAAGAAGGGATCAGACAAACAGGTACCCGATTGAGCAAAAGTTATCTGACAGAGCAGTAAACATCAAACGAACAAGTACCGGATGATCAAGAAGAAGAAGGGTTCGACTAGATACCAGACATAGTTTTATGATCATTTGGCATCAGACGAACAGAGTGAAGGAGAATTAGACGGTCATGTCTCAGATGAAGGAAGAAGAAGGATAGTTGCTTGCCCACTCCGTGCAAGTAACAAAGTGAAGAAGAAAGAAGTGGAAAATAAAACAACACCGTGACATCCAACAAAAGTCTCAACGGGTGGAAGATTTTCTTGATGTTACAAAGTACCTTTAAGAAGGTGGAGACCGACTTCAGCGACGGTATAAAGAACGTGCAAGGAGCACAAGTACTGTGAATTGATTATAGTGCGACACAAGTGAAAAGATATTCCCTGCTTTCTGTAACCACATTTAAAGGTTTTCTAGCAGTTTTGTGGTATTGGATTATTTCCAAATCATGCCAAAGACTAACTACTCTTATTGAGTAGCGAACCTTGTAAAAATATCACGCGTCATCTTTTTGCCTGCTTTCATATACTTGGATAAGATAAAGAAAAGTAAATAGGAGAATCAAAATCCTAACAGGTCTAAGAGGTAAAAGAGATACAAGGTCTAAAAGGTTAAAAAGTTCCCAATACTGATTCACCCCCTCAGTGTTGAGTATAGCTCGAAGTGCTCCTCTCAATTGTTTGAGTTTGATTGGAGTTTTTTCAAAAACAAAGGAATTAAGAAATCAAAGAAAGGGAAAATCACGTCGTAGTAGGGCACCTAACATGTTGCAGTTTTGCTGAGCAAAAATAATTTGTGAAGAAGTTTGAGAAAACAACCATGGTTACCAGAGAAGAATGAAACAATCACTGGATGCTGGAGGGAAGGAAATCACATCGTGGTTTACTTAAGTATGTCGTGGTTTAGTGACGAAACAATCATGGTTTGAAGTGGTGACTTGAGGATATGTGTTGGAGAAGCAACTGTTAACCACATGCAGAAACCATGTTGTATGATCATTGTGATTTAGGACTTCTCATGAGTTGTTTGAAACAACTTGTTGGAGGAAAACATTTATTGTTTGATAAACATGGTTCTTGAGTTTTAGAAGAAAAACCACATTGCAACCATGGAGAATTGGTATCATGGTCCTAGTCAAATCTATGAGATATAATTTGGAAACGACTTCTAGATTTTGTGGATAATGATGATATCAACTATGGTTTTGGGGTCTATAGTTGATCAAGAGAAGATAAATAATATATTAAATATATTATTTCTAATCACGCATTTGTAAAGAATTAATATATCCTCAATAGATTCCCAAATCAAAATTCCAACACCGCGGTTATGTATGGAACAAAGGGTTTTACCTAGGAGTGGTGTAATCTTTGTGTTCGAGCTTCAAGCCTTGGACCGTGTATTTTCAGGGTTCTAAATTAGAATACTGGTCATTAAAATTGATGACTTAGTTTTGTCTATAAATATAATTTTATAACTTTCCATGGCATTGGCCATTGTGATTGTGGGCAACCTTAGGCAGGATTCGATCCATTCTTCACATGTTGGAGGGGCGCTCTTCATGGTGGTATCAACGACGAATGCAGATTGATGTGTGGTCATTGAAGGGATAACAATTCACCATTGAGGTATGATATTCCAACTTTTGCCTTGTAAGGTCTCAGATTTCCAAAAATCATTTCTTTATGTTTTCCCAAGGCTTGGAGGTGCCGGGAGGGTGCTCGAGGCCCTTTCCCCTTTAAATTTCTAAGTTTGTTCGTGCAGTCGTTTGAGTTGTTCTTGCAATCGGTTGGGATGCTCGTGCGGTCGATGAATCCTTCGTGCGGTCACTTGGATTGTTCGTGTGATTGCTTGGTTCCTTCATGCGGTTGATCAATTACTCTTGCGGTTCATCCACTGATTGTGTGATCGATCCTTCATGCGGTCGGTCAGTTCCTTCTTGCCGACAGTTCCTAGTTGTGCGGTCAATCTTTGGTCTTGTGGTCGATCCCTTCGTGTGGTTGATTCCTTCAGGCAGTAAGTTGGCCCTTGGGTAGAAAAATACCAGTTTTCCAAAAAATCTCTTAAGTACCTAGTTCAACGGAACTAATGCCTTTTTATGTAAATATGGAATTAAGCCTCAAATTGTGGGTTTTAAAACCCGAATCAATTAAGTTAATTGATTCCTTTGAATTCCTAAAAGCTCGAGGTTTTAAATGGGTTGTCTCTGCAGGTGTTTAATGGAAATCTAATTAATGCCAAGTAAATAGGAAAGTCTGGCTGAGTTTTCTGGATAGATATGAAATCATATCTGTATATCCTAAAAGAGAGAGTCTTTCTCCCTCGTTTGTCTTGTTTGCTTCCTCTCAAACCCAGACGAACTAGAAGCTTCCCTCTTGGAGTCGTGCAACCCTTCTGCTCTTGTTCAGAGATCCTTCATGCGAGTTCCAGCCTACGCGCAACCCCTTGTTTTGGTGCAACAAGTCGCGAAGCGTCTTTTTCCCAAGTAGGGGATCTGTTACTTCTCCTTTCATTTTGTACAAGGTATGGATTAACCATGCTTTATCTCCTTTATCTAAATGGGTGAAATTAACATTAAAAGGACAATAATCTGGCAGTCGCATGAAAGACGATCAATAATCTGAGAAATCTTACCAGAAATAAGAAAAAGATATAAACGCATGCCGTAGAATATTCGTAATATTGTTTTTGATATTTCAAGAACTGAAATAGATATGATGTCACATGCTGTAAATAAATATGTTTCTTAAGAACCTGGTAATCACATGAAATAAATATATTGTATGTATCGTTGTTAATACTTTCAACGACGAGGATTTAAAGAATTCACATGCTGTAGCATAATGAATTATGCCTTTATCATTAGCTGCTGCCTTAGGATGCCTTGTGCGAGAAATCTATGCATAATAAACTATTTAATTCAAGATGAAATTAAAATGGTTGCTTGCTAAAGAATAATTGTTTGAGGTTGAGCGATCCATGCTTGGCCTTGGCTGCCTTTGCCTGTGTGCGGAAAATACATAAATACATTTATTATGTATGTATGCTCTAGGATGCTTAGAGCCTTGATTTGGTATGATTGGGAACCTTTGATGAGCAATGGGCTGGGGGTCTGGGTTGATGTGATGGTCAATGTCGGTGATGGCGGGATAGATCATACTATGCACAATGGTGTGAGACACCGAGCGGTTGGGACGAGTTCAGAGCGGAGCTTGCTCGTTGGCACTTTTTGCTTGATGCTTGCTTGATGGCCTGTTGGCCAGATGTTATTTCATATTGGTTTCAAACTGCTAGACATATCTTGACTCTATGCACGACATGTGGAACTTTGATATGGTATCTTACGCAGAGTCCTAGAGTACTCGAATGATTAAGAATGATAAATGAATTTAATAAAAGAACAAGGTTGATTCTTGATATTTTGCGTGATATTATTCTATATTTTTTGATTTCATATGCCCACCCGCGTCGGTAGACCAACCGACACCCAAATGTTGGGGGGGGGGGGTGTTTTCTCCAACATTCGGGATGGAGAGGGTACAAATGACTAACTTCTCCCTCCTCCCCTCTCCCTTTAGATGTAGTTATGAGTAGACGTATCTCGAGCTATAATGGCTTATAATATAGGGTGCGTTCCTACCTGTTTTGTGATGAATCTTGGTTTATTATACATTGATGTGTAGGTTGTAACAACTTAAGATATGACACATACTTGTACCCAGTCGTGGTGGCTACGACTTTCCACGGGTGTACGCGCATGGGCTTCCGGGCGTACACTTGGTTACCACTGGGGATATGATGACAATGAGGTGTTGGGTTGCATTGGATGCAGTAATGGCCATCTTACAGTTCCATGAGATGTTGGATGACTTATGGAAGGGATGAGCACAAGATGTGTGGCATTGGGATGTGAGTGTGACAAACCCGTGAGGAAGTGGAAACATAGTACACTTTTTTCACATTTTTGCGCGAGAGGTTTCAGGGAGGATCATACTAAGTATACATGTTATGCTCACCTTATGTATGTATAAACCATTTTTGAGGTTCACAGGATCTGATTGGTAATCGAGTTGGGTGGTACTAATTTGAGAGTTGTTCAGGAGCTGATGGAGCTTCGTGGTCACTGCCGAGGGTTTACTTTTTGGCACTTGCAATTTTATTTTAGTTGTATCGGTTTATATGACATTACATGTATTAAGAATGCTTCTATATTTATGCATGATGTTGTTTGGTGGTTTCTCATCTTATCTCTTACTCTTTAAACCTATATGAGGGTAATGTCTCCAATGTGTGTGATTTATATACCATTGGTGCTAGTCCCCAACCCGTGGCCTACTGGAGGCAGAATTCAGGAGTCATTTTATCTCTCCTCCATTACCGGCCTTTGGAGGGAGGTGGTCATGATAAAGTGATATCAAATGAAGATGATAGAGAGATGAGATGAAGTCCGAAGTTAGTCACTGGTGAGAATGCATGAATTGGTAGGGAAACGATATCAGCTGATCTTAGTGCATTCTATAAACAAGGGAGACTGGTTAGGACATGAGATTTTATAACCACCTGTGATCCGACGCAAGGAACTTCAAGTTTACTGGACATGCTAAGGATCATGCATCATGATGTTTCACGCTTGTGTTTGAATTGTGCAAACAACGAGAAATAAGTTAAATGAATTAATTAATTAACCTTAAAATGTTCTTTTGACTTGGGTTTAGGAGTTACTGACGATTGTTCTTTTGCAGATATGACACCAGGTCAACATCCCTGCCAGGTTCATGTAGAAGATATTAAAATAGGATGTTCCAGTGGATCACCGTAGAGTGGAGGTTGATGACAATGACACTTGAAGGACACTATGAGAGTTCCAACGTCATGGTTTATAGAAGTATGAGGGCTTCGTTTCATATCCGGAGACAACGAACTGGCTGGAAGAGGTAGAGATAACCTTCAGTTTGATTCGTGCTTGAAAGGAGCACTGAGTTTGTTTAACTATGGTAATGCTGTGTGGGTTAGCTCGATAGTGGCGGCTTTTGTTCCTCAGGGATTGTGAGGAGTCAATTGTTTCATGGGACATGTTTTGGGATCAGTTTCAGGATAGGTTACTATCTTCGATCGTTAAGGTGGCTTGTTAGCAGGAGATCCTTACCCTTCGATAGAGGAGTTTCGATGTTTGAGAGTTCAATATCCGCTACAAGAACCTCATATGTTATGTATCAAACCTTCTGCCAGATGAGGAGGTTAGGACGAGACATTTCAAGGAGGCTTTGCACCCTGAGATCCAATGCCAAGTCACACTATTTATGTTGAAGTCATATCTTGAGGTACTGATGCAGACATAGGTCCTATAAAGGATGTGGACTAGGATCAGATTGTCATGAGATGTGTAACATATTGAGATTTTATGATTTTTTTCAAATAGATTTTATTTATTCGATAGTTTGCGTTACACGCAATATCGAGTTTTAACAAATCACAATATACTATTAATATTATTATTTAAACTTGAATGTTATAACATGACCGTTAAATTTGACAGTATGAATATGAACAACCACATTTTGAAAATTAAGTATAAAGGCTTTAGATAAAGAAAATATATTTATAAATAAGTACTTAATTTTTAGTTTAGTCTTTATATGTTTCAAAAATATATTTTTATCAAAAAAATAATTTTCATTGTTTTTTGTAAAATACTAATAAAATTAATTGTTGACACTTAGAAAATGCATTTGACAAAAATAACTTCATTTTTGAAATTAACATGTCAAAATTAGTTTTGGGTGGAATTTTGAGAATTTTATAAAAAAATTAATTTTTTGGTGGATAAGGAAAAATGACGATTTTTATTAAAAACGGATTTCTCATTTAAAGCATTCACGAAGTTCCATTTTGTTTAAAAATATTTTAAAAGTAACATTAGTTTAATTATATACTGATTAATCCAATTTAGATCATTAGAATCAATTTCATATTAAATTTTGATATTAAAACTTTCAATACTTATGAAAATTTTCTCTTTGAAAAACCGTTTTATTTGTCGTGTTTATGAGATTAATTTTAAATTAAAATTTTTCACTTTTGTGAATGAAATTTGGAAAAATGGATTTCATATTTGGAATCGACATACGTAATATTATATATTAAGATCAACTTAATTTTTGGTCAAAATGAATAGTAAAAACAATAAAAATTAATTATGGCGTTTAAGGTTAAAATGAGTTTACCTGGGGGTTAAATTAAAAGGATAAGTGTTAAAATGACCTAAATACTTGTATAATTCTTATTGACTGACCATATTTCAACCTTTTTTTTATCTTAGGCTAAATTTTTATGTGCATGTGGAACACTTTTCCATGAAAATGACCAGTATAATAATTTAAGTAAAAAAAGACAAATTGTCACCCTCTTGCTTTTAAATTTCAATTATGTGTTCACATAGGAAAAAAACAAGATGTGAACGAATATTGATGGTCATTTTGAGTGTAATAAAATTACTTTCATGTGAGAAATTTATTTTTAATTTTTAGTTATTATATAATTAGTTTAAATGCTTAAGCAACACCAACACAATAATTATTTAATTAATAGAAAAATAAAATAAATAATACTAAAAATATTAGAAGTAATATAAATTGAATGAAATATTAGATTTCATGAATTTTGTAGATAAATATAACATAATATACATGAGTGAAAATGATAGATTCAAATCCCACCTTTGTCTTGATGTTTTTAAAGTTAAATTAAATGAATAGTATTAAAATTGATAATAATGTTATTTTATAATAAATAATATTTAATTAAATGATTTAAAATTCCTAAAAAAATCCATCATCTTCTAAGTTATTGGTATATTTTAAAAAATATCAACCATAGTCCATTCATGAACCAATGATCCTTTTATAATAATTATATTGATCTCTAAATGGAAAAAACTTCGTTACCATGGTAAAAGGTAAAACGAGGTTTTGCGCGTTTCAGGCGCTTGTGTTAGAATTAATTTTTTCACACATAAGATTTTTATTTTATAAATTGGATTTCATATTTAAAACCAGTGAGCACAAATTATCTAATAAAACCCATTTTATTTCTAGTCTTAAATGACAAATTACATAGATAAAAGGTTAGTTACTATAGTGAAAGTTAAAATGGTAAAAGTATGGAAACTTAAAAGTTAAGGAGAAATATGTTTAAAAATTGTGTTTTTTGTGTGGTCGTGATGTGGCTCAATCATATCACCCACACTCCATTATTTATCAATTTTGGATGTATTTGAGTTGAAAGTGACTCCTCATTGTTCAATAATTTTGTGTGTTTACAAAAATCTCACTCCTTAATTATAAAAGTCCACCTTCCCCCTCACTTCTTCACACCTCTCAAGCCATTTGGATCAACCAACCCTTCCTTAGCCATGTTCTAGAGTTACCGATCTTCCCAAAAAACCAATCATAGTGTCCTTAATAAGAGATCCAAATGAGGTTGTTCTATGCGAAGGTAATTGTCTTCAATAAGCCCTTTCTTTTTTACTTATTCTCTTACCACATTTATTTATGTCCTAATAATTCTAATATAATAATACGAGTATCTACCATATACTAAGATGCGATTGTGTTGATGGCGTAACCTATATCCATGTCCCCTTCCATCAAACAGAAAACAAAACCCTTGATCGTTTGTACAACAGACTATCGCCCCACAGACCGATATAATTCGTTTTCCATCACCACATCTCACTGCTAGATATAATGATGATTTTAATGTTAACATATGATATTTGTGATATTATTATACTTCTGAAATTATAATATCACATATACATTTTTTTACTTTTCATTCCATGAGAATACGATAATGTTACTCGTGTATACGGCGGGCTACTGCCTCGCGAATCGATGCGATTCATTTTTTCACTTACATTTTATTGGGAAGGAAATAATGATAAATTTAATGAATATATATGATATACAAGACATCATAATGACTCTGGAAAGGTGATATATTATTTACCTTTCTATCATTCCGATCGTCGAGAAAACGGAAAAAACGTCCATGCGTATGTATGACACATGAATGATGTATTTCATTTTTTATCTCTAACTTTTATGGATTACTATAAGTACATATATATTGAATATATATATATATATATATATATATATATATGATATTTATATCATGGTTAACATTCTGGAGATGATGGAATCATGATCAAAGTAAAAGGACCCAAAATACCAAATCAAAACATACATGAAAAACAAAACAGTTATTACCCGAAACGTGATTTTAACAATGAATTGTTAATAAACATATAATAAAAGATCATAAGTAAATCATATATCGTATGATATATATAAGTATGATTCTGAAATAGATGTATAATAAACCTATATTTATAATATAGGATGTTCGAATGTGTACAAAGAAAGTCGAGACTTAAGGTAAGAGATTTTCATCTCAATTTTATTTATCCATGAATGCATTTTATGATTATTCTCATAAAATTATGGGATATACATATTTATCTAATGTTCTTTCTTTCATGGGGCTTACGATTCAAAAGATACTAAAGTGGTAAAAAGTTTTATGTTACAATTTCATTGTTTATCGAGATTATTTATGATTAAGTTTTTGATGATGAAATCTTATGATCTATCTCTCAAGAAACTCATGGATTTTATTCTCTTATTATTTCTTGAGAACAGATGTTTTCCTTTCTATTTCCTCTCTCTACATACTCAATTACAAAATAATTTTTTTTAAAAATCGACTTCATTTCTCTCTTTGGTTGAAAACCCTTTTTCTTCTTGTCTATGTTTTTTTAAATTGTTTTAAAGAATGTTTTTACTGTTCTTCAAGAATTTTTAAAATCCATTTTTACCCATGTTTGACTTTTTACAAAATGAGTTTAAAAGGAATATTATTTTCATTTTCTGAACGAGATGCTTTTGACATTTTACTAAAAATCTGAAAGGAATCTTTGTTTTAACGTGTAAGACATGAACAAAATTTCTCGCCGCCATGATTGTCCAATGTTATAAAACTTTATAAGTTTCAAAGTCTATTTTCAAAGAAAATGATTTTCACAATGTTTTGTGAACTTTTAGTTTTAAAAAGATGATTTTCAAAGTGAAAAGTTATTTTCCTCAAGAAAAGTTAAAAGTGATCTTTCAAAATCATTTTCCATCTAAAATGAGATTCTTTGATGTTACTTAAGATTTTCTAAGGATATGATCCAATGATCCAATATTTATTCTTTCTCTGAATGGTTTATGTTTATGATGACAATATATTTTTGAAACTCATTTCTTTTCTATGAGTTATTCTATGAGGAAATATTTATGAAATCCATTTCTTTTTATAGGTTCTAATATGATAAATGTGTTATGAAGCCCATTTCTTTTCATAAGTTCTGATATAATGAACGTTTTATGATTTTGTGCCCTATGTATGTATGATTTTCATTATGTGACGAGTGAGACCTATATATCTCTCAAATACATTGGATAAAGATTGATATGTCATGAGATAAACTGGACTGGAATGGGGAGTGAACCCAATTTAGTAAGAGACTTTGTCCACTATGATAGTCATAATAGCGAATCATGACTATTACGATGGTTTGAGGAGTGAACTCAATCCATTGTGATAGTCTTGGAAGTGAACCTTGACTACTACGATGGTTTGAGGAGTGAACCCAATCCACTATGATAGTATTGGCTACTAAGGAAATGATTTTCCATGATTATGTACATGCCAAAAATCTATTTCTTATGCCAATGTTGTGTTCTTATGACTCATGTTTTTTGATTCTTTTATGATTCATGTCTTATGAACTACTAAGATTTATGTCACGACTCACATTTATGATCTATGATATGCAGGGTATAGTTTTTAAATATTATTATCATGTTCTCATAACCTTATTCTCATGTTATGTTGATATCTTCATTGTTTATCCTTACTGAGCATATGAGTTCACCCTTTATTATGTTTCCTTTTCTCAGGTTATGAAGAAATATATTATGTATGACATGTCTAAGAAGGGTTCTTGTTATGAAGAACTTAGTGAGAGATGATATAGTTCACTTATAAACTAGTTGTTTATGTATCCAAGTTTCCAAAGGCATTGGGCCTAAACGATTATGACATGGATCTTTATGTTATGTATTGAATATTCATCTATTAAGATGTAATATTTATGTATGAGAAATGTGAGCCTTTATAGTTGATATTAGAGCAAAGTTTAGTTAAACTTTAGAAACCAGGATGATAAAACTTTAGTGAAATCCCCAAGGACATGTCTAAGGATATGTCTAAGGATATGTTTAAGGATAAGACTAAGGATAATTCTATGTATAGGAAAATATCTTGGATTTTTGTTGAAGGATAAAGTGAGTGGTTTGTAAGAAATTACACCATTGTATGAATACTACAAGTGGATGTGGCTCCGATACAGATGTACTTAGGGGTAATAAATCTAAAAAGGGCGCATTGAGTTGAATTCGATCGTCACTTAGTGCACGACAACAGGCCTTGCTGCACACCTGCTTTGACTCTCTCGAGGGATATGTTTTGAAAATTCACAAACTCTTTACGAACCATCATGAATGATTTGAATAGATGATGACCATGAATGATCTAGTTTAAACCAAATGCGTCTTAGATTGAAAAGAAAGTTTCATGATTTAGACATCTTATAAATGATTTTTCATGATTATGTGGTTCTTTACTATGAATATTGTTGCTCACACTATGTTTTTTGTTTTTAGTCAATGGTAGAAACCAAATGGAATTGAGTTAACGTTGAATGTGATATATAATGTGTCAATGAGCAACCAAATGGGGAGATTATTGGAGTGAAGAGTATTGTGATTATTCCTAATAAGTTATCATAATTTATGATTAACAACTTGCACATTAACCAACTCTCAGGCTCATCAAAGAAGAAAAGAATAGAGTTTACCGAGAGCTCGGGTGGTGGAGACCATGAAAGAAAGAAGATCCAGTTTCCTATATGTCGAGAATGTGGAAAGAAACACTTAAGAGAATGTATCAAAGGAACGAGAAGATGTTTTTTTGTGTGGAGAAGAAGGGCACAAAACAAGTAATTACCAAGGAAAAATGAAAAGATCACTAAAATGCAATGGATGAGAATATTGGTCTCCCTAAATAGATGAATGTTTTAAATGTGGAAAGTATGAGCATTATGCAGATCGATGTCTTAGGAGGAAAGCTCAAGAGGTGGATCAATAGGGTTGTACGAGTAAAGGCTTTGTTGTTGATGATGAAGAGACTACAAATGACACATGAAGGAAAAATGTATTAAAGAATAAGATAATGAAGTTCGGTTAATGGTTTAAGAATGAAGTGGAATGATTTAAGTTTTTATGTATTGGAATTCAAGAATGCGAATCATGAAATATATATAAGGATTATTTTTTAGAAGTTTTGCGTTGAAGATTTGCAAGAATATGTCGAATGGTATCAATGATTTAGAAAAGTGATTTAATGGAAATGTGATATTTTATGGGAAAAAAATTATTAAGGGAAGATAACCCTTAATATATTCCTGATGTTGAAAAAATGGTGTTTAGTTTGGATAAAGAGATGATTGATATAGATAAAGTAAATTGGATAGTGTTAATGACTGTAGAACCGATTAATTATTTATTGACAAAGTTATCTATGTTATCATTGATAGAGTTTACAACATTTTTGGAATTGTGGAATATATTAAATAATCTATGCTTTGATTTAAGGAATGAGGAACCATTTA
Organism: Viscum album; assembly: GCA_963277665.1. NCBI lineage: Eukaryota > Viridiplantae > Streptophyta > Magnoliopsida > Santalales > Viscaceae > Viscum > Viscum album. The sequence goes on from OY728156.1 coordinate 551,550,610, forward strand.
CGTTTCCATTGAGGTTTTATGGTAATTTTGGTTATTTCTATGTTTTTAGGAGAATATATGACCAAGGTATTCACATATTTGCTATGTGACAATTAAGAGATGTTTTATGATATTTGGGGGATTAATGTTAAGCTGATTTTGGAAATTTAGCGACCTTTATAATTTTTTGAATATTGGAAGGGTCTTAAGGTTAATCATTTATGGAATGGTTTTAGTCGAACTTTGGATAAGGTTTTAGAGTTTAACGTATTATTTTATCATATGAATAATTATCTATACTGGATAACATGTTCTAACCATTTGGTTTTGATGGTAAGTAGAGATAAAAGGAATGACTTGTCATTCTATTATGGATCATGTGATTTGTTAGTGCTTTAGGCATAAAAAAATTCATCTTCGTTTCTTGGAGCAAGAGATGGAGTTGAAATTGATCAAAGCACAACCAAAGGATGATATTGTGTTTAGGAAATGAAAAGAAATCAAGTATATTTTCTAATGTTCTCCATCATGATAGTAAAAAATTCCATCAATTTTAAGAAAAATGATATTGTGACAAAAATGTTGTCTTATTACTTTCATTTCTATTGAAATAATTGTCTTTTAACTCATTATAGATTTATGGATTTGTGATTGTTAACTTTCTCCTAACCATGTTCTATATCATTCTATATTAGTCATTGGACGTTAGTTATGTGTTATTCTAGATGACCTTTATACTCTCCCTTCTCTTTTATCAAGAGAAAGTTATATTAACCCTTTATACGATGTGATATTTCAACAAAATGTATTTTAAAATGTTAATCCCTTGATTATCGAGATCAATTTTAAGTTGCAAGAACACAATTTATTTAAGTGGGGTAGAATTTAACACCCTGAGATTTTATGTTTTTTTCCTAATAGATTTAATTTCTTTGAGATCTTGCGTTACACGCAACACCGAGTTTTAAAAAATCGCGATATACTATTAATATTATTATTTAAACTTGACCAGTATAACCTAGATGTTAAATTTGACGGTATGAATAGGAATAACAACATTTTGAAAATTAAGCATAAAAGTTTTAGATAAAGAAAATATATTTATAAATAAGAACTTAATTTTTATTTAAGTCTTTATATGATTCAAAAATACATTTTTCTTAAAAAAATGATTTTTGTTGCTTCTTGTGAAAAAAATTAATTTTTGACACTATTAGAAAATGTATTTTGAAAAAATAACTTCATTTTTGGAATCAACATGTCAAAATTATCAGAGTAAATTTTTTAGAATTTTCTGAAAAATTAATTTTTCAATAAATAGTGAAAAATACTAATTTTTATTAAAAACCGTCTTTTCATCTAAAAAATTCATGAAGTTTCATATTGTTTAAAAATGTTTAAAAGTAAAATTATTTCAATTATATATTGATTAATCTAATTTAGATCATTGAAATCAATTTGATATTGAATTTTGATATTAATACTTTTTATACTTATGAAAATTTTCTTTTTGAAAAACCGTTTTATTCACCGCGTTCACGAGTTTAATTTTAAATTAAAAAATTCCAATTTTATGAATGGAATTTGGCTAAATGGATATCATATTTGTAATCAATATAATTAATATTATATAATAAAGGCAACTTAATTTTTGCTTAAAATGAATAGTAAAAACAATAAAAATTAATTGTTGTGATTAAGGTTACAACGAGATTATTGGGGGGGGGGGTTAAACTTAAAGAATAAGGGTTAAAATGACCTAAACACTTGTCCAATTCTCATTGGTTGACATTCAACACTCATTACCTTAGGCTCAATTTTTACGCGTTTGTGGAAAACTTTTCCATGAAAGTGATCAATATAATAATTCAAGAAAAAGACAAAATACCACCCTTTTGCTTTTAAATTTCAATTATGAGTTCACATAGGAAAAAAACAAGACACAGATGAATATTGATGGTCATTTTGAGCATAATAAAATTACTTTCATGTGGGTAATTTATTTTTAATTTTGAGTAATTATATAATTACTTTAAATGCTTAAGCAACGCTAATGTAGTAATTCTTTAATTAATAGAAAAATAAAATAAATGATACTAAAAATATTAAATGTAATATAAATTTAATGAATTATTGTATTTCATGAATTTTTTTAGATAAATATAACATGATATACATGAGTGAAAATGATAGATTCGAATCCAACCTTTGTCTTGACTGAAAATTGTTTTTTATTATGATGCAAACACTTTTAAGGAAAAAGTGAGAAACCATACAGGACCACACCACATCACCAATTCACCATTTCACCACAAAAACAAACAAACAAAATAACAATGGATGAAATCCATTCAAGCATACAAGCAAACAAACCATCACAGCTGAAGCAGAAGACACCAAGAAAGGGTAGAGGTACCACGAACCAGGGAAAACGAACATCAGGAAAGCTGGACAAACCTCAAAACCGGTCTCCTCAAACGCCCACCGATGCAGCCGTCGACACCAGCCCAAATCCACAAACCCGTTGGCAGACTCTAGTCAGAATCCACCCAGCCCTCCAGCGAAGTGAGATGGGCCCTGAAAAGAGCACATCCACAAAGGGTGACAAAGAGACCAGAGCGAGGCAGACCAGGCCGTCCGGACGCTGCACCCTACTCCGCCGGCAACCACAACACAACCTCAGACCAAACTCCACTCCGGTGACCCCTTATCGGCATCTCCGAAGAGTGCAAACCCAAATTCAAGATATCGCAGCAAATCAAAATTGTCCCAAACAAAACCTCGAACCATCCACAATTGATCCCAAACTCGAATCATTGAACTGAATCACAAAAACATCACCCGACGCCGCCATCATTCCTGCCCGAGAAGAACACACATTCCCTCCCACGCCTCGCAGTAGGCTTCAACCGCTGGACCTTCACTATGTTGCCAAGGGGTCCGAGCACACAAACCCACGCTGAACCACAACCTCCACGCCGTAGGAAGAACACACCCAAACCCTCTGCCGCATAACACCCTCAAGAACCTGGACTCCACAGAGCAAGAAGAGCAGAGCAGCGCTGCCTAGGGCTGGAAGCACCGCCTCCAAACCCTGAGAAGACCTTCGCGGTTGACCCCTGAAACGACACGACATGAAAGCCGCCACCGTGGTATTGCCAACAGGCCAGGAAAGAGACAGAAAAGCGAAGGCGGGTGGAACTCGAAAGAACACCAGGGCAGGAAAGGAGGGAAGCCTCAACCGGGATGCGAGGAGAGGATGCTGCGAGAAGATCCGAACCCTCGAAGCCACCAGAGACCGTACGTCGAGCTCACAGGGAGGAAACACAAGGGCGAGAGGGCCGTAGTCCATTCATGGACCAATGGTCCTTTTGTAATAATTATATTGACCCCATAAATAGTAAAAACTTCGTTACCATGGTAAATGGTAAAATGAGGTTTTGCGTGTTTCACGTGATTGTGTTAAAATTAATTTTCCACACATGAGATTTTTATTATACAAATTGGATTTCATATTTATAACAAGTGGGTAAAAATTATCTAATAAATATCATTTTATTTTTAGTCTTAAATGATAAATTACCTAGATAAAAAAGGCTAGTTACCGTATTGAAAACTAAAATGGTAAAATTAAGGAAACTTAGAAGTTAAGGGACAACATGTTTAAAAAACATGTTTTTTTTGTGGCGGTGGCATGGCTTGACAATATCATCACCCAATCCATTATTTATCAATTTTGGAGGTATTTGTGTTGAGAGTGACTTCTCATTGTTGAATAGTTTTGTGTATTTACAAAAAATTCCACTCATCCTTAATTATAAAAGGTCACATCCTCTCACTTTTTCTCACCTCTCAAGACATTGGCTCGACCAACCCCTGCAAAAATAACTTCCAAATATCCTTAGCCATGTTCTAGAGCTGTTGTTCTTCCCCAAAAACCAATCCTTGGTCTTTAATAAGAGATCCAAATCAGGTTGTTCTAAGGAAAGGTAATTTTCTTTAATAAGCGCTTTCTTTTTTTACTTCTTCTCTTACCAACTTTATTCATATTCTAATAATTCCAATATAAAAACACCAGTATAAACCATATACTTAGATGTTATTATGTTTATGACATAACCTATATCCATCTCCTCTTCTATCAAATGAGAAATGAAACCCTCGATCGTGTGTACGACGGACTACTGCCTCACGAATCGATGTAATTCGTTTTCCATCGCCACCTATCACAATTGGATATAATGATGGTTTTAATGTTTACATATGATATTTATGATATTATTATACTTCTATAATTATAATATCACATATACTTTTTTTTACTTTCCATTCTGTGAGAATACGATAATGTCGCTCGTGTGTACGACGGGTTACCGTCTTGTGAAGCGATGTGATTCGTTTTTTCACTTACACTTTACTGAGAAGGCAATAAAGATAAATTTAATGAATATATGTGATATATATGACATCATAATGACTCTAGAAATGTGATATATTATTTACCATTCTTTCATTCCGTCCGTTGATAAAAAAGAAATAACGTTCATGCGTACCTACGACCTACAGTCTCTATGAACAATATATTTTATTTTCTATATTTAACTTTTATGGATTACTCTAAATACATATATACTGAATATATGTGATATTTATATCATGGTTAACATTATGAATATGATGAAACCATGATCAAAGTGAAAAGACCAAAAATACCAAATCAAAACATACTAGAAAAACATAGCATTTATTACTCGAAATGTGATTTTAAAAATGAATTGTTAATAAAAAGGTCATAAAAGGTCATAATTAAATAATATATAGTATGATATATATAAGTATGGTTCTGGAATAGATGCATAATAAAACTATATTTATTATATAGGAGGTTTGAATTTTGTACGAAGGAAGTCAATACTTAAGGTAAGAGATTTTCATCTCACTTTTATTTATATGTGACACATGCCTTATACACCACTTGTTTCTTTTGCGTGGGGTATATACTACCCATGAATGTATTTTATGATTATTCTAATGAAATTATAAGATATACTGATGTGATTTAAAATTTTCAACATTTTTTGTCTGCTTTTCTTTGAAATTGCCCCCATTAATTAAATAAATACCAGGTAAAATAATTCTTTTTGTTAACTTTGTGAAATTATGGATTTAATATTTTATTGGATTAATTAATGATTTTTAATGATTTAATCATTTTTTAGAATTTATTGAGAATCCAAACAATTGAAATTGAAATTAATTTTTAACTGAATTTAAAATTGTAAATATTCAATCTCGAACATGGAATTCAATTTGGAATTAAAATTGTAAAAGGATTTAATATTTTTGAACTTTAATAAATTTATTCATTTCTAAATTAAATTGAAATCCCCAAATTAATTTAGAAATTTAAATTGAAAAAGAAATTATGATTTTATTTTGACAATTCCGAATTTTTGGAATGAGAATTTTGAATGATGGAAATTGTGTTTTGAAAAATTGATTAATTTGAAACTAATTTTAATGAACATTGAATTATTTGTTCAAAAGAATTTAATTCTTATTTTAATTGATGTTTTAAATTTATTGGAAAAATATACTACACTAAAAAAAGGCTTGGAATGTGAAATGGAGGTTGTGAAATTTTTGAAGAGAACCAGCTTCCGATGTCGCGCACCTGCCTAGGGAGTCTGAGATAATTAGAGGAGGAAGCAACATCTGCAACACGCCACCCTGAGCTCTTCAGAGCCGATTGAAGAAGAACCATCATACCATCACCACCCATGATTTGTAGGAAGCCCTTGTCTATGGACATATTCGAACCAGATCAGAGCACCATCGAATGAAGAATCCATATTCCGATGAAGAAATCCCCACCGCGTTGCCGGAGAAGACCACCTTGAAGCTGTCGTGTCTAGATCTGAAGAAGTGCTGAAGCCGAGTGACGCCGCGAGCCCCCTGACGAGTGTAGAGCTCAACTTAGAATAAAAAGAAAACAAAATCAATGAATAAAAAGAAAAAAAGAAAAAAAGAAAAAAAGAAAAAATATATATGTATATATATATTATGATAAAATTTTAAAAAGAGAATACATATTTAATAATAGTAATAAATATTAAAATATATGCACACACACACAAATATATATATATATATATATATATAATTTCTTAATAAACTAATTGATGTATTTTTTCTATTTGCAGCGACGTCCATGACCAAGCCCAATTGCCAAAGCCCACTAAAATCCAAATCAAAGTCCAATATTTTTACTTGTCTTCTTCCTCATAACAGATTATGATGTCCATTGCCCTACAACTCGAAAATTTACCAAGAATGATTATCGGTGAAGCGTGAATCAGTTGGGAAGACTCTCGATGCCAAATCAGATCCAATAAAGAAAAAAGTTGATGCTCAACATTGAAATTGAGGATAATTCTTAAAGAATTTAATGATGCTCTTGTGGAGAAAGTTTGAAGCACCCAAAGAAGCTCGAACACTCTTCTATAAATAAGAGCACTATTCACTGTGCTCGAGGTTGGCTACTCACTCTTGCTTGCTCAATATTGAAGGATATATGATGCTGTTTCTCATTTTCTTTATTACTTTTATTGTAATAACTTCGTTGATGGGATACTAAGCCCTTAGTGACTATGCTGAGGAGACTCCCCTTGCCCCCTGTTAATGAATTCTACATTTTAAACTGTTCCAATCTCTTTTGTTAAATTTTCAGATTCATTCAAAGTGCATCAACTATAAGATATTTATTATTTCTTTCACTTTGAAATTTTCTTCTCTTCTTAACTAGATTGTACAGGCAAGCCACTTACATTTTCTCCATTACTCTCGATCGTGAGCATGAGTTGATTTAAGGGTAATTAGAGATCTCTGATTACTGGGCTAGGCTTTAGTGGAGGTTACAATGATATTTTTACCCCTCCAATTGAATTGAAAATTTCAGGAGATAGTAATCCAGTGAGATTTCACTGGATTAGAGAGAGAACATGAGATTAAAATTGGAATAATGATTTAACAGGGTAGATGAGGGGATATTCGAGGTAAATCCACTTTTACTTTAATTGAATCAAAACCAATCTTCCATTTCTTTTTTTAACAACTTGAACCCACAAAACAAAAGTGAAAAAAAAACATAGATCTATCCTCTCTGAAGACAATCCCGAGTCCCACTACTACTATATTTTAATCGGGTTCATAATTGTTTTGACGTCCGCCCCGCTACAGGCGCATTGTCTAAATTGGTGTCATTGTTGGGGATGGTAGATTTTTTGTTTTACTACTATTTAAAAATGAATGCAACAAATGACTATATCAAACTCATCTCACCTCGTTGGGTTTGATCACGAGGTTGAGTGAACTCTTTTGGATAGATTAAGAACATTGAGAGAATCACTGAGGAAGTGGAAAGAGAGTTTTTCACTACTCCATTGATTGACTCCTCATCCACTTCTTCCGCTTCAACCAGAGTCACTTTAAGAAACCAATACATAGAAGATAATTAGATTCAATTGAATATAATTTTAAGATAACCTTATTCACCTAATTTCAATAATAATAATCAACAGTTACAAATAGATAATCAATAAAATTGTGAGCTTAAAATTGAAATTATTACCCACCTTCCTAAGTTTCATGGTTTTTAAAGAGAATACCCCAACAAACATCTATGATGATTTGGAGAAATATGTAATGGTTTCAAACCTAGAGGATCCATTGATGCTCAGATTAGCTGGAACACATTTCCATTCTCCCTTGAAGGGTTTTCCAAGGAGTGGCTGTATAACATCCCACCTGGAGAGATCACTACCTTGGATGAATTGCACCGCGCCTTCCTCCAAATGTATTTCCATGTATTTAGGAGTGTCTAACTAAGGAGTGAGATTTATGGAATCAAACAAGCCAGTGGAGAGACCTTGTATGAGTATTGGGAGAAATTTAAAGGACTAACCAACTCCTACCCCCACCAAGCTTGTGAAGAGAATCATTTATTGGTATTATTTTACCAAGGATTGATGGATAATGATATGAACCTTTTGGATGTTTCCTCTAGAGGAGAACTGATCGACGAAGCACCTTCTAAAGTCAGAGACCTCTTTGAAATAATCTCATAGGATTCTCAACAATTTTGTACGAGAACTACCACAAGGGGAGTGCATGAGGTGAACAATTCAAACTCTATATTTTTTTGATAAAATTGATAAAATAACCTCTATTGTGAAAAATATAGCTATAAACAATGTGAAAGTGACATCACCTACCATACCCCATCGGGCCTGCAAAGTCTGTTTCTCTCAAGAACACTTCACTGATGGGTGTCCTCAAGTTCAAGAAAATTGTGAATCCTTACACCAGAGACCATACCAGTAAAAACCAATCTATAATCATGGAGGAAGAGAGTACTCCAACATTTATAATGGATTTGGAAACCAAAATTTATAGAGACAACCCTTTCAATAAGGATTTCAAAAAAATTTCCAACCCCCTCCATTTCAATGACATAATTCTCAACCTTCTACAAGAAACAAACCAAGGTAAGCTCAAGAATCCTCATTGGAGGACATGATCAACGTAGTTGTGAAAACCAATGGATATATCCTAAATCCATCAATGAATTGAACAATAAAAACTTAGGTAAGCTTCCTGCCCAATCCATTCCTAACCCTAGAGGAAATTTTAGCTCTATCACACTAAGGAGTGGCAAGGAGTTGAGAGGAAGTGAAGAATCACCGCTTAGAGAAAAATCTAGAAGTGGATAACCCACTGAATCTAAAGAAATTTCCCCTACCAAAGAACCTAAATAAGAAGTATCTATGGAAACACCCTATATAAGTAAGGATAAAGGAAAAGATAAGATGAAAGATCCACTTTAACCCCAACCACCCTTCCCTAAAAGAATGCAAGAACCCAAGTAAACCAGTGAAAAGCCACTACAACATGAGATATTGGATTTGTTCAAGAAAGTGGAAATTAACATCCCCCTACTGGATTCCATCCTCCAGATAATAATCTATGTGAAATTCATTAAATATATGTGCACCATAAGAAGTAGATTATGTGGTAATGAAAAGGTAAGATTACATAAAAATGTTTTTTCTCTTGTAACCCCACAAATCCCATAGAAATTCCATGATCCATGTATCTTTTCCATCCACTACACTATTGGTGAGATCAAAATTTTCAATGCATTATGTGATCTAGGAGCGTTGGTTAATGTTACGACTTATTTAGTTTACTCATATCTATAGATAGGAGAACTCAAACCCACCTAAGTGGTTGTACAAATTTCCAACTAAGCCATTGCCTACCCGTAGGTATTTTAGAAGTTGTTTTGGTAAGTGTACAATGTTATTCATTCCTTATCGATTTCTATATTTTGAACATGGAGGAAGAAAAAGGTAATAATCTTTCCCTCATCATCTTGGGTCGGCCATTTCTCAAAACTGTCAAAATAATAATCAATGTTAATGAAGGAATACTTTCCATGAACTTTGGTGAAGAAATAGTTTATGTTAATATACTAGAATCAATGAAATACCCTCATGAGGAACAAAATGATTTCACTATAACCCATTTTTAAGTGTCATGTTTTCCTAAAAAAGATATTGAAATTTTAGATGACAAAATTTTATTGAAAAAATATTTGGAACCTCGGTTTTTTTTGCTAAAACTGCTTTTGAAAATAAGTTTAATCTAGAATACATTTTTATGACCGAAGAGTTGGAAGAAATTGTTGACAATTATTCAAATAATTTGCTCAAATTTTATACTATCACATCTATCTTAGTTGTGCAAGATACAGGGAAGAATTAAATGTCTGCTAAGCTATAGGAAAAATCCTACTTGGATGATAAAGGAGTTAACCCGAAGTCTAGGAAAGCTGGAAAACCCAAGAATTTGTAGAAGATAGAGTTGAAAAAACAAGGAACAGAAGCCCAGAAGAACACCCTGCTGTGCAAAGAAAAATCCAATTCTGTCTATAACAGACTCACCTAAAAGAAATATTTTCAAATTGGAGACTTAGTGCTAATACACTTTTTAAGAAGAAAGCTAATTCTTGGTAGGAATCGTTCCAAGATCACTAAACCTTTTACAGTGACTAACATTCTTCCATCTAGTGTAATGAAGATCAAGGGAGCTGATTCAAAGAACCCTTTCAAGGAAAAGGGAAAAAAGATGAATCAATTTTATGAAGACCCATGTAAAGAGCCCATGGAGGACTCCAAACTCCTATATACATCCATCAATTGAAGGAAGTTAGGTTTCCTCTTTTGTTCATACTAGCTTAGATACTTTTATTTTGAATCGTGTTTTTGAAAATTTTCAGGTTGCACTTTAATAAAATGGTATCTAGAATAAGTGTGGAGTGGGAAAAGATAGTTTCAGGATATAAATATCATTGTTTCTATTTTAATAAAAAAACACAAAAAAATTATATAAAAAAAAGCTAAAAAAAACAAACAAAAAAACAAATTTCAATTCTGTTTTAGGAATATGTACATAGTTCTATAGGTTTTTATTTTTATATTTTCTTTAGAGTAAATAAATAAATCAAAAATAAAAATAAAAAATGGTTCTTTGAATACTGTACATAAATTTTGTATAGTTTCTATTTTTTCTTTCAAATTTTCTTGAACATCATTTCTACCCTACCTAATTAAAATATCATGCTGGATGTGAATATTTCAATGATTCTAAAATTTAATGAGAGTGATTTTTGAGTGAACATAACCTATGTGATATGGAAATTCTATTTGAAGACTAGGAAAATAAGTGAAGATTGAAAATATCATTGCGGAATAAGAATTATAATGTATGGAAACTAGAATTTTGAACTCAATTTTGAGTGACTTGAGCATAGTAATTAAGTAACACCTCAAGGATCCTCCCTAAAATAAATTCATATAATTATTTTGAACATGGAATTAAAATGGGAAATTGAGAACCCACAATGCACATCTGAGACAATGACACTGTGGGTGTGAGTAGCCCTCTGTAAATTTCAATAAGTGATTTTTCATAGTTCTCCTCTCATACATGGATGGGAAAAATTTAAAAAAAACATTTATAAAAAAGAATAAAGTTCCCATTTGTCAAAAATGAATTCATTTAGGTGAGGGGAATACTGAAACCATGAAGGGGTAATTAACTTATAAAAATATCATTTAGGGAGTATCAATGACGTGTAAAAATGAACTTTGGTTTAGGAAAATTTGGAACGAGGGAAAGATGGAATTTTTACTTTTTATAATTTTAATTCCATTTAAATCTATCACATTCACTCATGGAATTGGAATTTGGATATAAATTAAAGTTAAATAGTGCATGAAACTCACATAAGAGGCATAGAAATTTAGTAGAGGAGATCCTTGATATTCTTCAATTCTGGCTTGTGTAATTGAAGTTAGGTAGAATAATTTTTTTTTGATTTTTAGAATTCAATGTTAAAATTGTCTTAGGAGTGCAATAGTTCATGTGTGGGGGAGTGATGTGAGTTGAAATTTTCAACATTTTTTGTCATATTTTCTTTTAAATTTCCCCCATTAATTAAACAAATACCGGGTAAAATAAAACATTTTTTTAACTTTGTGAATTCTATATTTAGCATATAATTGGATTAATTAATGTTTTTCAACAATTTAATCATTTTTTTTGGAATTTATGGATAAGACATACAATTGAAATTGGAATTAATTTTTAACTAAATTTAAAATGGTAAAATATTCAATCTGGAACTTGGAATTCAATTTGGAATTAAAATTTTAAAAGGATTTAATATTTTTGAACTTTAATTAATCTATTCATTTTTTAATTAAATGAAATCCACAAATTAATTTGGAAATTTAAATTGAAAAAGAAATTGTGATTTTATTTTGATAATTTAGATTTTTTGGAATGAATTTTTTGAATGATGAAAATTATGATTTGAAAAATTGATTAATTTGAAACTGATTTTAATGAACATGGAATTATTTGTTCAAAAGAATTTAATTTTGATTTTAATAGTTTGAAATTTATTGGAAAAAAATACTGCATTAAAAAAATGATTTTAATGTGAAATACAAGTTGTGAAATTTTTGAAGAGTTCCCCTGCTACCATCCTACCTTGCCACCACTTCCAGCAATCCACCACTACATAAAAAATACAATTTACCACTAACCCACAATAGCACAAACATGCTACTGTCGGACACCTCTAGTGCTACCGTCACAAACTTGCTACCACTCTATCTCTAATGCTACTATTCTCACTACCACCACAACATATATATACTGTTCTCCCCTCTCCACCATCTATCTCTAGCCTAAACATTGCAATGGTAGCACCCTACTACCACTGCTCCCATTGGTACCAGCCCTCTACACTATTACCTCCTACTCCACAAATCCACTGTTCCTCAATGGTACCACACATACACCTACCACCCCTCATATACTGCCACTCCCCTTTGCTACTGTCACAACCGAGCATGCTAACTGCCTGATGCCACTACGTGCCACTAGATCTGAAGAATATAGAAGCCAAACTGCCATCAGAGATGACAAACACCTTCTGATGTCACACACCTACTGAGGGAGACAGATATGATTAGAGGAGGAAGCACAGACCACGACATGCCACCCCAAGATCATATGATCCTATTAAAGAAGAACCACCAGACCATCATTTCCCACAATTTATAGGAAGACCTCATCGATGAAAAAATTCATACCAGATCCGAGCACTGCCAAATGAAGAACCCGAACACCGATGAAAAAAGCAGCACTGCGCCAGCAGAGAAGACCACCTTAAATCCATCACACCTAGATCTAAAGAACTTCCGAAGATGAGATGGTCCGCCCTGCCATTGAAATCCCCCTAATGAGTGCAGAGAAGAACAACCTCCCACGACCTCAACTTAGAATTAAAAGAAAAAACAACAAAAGAATAAAAAGAAAAAAATAATTTTTTAATAAATAAATATACATGTATATATATTATGCTAAAATTTGAAAAAGAAAAAATATATAATAATATTAATAAATAATAAATTATATATATAAAATAAATTATTAATAAACTAATTTCTGTATTTTTTATGTTTGGAGTGACGTTCAGGACCGAGCCCAACTGTCAAAGCCCACTAAAATCCAAATTCAAGTCCAATATTTTTTTCATCTTCTTACTCAAAATAGTTTATGATTTCCAATGCCTTATAACCCCAAAATGCACTGATAATGATCATTGGTGAAGCATGAATTAGTTGGGAAGACCCTCGATGCCAAATTGAAGCTGAACACATATCGATCATCCAATAAAGGAAATAGTCACTGCTCAATGCTAAAATTGAGGAACATTCCTAAAGAATTTAATGATGTTCATGTGGAGAAATTCCGAATCTCCTAAGGAAGCCCGAGAACTCTTCCATAAATAAGAACACTATTCACTATGCTCGAGGTTGGTTGCTTGCTCTTTCTCACTCTATCTCGGAGGATCTCCATTGTTGTTTCTCATTTTATTTATTTATTTTATTATAATAATTTTAGTGATGGCACACTAATCCCTTAGTGGATGCACCAAGGAGACTCCCCCTATCCCCTATTAATGAATTCTATATTTTAAACTATTCTAATATTTTTATTAAATGTTTGGATTAATTCAAATTGCGTCGACTATATGAGATTTATTATTTCTTTCACTTTGAATTTTTCTACTATTCTTCATTGGATTACAGAGACAAACCACTTACATATTCTCCATTACTCGTGATCATGAGAAGTGGGTTGATTTAAGGGTATGATAAGATCTCTGATTACTAGGCTAGGCTAGAGTAGAGGTTATAGTGATATTTTCACCCCTCTAATTGAGCTTAAAATTCTAGGAAGGATAAATCCAATGATATTTCACTGTATTAGAGAGAAAACATGCGATTAAAATTGAGATAATGATTTAACTAGGTATATGTGGCGATATTTGAGGTAAATACGCTTTTCCTTTAATTGAATCAAAACCAATATTCCATTTCTATTTTAAAAAATTTGAATCTACAAAAAAAAGTGAAACAAACCCATAGATTTGTCCTCTCTAGAGACAAGCCCGAGTCCCACTATTACTATATTTTATTCAGGTTCATAATTATTTTGTTGACCACCCTGTGACAGGATTGTCGTAAAAATTGGCACTATTTCTAAGGAGAATAAAGTTTTTATTAATAATTTTTAAAAAAGAATGAAACAAATGTTCAGGTCTATAAAGACCCTAACTCTAGTATCCTAGATCTAGTTCATATTACCATTACATTGGCATAAGATACAAAGAATCACATCCTAAAAGAACATATCAATTTAGTAGTCTTGGTAAAATAAATACACACACGAGTCTTACATTACATTTGGAATACAAATTACAACATAATTTTTTTCGAGATTAAATTTATTCCATCCAACATATCCATTCATATCATTCATAATAAACTTCATCAAATACTGTGGAAAGTAAAAACATAATTGTAATGGACCATATATTTTAGCTCATTACTTTCTAGGAAATTTGGTGGTTTAGATGTCTGGGGAAAGTATAGAGGTTTTGAGAGAAGGAAGGGAGGAGTTTTGAGGTGTTTTGGAGGAAAAGGGATATTTTTAGGGGCTGACAGAAAATTATGACAGTAGGTCATTTTTGGTGGCGATTCATTCTGGCAGTAGGTCATTCTGGCGGTAGGTTATTTTTGGCGGTAGTTCATCTATGGCGGTGGGTTATTCTGGTAGTAGATTAGTGAACAATGTTTCCAATTTTTCCAAAATTTACAGATTTTCCTTTTTGATGTCTTTTATGAAAAAATAGGTTTAATGCCTTAATTAATGGTTTTTAAATCCATTTCAAAGGGGATTACTCATATCTTTGTTTTCTAAAAAGCTTTTAGACCTTTTAAATATCTAAAACACGTGGTTTTGATGAGATCTGGCTTTAATGACCAATCTAAACCATATCTAATCCCGTAGATCTCAAATCTAATCTTTAAAAAGTGGAGAACTTTCCTTTGTTATTTTAGTATTACTTTATCTTTATAAGGGTTCTTCCAAATCCTTATTCCCTTAGTGTCATGGAGATCTATTGATGCATTTTGTTCAAGTTTCCCTGAAGAGGTTTCCTCTTGTATGCAGACACCCTATTTTGGTGAAACAAGTTTGGGAAAAGCTTCTTCTTCTAGGTAGGAACTCCTTTATTTCTCTTTATGTGTATCATGTAGGATGAGATTATTATTGTTATCTCTTTTGAAGATGGTTGAATCTAGATTAAGAAATATAAATGAACTTGTCTAAATTAAAACAAAAGGGGTACGAGGATGTGAAACATGACCTTACAACTTTGTTTTTATTGTTTTGATATTGTGAATTGTATGGGCTTAATGCTGGCTGAAAATTGTGGTCTTTGAGGGTCCTTGATCACACTTTTATGTTGTAAAATGTGGAATGCATGTTGTATGATTGTTGAAAACACTTAAAACCATAATTGGTTAATCACGTACAATCAGGTAATGAATTGGATGCCCCAAGATCTTATGGATTGTGTGATAGCACCCATAAATAAATAATTGGAATTGAATGAAATCTAAAATGACTAATATGGAAAATGTTGTGGTATGTGTTGTGATATGTTTGTGGATACTATTATGTATTTTGGTTTGGATGTGATGATGTGTTGCATGAGCAGTGGATTTATTGTGATTGGTGTGGGGGAAATAGATGTGATATGTAAAGGGGCTACGAATGTTGTGGTAGTGTGGTTATACAACGGGGCTGCAATGGTGATTGTGGTGCGGTTGTTCAACAAGGCTATGATGGTGGTTGGTTATTCTAGTTGATCGACTAGTTATAAAATTAAATACATGATAATGACAAGAAATTAGATGCTAACTAATTTTGAATGCATAAATTAACAGGGTCTATTAAAGTGGAATTTATTGGTAATATGAAATATGGAAATTGGAAAAATGTGGTTTTAAAAATGGAAAGTGATTTGTGGCTTCTGTTTTTCTTGTGGGGGGGGGGGGGGTTATGTATTTATCTTTGGCAATAGAAGTGGAGTATCTTATGAGATGTTTTATTTCTTAGTTGTGAACCCTTAGGATGTGGCTTGTGTTATATTTCTCTATATGTATATGCATTAGATATTCTTGTGATTTCTATATGCACCCCACCCTCATCAAGCACTATGTGCCGACACCTGCATAGTCACGTGGGTGAGGGTGGGGGTGTTTTTCCCAACATCCCGATGGGAGGATGGATGGATGACTAACTGCTCTTCCCCTATCCCTCTTTTAGGAGATGAGAAGGACATGCACGGGATATGATGACAAGAAGTCAAAAGTGCCGCTGTCAAGTTGTAATGTGATGAGATGTTATGGCCCAGGTGTGTTTGGGCGAGATGTGGTGATATTACTTACATTTGGGGTCGTACGTGGTAGGAGGAGGGAATGAGGTTTATTTCTTTCACATTTATGATACCCTACTACCTTGGTTATTATATGTGATGTGATGGTCCAGGTTTCTATGGACAAGATGTGATGTGATGTGCTGTGATGTTATTCAGAAGGGGTGGGCATGCCAGGACTACGATGTTGGGGCGTGAGAGTAGAAAATTAATGGGAAATTGGTGCGGGGTACCCTATCATCGATATGATTCATATCATATTATTATACTTGGCTATGTTATTTGGTGAGTGGACCATGGTGAGGATTGGTTTGGTTAGTATACCTATGTAGGTGCTGTTTGGTTCTACTATTTTCCCACAAGTTCATTAGTATGCTCCTTTCACATGTGCATGAGATACTTTGGTTTTTCTTATCGAGTATACCTATATGATCACCCTACTTATATAAAAATTATTTCAAGTTTCCAGGAGGATTTTTTGGACCATACTGGACATTTCTATCTCATACATTCGGATGGTTTCTATGTCACTGCTTTAGCTTTGTTTTTGGGTATTTACTTTGGAGACTTTCATATGTATAAGTTTTATTTATACATGTATTACAGGATAGTTTGAATTTATTTTATATTATTACATGAAGTTTATTGTGGATGATTCATATTATATCTTGATCCTACTCTATTATAAAGGGTAATTACTCCCATACATGAGATTTTTTATACCCTCAGTGCTAGTCACTAACCTGGGGCCTATTGGAGGCAGGACTTGGGAGTCATTATCTCTCTCCCCTCACTGCGACATCTTTGGAGGGAGGGGTTTATGATAGAGTGGTATCAAAGTTGATGGTTGAGAGATATAATTGAGTTTAGAGTTAGACATAGTGAGGATTTCATGGGTTGGTATGACAACAGTTCCAGTCAACCTTGGTGCATGACATAGGTCAGGGAGACCGACTAGGACACAAGATTTTAGGTCCCCTCATTATTCAGTGTACAAACTCTGAGATTATTGAAAAACCAAGTGATTTGGACCTATTTTCAGGATAGGGATCTAGGAGAGGTACATGCATCATGATGACTTGTATTCTCCTTTGAATTGAGTTGTTTTGGGAAGGTTAAAATGAATTAAAATGAATTATAATAAAATTCCATGCTACCAGGATTAGAAAATATTTGTTTTTATTTCAATTATGGCTCTTGGTCATCGTCCTCATGTGGCTTAGGTTGTGGAGATTTGGCAGGATGACCTAGTTGATCTCCAGAGGGTTGATCCAGTTGAGGATGATGATCAGTGGTAGAAGGAATTATGATCTTTTTGGAGGTAGGATTTGGGGAAGTATGAGGGAAGCATCTCTGAAGTGGATACTGAGGGATGGATAGAGGAGTTGAATATCAATTTCAATTTTATCCGAGCCATGAAGGAGTATTGGGTCCCCTTAACAGTTAGTTACATGTGAGTATCTACGCATCAGTGGTGGATGTTGTACCTTAGTGAGTGAAAGGAGGGATATGTTTCATGGGTTGAATTCTAGAAGGAGTTATGGGTATAGTTCCTTTCATTAAGCATGAAGGATGTAAAGAGGCATAATCTACTCTCCCTTCAACATGGGAGTATATTAGTATGAGAAATTAGGATCAATTTCAAGGACCTTCTACGCTTTTCCCCAAATCTTTTCCCAGATGAGGAGTCCCAAGAAAGGCATCTTGTGGATGCACTCTATACTTTGATTCAGTATGCAGTACTCCTTTTATGTCACCAACATATATAGAGGTTCAAAAGAAAGCTGAGGTGATTGAGAGAATGCACTCATGAAGAGGCTTACCATGATAGGGGAACCAACAGGGTTCCTTGATGAGTAGAGTTGTCTGTGGGAGGTATCAAGCACTAGAGACTTCGCAGTTTTGACTAGTAGAGAGTTGACCTTAGTAGATTTACTTCCAGACATCTTGGATTGGTGGTTTATGTACTCCTCTTGGGGACTTTAGACTAGTGTGTTTCATTTGTGGGGTTCACAGTCATCATCGTGATTAGTGCCCAATGGCTGCTCGAAATCTGTTTAGTATAGTAGGATAGGTTCAACACTAGACCTAGCCTCAGTTACTAGTGAGGCCATTCTAGTAGCAAGGGTATAAGGATTATGTTCCACTGAGAGTATACGTAGTAGGTGGAGGTCATCCTCAGGATGTACCTCACCCTCAGGGACCTCGACCTGAGCATGATCTTGGTGGTGTCCATCAATAGAGAGGCATAGGATCTGGGCATGTTAGTTACAAGTAGTGGAGTGAGCAACACTAGAGGGATTAGAGATCATTCAAGGTATGATCAGTTTATCATGTACCCTTGTTTGTGCTTGGTTTGATTCGGTATCTTCACACTCCTTTGCTGCACCCTCTCTAGTCTGTGCTTTGGGACTAGACGTAGATAGGCTTCATGTACCCCTAGTGTTGACTATAATAGTCAGGAGATAGACTAGTTTGTTTTATGTATATCAGAGATGTGCACTGATAATGGGACATCATCATTCATGTGCAGACCTTTTATTGATTTAGATGCAGCCATATGAGGTCATCCTCATCATTGACTGGTTGTATTATGTGTGTGATATTATTGACTGCTTCCGAAGGAGAGTCATGTTCTCAGATATAGATGACCAGCGTGTGGTTTTAATTGGTGAGAGGGGTTTCTAGGTGGGAATTTAGCATTTGGAGCCCCTTATTTTCTTGGTGGATGAGTTTTCTATGGAATCAGTAGATATAGGGATAAAGGAGGCTCCCAAGGTCATTAGGGAGTTCTTGGATGTTTTTACTGAGGAGGTTGTGACACCACCTCCTCGATGTGACGTTGAGTTTGGGATCGACTTGTAGCCTAGTGCTTTTATGGTTTCGATGGATCCCTATCAGATGATACCTTATGAGTTGTGGGAGTTGAGGATTCATATAGACGATCTGATGCAGAGGGGTTTCATCTAACATAGTGTATCACCATGGGGTGCTCCAGTGTTATTCTCTAAGAAGGTGGATAGTAGTATGAGGTTGTGTATAGACTACTAAAGGTTGAACCAAGAGATGATCAAGAATCGCTATCCTCTTCCAAGTATTGACGTTCTTTTCAACCAGTTGAGGGTATCTAGTTTGTTCTCCAAGATTAATCTATGATCTGGATATCACCAGTTAAGAGTGAATGATGGAGATATCAAGAAGACCGCCTTCAAATGTTGTTATGGTCACTTTTAGTTTGTGTTCATTCCTTTCTATGTTAAAAATGCACCATCTGTGTTCACGGGGCTTATGAACTCCATGTTCTGTGAGTTCCTGGACTAGTTTGTCATCATATTCATCAATGATATATTGATCTACTCAAGGTTATAAGAGGAGCATACCAATCATATCAAAGATTTTTTTTCTAGGTTAGTCATCATCAAGATCTCTATGGAAAGTTGTCCAAGTGTATGTTTTGGAAATTAGAGGTGCATTTCCTCGATCATGTAGTGTCTTAGCAGGGTGCGGTAGTGGACCCATCAAAGGTTGAGGCAGTTGTTTCTTGGGCATCACCCAAGAATATGGCAGAGGTTCGTATCTTCCTTGGTCTCATAGGCTATTATCAGAGGTTTGTGCTTGATTTATCTCCTTTTGTAGAATTTACAACATTGAACAAGAAGGACCAAGTTTTTGTGTGGACTGATCAGTGCCAAGTAGTGTTTGATTACATAAAGGGGAAGTTGGTCAGCGATCTTGTGATTTGGATGCTTGAGGAGGGTGTGATGTTTGAAGTTTTCTATGACGCATCCCTTCTAGGATTGGGATTTATTTTGATGCAACAAAAGGTAGTGATCTCTTACAGGTCTAGGAAGTTACATCCTCATGAGCATAACTATGCCACCCATGATCTAGATCTTGAAGTAGTTGTGTTTGCGCTGAATTTGTAGTGACATTACCTCACTAGGGATCACTTTTTGGTTCCCACAAATCATAAGAGTTTGAGGTTTATCTTTTCTCAGCGTGATCTGAATCTATGACAACAGAGGTAGATGGAATTTATTTAGGACTATGATATTGATATCTAATACACCTTAGTAAAGGGGAATTTCATGACTGATTATTTTAGAAAAAATTCATGGAAGGATGTTATTAGGGAGTCTGCAGATACTTATAGAGTGATGGAGGAGTTGGAATCCCTACACTTAGATTTAAGGGTGGATGATGGTAGATGTTTTTTGTTTTATATGAAGGCGAGTTCTTATGTAATGAAATTAGTGGTGGATTCTTAGTGGAGATACTTGAAGTTAGAGGTCATGCATGATCGTGTTGTCCATAATGATCCTCCATAGGGGTGGTGAGAGGATGGTTAAAACCAGATAGTGTTTCGTGGGAGGTTTTTTATTCTATAAGCGATGCATGATGGATTCATTCATGAGCTTCATAGATCATATTTAGTGGTACACCCTAGAGTTTCCAAGATGTACTGTGGAATGAGGACACAATTTTGGTGTCCCAGGATGAAATGAACAATATCAGATTTTGTGGCTCAGTGTCTGATTTTTCAGTAGGTAAAGGATGAGCATCATGTTCCTAGATGTTTGATGCATCCCTTGGATGTTCCTGAGTATAAATGGGATAAAATATTGATGGATTTCTTCAAAGGGTTACCTTGAGATCATGGAGGTTTTGATTCTATTTGGGTAATTGTGGATCAGTTGATGAAGTCGGCTCACTTCCTATAGATCAAGGAGTTATGAATAATGGATGTTTTGGAAAAAAGGTGTGTGGACGATGTGTTGTGGCTACACGGAGTCCCAAGGTCCATTGTCTTATATCAGGACACACGTTTTACCTCATGTGTCTGGAGGGGATTGTATCATTATTTTGGAAATCAGTTATGCCTCAACACTACTTTCCACCCTTGGATGGATGGATAGATAGATTAGACTATCCAAATGTTGTAGGATATATTGTGGGTGTGCATCTTGGACTTCAGTAGATTGTGGGCATGGAACTTTACCTTGGTTTATTTTGATTATAATAATATTTATCAATCATCCATTGAAATGAACTCATTTTAGGCTGTGTATGGGAGGACATTCCATTCTTTTTTTCACTGGGCAAAGTTCGGGGAGTCAGTAGTTCTTGGACCCGATGTGGTGCAGAGCATGACATAGAAGGTTTGGTTGGTTGAATAGAGGATGAAAATATCACAGGACAATAAAAACTCTTATGTTGATCATAATAGGAGGTCCTTTGAGTTTGAGGCTGGGGACCACATGTTATTTAAGGTTTCCCCTCAACGTGGGAAGTGGAGGTTCAAGAAAAGGGAGTAAGTTGTCACCCTGGATTGTTGGGCCCTTTGAGGTGTTGGGGCGCATTGGTGAGGCAGCTTACTAGTTGGTACTTCTGCCTCGAATGGAAAAGATCCATGAAATCTTCCACGTCACTTAACTCTATCGATATCTTCATGATGAATCCCATGTCATTGACTGGGGAGAGTTAGATATTTAGGATGATGCAACATTCATGGAGAAACTAGTAGATATCCATGAATTTGAAGAGAAGGTGCTACGAGGATGGAATATTCCCCTAGTTCATGTGCTATAGAGGCATGTTGGCCTAGAGGAAAATAATTGGGAGCGTGAGATGTAGATTCATGCCCAATACCTGGAGTTGTTTTGAGTTTTTTTCTTACTCTATTTTTCTATGTGATGTTCTATTTGGACCTTGGTGTTTTATGAGATATGTTGTTTTACCCTTGATGTGATGTGTGATAAATTTCTTACATGTGAAAAAGGGAAGACCTAACTCTTAATCGAGACACATTACACTAAGATGCGATTAAACCAATGCAGGTGAGTCAGTGCCACCTAGAGAGGATAGTATCTTGACATGGAGGATAGAATTCCCGGATTCCTATGTCCGGGGCAGTATAATTTTGTTCATCTATTGTCGAAGTTTGGGTTATAAGGTTCAGTTTGTGGCATCATTTTATATGCAATGATATCCTTGATATTTATCTTGAGGGATGGTTGTTCATACCATTTATCTCCATCCTTACGAGTTGGTTTTGAATTATGAAGGGCTCAAATAGTTTGAGTGGTATCTGATGTAACAGTCTGGACCTTAAAACCCATTAATTTGTGTAAAATCTAGTGCTTTAGATGTCCGGGTAATTTTTAGAGGTGTTGGGAGAAGTATGGGAGGAGTTTTGAGGTGTTTTGTAGAAAAAAGGGGAGTTTTAGTGGCTGATGGAAAATTATGGTGGTAGGACATTTCTGGTGGCATGTCATTCTTGCAGTAGTTCATTTCTGGGGTGGGTCATTTTTGGCGGTATGTCATTTCTGGCAGTAGGTCATTTCTTGCGGTAGGTCATTTCTGGTGGTGGTTCATTCTGGCAGTTGGTCAGTGAATAGTGTTTCTAGTTTTTCCAAAATTTTCGAATTTTCCATTTTGACATCTTTTATGAAAAAATGGGTTGAATCCCTTAATTAATGGTATTTAAATACATTTAAAATGGTATTAATCATATCTTCAATTTCTAAAAAGTATAGCGACCTTTTAAATGTCTAAAACATATGGTTTTGATGAGACCTACTTTTAATGGCCAATCTAAACCGTATCTAATCCCATGGGTCTCAGATCTAATCTTTTAAAAGAAAAGATCTTTCCTTTGTTCTTTTAATCTTGATTTCTCTTGAGACGGGTGGTTCCAAATCCTTCTTCCCTTAGATTCATGGAGACCTATTTCTGTAGTTTGTTTGAGTTCCTCTGAAGAGGTTTCCTCCTGTACGTGAACCCCATGTTTTGGTGCAACAAGTTTGAAAAAATCTTCTTCTTCTAGGTATAATTTTTTTATTTATCTTTGTGTGTATCATGCGGGACAATATTATTATTGTTATCTCATGTGAATATGGATGCATCTGGATTAATAAAGATAAATGAACTTTCTTAAATTAAATAAGAAGTGACAGGGGTATGTGAAGTATGTTCTTATAACTTTTTTGTTATTGTTTTGAGATTTCGAATCATATAAGTTTAATGTCAGATGAAAATAATGGCCATTGGGGGTCCTTTCTTGTGATGTTTTGATGTGAAGTGTGTAATGCATGTTGTGTGATTGTTGATAAAACTTAAAACCATAATTATAAAATCACGTACATTTAGGTAATGAATTAGATGCCCTGGGATCTTATGGCTTGTGTGATAGCACCCATAAATAAATAAGTGGAATTTAATGAAATCCCCTATGAATAATCTAGATTATGTGGTATGTGCTATGATATGTTTGTGGATACTATTGTGTATTGTGGTTTTTCTGTGATGATGCGATGCATGAGCAGTGTCTTTATTGCGATGGGTGTGGGGGAAGTGGTATAATATTCAACGGGGATATGATGGTGGTGGTAGTGTGGTTATGCAGTGGGAATACAGTGGTGATTGTGTTGCGGTTGTGAAATGGGGCTACAATGATGGCTGATTATTCTATTTTCTCCAGTAGTTATGGAATTAAATAAATGATAATGACAAGAAATGGGATGCTAAATTTTTTTGAACACATAAATTAATGGGGGCTATTAAAGTGGAATTTATTGGTAATATGAAATCTAGAATTTGGTAAAATCTGATTTTAAATATGGAAAGTGATTTGTGGATTTTATTTTGATTATGGGGGGTTATGCATTTAGCTTTGGTAGAAAAAGTGAAGTATCTTGTGAGATGTTTTATGCTTCAGTTGTGAAGCCTTAGGATGGGTCTTGTGTTCTATTTCTCTATATGTATGTACATTGTATATTCTTGTGATTTCTATACGCACCTCACCCTTGTTGACCACAATGTGCTGACAGCCACATAGTGATGCAAAGGGTGTTTTTCCCAAAATATCGGTGGGAGGATAGATGATTGGCTACCCACTCTTCCCCACCCCCTATTCTAGGATATGAGAAGGACATACATGGACTATGATGGACAGAAGTCAAAACTGCCACTATTGAGTTGTGATGTGATGATATGTTAGGGCCCATGTGTGTTTGGGCGAGATGTGGTGAGTTGGATTATTATGGGGGTTGTGCGTGGTTGGAGGAGGGAACGAGGTTGATATCCTTCATGTTCATGATACCCTATCTTGGTTATGATATGTGATGTGATGACCCAGGTGTCTACAGGAGAGATGTGATGTGATGTGTTGTGATGTTATTCAGAAGGGGTGGGAGCGCCCAAACATACAATTTTGGGGTGTGATAGCAGTAAATCAGTGAGAAAGCAGTACAAGGTACCCTATCATCGATATTATTCATATTATATTATTATACTTGTGTGTGTTACTTGGTGAGTGAACCATGGTCAGGATGGGTTTGGTTAGTATACTTATATAGGTGTTGTTTGGTTCTACTATTTTCTCACGGGTGCATTAGTATGCTCTTTTTACATGTGCTCAAGAGACTTTGGATTTCACTATTAAGTATACCTGTATTCTCAACCTTTGTATATAAAACTATTTTTAGGTTTCCAGGAGGACTTCATAGACCTTACTGAATATTACTAGCTCAGACCTTTGGATAGTTATTGTGTCGCTGCTTTAGCTTTTTTTGGGTATTTACTTTGTAGAATTTTACTTGTATTAGTTTTCTTTTTACATGAATTGTGGGATGGTTTGGATTCATTATATATTATGAAATAGAGTTTACTGTGGATGATTCAATTTATATACTGATCCCACTTTATTATAGAGGGTAATTCCTCCAATACGTGAGATTTTTTATACCATCTATGCTAGTCATCAACCTGGGGCCTACTAGAAGTGGGAGTTTAGGGTCATTATCTCTCTCCCCTCACTGTGTCATCTTTGGAGGGAGGGGTCATGAAAATAAGGGTGAGATAAAATGCTCAGTAAGGGTTAAATACAATAGAATCAATAATGAATCAATGGACATAATCAATATGGAAAGAAAAATAACTGAAAACACATGCCATTTAATCAATAAACCGAGAAATAAATGCATCCATAGATTTTGTCACAGTGAAAGTCCTATGGATAAGAAAAATAAATGAATTAGGAATGCAAGAAATGATAAATTATTGGAAGTCATGTATCTGGAACATAAACCACTACCGTCAATACCTTTGACAAGATGATTTAATCTACAGGTAAAAACCCATTTAATGCAATCTTAACTAATTTGTCCCATGAGACTATCAAAACATCGAGGGGATATCTATAACTAGGACCCACCCGTGTCTTATAGTCCAAAGCATTCCTAATATATTAAATAATTAATTTAACTAATAAGAAATGTGCCCTGTCATCAAATATCCGTATTGAATAAAAGATACAAATTTATCAATATTTCCAAAATTAATCAAATAACTTTCAATGTAAAAACCGTATTTAAAAATGGAATTCAGTTTAAGATATAATCATATCCATCATATAATAATATGAATATTTAATAGAAATATAATTTCCAATGAAAAATGATTAAAATAAAGTGATTGTTTCAAGTGAAAGTTAACAATCACAAAAGAAAATGATACCGTACAATAACTTTTATCACTTAGTAATTTTCAAGTCAAAACCCCATTGAATGAAATAATTCAAAGTGAAACTTAAAATACCATTAGGAATGAATAAATGATGATATGAAATGTAAAAGGGATAGTATATATATCACACATAAGTGAATTTATGCATAATAACAAATAAGCCTAAATGAAATCTAAATTGGGTCAGAATCCCTTACCACTTTGTAATCATTCAAATAGTATGCCCCATGAAAGAATAAATTTTTTAAAAAATTTAAATAACATGAAAATAAATATATTCATGATATAATATTGTAAGAACCCGATTCTTATTCTTGAGGTACGAGTTTCTTCTTTTCATTTTCCTTAAGTGTTTTTGAGAAAAGAAGGGAAATGTGGGAAAAATCAAAAATTTATGGGTACAATCCATGTACTTTTGTACACACACCATGTACTTTGGCTGTGTGGAATGAGAATATAGGACGTTTAGGCTTGTCGGCGATTAAGGGTGTAAAAACAAACAACACGCCATGTACTTTTTTACACACGCTGTGTACTTTGGCTGTGTGGGATGAGAATACAGGGCGTGTAGGCTTGTCGGTGATTAAGGGTGTAAAAAAAAACTAACTAAACGCTGTATAATAAGTCAGCAGATGAACAGTGAGTAAATGGAAAGTAGCCACTAGAGGAACAATTAAAAAGGATAGTACATGCCGTGTACTTGAGAGTACACGCCGTTTAGTCATATTTTTTTCGTTAAAAATAGGTAGTAGCCTCCTAATTCGACAGAGGAGGCAGAGGGATCACCAAGAGTAGCAGGAGAGGAGGCCGAGACTTGGAGGAGCTCCCGATCGCTCACCGATAGCGGTGCAAAATGGGCTGCGGGCCCACAGGTTAAGCAGGCTTGGGGCAGGTTTGGGGTGGGGCAGGTTTATTAAAAATATCCCACATTTGAAACGGGCTTATATGGGTAGCCCGCACGGACATCCAACCCGTGCGGGTTTACCCGCACAGATACGGGCTGGCCCGCGGGTTAATGGTGTAATTTTTTTTATAATAATTATACTAACTTTAAAATTTTTAGGCCCTTCATTTCCCAAGGCTGCATTCATGCCTCCCATCCCATTGCCTCCCTTGCCCTTAATTTCCCAACGTTGTCGCATGCCTGCCTCCATTTATCCATTTATATTTATTTTATTTATCCTCACATATTCCCCCGCTCCTCCTTCACACTCACCTGCTGCACTGCACATCGACTCCTCCTCCGCTACCCCCAGCCCCGGCCTCCTACCTTCCGGCCCCTGCCTCCCCCGCCACTACCCCCCGGCACCAGCCTTCGCCACTACCCTCGGCCCCGACGTCCTCCGCCGCTACACCCCGACCTACTCCACCGCTACCCACCGGCCTCCTTTGCCGCTGCTACCCCCGGCCCCAGCCTCCTCCGTCGTGACCCCCGCTACCCCCCAGACTCCTTCGCTGCTACCCCGGCCCCAGAATCCTCCATCGCGCCGCAACCCCCGCTACCCCCCGACCCCGGCCTCCTCTGCCGCGCCGTGACCCCCGCTACCCCCCAGCCCCAGCCTCCTCTGCCGCAACCCCCCGTCCCCGACCTCCCCCATCACGACCCCCGCTACCCCCTGCCCCGACATCCTCCGCCGCTACCCCCTGGCCCCGACATTCTCTGCCGTTACCCCCCAGCCTACTCTACCGCTACACCCGACCTCCTCCACCGCTGCTACCCCCGGCCCCGGCCTCCTTCGCCACGACCCCTGCTACCCCGACCTCCTCCTTCACTACCCCCCGCTACCCCCAGCCCCGGCCTCCTCCGCCGCTACCCCCGACCTCCTCCACCGTGAAATTTAAAAAATTATAAAAAAACAATATTGAATGCGGGTTGCCCGTGGGCTTGCCCGCATCTACTGCGGGGTGGGTAGGGCTTGATAAATCCAACCATTTTTTATGTGGGTTTTTACAGGTCTAGACCGCGCGGGCTTAGCCCACCCCACCTCACCCTGTCCGTTTCGCATTTCTACTCACCGAGACTCTGATTCTTCCACCGTCGGTCTCGTTTGAACCGTGTGGGTAAGGTCTTCCCTCTTCTTGATTCTTTCCTTCCAATTATTTCCCTAAGGTAAGTTATTTAGGTTTTAATGGGTAATCGTTTATCTCAGATCTACGTCGTTCTTGGTTGTTTTGGGAGGCGCCTTTCACGTGTATTGATCAGAGGAGATCGAGGTGGGTGGTCTTGTGTTTAATTCCAACCATCAAGTTGATTTTGTGTACTATTGTGCCACACACCCATGTTCGGGGTGTCATATGGATGAGACTTTGACTATTGAGATACCCAGAATTGCATAGGTAATCTAATAAATAAGTATAAAGGGCTGTTTGAGATCGTTTCTTTGATCTAGGGCCACCCCGAGGGTGTGTTTCCCTTGTTTAGCCGTTTGGCTAGGATATCTGTGGGTATGCCGTGATTATAGCATATTTTGATTTTTCTTGAGAGGAAACATATATAAATTTCTTTCTTATGCATTGGGCTCAGCCCATTTACTTGTTTTTCCTATGAAACGCCTGAGGGAAATGTTTTGTTTAGCATGAGGGAAATGTTTTGTTTAGCCTGAGGGCAATGTTTTTTTAGCCTGAGGGCAACGTTTCTTATGCCTGTGGGCAGTATATTCTATGCTTGAGGGTGATATCTTGTTTTCCTAAGGGAAATATTTGTTATACCTGAGGGCAGTCATCTGAGGGTTTCGTTTCTGTTTTCCTGAGGGTAAGGACTTACATGTATGAGGACAATGTTTACTTTGAAAATTCACTATGGTTATTTCTTAGGTTGTACCTTCCAAGCTAAATCACAGGCTTGGTATTATTATTATCTTTTACTTGTTAGATATCCTATTGTGGTTTCTGCTGTGGCATTGGTATAGGAGATTGTCGGTTGAGGTCGAGTCTCGAAAAACTCAGAATTCAATTATATTGAATTATTAAATAATTATTAAAATGGAAATGTAACTAGTAGGAAAGGTTACTTTTGAGTACTTCTTAGTTTACTTCATTTCATTATTGCACACTACTGTTGCACATTTTCACTGACAGTTGGGAACGAGCCTTTTGTGGTTGCCTACTTGGATTTATTTCTCACACCCTGTTTGGGTCATGTCTTGGGACCAAAAAAATTATATTCCTACAGGTGTAGATAAGGTAAAGAGTCCTTACACAGGTACATGATTGTTACAAAGGAGTAGGAGATCATGGGACCGAGCTTAGGCTTGCGATGCTGCTGCGTTCCTGTTGCACTACTTTGGTTTTGTTTTGCTGTACTATGTACCTTGTGCTTTATTGTATCTGATTGCAGTTTATCCTATTTTGGATGATTTCTTAGAATTAGAGACATCTTGCATCATTATATATATTACTGTTGGTTATCTTTTACTTCAGTTCCATTTTCCATTTCAGGTCTATACTATTTACTACTTCCGCTTTTGTATGTTTATATATTTTTCCGCTGCACTACACTTTGACAAATGAAGGCATAGTTTCCCCACTATCAGTCCTAGGCCCTCACTACTAGTCGGCAGCCTCTGGCCTTTGGGGAAATACACTTGAGGTCATGTGACAAACCAGGTTCGGGGCACACATTGTGTGGCACCCGAATCCGAGACGTTACAAAATGGCATCAGAGGGTTTCTTTTCTCTAGGTTATTTTATTATTTGGAGACAACGGAAAGAGATATATTGTTAAGGGATTCGGTAATAAACTATGCCTGGGAGTAGCTACCCCGTGTACAGGAAAAGGATAGATTTCCTCGAATTAAATTGTGATTTTATGTTTATGATTATTACAATTGATTAGATTCCACTGTTGGGTAATGCACTTGTGGTGTGATGTTTATATTTTATACTTGGGTTCTATTTAGTTACAACCTGATGAGATGAGGGTATGCCATCTCATGCATCATTTAGGAACATGTTGTAATCACATGTCATGCATAGTTTCCATGCCATGTAGGTGTATTAGAAATTTCGTGTTGTTGTAATAGATGTTGTGCTAGGAAATGCATGCTATTGTGATAAGTACCTTGATAGATATGCCTACTGTTGATAGGGTATTGGTACATGTTACAGTTGGGTTTATGGATGCTAAACTTTGGTTCCTAAGAAGTATGAGCTCTCTTGGACCGGAATTTGGTAGACCATGATCTAGCTTTTGTTGTGTTTTTTACTATAATGTGAAAGGTTGGGTGCTAAACTTTGGTTCTCGGGGAGTATGGGCCCCCACAGATCGGAATTTGTCATACCAACACTTGAAATTAAAGAAAAGGGGCTCTAGAGTAGTTTTTGAGGTTTACTGTCTGGAAACCCAGACAACACGACTTGTGGTTCTATGAAAACACACCATGTACTCTTCTGTTCAGGAAGAAATGAAAAATTTCTAAGTACACGCCATATAGTATAAAGGCTATGTAACCCACCATGTGGGAGGGAACACAAGTCTTCCATATTTTACTGAGGACATGCCATGTACCTGTGTGAAACGCCGTGTAGTCTCGACCGGTGAGAGACCATGTGGACTTGGTCGTGTGGCTGGGGAAACATGGTGGTGTACACACTGTGTTCGGGTGTAACACACCATGTACCTCGGGTTGAGACACACCCAGGCCGACATCAGAACAAAACCATGTGAGGGCTTAAGGGTACACGCCGTGTAGACCTTATACACATTGTGTAGTCTCTTTTTTCTAGTTCTTGTGGATCTTTCCCCTTTTTCATTGGAACTCTTAACAGAAAAGAAGAAACCTCGATAATAAATTAAACTAAGGCGTGAGTTTGACCTTTTAGAGTCATACCGCCGAGATGACCACGAGTTGTTCAACAAGAGAGTGGAGATGATTATACTCTAGAGATGGTAGGCCAGGGGATACCAAAGGGTCCTCCAACAGTGCCAGATGCGGCACCAGCCATTATACCAGATGCAGGTGAGGATGCATAGTTCCGTGAAGGCTTCATGTGGTTTATGAAAACCTTCTAGAGAGCACCGCAAGTTTCCAAATCTATGGAAGAGATGACACGTATATTCTAGTAACAACATCTGCCTACATTTTCAGGGGATGGTGGACCACAGGCTGTAGAGTCATGGTTGGATTCTATGCAGACGATCTTCGAGCATCTGGAGATGCCTCCTGGGAGGAGGGTCAAGCTCGCTACTTACATGCTGTGTGATTCCGCCAAGAGATGGTGGGATGTTACAACCCAGAAAGAGCATCACTGAGGCATGGTGTTGGAAAATTTTCAAGCAGTCTTCTATGACCTTTTCTTTCCAGTGACACTAAGGGAATATCGAGCTCAAGAGTTCATGAATCTGTAGCAGGGCACCATGTCAGTGATGGACTATTCTACTCACTTCATCAAGATACAACTTTTTCCACCTGTTCTGGTGGGTGATGAGACGTTGATGGCTATAAGATTTGAGGATGGTATTCGATATGACATCTGAGCATTGGTGAATATTTTCAGGTTGTCTATAGTGCATGCTATTGTGAACCAGGCGTTGATTACTGAGCGGAACCTGCAGGAAGCTAGTGTCGCGGACCAGGGTGGTTCGACACCGGTCTCTGGTACTATTTCTACCAGAAAGAGGAAGAGGCAGATGGATTTCTCTCACGGTGGAAGTAATTGCAAGAAGAATTCTTCAGGTGGCCAGATAATGTGGTACTAGTGTGGTAAAGGGGGGAACAAGAGACCTCACTGTCCACGTGACCCAGTGGAGTGCCAAGCTTATGGAAATATGGGTCATCTTCAGCGTTTTTGCAGGGTGTTTCCACCAGTGACTAGTGAGAGGGGTTCTGTAATGTACCAGATTTTTACATGTATTATTTTAATATTATATGGGAATTATTTCGAGACCAGGCTTTGAGACAACGTGTAGTTTCGAGGCCCGGTGAGCCTGGAACAAATGTTTGAATTTAATTTAATAATTAAATAACACACGCGTGTGGTTTTCATAAAAAAGTGGAATAACTCCTGAATGGGTGCTCGGATCAGAAATATGAGGGCATCGTTGCGTTCAGAGTAGCAATTTTACCTTAGGCGAGGCCTAACATCAGATGACACAGGTCGGTGGTGAAATCTAGTTTTTGGACGTAACTGTAATAAAATATTGAATAAAAATATTTTTTTAAAACTTTTTGCAACAAATATATTTTATATTTTTAAATAGATATTTGCGCAGGGGTCCAGGGTGACAGACCTCATAACCCCGAAACCTTTGGAGGCTCTGGAGGCTCTGGAGGAAACCCCAACGAGGAGACGGTGTTCTTGACGGGTTTCTCTGGTGATGACGACGCAGTGACCAGATCTTTGCCAACGAACGCCGCGAATCTAGGTAGAACATTTGATTTTGATTTTCCTTTCCCCGTTCTTGATTCCTACGATGAACTCGGACTAATCCACAAACAAATTAGCCCACGGATTGATCGTATTTGCAGGATGGGATTTTGTGGGGATTTTGGGGAAGATCTTCATCCTTGTGATTTAATCTGTTGATTATTTTGGTTTTGATCTAACGGCGACGAACCCAGATTGTCATTAACAATGATCAAGGTTCGTTCTTCTTGTTCGTTTTGCGATTAAATTCCCCTTTATTCTTGGAGACTCCTCATTCTTCCCCGCGCTTGACGTTCTTAGAGGAAATCAATCATCGCGCATTTGTTTGTTGGCACAATGATCTGAGATTGTAGATCCAACCCCAGAACGATGCTACGAAGGTGAAACTACAGTGGAGATGGACGATTCAGAGCGGATCGAGAGATATGGGTTTTTGGGCGTTTTCTTTCGAATGAATCAATGCTTGTTTTCCAAGCCGATTGAAGATCTGAAACACCTGGATTCGGTGTTAGGATGATGAAACGAACAAAAATCTTGAGTTTCATGGCAGACGGACGACAGAATCGAGATCCGGAGATCCAACCGAGGCGCGTGGAGGAAGACGATGGTTCTGGAGAAATATCGACTACACTATGTGTAGTATGGGATACACGACGTGTGTTCGTCGGCGGACCACCTAGCGTGTACTCCGGGAGTACACGAACATAGGTTGGGTACACGGACAAGAACACGACGTGTATACCCTTCCCCAGCTAGACCCGGCCAGATACCCGGGATAACCCGTGTACTGGTACACGGGCAGGCGACATGGACAAAGACCGTGTACGGGCACATGGCCAACATACAAAGAGTGAATCCCAGGTGCTTGGACACGGTGTGTAATCCTTCTATATGATTTTTAGTTACTTTTATACGACAATCCTAGAGACACGGGCCGTTTATATGGGTAGTACCCGGAGTCAAGGAACACGGTGTGCGATCCTTCTACACGCCGTGTAGTCTAGTTTTACACACCTGGACTGGAGACACGGGCCGTTTACATGGCCAGTACCCAAAGTCAAGGAACGCGGCATGTAACTATACTACATGTCGTGTAACTTGTTTTACATGGCTTGAGCCAGTTGTCTTCTGTGACTTGGACTAGCTTTCTTAGGGTTCATACCCTTGGTCTTTCCCTTGAAAGTTTCTAGTATCATTTCCTACGTACATGAGTATGATCCCTTCAGCAGGACTTCCTGAATATAGTTTTTGGAATCCCCTCTGTGAGACATAGAGCCAGATCCTCTATTCATTACTGGAACCCTAAGTATATTTCTTGGTATCGATGTGACCTACTTTACCCGGGCGCTGATCCTCTGCTTAGCAGATTAGCTCAGACTGAGTTGTTGGAATCACCCCATGGCTATTGGTTGTGATCCTCATATGAGAATAATATTCTTAAGTACTTTTGGAGTGTGTTCTCCCGGAATGAGTACTTCATATCTCTCTCTCTTTAGACCTAGGAGTGTGTTCTCCTTGTTACGTGCTTAGTGGAATCTTCAAGCTAAATCTTAGTGGTGGTTTCGTGATAGTCGATTGTGTATGAGTATATCTAGATATTCTTGTTATATGTTCTATAAACATATACTGTGTAGAGATAACTATATCATTCCTTTGTGGTATTTCCTTGGTTGTATTTCTTTGTGGTTTTCAGGGTGTCCTTTTGGGTATTGTTATACTCACCCCTGCACGGGCTTTGCCTGCACGTGTTGTGTCTTGTGTAGACAAGCAAGCCTTTGACATGATTCTAGAAGGACCAGGACCAGATGGTGCTCAGTGAGATCAGGTAGGTTGATGTGAATTCCTATGGCTACAGATTGCATTCTCAGTACTTTTCTTTACAGGTCGGACTTTGTTGCAGACTTTCTTTTGGTGGGATTGTACTTTTGAACCAGGGTTTTACATTACTGTACTTTACTTTCCTGTTGTACTATGTTGGTTGGGATTTTAGTGTATGCATGCATTTCCATTTTTAGTAGTATTTACTTTTCAGCTTTGTGGGCTTGGATATGTGTGTGTGTGTGTGCAGGTTTATAGGAAATGCCTCGCATGTTAGTAACATTCCTACTCGGTGCTAGTCACCAGCCCCTGGCCTATTAGAGGCGGGCTTGGGGAGTTGCGGCACGGTCCCCACTGGGACTGGTCATGACAGAGTGGTATTAGAGGTGGTCAGTTATACCTTAGGACCGAGAGTCTGTGAGTTGGTTTGGGGCAGCAGTGTTAAGTGTTTCGAGTTCAGCTTTCAGGCCAAGGACCCTAGTGTTGGTGCGGGCGGCCGACATGTCCATACACCAGGACTCTGATAACTTGCTTTTCGACTCAGAACATGAGAACACTAGTTGCAGGGGAAAATAATGGTACATGCATCATATAGGAATGGGTTGTGGTTTCCATGTCCTTCTTGAGTCAGCTCTCCAGATATACTCACTGACTGAGATACATCTTGTTTCTTTACAGGATGCCTCCGCGACGCGCACCCACTAGGATCCAGCAGCTCGATCACGAGGATGACCCCCTCAGTGATGAAGCTTCGATACAGGGACCAAATCCCCCAGTTTTACCTTCAGGTGGTGTGCCAGTTGTTCCATTACCTGTGGAGCAGTGTTTAGTGCCTACTGTACCAGTAGAGGAGGAGCACTGGTTGAGCGCACTCCACAAGTTTCAGAGACAGAGACCCCTCAGGTTTTGAGGTGAGCCTAACCCTCAGGCAGCAGAGGACTAGCTTGAGGCAGTGACTAGAGTCTTTCATTTGGTCAGGACACCAGCAGATCAGATGGTGATCCTGGCAGTGAGACTTCTACAGGGCTCGGCAGGACGATGGTAGAGTTTGGTTATCCAGACCCACGACGAGGAGACTCTTGCATGGTCAGAGTTTGAGCGTCTCTTCAGAGAGGAGTTTTCACTAGTTACCCTGAGATCAGTATGGATACAAGAGATTTTTTAGCTCCAACAGGGGACCATGATAGTGGCTGACTATTCATCGAGTTTTACGAACCTCTCACGATACTCGATGGATATGGTCAGAGATTAGTACTTCAGAGCTCAGACTTTTGAGCGGGACTTGCACAGAGACATCCAAGCTAGAATCATCCTTACGAGCATTCCTACTTATGATGGGGTGCTCGAGCGGGCTTTGGTGGTCAAGAGCTTCTTGGTAGAGCAGAGACAGCCAACAGTTGTCAGTAGTGAGCGAGCTGGAGCAGAGTCCTCGGTAGCAGGGAGCCGACGTCAGGGACCCAGGCATGGAAGATGTTTTCAGAGGAGATCCCAGGACAGAGGATCTGCCGTACAGGGTTCGTAGGGCGCATCCATACAACCTCGAGAGAGTCGATGCTACTCATCTGATGGCAGAGGACATCTCACTTGAGATTGACCAACCCGCCGTACTACTGACATGGGAGCGATGGATGGACCACCGAGGCAGAGGCAACGTGTGGAGCAGATAGATCCGTGGGGTGTCAGATGTGGTAGAGGAGCTGGGAGAACAGCTGGAGGTGGTCGACGTTTTTACCTTTTACCTCCACCACCCCCAAGAGGTCTACCCCTAGCTCAGGCAGCTGGTGGACAGAGGCAGGGGCAGCTGCAGGCAGTGGAGGATTATGACCCAGGTACTCCTGGAATGATTAGAGGTACAATCTGTGTCTTTTCTACTATGGCTGCCGTACAGATAGACACATGTGCTAGTCATTCTTTTCTGGATGCTTATCTTGTTCGAGACCTTGAAATTCCAGTTGAGCCATTGACTCAACCCTTACGCTTAGAAACACCGACTGGAGAAGATTCAGAGATCACACACCTTTGTAGATAGTGTGTCCTGACCCTTGGAGGCGAGAGTTTCTGTTGGAACCTCTTGGTGGTAGTGTCGAGGCCTTACGATGTCATTCTTGGTATGGATTGGCTATCCACAGTTCATGACCAGATTTACTGTTTTAGGTGAAGGGTGCGGTGTGTCCGCAGTGATGGAACGAGGTTCTCCTTCATTGGTGAAAAGGAGATCCAGGCTGTAACGACCCGAAATTTTGAATAAATCTTGTTTTCTAATTTTGTGTGATTTTATTTTTTATACTCAACAAAACTATTTCATTTGATAACATGAGTATAATTAAAATGATACCATTGGGTTTTGACTGTTATATGACCATTGGTCAATATGACTGCTGGAAACTAAACATTTCGATTATTGTCTCTAAATACAAGTAATCTTGGTTAATTAATATAGAAAGAAGATTCAATGGCCTCACCCAGTAGTCTTGGACCGATCGAAGCCCATCTAACAGAACTTGGGAAGGAGGTAGCACCACTGGGCTTTGCTCTGGACCAAACTCAAGCCGAACTTCATCGTGTGAAGCTAGAACGGAATCGCCTTCGCGAGAAGTTCAAACTGATAGAAATTACTACTCGTGTGATGTTGGCCGAGCCTCCCTCAGATTCTCTCACCTTAGCACACCTTACACTTAGGTCCTATGCTGGTGTGACAAGGGGCTATGTAAGGAGACCATAAATGCCTTGTGTAATCCCTTGTTTTAAATAAATTTTTTGATCTCTTCTTATGATGAAGTTTATGAAATTTCAAATGTCCGGATAAATATAGTATGCCTATTTTTGATGAATTTTAGAGAAAGGATATTTTAAAAATGTTTATGTAAACCTTAAATAATTAAAAATGTGTAATGATTTTTGAAAAATGTTCTTCTACAATTATGTTCAGTACGAAATTTAGAGTCTAATAAGATCAACTTAATTTTTGATGAATAGTAAATTATGAATAGTGATTTTATGCTTAGGATTAGTAATGTGACCAAATGGATTAGTAATATCACTTAAAGAAAGTATTAATATAATCTAGGCACCTTGATTAAGTAATGTGATTCAATAAAATGGTTAAATAATGGTTTCATAAATTATTATTCAAGTATTAGTTTTTTTAGGTGAATAGTGTTTTTTAATTAAAAATTAAATTAAAAATATTTAGAAAATTATTTTTATAAAATGGATTTCATTTTTGAACTCAGAGCATCGATATTATGTTATGGTAATTTTTGGGGATTTTTCTGAAAAAAATGAATTTTCGGTGAATAGTGTATTTATTTAAAAAATAAATTAAAAATATTTAGAAAATTATTTTTATAAAATGGAGTTCATTTCTAAAATCAGAGCATTGATATTTGGTTAAGGTGAAATTTTGGGATTTTTCTGAGAAAGTTGAATTTTTGATGAATAGTGAAAATACAGTTTCAGGGTTTCGGTATGTTTAATGACATAATAACTATGTCATGATGTTGTCATGAGATATTTTAAGGGTTGGTCGACCAAAGGTGATGAATAATTGTATGGGGGGACCCATGTGGCCAATACCATGGGCAAATACCATGGGCAAGCCCATGGTTTTGCCAAAACCACCAATAAGGTGTCCCTTGGCCATTAATGCCTTGTCCCCTCACTTTCCCTATAAATACCAAGCCATCCTCTCATCCATTCGACTCCCAACTCTCCCCCAACAAAGATCTGGTCTCATTACCTCCCAAGAAGTCCTACCAAGGTACCCCCAAGCCCTCAAGGTCCCAACCTTTGAGTTTTAAGAGTTACGTTTTAAGGTAAGGGATCCGACCTCTCTCTTTCTTTTCAAGTAATCTCTTTTATGTCATTTCTTTTATTCTCCATGTTATTATGTTGGAGGATGTTATTTTATATTAATATTACTTCCCTTTTCATGTTCATATGATAAGATACCCCCTCTTGCTCTCATCAATTGGTTTTAAGAATGTTTAAGTGGCGCCGTTAGGCTGCCGAATTTTTAAGGGATTCTTTCACCCTTCTCATTTTTCAAAGTTCTACTTTCATGTAAAGTTTTTCAAGTTTCTTTTTATTATGTTGGGGTATGATATCTATATCTATCATACTGAACTTTTAAGTTCATATGATGAGAGACCCTATTTGATCTCGTCAATTCATTTTTGTTGAAGTTTAAGTGACGTCGTTAGGCTGCCGAATTTTTAGGGAATTCTTTCACCCTTCTCATTTTTCAAAGTTATACTTTCATGTGATGTATTTAAAGTTCCTTTTTATTATGTTGGGGTATTATATCTATATATATCATACTGAAATTTTATGTTCATATGATGAGAGACCCTATTTGATCTCGTCAATTCATTTTTGTTGAAGTTTAAGTGACACCGTTAGGCTGCCGAATTTTTAAGGGATTCTTTAACCCTTCTCATTTTTCAAAGTTCTACTTTAATGTCAAGTCTTTAAAGTTCCTTTTTATTATTTTAGGGTATTCTATCTATATCCATCATACTTAACTTTTATTTTCATATGACGAGAGACCTTATTTGATCTCGTCAATTCATTTTTGTTGAAGTTTATGTGACGCCGTTAGGCTGCCGAATTTTTAAGGGATTCTTTCACCCTTCTCACTTTTCAAAGTTCTATTTTCATGTCAAGTCTTTCAAGTTACTTTTTATTATGTTGGGGTATGATATATATATATATATCATATTGAAATTTTATGATCATATGATTAGAGACCCTATTTGATATCGTCAATTCATTTTTGTTGAAGTTTAAGTGACACCGTTAGGCTGCCAAATTTTTAAGGGATTCTTTCACCCTTCTCATTTTTCAAAGTTCTACTTTCATGTCAAGTCTTTCAAGTTCCTTTTTATTATGTTGGGGTATGATCTATATATCTATCATACTGAACTTTTATGTTCATATTATGAGATACCCTATTTGATCTCTTCAATTCATTTTTGTTGAAGTTTAAGTGACGCCGTTAGGCTGCTGAATTTTCATAAGAGAAATCTAATTTTTGTCTTCCTTCCATGTTTTTCATTTCAAATGGTGTAGAGACCCGTATCTTGACGTACATGGACATTACATTACATTTGCGGAATACTTAGTATATAACAAAAACACACACTAAAGGATCGTAATAGTTTAGTGTCTTTGGAAACTCGGAACGTAATCTTCTAATCGTGGTGAAAGTTCTTCAATATCTCCCATAAAGGTCATCCCTTTTTTCTACCTAAAACCTTTCTTTATATCCTGGGGAAAAGAAAACATAAAAGGGTGAGCTCAAATGCTCAGTAAGGGTAAACAAAGGAAATATCAATCACATAATTTTCATAAGGACATAACATTTTTGGAAATCTTAACCTGCAAAAGAGAGCATAATTTCATAACATGGGATAAATCATAGTAGTGAAATGAAATCATAACTTAAAACATTACTCATTGTGGCATACACACATAATCATAGAGAATCATTTCTTGTTAGTCAAGACTCATTGCCAAGACTATCTTAGTGGACAAAGTCCCTTTCTGAATCGAGTAATCCTCGTTTCAGTCCTGTTTCACTGAACCGGTATAACCTACCATTCCAGCCATGTCTATCTCATGAGATATAAAATCTTTACCCAATGCATTGGAGGGAGATATAGGTCCCACCCATCTCTTAATGAATCCTTTCTTATGTGTGCCACAAAATCATAAATCATATATCATTTCATAACCCATGTAATAAAAATGGGATTCTTAAACAACATGACATCATAAAACCATTCATATAAGATAAAGGAATTCATAAACATAATTCCATCACAACATAGTCAAATCAATGTAAAAATATGGATAGAAACAGAACTCTTTATTATCTTAGATGGAAAATAATTTTGATAAAACACTTGAATTGAATTCTTGAGAAAAATATCCTTTCTTCTTCAAAATCAATTTCTTTTCACAAAACATCATGCAACTTTAAAAGAAAGAGATTTTATTGAAAATAGTCATGAAATCTTTTAGAGGAAGCTTCATGAAAATAAGGCTTTATAAAACAGTAGAAATCCGTTCGTGCCGTATAAGTTAAAAAAAAACATTCTTCGTACTTTTGTCGGAAAAGTCAAAAAGTACCTCGTACGACAAAAGATTCCTTTCATACATATTACTAAAACTCACCGAAGGGTAAAAATGGATTTAAACAATTGTAGGTGGATGGAAATAATATTACATTTTGATGAAACATGGATGTGGATGATAAAATACACCCCAGTAAATACTTACGAATAAACAATCTCAGATAAAAATGAGATTGTGATATTTCCCTTACCTTAGGTCCAATTTGCTTCGTATGTGTCCGAACCTCCTGTATAATGATTTAAATAATGTCATTGACTTATTACAGAATCATATTCATTGTTATTATATCATATATGGTTCACTTATGACATTATATTACCCGTTCTTTTGTAAATTCCATGTTAAAGAAGCGTTTTGGGTAAAATCGTTTCATTTATCGTAGGTGTTTTGACTTGTTGTTCTTGACATCATTATTACTTATATCATGATTTACTTACTTCCAGAATATAAAATATGATTTATATATCATATATATTCAGTATATATATATATATAATAGATAGGTAAATAAAATTAAAAACACCGTTCATGGAGACGGTAGTCCGTACGTACGCATGAACGCTGTTTTTCTTTCCTTATTGTCTTGAAATGGAAGTAAGTAGATGACATACATATGTATATATATATACATAAATCCAGTAGCTTTATAATGTCATGTATTTCATTATTATTTCTTATATATACATTATAATCATTCTTAAATGGTTAACATGGAGAATGAATCTCATCGCGTCGTGGAGACGGTATTCCGTACGTACGCACGAGCGATGATATCATTTCTATAAATATTGAATTGAATTGGAGTGGATTATAAAATATATCAGAATCATTATGATGTTGTAATAACTATGTATAGTTATTATTTACACCATTATACCCATCCATGTAAGGTGGTGGTGGAAAATAGATTACACCACGGCGTGGAGACGGTATTCCGTACGTACGCACGCGCGGGGATTTCTTTTTCCGTAGGATGGATAGATGGTGAAATAGGGTTGTTTCATACTTATAATAACATATCAGTATATGAGTGATACTGATGTTATTACTTCATAATGAAACAACCTAAGAAGAAGAAGTGGAAGAAGAAATAAAGATGAAAGAATTGGTAACGGTAATTACCTCTTCTTTGAAGTGCCTCTTTGAGACCTCCTCTTAGGGCACTAGAATTGGTCTTTGAGGAAGACCAGAACCTCTAGGATGTTTCTAGGGAAGTGGAGAAGGGATTTTGGCAGGGGTTGGCCGAGCTTGAGTGCTCAAATTGGTGTGAGGAGGAGGGGGAGGAGGTGTCCTTTTATAAGGGAGGAGAGGGGCACCTTAGGAATTCTTAAAAATATTAATTTATAATAAATATAACCCCACTTAAAAACCTCCAAAAATGACTC
Organism: Viscum album; assembly: GCA_963277665.1. NCBI lineage: Eukaryota > Viridiplantae > Streptophyta > Magnoliopsida > Santalales > Viscaceae > Viscum > Viscum album. Next base: position 551,592,244 of record OY728156.1, read on the forward strand.
ATATTCGAAGCTTAGATGAGATAGGGTTGTAATCTCATCAACCAATCAAATTTATACATGTTTGGATCTTATTTTAAACCTTATCAATTAGATTTAACTCTAAGTTAAATAATTTAACTTTTACCGTGTCTTTTTGTTTTCTTTCACTATATGGTTAATACACTTACTATAACATGCCAAACGAACCCCAAATTGTATATTATTAATACATATATCCTTATCTAAGTCATTTGGCCGAACCTTAGATTTTTAGGAATAAAATAACAATTAATAATATAATATTTGATTTAAAAACTATTTTGTGTCAATTTTGACACTATTTGATATATGATTTTTTTGAAAGTCATAACAGAATTATATATTCGAACCAAGTTTATTAAATCAACACTAATATATCATAGTAACCTAGAAAATTAGTGGAATTCATAAAAAGTCTTAAATTACATTTATTTTGGTATTTATATTATCAATTATGTCAATATTTCATTAATAAGATAATTACTGCATCATCTTTGTGTCATAAATAAATTATATTATATGCTGTCTAAAAATTACAAATAAAATACCATCATGTAGGAAATCTTTTTAGCTTTCTAATGAATATTTATAGTCGAATTTAGCTTATGTATAACCCCATATTAAAAATGATTTACTTATTAAACTTTGATTTTAACTATTTTAACCCTTCTTTAAATAAATTAATAATAAATGTCCTAATCTAATCCAAGTGGGCCTAAATGGTCATATTTTATTCCTAAGTTTGTTTTTGGTCGAATTACACTTGTCCAATAGAATTAGGACATGTGTTAGGGTAATATTAATATCATATTTACCCTTAGTTACCCTATTTACTATTAACCGTGGTAAAAAAAGTAAAAAGTTACTATTCACCAAAAAATTATTTTCATCTCATTGAACCACATTTTAGTCCTTGATATTAACCGTGTCTCTCGGATTTTCGAAATTCCATTCACAGAAGCGGTAAAATTAAGTTTTATGCAAAATTCCGTTTTTAACCTACCACTTAGTGGTTTCACTATTCATCAAAAATTGAAAGTTTTCAGAAAAATGCCAAAATTTCATCCTAAGCTATATTTCATATTCCGAATTCAAAAATGAAGTCTATTTTACCAAATTCATAACATAGAAGTTGCATTAATTAATTTTATAATTAAATCCCGCTGTTAAAACAAATAGCGTGTTTTTTAAGAAACAAAATCTATCAAAAGATTGACACTTGATTATGTCTGGTTTAAATGTGAAATTACAAACAATGACGAACATTGTATTAAATTGTAAAAATATATTCTAAATATACTTTAAAACCACTCAAATTAATAATTTATCACTATTAATTATTTCGATTAAAAAAGTTGTTTTTAATTATAATTTAGTAATTTTCACTATTCATTAGAATATGAAAGTTATCCGAAAAGTACCAAAATTTTACCTTAGGCTAAATTCGATACTCCGAATCCAAAAATGAATTCCATTTTGAAAAATAAAATTTACAAAATTTCCAAAAAGTGGTTATTACTATTCATAACGGCTAGTTTTAATAATATTTTAATAGCATATCGTTGTTTCGTGAAACTCAGTATTGCGTACTACACACGCTATCGAGGAAGGTCGCGATTGCGTGTAACGGAAGGAAAGTCAAGGATGCGTATTGTGAAAGCTTCTTTTGTTGTAGCGTACAACACAAGACATTAATGAAATTAAAAAGAATATTTTTCATAAAATCTTGGGGCGTTACATTCTACCCCCCTTAAAATGAATTTCGCCCTCGAAATTCGTCGGGGTTATAAATGGTTTACTATTCAAAATTTTCTTTGATAGAAACCCACATCGTAAAAAGGAATACCAAAACATGGATTTAAAAACTAAAGTATGAAATGTAACGATTACCCAAATATACTAATCACTGGGTTTCCACATAGGTGAAAATATGGATATGGAAGAAAAATCTAACCATCATGTTCTGATGGAGAGTGGTAGAGAACATGGCTATGGAAAAGCCAGTAATCACAAATCCATAGATTTGTGATGATATAAGGTACCATCTGATTCATCAGGTATAAGATCACTAGGACAACATTTTTGGTTTTCAAGATCATTTCCCTAAAGTTGAAAATTTGCTTAGAATAAATACTTACTTTATTTTGGTAAAATCTCACTTTTGTTCGTGCCTTGAACAATTTCTACTTCATCTCTTAAATAAATGAAGTTGAATTTGTTATTCGTGATGTGTTAGCAGATCATGTGATAGAATGACAGGTCATTCCATCTGTCTCAAACAAAAGGTTAGCAAAACTTATATACATAAGTCGATCTATAGTGAGATTAATCATATATGGTTCCTAAAATGGACTTATACTTCATATATCATACTGCTTAATATAATAAAACTAGTTTCTACTAAACAGGGACTTCCTGTAGGTCAGTGGTAGGCGATAAAGGCCAGTCGCACTTCGGTTGTGGGTTCGATTCCCACAGCCTTGTCCGAAGCGGTGGGCTGTCGCCCGTCCTGCAGGTTGTCCTTTTTCCAAAACTACTATAACATCCCATCAATAATATCGTCCAACACAATCCATTCCAATCTTTAGGCTTATCCATAATACTGCAGTCCACTCTCATAACATAGTGAAAACAATTACCAGAGATTTAATATCATCGTTGATCCCCATATATCATAAGATATGTTTTTTTTGGTCACATTCCAAACATTCAAAGTCCTTAATCATGTATACTCTTGAATACCCATTGAACCTTAGTGAAAACTTGAATGCAGTTAAAAGTTAACACTTTACACATACCAAAATCCTCAAAATTATTTATACTCAAACCATGATATCACTTAGTCCTTATATCAATCATGAGCTCATGAATACTATTAAACATTTCATTTTCTCGTCTTCATTATGCGCATATCATCTTATTTCCAAAAAAATATCTCAATCACTTTGAATACCACATCAATAAATATTGCAATACTCAATGATACAACATTATTTTGGAATCCCATTACATAAACACTTAATCATTCCACCACATCGTTGTCATATTCAACATTGCCAATAGTGATCGCATGTGATTTCCCTTTGTCCTTTGCCTTCAGTGGTTGCTCATGTTGATCATCACTAACCCTTGGATTAGGGCAATTATTAGCATAATGCCCCATTTCCTTGCACTTGAAGCATTGAAGTGTTGGCGGTGCGTTCTCTGCAGTGTTTGCTTTATCATTAGAAACCCTTTTTCCATTACTTCGACACTCAGCTGCTCGATGACCTTCTTTTCCACACTTAAAACATTTTCTAGTCCCTTTTAGACAATCTCCACCATGCTTCTTTCCACACTTTGTGCATAAGGAAACATTCATCTTCTTTTCACCATTATTCTGAGATTTCTCCTTGAACTCCATCTTTCGTTTCTTGTCAAAACCATGAGATGGATATGTAACACCAACTTCCATTTCTACCTTGATAGCACAACGCACAATTTCTTCATAGCTACTGAAGTCTCTTATAGCTAATGCCCTTCGAAGACTTGGTTTTAAGCCACTGAAAAATCGATCAACTTTACTTTCAGGTTGGATGATAATTCCAGAAGAATACCTTGCAAGTCTTGTAAAATTTGCTTCATAGGTACCAACAGATTCATCGTCCCTTTGCTTCAGTTCAAGAAACTCTTTCTCCATCTTTGTTCGAAGAATACGAGGGAAGTACTTATTGAAAAATAAGTTCTTGAACTCGTCCCATTCCATAGACTCAATTTCATCCCTTTGCCTTGTATTCTTAATAAGATTCCACCATTGATCAGCATCTCCTTCCAAACGATACACTGCTAGGATGACTTTATCATGTTCAGAACATTGAAGAACTGAAAATATCTTTTCAGTAGTACTAATCCATTGTTCAGCAACTAATGGATCAGTAGACCCACTGAAAGAAGGTGGACGCTGCCTCATGAAGGATTCAACAGAATGTTGCTCCTTCCTTTGCTCGTTTGGAATTCCTGCATGATTCATAGCTTGAGAAATTTGTGTGAGCATGGCTACAATATTTTGCATTCCAGCTCCTATATCGTTTGGTTGCTCAGGGGTACAATCATTGCATTGCCCATCACATTCCGCATTAACACGGTTCCTTCGGGTTCCAACCATCGTCTAAAACCCCAAAAGAATTGTGTGAGAGGCAAAAATCATGCTAGGGAAAACAACATAATAAAGGGTTAGTACCCTCAATATCTAACATCTTAGGTTAAATTCGAAGATCGTTAGCGTAATTCTAGGACTATAACCTATACGTATACTTAACCTTAGAGACATCCCTAGACATACCTTAGAAATATCTCTAGGGATCTCACTAAAGTTCTCGCATCCTAGTTTCCAAAGGTTGACTAAACCTTTCCTCTGATACCAACTGTAGAGACCCGTATCTTGACGTACATGGACATTACATTACATTTGCGGAATACTTAGTATATAACAAAAACACACACTAAAGGATCGTAATAGTTTAGTGTCTTTGGAAACTCGGAACGTAATCTTCTAATCGTGGTGAAAGTTCTTCAATATCTCCCATAAAGGTCATCCCTTTTTTCTACCTAAAACCTTTCTTTATATCCTGGGGAAAAGAAAACATAAAAGGGTGAGCTCAAATGCTCAGTAAGGGTAAACAAAGGAAATATCAATCACATAATTTTCATAAGGACATAACATTTTTGGAAATCTTAACCTGCAAAAGAGAGCATAATTTCATAACATGGGATAAATCATAGTAGTGAAATGAAATCATAACTTAAAACATTACTCATTGTGGCATACACACATAATCATAGAGAATCATTTCTTGTTAGTCAAGACTCATTGCCAAGACTATCTTAGTGGACAAAGTCCCTTTCTGAATCGAGTAATCCTCGTTTCAGTCCTGTTTCACTGAACCGGTATAACCTACCATTCCAGCCATGTCTATCTCATGAGATATAAAATCTTTACCCAATGCATTGGAGGGAGATATAGGTCCCACCCATCTCTTAATGAATCCTTTCTTATGTGTGCCACAAAATCATAAATCATATATCATTTCATAACCCATGTAATAAAAATGGGATTCTTAAACAACATGACATCATAAAACCATTCATATAAGATAAAGGAATTCATAAACATAATTCCATCACAACATAGTCAAATCAATGTAAAAATATGGATAGAAACAGAACTCTTTATTATCTTAGATGGAAAATAATTTTGATAAAACACTTGAATTGAATTCTTGAGAAAAATATCCTTTCTTCTTCAAAATCAATTTCTTTTCACAAAACATCATGCAACTTTAAAAGAAAGAGATTTTATTGAAAATAGTCATGAAATCTTTTAGAGGAAGCTTCATGAAAATAAGGCTTTATAAAACAGTAGAAATCCGTTCGTGCCGTATAAGTTAAAAAAAAACATTCTTCGTACTTTTGTCGGAAAAGTCAAAAAGTACCTCGTACGACAAAAGATTCCTTTCATACATATTACTAAAACTCACCGAAGGGTAAAAATGGATTTAAACAATTGTAGGTGGATGGAAATAATATTACATTTTGATGAAACATGGATGTGGATGATAAAATACACCCCAGTAAATACTTACGAATAAACAATCTCAGATAAAAATGAGATTGTGATATTTCCCTTACCTTAGGTCCAATTTGCTTCGTATGTGTCCGAACCTCCTGTATAATGATTTAAATAATGTCATTGACTTATTACAGAATCATATTCATTGTTATTATATCATATATGGTTCACTTATGACATTATATTACCCGTTCTTTTGTAAATTCCATGTTAAAGAAGCGTTTTGGGTAAAATCGTTTCATTTATCGTAGGTGTTTTGACTTGTTGTTCTTGACATCATTATTACTTATATCATGATTTACTTACTTCCAGAATATAAAATATGATTTATATATCATATATATTCAGTATATATATATATATAATAGATAGGTAAATAAAATGAAAAACACCGTTCATGGAGACGGTAGTCCGTACGTACGCATGAACGCTGTTTTTCTTTCCTTATTGTCTTGAAATGGAAGTAAGTAGATGACATACATATGTATATATATATACATAAATCCAGTAGCTTTATAATGTCATGTATTTCATTATTATTTCTTATATATACATTATAATCATTCTTAAATGGTTAACATGGAGAATGAATCTCATCGCGTCGTGGAGACGGTATTCCGTACGTACGCACGAGCGATGATATCATTTCTATAAATATTGAATTGAATTGGAGTGGATTATAAAATATATCAGAATCATTATGATGTTGTAATAACTATGTATAGTTATTATTTACACCATTATACCCATCCATGTAAGGTGGTGGTGGAAAATAGATTACACCACGGCGTGGAGACGGTATTCCGTACGTACGCACGCGCGGGGATTTCTTTTTCCGTAGGATGGATAGATGGTGAAATAGGGTTGTTTCATACTTATAATAACATATCAGTATATGAGTGATACTGATGTTATTACTTCATAATGAAACAACCTAAGAAGAAGAAGTGGAAGAAGAAATAAAGATGAAAGAATTGGTAACGGTAATTACCTCTTCTTTGAAGTGCCTCTTTGAGACCTCCTCTTAGGGCACTAGAATTGGTCTTTGAGGAAGACCAGAACCTCTAGGATGTTTCTAGGGAAGTGGAGAAGGGATTTTGGCAGGGGTTGGCCGAGCTTGAGTGCTCAAATTGGTGTGAGGAGGAGGGGGAGGAGGTGTCCTTTTATAAGGGAGGAGAGGGGCACCTTAGGAATTCTTAAAAATATTAATTTATAATAAATATAACCCCACTTAAAAACCTCCAAAAATGACTGATATTCGAAGCTTAGATTAGATAGGGTTGTAATCTCATCAACCAATCAAATTTATACATGTTTGGATCTTATTTTAAACCTTATCAATTAGATTTAACTCTAAGTTAAATAATTTAACTTTTACCGTGTCTTTTTGTTTTCTTTCACTATATGGTTAATACACTTACTATAACATGCCAAACGAACCCCAAATTGTATATTATTAATACATATATCCTTATCTAAGTCATTTGGCCGAACCTTATATTTTTAGGAATAAAATAAAAATTAATAATATAATATTTGATTTAAAAACTATTTTGTGTCAATTTTGACACTATTTGATATATGATTTTTTTGAAAGTCATAACAGAATTATATATTCGAACCATGTTGATTAAATCAACACTAATATATCATAGTAACCTAGAAAATTAGTGGAATTCATAACAAGTCTTAAATTACATTTATTTTGGTATTTATATTATCAATTATGTCAATATTTCATTAATAAGATAATTACTGCATCATCTTTGTGTCATAAATAAATTATATTATATGCTGTCTAAAAATTACAAATAAAATACCATCATGTAGGAAATCTTTTTAGCTTTCTAATGAATATTTATAGTCGAATTTAGCTTATGTATAACCCCATATTAAAAATGATTTACTTATTAAACTTTGATTTTAACTATTTTAACCCTTCTTTAAATAAATTAATAATAAATGTCCTAATCTAATTCAAGTGGGCCTAAATGGTCATATTTTATTCCTAAGTTTGTTTTTGGTCGAATTACACTTGTCCAATAGAATTAGGACATGTGTTAGGGTAATATTAATATCATATTTACCCTTAGTTACCCTATTTACTATTAACCGTGGTAAAAAAAGTAAAAAGTTACTATTCACCAAAAAATTATTTTCATCTCATTGAACCACATTTTAGTCCTTGATATTAACCGCGTCTCTCGGATTTTCGAAATTCCATTCACAGAAGCGGTAAAATTAAGTTTTATGCAAAATTCCGTTTTTAACCTACCACTTAGTGGTTTCACTATTCATCAAAAATTGAAAGTTTTCAGAAAAATGCCAAAATTTCATCCTAAGCTATATTTCATATTCCGAATTCAAAAATGAAGTCTATTTTACCAAATTCATAACATAGAAGTTGCATTAATTAATTTTATAATTAAATCCCGCTGTTAAAACAAATAGCGTGTTTTTTAAGAAACAAAATCTATCAAAAGATTGACACTTGATTATGTCTGGTTTAAATGTGAAATTACAAACAATGACGAACATTGTATTAAATTGTAAAAATATATTCTAAATATACTTTAAAACCACTCAAATTAATAATTTATCACTATTAATTATTTCGATTAAAAAAGTTGTTTTTAATTATAATTTAGTAATTTTCACTATTCATTAGAATATGAAAGTTATCCGAAAAGTACCAAAATTTCACCTTAGGCTAAATTCGATACTCCGAATCCAAAAATGAATTCCATTTTGAAAAATAAAATTTACAAAATTTCCAAAAAGTGGTTATTACTATTCATAACGGCTAGTTTTAATAATATTTTAATAGCATATCGTTGTTTCGTGAAACTCAGTATTGCGTACTACACACGCTATCGAGGAAGGTCGCGATTGCGTGTAACGGAAGGAAAGTCAAGGATGCGTATTGTGAAAGCTTCTTTTGTTGTAGCGTACAACACAAGACATTAATGAAATTAAAAAGAATATTTTTCATAAAATCTTGGGGCGTTACAAATGGTATGTCCTTAAAATTTAATTACCATGTTCATATATCCTTCATATTCGGTTACTCTACTATTTTATGGGTCATTTATGAATGTTTCACCCATGTCCCCTCTCTTTTCAATGTTTTCTAAAACCCCGAAACATAGCCGTTATGCTGTAGAATTTCCATCTCAAAATGTCTCTCTTTTTCTAAAGTTCTTTTATTTTATTAAGTTAATACTAAAATCTCTCTCTTCTATAGGGGTATTCACATATATACCAATTTTTTCTATTTTAAATTCTGGGATTTAAATACATGAGACCCACTTTCCCTTTCCGTGGGTTTAAAGTGACATAAAGATCATGTCTTTAAAGCTGTTTTAAAACGTTATGATTATGAAATGAAACCCATTTCTTTTATGATATATGGATTGTTTATGAAATGATTGATGATGATATATTTGGATCACATTATAATAAAGACATGTCAAGGGTGCGCCCTGATAGCGCTCCAATTCATTGGGTAAAGACTTAATCTCTAGAGATGACCTTTTAGACTGATACCTTGGTGAATAACCTTGGTAATTTTTAATGACACCTTGGGGATGGAACTTGGTGAAACAGAATGATTGTCAATATTAAATGTTGTAGCCACATATTCAAGTTATGAAAAATGTTATTTTTATTATGATATGCCTCATGATTTCATTCTCATGCCTTAAAGTTCTTTTCATGACATTATTGATATATCTCAAGTTCACATGTTAAATGTTTCCCTTGTTTCCCTTACTGGGCCTTCTTCTCACCCTTTCTTTTGATGTATGTCCCCAGGTTATGAGATGCAGTAATGAACCTTGGATGAACATGAGGAGAAGCCTTTAAAGTGTTTAAGAAGAATGTTTTATGTTTTCATGTTTTAAGTTCCTGGTTTCCAATACACTAAACCTTAAAGATCCTCAGTTTTGTAAAATGTAATGAAAGTTTATGTGATAAAAAGGCGGGATGATATAGTTGGTATCAAAGGATGGTTTAGTTATTTGTGGAAATTAGGATATTAAAACTCTAGGAAGAACCCTATATAAAAGTTTAAATATAGGAAATCTTCCTAGTATTTTGGTGAGTATTGAGTAAGGGGTTGCCAAGAAAATACATCCCTGTCTGGATACGAGCAGGTAGAGGTGGATCTGGCACAGATGTACATAGGGGTAAAACCTGAAAACACCGCTTTGAGCTAGACTCGAACGGGAACTGGTACAAGACAATGGGCCTTGCTGCACTCTTGGTTATGACACTCTTGGGGGATATGCTTTGGTAAATTCATAAGCTTAGTATGAACCATTATTAAAGGAACAAATATAAAATAAAATAAATATTTACATAAGAATATATGATCATGGATAACCTAGTTTGAAACCTAGGGGATCACAAGTTAGGGTATACTTTTCTTCTACAAGTTATACTTATATGATTTAAGTTCCTTTTCATGATTATTGGCTAATTATTTAAGCCCCTAATTATACTTTCTCTTCTTAGTTAATGGTGGGAAATGGAAGAACATGTCCCAACAACCAATCTGATAGGAAATGTGACGATAGTCATATTAATATGACAGAGATGATTAGGGGATTAAAAGATGATTATTATTTTGGAATACATTCACTATTTTAGGGACCCTATATGATCGAGGTAAATATATTACTACGATATTTTCATTGAGGAGTAAGGTTGACTTATATTTTGAAGAATCGATGAATTTAAGGTGGAATTATATTAATTTATGTTACTTATGGAAATGATTAACCTATATTTGGTAAAATATGTTTAGGTTATCTACTTTTGTTATAAGATGTTAGGAGTGGTTTATGTTGTTTGGAGATGAACAATGAAGTTTATTTTGGAAGACTATGTTATCAAATACTTCTTGTATTTGGGTTTCAATCTTAGTTTGGTTAATTTTGAGGAATTTTAAGAAACCTTATTTATGGAATGGTCTATGATGAACTTTGGGTAGTACCATGGAACTTTGAAGATTTAAAAGTAGTTTCCATTCCTATGGGATTTTTTCTTTTTGAAGAGTTGTTTTACCTTACCCTTTCTATTTTTGGGATAATGTTTAAAGATAGAAGAAATAGATAGTTAATCTTTTGTGGATTATGTGATTCTATAGAAGATGATTCTTGTGCTTTTGATGAGACCAAGTGTTCTTGAATTCTCATCGTTTGGAGAAAAGATTAGTTTTGGTAGAGACTAATCAAAGGATGAAACTCTACTTGAAGGTAGATATATTTCCTTATGTTTTTGTTCTATGTAGTAAATGAATTCCTCAAAATTATGAAAAGGAACATAAAACAAAAACATTTTTGGTTTACGTTTCCTACTAGGTAATCAAAGACCATTTACACACATCATAATTTTGGTATTTTCTCGTGGTTAACTTTATCCTAATCATGTTTTCTATCACTCTCCCTCAGAACTTGACCCTTTGTTTTCTCCTCCATGTCCATGTTTTCCTACATGGAATCCTAGTGTGGGTTAACTCAGGTAACCTTTGTACTTCCTTTTCTTTCTTTTAAAGTAATAGTGTTACTGACTCTTTTTCCGATGTGGGACTTTCAATGAAATTTCAAAACCCAATTTTAAAAAATTGCGAGGATTTAATTTCTTAAGGGGGGAAGATTGTAACGACCCGAAATTTTGAATAAATCTTGTTTCCTAATTTTGTGTGATTTTATTTTTTATACTCAACAAAACTATTTCATTTGATAACATGAGTATAATTAAAATGATACCGTTGGGTTTTGACTGTTATATGACCATTGGTCAATATGACCGCTGGAAACTAAACATTTCGATTATTGTCTATAAATACAAGTAATCTTGGTTAATTAATATAGAAAGAAGATTCGATGGCCTCACCCAGTAGTCTTGGTCCGATCGAAGCCCATCTAACAGAACTTGGGAAGGAGGTCGCACCACTAGGCTTTGCTCTGGACCAAACCCAAGCCGAACTTCATCGTGTGAAGCTAGAACGGAATCGCCTTCGCAAGAAGTTCAAACTAATAGAAATTACTACTCCTGTGATGTTGGCCGAGCCTCCCTCAGATTCTCTCACCTTAGCACACCTTACACTTAGGTCCTATGCTGGTGTGATAAGGGGCTATGTAAGGAGACCGTAACTGCCTTGTGTAATCCCTTGTTTTAAATAAAAATTTTGATCTCTTCTTACGATGAAGTTTATGAATTTTCAAATATCCGGATAAATATAGTATGCATATTTTTGATGAATTTTAGAGAAATGATATTTTAAAAATGTTTATGTAAACCTTAAATAATTAAAAATGTGTAAAGATTTTCAAAAAATGGTCTTCTACAATTATGTTCAGTACAAAATTTAGCGTCTAATAAGATCAACTTAATTTTTGATGAATAGTAAATTATGAATAGTGATTTTATGCTTAGGATTAGTAATGTGACCAAATGGATTAGTAATCTCACTTAAAGAAAGTATTAATATAATCTAGGCAGCTTGATTAAGTAATGTGATTCAATAAAATGGTTAAATAATAGTTTCATAAATTATTATTCAAGTATTAGTTTTTTCGGGTGAATAGTGTTTTTAATTAAAAATTAAATTAAAAATATTTAGAAAATTATTTTTATAAAATAGATTTCATTTTTGAACTAAGAGCATCGATATTATGTTATGCTAATTTTTGGGGATTTTTCTGAAAAAAATGAATTTTCGGTGAATAGTGTATTTATTTAAAAAATAAATTAAAAATATTTATAAAATTATTTTTATAAAATGGAGTTCATTTTTGAAATCAGAGCATTGATATTTGGTTAAGGTGAAATTTTGGTATTTTTCTGAGAAAGTTGAATTTTCGATGAATAGTGAAAATACAGTTTTAGGGTTTTGGTATGTTTAATGACATCATAACTATGTCATGATGATGTCATGAGATATTTTAAGGGTTGTCCGACCAAAGGTGATGAATTATTGTATTGGGGGACGCATATGGCCAATACCATGGGCAAGCCCATGGTTTTGCCAAAACCACCAATGAGGTGTCCCTTGGCCATTAATGCCTTGCCCCCTCACTTTCCCTATAAATACCAAGCCATCCTCTCATCCATTCGACTCCCAACTCTCCCCAACAAAGATCTGGTCTCATTACCTCCCAAGGAGTCCTCCCAAGGTGCCCCCAATCCCTCAAGGTCCCAACCTTTGAGTTTTAAGAGTTACGTTTTAAGGTAAGGGATCCGACCTCTCTCTTTCTTTTCAAGTAATCTCTTTTATGTCATTTCTTTTATGCTCCATGTTCTTATGTTGGAGGATGTTATTTTATATTCATCTTACTTCCCTTTTCATGTTCATATGATGATATACCCCCTCTTTCTCTCATCAATTGGTTTTAAGAATGTTTAAGTGGCGCCATTAGGGTGCCGAATTTTTAAGGGATTCTTTCACCCTTCTCATTTTTCAAAGTTCTACTTTCATGTCAAGTCTTTCAAGTTACTTTTTATTATGTTTGGGTATTATCTCTATATCTATAATACTGAACTTTTATGTTCATATGATGAGAGACCCTATTTGATCTCGTCAATTCATTTTTGTTGAAGTTTAAGTGACGCCTTTAGGTTGCAGAATTTTTAGGGGATTCTTTCACCCTTCTCATTTTTCAAAGTTCTACTTTCATGTAAAGTCTTTAAAGTTACTTTTTATTATGTCGGGGTATGATCTCTATATCTATCATAATGAAATTTTATGTTCATATGATGAGAGACCCTATTTGATCTCGTCAATTCATTTTTGTTTAAGTGACGCCGTTAGGCTGCCGAATTTTTAAGGGATTTTTTCACCCTTCTCATTTTTCAAAGTTCTACATTCATGTCAAGTATTTCAAGTTCCTTTTTATTATGTTGTGGTATTATCTCTATATATATCATACTGAACTTTTATTTTCATATGATGAGAGACCCTATTTTATCTCGTCAATTCATTTTTGTTGAAGTTTAAGTGACGCCGCTAGACTGCCGAATTCTTAAGGGATTCTTTCACCCTTCTCATTTTTCAAAGTTCTACTTTCATGTCAAGTATTTCAAGTTCCTTTTTATTATGTTGGGGTATGATCTCTATATCTATCATAATTAACTTTTATGTTCATATGATGAGAGACCCTATTTGATCTCATCAATTCATTTTTGTTGAAGTTTAAGTGACGCTGTTAGGCTGCCAAATTTTTAAGGGATTCTTTCAACCTTCTCATTTTTCAAAGTTCTACTTTCATGTAAAGTCTTTAAAGTTCCTTTTTATTATGTTAGGGTATGATCTCTATATATATCATACTGAAATTTTATGGTCATATGATTAGAGACCCTATTTTATCTCTTCAATTTATTTTTGTTGAAGTTTAAGTGACGCCGTTAGGCTGCCGAATTTTCATAAGAGAAATCTAATTTTCATCTTCCTTCCATGTTTTTCATTTCAAATGGTATGTCATTAAAATTTCATTACCATGTTCATATATCCTTCATATTCGGTCACTCTACTATTTTATGGGTCATTTATGAATGTTTGACCCATGTCCCCTCTCTTTTCAATGTTTTCTAAAACCCCGAAACATAGCCATTATGCTGTAGAATTTCCATCTCAAAATGTCTCTCTCTTTTTCTAAAGTTCTTTTATTTTATTAAGTTAATACTCAAAGATCTCTATTTTATAGGGTTATTCACATATATACCAATTTTTTCTATTTTAAATTCTGGGATTTACATACATGAGACCTGCTTTCCCTTTCCGTGGGTTTAAAGTGACATAAAGATCATGTCTTTAGAGCTGTTTTAAAACGTTATGAATATGAAATGAAACCCATTTGGGTTGTTTATGAAATGATTGATGATGATATATGTGTCTCACATGGTAATAAAGATATGTCAAGGTTGCACCCTGATAGTGCTCCAATGATTTGGGTAATGACTTAATCTCTAGAGATGACCTTTTAGACTGATACCTTAGTGAATAACCTTGGTAATATTTAATGACACATTGGGGATAGAGCTTGGTGAAACAGAATGATTGTCAATATTAAATGTTGTAGCCACATCTTCAAGTTATGAAAAATGTTATTTTTATTACGATATGCCTCATGATTTCATTCTCATGCCTTAAAGTTATTTTCATGACATTATTGATGTATCTCAAGTTCACATGTTAAATGTTTCCCCTTTTCCCTTAATGGTCCTTCTGCTCACCCTTTCTTTTGATGTATGTCCCCAAGTTATGAGATGCAGTAATGAACCTCAGATGAACATGAGGAGAAACCTTTCAAGTGTTTAAGAATAATGTTTTATGTTTTCATGTTTTAAGTTCCTGGTTTCCAAGACACTAAACCTTAAAGATCCTCAGTTTTGTAAAATGTAATGAAAGTTTATGTGATAAAAAGGTAGGATACTATACTGGAAGCACAGGATGGACTCATGCATAGGAAGGTACAACTGATTTCACATTAGTTGGCTAGCCTAGCCCTTGGCGCAGAAGATGTTATGAGTTTTCAGTTTCCAGCAGTAGTGGCTGATTACGAGGACGTCTTTCCAGAGGATGTCCTCAGACTACCTCCCTGTTGGGAGATAAATTTTTGCATTGAGTTGCAACCCGGGATGACATCGATATCAGCATCATCATATCGGATGGATCCTACAGAGCTTCGCGAGATAAGAGTGCAGCTGGAAGACTTGCAGAGGAAGGGCTTTGTGAGACCCAGTGTTTCACCATGGGCGGCCCCAGTATTGTTTTCCAAGAAGACAGATGGGATCTTGAGGTTGTGTGTGGATTACTGGCTCTTGAATCAGGTGACCATGAAGAAATGGTATCCACTACCAAGGATCGATGACCTCTTCGACCGATTAAGAGGGGCACGATGGTTCACTAAGGTTGACCTATGATCAAGTTATCACCAGTTGCGAGTATGGGATGAGGATATACCGAAGACGACTTTCAGATTTCGCTATGGTCACTTTGAGTACTTGGTGATGCCCTTCGGCATGACGAACGCCCCGAAAGTGTTTATGGGACTCATGAACCAGATCTTTCAGCCCTATCTAGATCACTTCGTGGTGGTCTTCATCGATTATATCCTTGTGTACTCTGCATCCGAGGAGGAGCACATGAGGCACCTAAGGATAGTTTTGGACACACTCTGAGAGCACCAGTTGTATGGGAAACTCTAGAAGTGTCAATTCTGGATACAGGAGGTCCACTTTCTGGGACACGTTATCTTAGCAGATGGTGTAGCAGTGGACCCAGCCAAGGTAAAGGCAGTGTTAGCATGGGATCCACCCCGGAGCATGATGGAGGTGCGAAGTTTCCTTGTGTTGGAAGAATAATATTGGAGATTCATTCTTGATTTCTCTAGGATTTCAGCACCCATGACAGCTTTAACCTGAAAGGGACAACCTTTCGTGTGGACCGAGAGATTCCAGCAGGCTTTTCAGCAGTTGATATAGAGTCTGACGAGCACCCCTATCTTGAGACTACCAGAAGAGGGTGTCGAGTACGTAGTGTTCTGCGACGCATCAGGAACCGGGCTTGGTTGTGTCTTGATGTAGAGGAAAGCAGTGATTGCTTATGGATCATGTCAGTTGAGGACACATGAGCATAACTACATAACCCATGATCTTGAGCTGGCAGCGGTAGTCTTTGCATTAAAGATGTGGCGGTACTACCTGATGGGCGAGCAGTTTATCATCTGCTCTGATCACAAGATTCTCAGATATATCTTTTCTCAGAAGGATCTGAATTTGAGACTGAGGCGGTGGCTTGAGTTACTCCAGGATTACGACTTTGAGATCGTTTATACTCCTGGGAAGGGGAACGTTGTGGTAGATGCTCTCAGCAGGAAATCCAATTCATAGTTGCTGGATGAGGTGATGAGGCAGTTGGAATATTTACAGTTATCCTTCATGGATAGAGATGAGGGAGCTTACCTTCAGTCGATGGTTGTTACCCCTCCACTCTTACAGCGAGTTAGGGAAGAACAACTCAAGGATTCCAGCTGTGAGACTCTACGTGCTCAGATATCCGCAGGTGATGCTACCGTCAGATATTTAAGAGGTGGGGAGCACGTTGTTCTTTTCAGAGGGCGTACAGTAGTACCAGTGACGTTGCAGGAGGAGGTTCTGAGGGAGTTCCATCCATCTCCTTTGGCGATGCATCCAGGTGTGGAAAAGATGTACCAGGACCTCTGACGTCAGTTCTGGTGGCCAGGAATGAAGAAGAGTGCGGTAGAGTTTGTTTCTCGGTGCCTTACTTGTCAGTAAGTAAAGGCTGAGCACCAGGTTCCAGCAGGTTTGACTCAGCCCCTTGAGGTGCCAGAGTGGAAGTGATATGGGATATATTTGGACTTTATGACGGGTTTACCACGCACGTCTAGGGGAAACGATGCCATCTGGGTGATCATTGACCAACTCACCAAGTCGGCCCACTTCCTAGTCATACAGGAGTAGAGTTCAGTAGAGAGATTAGGACACCTCTACATTCAGGATATAGTTTGACTTCATGGAGTTCCATCCATGATTATCTCAGATCGTGATGCTTGTTTCACATCCCGATTGTGAAAGGGATTGTAAAAGGGTTTTGGGACTCAGTTTCGCTTGAGCACAACGTTTCATCCTCAGACTGATGGTCAGACAGAGCGGACCATCCAAGTCCTGGAGGATATGCTACGAGCTTGCATACTTAACTTCGGTCGTAGCTGGGAGGATCACCTACCACTGGTGGAATTTTCTTATAACAACAGTTATCATTCCACTATTGGTATGACACCATTAGAGGCTTTTTACGGGTGACCTTGCAGGTCACCACTTTGTTAGACTGACCCAGGAGAGTCAGCACTCATGGGCCTAGAGATGGTGCAAGCTACTACGAAGAAGGTGCAGGTCATCCAGGAGTGGATGAAGACTGCACAGAGTCAGAAAAAGTCTTATGCCGATAGGAGATAGAGGCCCTTGGAGTTCGAGGAGAGAGACCATGTGTTCTTTCAGGTCTCGCCTCAACGAGGACTGCAGAGATTTGGCCGAGGCGGCAATCTATCTCTGAGGTTCCTCGGCCCTTTTCAGATTATGATTAGAGTTGACGAGGTGGTGTACCTCTTGGCTCTACCTCCTCAGATGGACCAGGTACAAAACTTATTCCATGTGTCGCAGCTACGGAGGTACATGCATGATCCATCGCACGTTATCGACTGGGGCGAGCTGGACATCGATAATGGAGTGACCTTTGCTGAGTACCCAGTGGAGATCGAGGATCGGCAGGAGAAGATCCTTCGTGGGTGAGCTATTCCCTTGGTGCGTGTCTGGTGGAAGCATGGGAATCTCCAGGAGATCATGTGGGAGCGGGAGGCTCAGATTTTTGTGCATTACCCACATATTTTTGAGTAGCCTTTGTTTTGGCTTTTCGAGGACGTAAAGCCCTAAGGTGGGGAGGATGTAATGTACCGGATTTTTCCATGTATTATTTTAATATTATATGGGAATTATTTCGAGGCCAGGCTTTGAGACGACGTGCAGTTCCGAGGCCCGGTGAGCCTGGAACAAATGTTTTAATTTAATTTAATAATTAAATAACACGTGCATGTGGTTTTCCTGAAAAAGTGGAATAACTCCTGAACGGGTGATTGGATCAGAAATCTTAGGGAACCGTTGCGTTCAAAGCAGTGATTTTACCTTAGGCGAGACCTAACATCGGACGGTGCAGGTCGGTGGTGAAATCTAGTTTTTGGATGTAACTGTAATAAATTATTTAATAAAAATATTTTATTAAATCTTTTTGCAGCAAATATCTTTTATCTTTTTAAATACTGATTTGCGTAGGGGTCCAGGGTGACAGACCTCATAAGCCTGAAACCTTTGGAGGCTCTGGAGGCTCTAGAAGAAACCCCAATGAGGAGACGATGTTCTTGATGAGTTTCATCAGCGACGACGATGTGATGATCAGATATTTGCCAAAAAACACCGTGAATCCAGGTAGGATGTTTGATTTTGATTTTCCTTTCCCCGTTCTTGATTCCTATAACGGACGTGGACTAATCCATGAACATATTAGCTCGCGGATCGATCGTATTTGCGGGATGGGATTTTGTGGAGATTTTGGGGAATATCTTCATCCTTGAGATTTAATCTGTTGATTATTTTGGTTTTGATCTAATGTCGACGAACCCAGATCATCACGAACAATGATCGAGGTTTGTCCCTCTTGTTTGTTTTGCAATTAAATTCCCCGTTCTTTGTGAAGACTCCTTGTTCTTCCCCGCACTTGACGTTCTTGGAAGAAATCAATATTTGTGCATTCGTTTGTTAGCGCATTGATCTGAGATAGTAGATCCAACCCCGGAACGATGCTACGGAGGTGCGGATGCGGTGGCTATGGATGATTCGGAGAGGATCGAGAGATATGAGTTTTTGGGAATTTTATTTCGGATGAATAAACACTTGTTTTTCAAGCCGATTAAAGGTCCAAAACACCCAAATTTGGTGTTAGGACGATGAAATGAACTAGCATCTTGAGTTTCGTGGAAAATGGACGACAGAATCGAGATCCGGAGATCCTGCCGAGGCGCGGGGAGGAAGACGGTGGTTCTGGAGAAATCCCGACTACGCGACGTGTAGTATGGGCTACATGGCATGTGTTCATCGGCAGACCACCTGGCATGTACTCTGGGAGTACACGGACACGGGTTGGGTACACAGCCAAGGACACAGCGTGTATACCCTTCCTCGTCCTAACCTGGCCAGATACACGGGATACCTCATGTACTGGTACACGGGCAGGCGACACGGACAAAGACCGTGTATGGGCACATGGCCACTGTACACGGAGCGAACCCCAGGTGCTCAGACATGGCGTGTAATCCTTCTACGTGCCATGTAGTTCCTTTTATACGACAAGCCTAGAGACACGGGCCGTTTACACGGGAAATACCCGGAGTCAAGGAACACGGTGTGTGATCCTTCTACACGCTGTGTAGTCTAGTTTTACACACCTGGACTGGAGACACAGGCCATTTACACGGGCAGTACCCGGAGTCAAGGAACACGACGTGTAACCATACTACATGCCGTGTAACTTGTTTTACATAGATTGAGCAAGTTGTCTTCTATGACTTGGACTAGCTTTCTTAGGGTTCGTACCCTTGGTCTTTCCCCTGAAGGTTTCTAGTATCATTTTCTACGTACAGAAGTATGATCCCTTCAACAGGACTTCCTGAATAGAGTTGTTGGAATCCCCTCTGTGAGACTTAGAGCCATATCCTCTATTCATTCCTGGAACCCTAAGTAGAGTTCTTGGTATTTACATGACCTAATTTACCCGAGCACTGATCCTCTGCTTAGAGGATTAGCTCAGACTGAGTTGTTGGAATCACCCCATGGATATTGGTTGTGATCCTCATCTGAGCATCATATTCTCAAGTACTTGTGGAGTGTGTTCTCCTGGAATGAGTACTTCGTATCTCTCTCTCTTCAGACCTAGGAGTGTGTTCTCCTTGTTACGTGCTTAGTGGAATCTTCGATCTGGATCTTAGTGGTGGTTTTGCGATAGTCGATCGTGTATGAGTATATCTAGATATTATTGTTATATGTTATGTAAACATATAATGTGTAGAGATGACTGTATCATTCCTTTGTGGTATTTCCTTGGTTGTATTCCTTTGTGGTTTTCGGGGTGTCCTACTGGGTATTTTTATACTCACCCCTGCACAGGCTTTTCCCACACGTGTCGTGTCTTGTGCAGACGAGCGATCCTTTGGCAGGATTCTAGGCAAACCAGGATCGGACGGTGCTCAGTGAGATCAGGAAGGAAGAGGTGCGTTCCTACATCTACAGATTGCAGTCCCATTACCTTTCTTTATAGGTCGGATTTTGTTGCATAATTTCTTTTGGTGGGCTTGTACTTTTGGCCTAGGGTTTTACATTACTGTACTTTACTTTCCTGTCGTACTCTGTTGGTTGGGATTTTATTGTATGCATGCATTTCCATTTTTAGTTGTTTTTACTTTTCATCTTTGTGGGCTTGGAGATGTGTGTGTGTGTGTGTGTATAGGTTTATAGGCAATGCCTCCCATGTTAGTGAAATGCCTACTCGGTGCTAGTCACCATCCCCTAGCCTATTGGAGGCGGGCTTGGGGAGTTGCACCATGGGACCCATTGGGACGAGTCATGACAGGTTCTGTGTAGACTCTGTGTGCAGGAGTAGGGCCAGAAGCTTCTTACCAGTCAGAGAATTGGAATACGTCAGGACTTTTAGGCCAAGGTGGTGGTCGTGGCCGTGGTATCCATACACTAGGATCTCAGAGACAATAGGGTGGGTTAGCTCAGAGTAGCTAGGTTGTGTCGCAGGCCTGCAACCCTGGGTAGACATATGCAGTGGAACAGATCCAACAGGAGCAGGATCCTGGACCTTCCACTATCATAGGTACTATTCTAGTTGCTTATGTGTTATTTTCTATACTTTTCGATACTGGTGTTACACATAGCTTTATATCTGTGCCCGTTGTGGTGAGCCTTGGGCACTGTGTTTCTTCTTCTTTGAATATAATGATGCTAGACACTCCATTGGGAATTAGAACGGTAGGTGTGCGTCAGTTCAAGGAGTGACCCTAGAGGTTAGTAGGTGTAACTTTTCATGGGACATTTATGTCTTAGAGATGATAGCCTATGATTTCATTCTCAGGATGGACTGGTTGGTACCATTTTTAGCCTTTTTAGGTTGCTATCATCGTAGGGTGAGTTTCATGTCACCATATGGTGGAGGGTTTCTATACAAGGGTGAATGGGATGTCTAGGCGAGCTGAGCTGGACCCGAGCATTGTGGGCGAGGTGGAGTGACAACCCAAATTGTGAGTTTATATCTGGTTGACCAGGGAACTTTTTAGAAGGATTTACCTCTAGTGGTTAGTCATTTCAGGGATGTCTTCCTGAACAACTTTTCATGTCTACTTCCGGAGTGAGAGGTGGGCTTCTCTATTGAGCTTGTGCTAGGAGCGGCACTGATGTCCATTCCTCCTTATAGGATGGCTATGACAGAATTGCAGGAGCTTAAGAGGTAGTTAGAGGAGTTACAAGCCAAGGGTTTTATCCGACCCAGTATTTATCCCTGGGGTTCGCCTATCCTTTTTGCTAAGAAGGAATATGGTACCCTTAGACTCTATGTGGATTATCGGAAACTGAACCAGTTGATGGTTAAGAACCGATATCCCTTACCAAGGATTGATGATCTTTTTGATCAACTTCAAGGAGCACGAGTGTTCTTGAATATTTACTTGAGATCTGGATATCATCAGTTGCATGTTATACCATCGAACATACTACTTACAACCTTTCAGAGAAGATATGGTCTATACTAGTACTTGGTCATGCTGTTCAGACTCAAAAACGCGCCAGCGATTTTCATGGCTCTAATGAATCGTGTGTTCCACCCATATCTGGATTATTTTGTGGTAGTCTTTGTGGAAGATATCTTGGTGTACTCTCACACTCGACACGACCATTCCACCCATCTTGAGATCGTACTGAGTACCCTGAGAGAGCATTAGTTATATGCTAGGATCTCAAAGTGCCACTTTTTGATGGACTAGATTCACTTCCGGGGTCATATTATCTCAAAGGAAGGAGTTGCGGTAGACCCAGAGAAAGTGAGAGTAGTAGTTTTCTTGGAGAATTCTAAGAACATGTTTGAAATATGGAGTTTCTTGGGGATATTTGGTTACTACAGGAACTTTATATAGGACTTCTCCCTCTTATCAGTACTATTGAAGGGTTTGACTAAGAAGGGTATGAAGTTCGTTTGGTCATAAGCTTGTGAGACAACCTTTTAGAAGCTGAAGGGAAGGTTGACAACATCACCAATCCTGATACTGCTAGAGTAAGGGAAGATCTATAAAATTTACTGTGATGCATTGGGTATTGGGCTGGGAGTAGTGTTGATGCCGGGAGATTGAGTTGTTGCATATGGGTCTCGGAAGTTGAGGCCACATGAGAAGAATTACCCGACATATGATCTCGAGTTGGCTGCAGTTGTTCACACGTTACGCTGTTGGAGACAATATCTATTGGGAGAACAATTTTTGGTGTTTACATACCAAAAAAGTCTTAAATACATCTTTACCCAGCGGGACTTGAATTTGAGACAGCAAAGGTGGGTTTAATACCTTCATTCCTTTGACATTGAGCTTGCCTATACACCTGGTAAGGGTAACGCAGTAGCTGATGCACTGAATAGGAAGACTCAGATATAAGAAATGTAGGAGGCCAGTGGTGAGTGACAACTTATGGATTTGTTCTTTGAGATGCATTTGGAGGTGCATGACAGTCAGGGGAGAACCTGTCTTTCATCCTTAGCTGTGACTTCTACCCTCCTAGATAGAGTGAGGATGAGACAACTATCAAATTTTGAAGGCCTAGTTCTATTGGAGTCGGTGGAAAGTGAGGACCCTCCTCCTAGTTGGACGATAGGCGATGACGAGGTACTAGGTATCCATGGACGAGTGTGGGTTCCAGGGGATATACACGAGGAGTTGATGTGGGAATTTCATGCTTCAGCTTGGGCTGTGCATCCTGGAGTTACCAAAATGTACCATAACTTGAGGCATCAGTATTGGTGGTCGGGTATTAAAAGAGAGGTAGCTAGTTTTGTTACGAGATGTTCCACCTATCAGCAGGTGAAGATGGAGCATCAGAGACCAGATAGACTATTACAATAGTTACCCATTCCAGAGTGGAAATGGGATAATGTTGCGATGGACTTCATGACCAGGTTTCCGAGGTCACCTCGAGGCAATGATGCCATATGGGTTGTTGTGGATAGACTTAGGAAGGTATCTCACTTTTTGCCGATCATGGAGACCTTCGGTGCTGATGAGCTCGAGAAGTTGTATATCAGAGAGGTAGTACGTCTTCATAGGGTCCCTCATTCTATTATTTCAGATAGGGACGCCCATTTTACGTCTCATTTCTGGAAGAGTTTTCAGAGGGCACTGGGTACACAGGTGCTTCTGAGCACAACTTACCACCCTCAGACCAAAGGCCAGTCAAAGCGTACAATACAGGTGCTAGAGGACATGCTGCGTTCATGTGTTCTGGACTTTTGAGGATCTTGGGAGAAGCACATACCCCTAGTCAAGTTTGCCTAAAATAATAGTTTTTAGGAAACTATTGAGATGGAACCTTACGAGGATTTATATGGCAGGCCATGACGATCACCCTTGTGCTAGTTGGAGATAGGTGAGACAACTTTACTGGGACCATGTCTCGTGCAGGAAAATTCAAAGCAGGTCCAGTTGATTCAGAAGCATATGGCTACTGCACAGTCTCATCAGAAATCTTATGCTAATCGCCGTAGATGACCCTTGAAGTTCGTGGTTGGGGATCATGTTTTCTTGCGTGTTTCACCGAGGTTGGGACACAGACAGATTAGAAGACAGGGTAAAATTTCACCGAGGTATGTAGGGCCGTTTGAGATTCTGGAGAGAGTCAGACCAATTTCCTATCAGTTGCAGTTACCACAGAGGTATCGAGCCATGCATGACGTCTTCCATGTATCTCAGCTGCGCCGTTATCACTCAGAACCATATCACGTTTTTTAGCCTGAGGAGGTTGAACTTCAGGTTGATGCATCCTTTGAGGAGAATCCGATTTAGATTGTTGATAGGAACATGGAGGTTCTCCAAGGCCGGTCAATTCCTCTCGTACGGGTGCTATGGCAGCATGGCCCAGTGCAGGACGAAACCTGGGAGCGGGAGACTGATGTATGTGATAAGTGGCCAAAATTGTTCCCAGCTTTATCTTCACCACCCTTGGAAGGGAAATTCGGGGACAAATTTATTTAAGGGGGGAGTTTGTAAGAACCCAGTTCTTATTCTTAAGGTAAGAGTTTCTTCTTTTCATTTTCCTTAAGTGTTTTTGAGAAAATATGGAAAATGTGGTAAAAATACCAAATTTATGGGTACATGCCGTGTAATTTGGCTATGTGGGATGACAATACAGGGTGTGTAGTCTTGTTGGTTATTAAGGGTGTAAAAACAAACTACACGCCATGTAATTTTGTACACACGCCGTGTACTTTGGCTATGTGGGATGAGAATACAGGGTGTGTAGGCTTGTTAGTGATTAAGGGTGTAAAAAAAAACTAACTAAATTCCGTGTACTTAGTAATACGCATCGTGTAATCAGTCGACAGATGAACAGTGAGTTGGTGGAAATTAGCCACCAGAGGAACAGTTAAAAAGGATAGTACACACCGTGTACTTGAGAGTACACACCATGTAGTCATGTTTTTTTTGTTAAAAATAGGTAGTAGCCTCCTCATTTGACAGAGGAGGTAGAGGGATCACCAGGAGTAGTGGGAGAGGAGGATGAGACTTGGAGGAGTTTCCGATCGCTCACCGGGACTCCGATTCTTCCACCGTTGGTCTCGTTTGAATCACGCGGGTAAGGTATTCCCTCTTCTTGAATATTTCCTTCCAATTATTTCCCTAAGGGAAGTTATTTAGGTTTTAAATGGTAATATTTTATCTTAGATCTACATCGTTCTTAGTTGTTTCAGGAGGTTCCTTTCACATTATCGATCAGAGAAGATCGAGGTGGGTGGTCTTGTGTTTAATTCCAACTGTCGAGTTGATTTTGTGTACTGTTGTTCCATGCACCCACGTTCGAGGTGTCGTATGGCTGAGACTTTGACTTTTGAGATACCCATAATTACATAGGTAATCTAATGAATAAGTATAAATGGCTATTTGAGATCGTTGCTTTGATCTAGGGCCACCCCGAGGATGCATTTCCCTTGTTCTGCCGTTTGGCCAGGATACCTGTGGGTATACCATGATTATAGCATGTTTTGAGTTTTCTTGAGAGGAAACATATATAAATTGATTTCTTATGAATTGGGATAGGCCTGATTACTTTTTTCCCTATGGAATTCCTAAGGGTAGTGTTTTATTTAGCCTGAGGGCAATGGTTTGTTTAGCCTGAGGGCAATGTTTTGTTTAGCCTGAGGGAAATGTTTTGTTTAGCATGAGGGCAATGTTTCTTATGCCTATGGGAAATAGCTTCTATGCCTGAGGGAGATATCTTGTATACCTGAGGGAAATATTCATTATGCCTGAGGGCAGTCACCTGAGGGTTTCGTTTCTGTTTGCCTGAGGGTAAGGACTTACATGTCTGAGGACAATGTTTACTTTGAAAATTCACTATGATGATTTCTTAGGTTGTACCTGCCAAGATAAAGCACAATCTTGGTATTATTATTATCTTTTAATTTTTAGATAGCCTGTTGTGGTTTCTACTGTGGCACTGGTATATGATATTTTCAGTAGAGGCCGAGTCTCAAAAAACTCAGAATTCAATTATATTGAATTATTAAATAATTATTAAAATGGAAATGTAACTGGTAGGAAAGTTTACTTTTGAGTACTTCCTAGTTTACTGCATTTCATTATTTCACACTTCTGTTGCACATTTTCCCCGACAGTTGGGCACGGGCCTTTGGTGGTTGCCTACTGGGATTTATTTCTCACACCCTGTTTGGGTCATGTCTTGGGCCCAAACAAATTATATTGCTGCAGATGTCGATAATGGAAAGAGTCCCTACATAGGTATATGATTGTTGCAGAGGAATAAAAGATCATGGGACCGAGATTAGGCTTGCGATGCTGCTACGTTCCTATTGCACTATTCTAGTTTTGTTTTGCTATACTTTGTACCTTGTGCTTTATTGTATCTGATTGCAGTGTATCCTGTTTTGGCTGCTTTATTAGAATTAGAGACATCTTGCATCATCATATATATGACTGTTGGTTATCTTTTACTTCAGTTCCGTTGTCCATTTCAGGTCTATACTGTTTACTACTTCTGCTTTTGTATGTTTATATTTTTCTTGCTGTGCTACACTTTGACAAATGAGGGCATAGTTTCCCCACTATTAGTCCCAGGCCCTCGCTGCTAGTCAACAACCTATGAAGTTTGATGAAATGTTCTTGATGTCATGTGACCAACTAGGTTCAGGGCACCCGTTGTGTGACACCTAGATATGGTACGTTACAACTATAACAAATGGAAATATATATACACCACACATAAGAAATAAGTGTTGAATGAGGTATATATCTCATAAAAGTAAAAGTGAGATGAGAAACCCTTACCTCACACTTCCCTTTAGTGGTGTGTCATTTAAACTCCTATATAATGGTTTAAAGAATGTTATTAATTCATTATATAACTTTATTAATATTTATAATATCTTATATTACCCTTTTATAATATCTTATCACCCAATTATTAATAATATTTCATCATTTTCATTGTTTTAGGTGTTAATTTCCTTGTTTCCTCATGCATATTTTGTCATGAATGTCCCAATTATTTTGAATTGGATATATATCCATAATTTAAATAATTATATTAATGTAATAAATATAATACTTAATCATTTAATATAGTTTTATAACTATTCATTAATGTTGAATATGAGAAATGAATTGCATCGCATCGTGGAGACGGTAGGCCGTACGTTCGCATGAGTGACGATATCATTCCATTAATGGGTAAATGGTAAGGAAGAGGGTGGAATATTAATTATCCAGAATCAATATAATTTCATAATTACTATATATATCCACTATATCTATCATTATGACCATCCTTGTAAAGTGGTGAAGAAAAACAAATTACACCACTATGTGGTGATGGTAAGCCATACGTACGCACACGAGGTGATTTTGTTTTTCATAGGATGAATAAAAGTTGGAATATGGTTGTACCATAATCATAATAACATCTCAAAATATATATGATATTGGATTTATTATTTTAGGATGGAAACAACA
This sequence comes from Viscum album, assembly GCA_963277665.1. Classification (NCBI taxonomy): domain Eukaryota; kingdom Viridiplantae; phylum Streptophyta; class Magnoliopsida; order Santalales; family Viscaceae; genus Viscum; species Viscum album. The sequence continues at coordinate 551,619,727 of OY728156.1, forward strand.
CATGAAAAAAAAGTATAAGAATAAATGAATTTGAATGAGTCGATAAAGATGATTACCTCTTATTTGATAGACTTCCTTTAATATCTTCTTAAGGGATCTAGGGTTGATCTTTGGTAAGGGATAGAAACTCAATAAATTAAATAAGGATGTCAAGAAGAGAAATGGGTAGGTTTTTGTCAATATATAAGTCTCCAAGTGACGTGAATAAGTGAGGGAAGAGGTTCCCTTTTATAATTGAGACGAGAGAAACTTTTGGAAACTCTCTAAATATTAAATTAATATAAATTAATTTTCAATTCCCAATGGCTAAAAAATGATTTATTTAGAAGATAAGTTGATTATGGGTCTAAATTATCTTATAAAATAATTTTTAGACATGTTTAGGTTACATTGTTAACCTTATCTTTTGATTTTAACCCATATTTAATTCATTTAACTCTTACCATGACAACATGGACTTTTACTCTTTGAGTGTTAATATATTTACTATAAAATTCCAAAATACCCATAAACGGATCATCTATGAAATTTTTAACCTTACCTTAATCATTTGAATGAATTAAAGATTTTAAAAAAATTTATATCATTTAATAAAATATTATTTATTTTTAAATATCATTAATGTCAATTTTGACACTATTTTTTATTTTGAATTTTAAAAATATTAATAAAATAAGATATATTCAAAAAAAATATTTTAATACATAAATTAAAAGTCAAGGTCATATATAAAAATTTTGGATGACATTAATTATCTAAAATTATATTTATTTTAATATTTTTAATATCATTCATTTGATATTTCCATTAATAATTGTTTTTTGCATCACAGTTGTTAAAGCATTCAGGGTAATTATTTCTTCACTAAAAATTAAAAATAAATTACTATTATGAATATAATCCCTTTATATTTCAATATAATAATTATAGTTGAAGATAACTTCTGAATAACTCTATATTAAAAATGATATATTTATTTAAAATATGAGTATGACATCTTTGACTTTTCTTTAAATAAATTTTTTAATTTTCATACTCTCATACATGTAGATTCCAAAGGTTATAACTTAGATAATTTTATGATTATGGTAGAATATAACTCATCTAAAACAATTGGGGCAATTTTTAGGGTCATTTTATAGTCCTTATCATTTTATTTTTAACCTTAATTAACAGATTTACCTTTTACCATGATAATAAAAACAACTAAAGTTACTATTCATATTGACAAAAAATAAAAGGAAACTATTTAATAAATCCATAAATTAATATAGAATCCATTTTTCAAAATTTTAAACACATAATTTTTAGAATTTAATTTAAAATTAATCTCATAAAATGCAACAAAAAACAATTTTATTGAAAAATGTAATTTAAATCCAAAAAATGTACTTATACAAAAATAAGGTATAAAGATGATTAAAATGAAATGAATTAAATTATTTATAACTAAATAGTTCTTATGTTTCATTTATATCAAATTAAAATCATAAATAGACTTTAATATAATGAAAATGACAGTTTTATAAAGATAAGTATTTTTCACCATTCACAGGAAAATCAATATTTTCAAAAAAATATAAAAAATTTACCATAAGATAATTTTTACATTAAAATTTCAAAAGTGATTATTATCTTGTCAAATATAATTTATATAAGTTTCAAAATTTAGTTTTAAAACAAGTGTCATTAAAAGGCGACAAAACAACATTTAGAGAAATATAGTTTTTTTCACATAAAAATGGATTTTTTTATCTTATGCCTATAAAAACTATTGGATGAATGTCAAAAAAATTTATTGAACATATAATATATAAATTTCACAATGTGGTTAATACTATTCATTCCCGCCAATTTAATGGTTGGGTTATAATAATATTTTATTATTTGTTTAAGTTGGGTGTTGTGTGTAACATAAGCTATAGAATAAATTAAATTTATTTAAAAAGAGGCATACTATTGGATCTAAATGTATATGTAGATGGATAAATACAAGGGGGGGGGGGTGAAATATAAGTTTAAAAATGTTCATTTTTAACCTTAAAACAAACATAGTTTAACATGGTTAAATTAATATTATTCACAATAGCTCTTATGTATTTATAATGATTGGACTTGGCCCTTGGATCCGATGAACAAAGTATCATAATTAAGTAGATTCCAATATGTATTCCATAGGCTGTAATTATAATTTAATCACATTCACATAAGAAAACGATTTAATCAGAGTAAGCATAGTAATAATCGTAATCACAATGGTTTCAATAAATCAGAGTAATACAAAATAATGATTCAATCATAAAGAATATAGAATCGTATTTAGAGTGATAAATTATTAAAAAATCAATACAATGTAAAATGATTGTATCATAATTAAAGATATTATTATAAACAAAATACAAATAGAAACATGAATATAAAAATAATTTACTTTCTATTACAGTTGTATCAAAAATTAAATACTTGTAATAAAATAAGTAAATGAATACAACTCTTTTTAACCCAAAGAGAAGGGTATACAATAAGCTAGGATAAATCTTCCATGTTTTATACTTACAAGAAATTCTGTCTTACCTTTACCAGGGTAATCCCTCGATATGAAGATCGGTCTGTCTTGATATCCCTGCAAGCCCACAATCAATACAGTGATCAGATTTTTTTTGTCTCCCTATCCCCGATAGCCCTCAATATGATGATCAACTAATGTCTGGATATCCTCACAAGCCCTAGATCAATATGGTGATCATATCCTATGTATTACTATCCTCTAAAGCCCTTGATCATAATCACAACAATCAGAATCTCACAAATAAAAACAAACTCTAAAAATTTACAAGCACAAGGAACAAGAAGTTCACTACTTGTAAACTTCATTGCTCTCCCATAATAGAAAAATCAAAAGAGTGTATCTACATGTGTTGTTATCATCTCATTGTGAAGTATTCAAATTACCTGGTATTTATAGGCAAGCCTTCCAATGATCATCTTGATTTCCAATGGTCATATTTTATCTGATATTTTCAGGAGGACCTGAACACCTGGCACTTTAATGGTCATATTATAACTGAAAGAAAAAATCGTTTTGATTTACACATATTATAACAGAATGAATGGAATCATTTTGTTTCACACATTTTTAGTGTAAAATTTATTCCATTATAATAGAATAATGTTTTTTGTATTTAGAATTTATCGTTTAGTAAATCTGATGGATTTAATTATATAATGTCATTAGAATTTTCTTTATGAGTGTGGATTGAATGGTATCAATTCCAATGTCAAATCTGATTAATTTTTTTTTCAGTATGAATATGTGAATTTTTTTTTAAAGCTATTTGATAAGGTAAATCTGATCTTAATCAGATTCATTCTCATTATGATAATTATAATGTAAATTCATGAATACTTTAAAATTAATTCCAAGTATGGTAGAAAATTATTTTTTCTTCAAAAACAATTAAAACACTTTGGACATGAAAGAATTAGTTAATTAAGTATTTAAGAAATATTTTGTGATTTTCAAAACAAAAGGAATAGAAAATTCAAAAAGGAATTTTGACTCAACAATCTCCCCCTTTTTGGAAATAAAAAACCATAAGACATAAATAGAAAATAAATTTTAAAAAACTTAAGTACAATATTTTTTTAAAAACTTCCGTATTCAGAATTAAAAATAATACTTATCTCCCCCTAATTTTTTAACTCATCTAAATACAATAGTGAATACGACTAACTCCCCCTTAGGATAATAACTCACCCAAAGGATCATATTCTCTTCTTTTCAAAAAATTTTTCTCCCCCTTTCTTAAATCATATCCCCCTTTATATATGATTCTCGCCCTTTGTGATTTTCAAAAAGGAATGGGAATAATATTTGAGGTACCTAAAAAGGTTAGAAAAACAACTATACAAAATAGTAAAGTAATTGATCATCTTGAATAAATGTAAGAAAATTCAACCAACACAATTGGAATTCATTCAATCAGATTATATGTAGATGAAAAAGTGTTTCATTGAGAATAAAAACAGCAAAATTACAGCAAGATTTTTAAGAAATCAATATTTCTTTGGTGGTATAAAATTTATAAAAATTTCTTTTAACTTCTTAAACTCTTTCATGAATTATTCATCATTTTCTAAAAACTCCTCCTAATAAATTTTTTTATTTTCTTCCTCCTGAATTCGAATTCTTTTAACCTGTTCCTTTACATTTTCTTCTTGAGATTGAAACTTTTCTTCCAGAAGTTTATTCTGATTTTCCTAGGCTCTGATTCTTTCTGAGAAAACATCATGATGATTCATCAAAGAAATAATGTCATCTTTATAGGTTTTAAATCTAGAAATCTATTTGATCATAAATTTCATGCTTGCTTGTAAGTCTGAGATATCATTAGTTTACTTCTCAGATGTGGTTATGAATGTGTCAAGATACTTAACCCTGGTGGCCATATCTCTTATGATAATATTGAAAGAAATATCAGTTTCATCTAGAGAATTCTTGAATTTACTAAGATTTTTATCCTGAATCTTGATGTATTCATTAATTCTATGAGACCATTTTATAACTTTATTACAAATATTTCTATGATATTCAAAATTTTATTTAAACACTTAAATCTGTCTCCAATAATATTATCTTGTCTGTCAAAGATTTAACTGAATCCAAATATTTATATTGATTCTCAATAACCAAATCAACCTTTGTTTCCAACATTGGAAGATAAGGAATTGTTTTCTATAATATGTTCAAAGTATTATAGATGTAATCAAGACATTGAGTAGTGATGGTATTTAAAGATTCCAATTTTGACTGATTGGTTCTTTTTCTAGTTCTAATTTCTTCTTTCACCAAATTTATTTTCTCTTTCTTTGAGAAATTTTTTTCAACTCTTTTCTCACCATTATTTCCGTCATATATTTCAATTGATTCTACAAAAACCTTCTTACTTCCTTCAACCTTCTGATTTTGATTCAGTTCATCATCCTTAAAAGATGATTTAGATTCTTGAACCAATGGAGTCTTTTGTTTTTATTTACTAATATAATTCTCCTTTTGAATTCCAAAAGAAGATAACTATTTTGATAAGGCTTAATAATTCCTCATAGAAATATTATTTGAAATATTTTCCTCTTATTTCTATTCTTTATCATCTGAACTTACTTTATATTGACTTTCTTGACTTTCTTCTTCTTCTTCTTTAGCATCTTATCTTTATTCTATTTCTTCTTTTCCTTTTTCACTTTGTTCTCCTTCATACTCTTATATTTGTTTGTAGATACTTTCTTCTTCAACACCTTCAAAAAATTTCTTCATATCTCTAATAAACTCTTCAAAAATTTGAGACTATGTTCTCAAATTATATTTTACAATTAGAACTGATTCTTTGTCAACAAAAACTTATTTTCCTTTGTTTTTGATAGAGGGAGTATCATCATGAAAAATAACTATTTCTTATAAAACTATACCAACATCTATAATTGGTAAAATAATTTTTTCAGAATCCTATTCTACAACCTTCATTAATCTATCACATATCTATGATTCTAATTTATTTTTATTCTATTTCCTTTGATTTGTTTGTTTTTATAAAACATATTCACCATGAAGTCTTATTGAAAAAGATTTAGATGGGTTAATAATGAATTTAGGTTCACCTTATTTTCTTTTATCCTTCCATTTTCTCCATTTATCAACAACTTCCTTTGATTATTTCTTTTGTTTCTTTGATTTATTTATGGGAAGAGAATTAGTTTTTTTATTTTTTCTCATCTTTATCAAAAAATTTTTTCAAAGAAGTTTCTACCTCCGATTTAGAAACTTGATTATTCTTAATAAACAACTTTTATTCTTGATAAAAAACAAACTCCATTCTCTTTATTGTATCATCATCGATCAACACCATCTTTTCTCTCATAGGTTTGGATTTGATTTCAATTTTGAAATATTCCATACCTGATATGATCAAATTACTAATAACAGCTATAAACATAATAATATGAGATTTTATTGCTTCATATTTTATAATTTTGGTTATTAAGAGAATAAAACCAGCTAGATTGATTTTCCTCATGTTTACTAGATAGTATAAAATGAATATATCAGAGACTTTTAAAGTATATCCATCTCCTCTTCTTGGAATCTAGAATCATTGCATCCAAAGGGTTACACTCTGTGATCCTGAATTAAGTGAGTGACTTTCCTTGGATTATCATCAGTTTTTAATAAATACTTTTCAACTCTATCTTTATTAAACACACCTTTGTTTTCTGGTAGTTTTTGAGATAACAAAATGAATCTCCTTCATCTATAATCATTAAGAAACTAGCTACATCCCTTGTTGTCATCTTATAATTCTTCTCATATATTTGGAAAGAAAAAATTTCTTTTTCAAATTCTTTAAAAAACATTAAATAATCATAAAATTATCTAACTAGATCTATATAAAACAAATCATAATTGGGATCATACTATTCCACACACAATGATTCCCATCCTTGAAACTCTATCATTCTTTTTAAAGGTGAATCATATTTCTCATAAAAGGATCTGGAAACTAACCTTTCACAAAATAAGAACCACTTGCTATAATCATTCAATGGATCCATTGTATTCATAGAAGAAACAAAGGTTTCATACATGAAGTGCGGAATTGGACTCAGAGATTTAAATGTGATAGAGTTTTGAGGAAAAATTATGAGACAAGTGATGTGGGACAGGAGGGGGGTCCCCTTTTTATAGGAAATTTTAGGCAACGTTTTAACTTCCAAGTAGATCTAACGAATGATATTTAATCTCTCTCATCTGAAAATTGAGAGAATATCTGAAGAAATATTTTCTAAAAAAACTTGAGGTTTTATAAAAATAATTTATCATATTGAATGAATATGATTGAATTTGAAAAGAAATTTTTATTGTATTGGGTGAATACAATTGGGAAACAAAAACATTACAAATTTAATAACAACGAACAAGAATGAAACTAATTAAGATGAAATAGTTTTTAAAGTATAAAATAAAAAAGAATACCTTTTGGAGTGGAGACATTGATAGATAATTTTTTATTATTTGTTTTATAATAGATTACAATAGTTAGAAAAAAACTAAAATATTTGAAAAAAAATACAAAATAATTAAGAATTTATTATGATAAGTTTTCAAATGAAAATTTGAAAATGATGAAGTTTGAAAATCCTATTAAAAATTTAATACGAAAACTTTCAAAATCCTATTTCAATCTAGAATATGAAAAAATTTCAATTCCAATTCAAAAACTCAAATCTGATTAGAAATTAAAATCTGATTATTTTTGAAAATTTGATTGAAAAATTGAATACAAAAAATTTTCAAATATGAAAAATTTCCAAATCTAACTTTAAAACAAACTCGAGTTTAAAAGACACATTAAATTTTTTTTTGGAAAAATAAAATTTTGAAAGACTAAATATTTTTTAAAAATTGATATAATTATGTTGAGATATATAAGCACTTTCTGGTTTTTGAGAAACCTAAAAACCAAGAAAAATGTCAACTCACCCATCATACTCATCTCAAACTCATATTTCATAAGATCCATAAAGGAATCTATTAAATATTTTTTAGTTAATCCAAATATAATTTCATCAACATAGATTTCAACAATAATAATGTTTTTGTTTACTTTATTTATAAAAAGGGTTAGATCAACAATTCCCTTAACAAAATTGTTTTGTAAGAAAAATCCTGTTAATCTTTCATACCAAGATCTAGGGAATTGTTTAAGGCCATATAAAGTTTTGGTAAGTTTATAAACGCATTCAAGATGTTTTTTATCTTTAAAACTATGAGGTTGTTAAAAAAAAACTTCCTCCTGAACATATCTATTAAAGGAAGCACACTTCACATCCATTTAAAAAAGTATAAAATTATAGAATGATTCAAAGTCTAATAGAATAAGAATAGATTCAAGTCTTGCTACTAGAGAATAGGTTTATTTATAATAAATTCCTTCTTGTTGATTATAACCTTTAGTAAAAAATATTTCCTTATTTCTAAAAATTGTTTCATTTTCATCACATTTGTTTTTGAAAATCCATTTTACTTCAATTACTGAATTTTCATTAGGTCTTTCTACCAAGGTAATTTTTTTTCCTTTTGAATTAATTTAGTTCGTCTTGTATAGCCTTAATCCAATATTTATCACCTAAATACTCATAAGGTTTTTAGGTTTGAATTGGTAATTGAAAGCAAGATGTTCTATATCATTACTTAAAGAAATTATCATCCTTATAGGTTGATTCACATCCCTAATGATACCATCACTAGGATAATTACTATGAAAACAATGAATTGGGTTTTTTTAAAACCTATTCATCAACATACGGTATAAAGTATTCCAGTGTGAATAATTCAAAAACTATTTCTTGAGTAATTTCCTTATTAGAAGAATCTTCTATCAAAGTTTGAAAATCAATTTTTGAAAACACATCAAAATATATAGGCTGAGTTTGTTTAAAAACAAAAGGATTGGTTTCATAAATTTAACATGTACTATTTCCTCAACAATACAAGAAGTTTTTTTTAAAAACTATAAATGCCTTATAAGTAGTAGAATATCCTAAGAATATTCCTTCATCAGATTTGGGTGTGAATCTGTTTAAATTATCTTTTGTATTCAAGATGAATACTTTTCATCCAAATAATTTGAAGTATGAAACTTTTGGTTTTTGTCTAGTCCATATCTCATAAGGTGTTTTATTAATAAAAGGTCAAATTAAAACTCGATTTATAGTATATAAAGTAGTACTAATAGATTCAGCCCAATTTTTTTTAACAATTGAGTATTCATTCAACATGGTCCTTGTTATTTCTTGAAGAATATGATTTATTCTTTCAACAACACCATTTTTTAAGGGGTTCTAGAAGATAAAAAGTTCTGAGTAATTCCTTTCTTACTAAAAAATGTTTCAAGATAAGAATTTTCAAATCCTCCACCATGATCACTACAAATATTTATCAATGGAAGGTTTTTCTCATTTTTAACTTTGGATATAAATGTTTTTAAATAATAAAAGGCTTCAGATTTCTTTTCTAGAAAATAAACCCATGTATATCTAGTGTAGTCATCAGCTAAAATAGATATATAGTACTTGCCTCCAATACTCCCAGTTTGTGTAGAACTAAATAGATCCATGTGCACTAACTGTAAAACATTATAATTTGAGACTTTAATAATAGATTTAAAACCTGACTTATGTTTCTTACCATATTGACATGGTTCATATACTTTTGAAGAATCAAATATAAGCTCCAATAAATCCTTAACATGATTTATTTTATTCAATTTACACAAGTTTCTAAGGTTACATTGTCCTAACCTTCTATTCCATAACCAAGATTGATCTTCTATTGAACTTAGGCAAGGTAAGTCTTGGATCCTAAGGTCTCCTAAGTTAAGAGTGTAAACATTCTCATACCGATTAGAAAAAAGAACATATTCATCCTTGGAATTATGTACTATACATTGATCATTTATAAAATTTACAAGGTATCATTCATAACATAATTGACTTATGATTATAAGGTTGTTATTAAGACCTTCAACATATAAAACATTTGAAATTAAAGATTTACCGAGAAGAAAAATATCACATATACTGATAATATCTCATTGAGCATTATCTTTAAATGTAAATTTTCAACCTTTCATCTTGATAATATTTTCAAAGAAATATTTATGTCTTGTCATATTTCTGTAACACCCACTATCCATGTACCATGTATTCTTGTTATTGATACTCTATTTGTTTTATTGAAAACAAAGAAATTACAATTTCAGAACCCAAACCTTCTTGGGTTTGGAAATGTTAGAAAACAATATCTTAGGAATCCTATTTTTGAATAATGGTCTTTATGGAACCCTAAGGATTGAATTTTATTTACAGAAAAATTATTTTCCCAATGACCTCCACTTTTACATTTAGTAAAAAAAGGGTATTTTTAGGAACAAAGTAATTTTTATTAAAAATAGGGTTTTTATGAGTATATCACTTTAATAAAATTATTTATCAGTGGCGGTTTAAGAAACCATTACTATTTTTTTTCTCAAAATATTGCAGTGGTTTTTAAAAAACCACTGTTAAATATTTTTTTAAACCATGACACTTTTTCCACTCCCCCACCCCCCTAATCCCAACACTCCACCCCTATCAAACCATTATACCGGCCCCCTTATCCCCCCACCATTGACCCCTTTCTCCCCCTCCCCACTTACCCCTCTCTCCCCCTCACCGTCGACTCCCCTTCTTCCCCTTAATGTTGTCCCCCTTCTCCCGAGAGCTCCCCAAGCCTGAGCTTGAGTCGCCGACCCCTCTTTACCATGACCGGCCACTACCACTACTTCTTAGGCATGGTAATTAAAAAGGATGTGTGTTGGAATTTTATGGTAATTTGTTTCTTGTTATTTCAGCACCATTATCCATCCAGTGAGTTAGAATTTGATTATTCAATTCTATGATTTTGAATTTAGGAGTTTAGTTAATTAATTTAAGGGTGTTTAGGGTTGATTTATGTTCTTGTAGACTCATTGGAGGTCTTATAGGCTCTGGAGTATTGTGCGAGTCATCAATTGAGGTAGGCAGTTCCATTCATACATTTTAAAATCTTAACCTTTGATTACTTATTTATCTTTAAACTAAAATTTTAAATTATAAAGGTTATTATGTATGTGAGTGAACCTCACCAAATGGTTGTGGTTTTTAATCTGGTTTTAATGTGATTTATAGAATAGGGTTTAAGATATTATGTTTCCATATCCTTTACTAATGAATTTAGTTCCCAATTAATGAACTTTTAATGGCCTCTCCTAATTTAAATGAAATGTTTTTAGTAAATAGTTTTAAACTAAGAGTGGGACTGGTTTACTTAATGTTTCTTTACACAGTTATGGATGTTTTGATATTTATTTTTTATTTTTCATTATAAATGATCTTAAATGTGTCCAGGTAGAATTTATTAATGAATATGTTGTTTTAAAAAGGATTTTAAATATCTTTATTTAGTTTTGGTTTCTAAAGGGAAGGTTGTTATATTCTAGTTTACTTCTAAAAGACATATCTAAAATCTAAGTTATAACATTGTGTTGTAATTATATATATAATATAAAAAGTTATACATGGGGGTGGAAAGAAAAGTTTCTTTTATATACCTCATTATCTTTATTATTGATACTTAATTTTTATGTGAAAAATATAGCCTCAGCTTCCCATGAATACCTTTTTAGGAAACCCAGGGTTCTTAGGTTGGTAAAACTAGATCAAGATGAGGTCTTTTCCAATAGTTATGGTGTTTCCTTATCTAGTGAAGTAATTTTGTGCGTATCCCATTATCCCAATGAAGTAGTTGTGGTTACATTTCACTGGTTGAGGGTTTACCTAATTAGTGATGTATAGTTACTAGGTTCCCCTAGTTTTAGTGTTCATTGGGGTTATCCCATGGTATTAAGTATTTATTTCCTTTTTATTGTGTAATGATAATTCTATTTTCATTTAGTTATCTTTCATTATTTTACATGAGTAGATATTTTTTTTATTTATATTAAGTTTATTTCTCTTTATTGATGTGCTACCATTACTTCTTAGATTTTGTGACTTCCCTTTTTCAATTGGAAGATATTATTTTTTGTCACTTCTTACTTCCCTTTATTGATAAATTTTACCTTCTTAATTTTTCAATTTTTGTTATTAAATTGAGATTATGTTAGAATTTATCATTTTTGGGAATTTAACTTTATTTGATTGTGATCATGTCGAATTTCATGTTCATATATTTATTTTCATTTATTATCATCCATGTGTCTCTAATAGATTAAGTATCAAACAATTTTACATTGAATAAATAGTAAAATACATCAAATAATTAAAAATTTATTTCTTATTTAGATGTTTGGATAGAATATTTATGTTTTTACCAATTTTTTTGATAAAATTTTCAAATCTTGATTTGTTTACCAAATGAAAAATTTATTATATCAAACAACTTTCTTCACATGGATCATACTCATAAGAATGTGACAATGTAAAAAATCGAGTTCTCTTATTATGGGTACATGATTGAATAAAAAATTTTAAAGTGGAAAACATATTAACCAAACTCCACTATTATCATACCTTCATGGAAATTTATGATTGAGTTTTTTATTTTTAGAAAAGTTTTATCCAAGATGATAGGTGAATAAGCAGAGGTACTATCCTCCTATATGGTTAAAACATAAAATTCAGTAGGGAAGATCAAATTATTCACTCCAAATAAAACATAATCAAATACTCTCACTTGAAATGTAGTGAATCTATTAGGTAATTTTAAAACCAATCTAGTTAGTTTGAGATGCACCATATGTAATTAAGGAAAAATAAAATGTGACATACATAAATAGAATCTCTTAGATCACCACTATAAATTCTAGTGAAGCATTATGTGGCACCACCTCTAGCTAGATATGTGTTAGAACTCTAAATCCACTTCTATGGTGACATATAATTACTAGGTTCACCTAGACTTAGTAAACCTAGGGTGTTTCTACCATGATTCTTATTTTAAATTAATTAATGTATGATTTTTTTGCTTCTATTTTACATAATACTATCCATGATTGATTTACATTTTTTACTTTGAATTTTTTTGTACATGTATGAATATTTTTATAACTACTTAGGTTGTGTTTTTTTCACTTCCATTTATCTATTTTCCTAATTAGTAATACTTATGTGTTTTAATTTTTTTAATAAAGTGTAGGCACATTGTGATATGGATAAAAGCTGGATCATATTACTGAGGAACACACCTCAGTATACTAAGGGTTTGGATGAGTTTTTAGATTTTTTAATTTCCAATCGATCCGTTGATGGGAGAATAAGATGTTCATGTCCTAAATATAAATTTAGAAGATGGTTGAATAGAGATGAAGTTTATGAACATTTGATATTAAAGCAATTCCCTACTCAATATTTTTGTTGGATTTGACATGGAGAATTGAACATTACAGAAAGTTTGAGCATTGATGTCAATTGACATAATGATCTCCCAAGTTTTCCAAAAATAGAAAATGTAATGGAAAACCTTATAAAAAATGCATTCAGAATTTGAAGACACCTACATCAACAACAAAACATATCAGAACAACCAGTTGAATGTGCTATAAATAACAACTTTACAAGTGATGTTTTTGAGACTATAAGAAAACCAGATCAATATTGTAACATATCATTGGATCCTCATCTTGATTCTTTGGAGACTAATGTAAGAGAAAACTTCATTGAGTATACATATGCATTTCATGGTTTAGTTGATAATGAAAATCAAGAGTTGTATAGTGTATGTTTGAAATATTCAAAACTTTATTTTCTAATAAAGTAGTACCATATTAAATTCCTATGTGGAATTAAAAATAAGGTGATGTCCATGATATTGGAATTTTTAACGTCTCGGACCCGGGTGCCACTCAACGGGTGCCCTGAACCTGGTTTTCCACGTGACCTCAAGCGCATTTCCCCAAATTCCAGAGGCTGCCAACTTGCAGCGAGGGCCCAGGTATGATAGTGGGGAAACTATGCCTTCATTTGTCAAAGTATAGCGCATCGGAAAGAAATAAAACATACAACGACAGCGGAAGCAGTAAACATACACAACAGAAATAACAACTGCATATGATATAAGAAAAAGTATATAAATGATGATGCTACATATTTCAAGTTCTAAGAAAACAACCAGAACATGTTATACATCAATACAGTACAATAGAAAGCAGAGTACAACAAAGCAAAGCAAACAGCTGGCAGCGACATCGTGAGCCTAGGCTCGGTCCCATGCCCTCCTACTCCTCTACAAAAGTCAATACCTGTATAGGGAATCTTGCCCCTATCTACACCTGCAGAAACCTAATATGTTTGGTCCAAAAAGCATGACCCAAACAGGGTGTAAGAAATATATCTCAGTAGGCACCCACCAAAGGCCCGTTCCCAACTACGTGTAAGCATGCAATGATAGTGTGCAGTAGTAAAATACAATAAAGTAAGAAGTACTCAAAAGTAACTAATTACCAGTTATATTTCCATTTTATTATTCATTTAATCCATTAAATATTAGAAACCACCACAGTGCATTTCTAGGTAAACAGTCCACATCCTTAGACAAGTAAAACCTTACCCTCAGGTAAGCAGAATCCAATCCGCAGGTATAGCCCTCAGGTGTAACAGAATTTTCCCTCAGGCATAGGAAGTGTCACCCTCAGGCACAGAAGTCAAGACCTTAGGCACGAAAGGTTGCCCTCAGGAAAAATAAGTACAACCCTCAGGCTAAACAGTGTAGTGCCCTCAGGCTATTCACAACAACGCCCTCAGGCTAACAGGTAAATGGGCCATGCCCAACATGGAAACAAGAAGTAACAATCAATTCCTCTCAAGGAAATTCTAGAATTACTACTTTAAAGGCATACCCTCAGGTATCCTGGCCAAACAGCTAAACAGTGGAACACACCCCCCGGGGTGGTTCCAGATCCAAGCAACGATCCCAACCAGCATTTTAATATCATAATTAAATACCTAATCAATTCTAGGTGTTTAATATAGCAACGACCTCATCCACATGACACCCCAACATGGGTTCGTGGCACAAAATGAACAAAACACACAGTAGTTGGAAAACTAAACACCAAGACACCTACCTTATATACCAACGAACGTTATACCCAAACGCCAACTCCAGAAACGCCTAAGAACGGCGTAGATCTGACGAAGAACAAAACCCATTCAAACATAAATAACTTCCCCCGGGAAAGAATTGGTAAGAACGGTACCAGGAGAGGAGAGGTCTTACCCGTGCAGTTCCAACGAGATCGTCCGAAGCCGAATCAGATTCCAGAAGAACACCCGGCGGATCTTCAAAGGTCCAGACTCCTCCTTTGGCTCCAAATCGGCTCAAGTGTCTCCTATGCCAAATGAGGAGGCTACTGCCTGTTTTAAGCCGAAAAAACAAAGTACACGACATGTAATTCTGAGTACACGGCGTGTACTTCTTTCATTTAACTGTTCATTTGGCGGCACCGCCACACTGTTCATTTGTATACATGAGTACACAACATGTACTTCCAAGTACACGACGTGTACTTTCGCCCAGCTGGCGGCGACTCCACCGCTTTAATGTTTACGCCTGCTGATTGACTACATGGAGTGTAAGGTACCACTACACGGCGTGTAGTCGGTTCCTACACCCCTCGTCACTGACATGGATACATGCCCCGTGTATTCATCCCAACACGGCAAAAAGTACACAACGTGTGGAAAATTACACGGCATGTAGTTCCAAAATTTAGGAATTTTCTCCATTTTCAATATTTTTCTCAAAAACACTTAAGTAAAAGGAAAAAGAAGAAGCCAATACCTCAAAACTAAGAACTGGGTTCTTACAAACTTCCCCCCTTATAGTAATTTGTCCCCGAATTGCCCTTCCAAGGGTGGCGAAGATATAGCCATGAACAAATCCGACCACTGAGCACGTACGTCGGTCTCCCGCTCCTAGGTTTCGTCCCACACTCGGCCATGCTGCCATAGCACCCGTACGAGAGGAACTGACTGGCCTTAGAGAACCTTCGTGCTCCTTTCAACGATACGAATCTAATGCTCCTCAAAGGACGCATCTGCCTCCAGCTCAACCTCCTATGGCTGAAAGGTGTGAGACGGGTTTGAATGATAGCGACGCAACTGAGATACGTGGAAGACGTCGTGCATGGCTCGGTACCGCTACGGTAACCGCAACCGATAGGCAACCAGCCCAAATCTCTCTAGAATCTCAAATGGTCCCACATACCGCGTTGAAAGTTTACCCTGTCTCCTAATCCGCTTGTGTCCCAGCCTCAGAGAAACACGTAAGAAAACCTGATCCCCGACCACGAACTCCAAAGGTCGTCTGCGGCGATCAGCATAAGACTTCTGACAAGACTGCATAGTAGCCATCCTCTTCCGAATCAACTGGACCTACTAAGATGTCTCCTGTACGAGACGTGGTCCCAGTAAAGCTGCCTCACCTTCCTCTAACCAGCACAAGGGTGATCGGAAGGACCTACCGTATAAAGCCTTGTAAGGTGCCATCTCAATAGTTTCCTGAAAACTATTGTTATAGGCGAACTCGACTAAGGGTATATGCTTATCCCAAGAGCCCCCAAAGTCTAGGATGCATGCGTGCAACATGTACTCTAGCACCTGTATCGTACGCTCTGACTGGCCATCAGTCTGAGGGTGGTATGCTTTGCTCAGAAGCACCTGTGTACCCAGCACCCTCTAAAAACTCTGCCAAAAACGAGACGTAAAGCGGGCATCCCTATCTGAAACGATAGAACGAGGGACCCCATGAAGACGTATGATCTCTCAGATATACAGCCTTCCGAGCTCATCAACACCGAAGGTATCCTTGATCAGAAAAAATTGAGCTACCTTCATGAGTCTATCCACAACAACCCACACGACATCATTACTACGAGGTGACCTTGACAACCCAATCATGAAATCCATCGCGAAATAATCCCATTTCCACTCCGGAATGAGTAACTGCTATAACAGTCCAGCTGGTCTCTGATGCTCTGCCTTCACTTGATGACAGGTGGAACACCTTGTAACAAAACTAGCTATATCTCTCTTTATACCTGGCCACCAGTACTGACATCTCAAGTCACGGTATATCTTGGTAACCCCGGGATGAACTGCCCATGCTGAAGCATGAAACTTATGCATCAGCTCCTCGCATATATCCGTTGGAACCCATACCCATCCATGGAAATGCAAAACCTCATCATCGCCTATCGTCCAACCAGGAGGAGGGTCCTCACTTTCCACCGACTCCCGTAGAACTAGGCCTTCTGAATCCGATAGCTGTCTCATCCTCACTCTGTCTAGGAGGGTAGAAGTCACAACTAAAGATGAAAGATAAGTCTTCCCCTGACCGTCATGCACCTCCAGATGCATCTCAGAGAACAAATCCATGAGCTCTCACTCACCACTAGCCTCCTGTACTTCCTGCATCTAAGTCTTCATGCTCAGTGCATCAGCTACTGCATTACCTTTACCTGACGTATAGGTAAGCTCAAAATCGAAGGACTGTAGGTACTTGACCCACCTTATCTGTCTCAGATTCAGGTCACGCTGAGTAAAGATATACTTGAGGCTTTTGTGGTCGGTGAAAACCACAAAATGCTCTCCCAACAGATAATGTCTCCAACAGCGCAACACAAGCACAAATGCAGCCAACTCGAGATCATGCGTCGGGTAATTCCTCTCATGTGGACTCAACTGCCGAGACCCATACGCAACAACTCGGTCACCCTGTATCAAAACTTCTCCCAGCCCAATCCCTGATGCATCATAGTAAACTATATATCTCCTTCCCTGCTCTGGGAGTATCAGGATCGGTGCTGATGTCAACCTTCCCTTCAGGTCCTGAAAAGCTGTCTCGTAAGCTTCCGACCAAACAAACTTCACACCCTTCTTAGTCAATCCCGTCAAAGGCGCTGATAAGCAGGAGAAGTCCTGTATAAAACGCCTATAGTATCCAGCTAGCCCTAAGAAACTCCGTATCTCAAACACGTTCTTAGGATGCTATTAGGAAACAACTGCTCTCACCTTCTCTGGGTCTACTGAAACCCCTGCCTCTGAGATGATATGACCCAGGAAGTGAATCTGGTCCATCCAAAAGTGTCACTTCAAGAGATTATCATATAGCCGATGCTCTCTCAGTGTACTCAATACGATCTCAAGATGGGTGTCATGGTCGTGTCGAGTGTCAGAGTACACCAAGATGTCGTCCACGAATACTACCACAAAAAAATCAAGATACAGATGGAACACATGATTCATTAGATCCATGAAAACTACTGGCGTGTTCATGAGTCCGAACGGCATAACCAAGTACTCATACAGACCATATCTGCTCCGAAAAGATGTAAGCAGTATATCCGATGGTCTCACGCGCAGCAGATGATATCCTGATCTCAAGTCAATCTTCGAGAACACTCGTGATCCATGAAGATGATAAAACAGATCATCAATCCTCGGCAAGGGATATCAGTTCTTAACCGTCAACTGGTTCAGCTTCCGATAATCTATGCAAAGTCTGAGGGTACCATTAGACTTCTTTGCAAAAAGGACCGGAGAACCCCAAGGAGAAGTACTGGGTCGGATAAAGCCATTTTCCTATAACTCCTCTAACTGTCTCTTGAGCTTCTGCAGCTCAGGTGTAGCCATCCTATAAGGAGGAATGGTCACTGGTGCTACTCCTGGCACTAGATCAATAGAGAAATCCACCTCACGCACCGGAGGTAGACCTGAAAAGTCGTCCGGGAAGACATCCCTTAAACGATAAAAAACTGGAGGGAAATCTGTCTGAAAAGTCCCCTGGTCATCCAGATATAAGCTCGCAATATGGGCTGTGACTCCACCTCACCCACGATTCTCTAGTCCATCTCGACTCGCCTGAACATCCCATTCGCCCTTGTATAGAAACTCTCCGCCCTCTGGTGACGTGAAACGCACCCTGTGACGATAGGAGTCTACAAAGGCTCAAAAGGGAACCAACCAGTCCATCCCAGAATGACGTCATAAATCATCATATCTAAGACATATAGGTCCCAAAGAAAGTGACACCCTCCAACCTCAAGGGGGTACTCCTTGCACTGATGCACACCAGCCGCTCTAGTTCCCAATGGAGTGTCTAGCATCATCATATCAGAAGAAGGAGAAACACAGAGCCCAAGGATCTCTACAATGGGTACAGATATGAAACTATGTGTAGCACCCATATCAAAAAGTACTGTAGACAAGATAGAAGTGACTAGAATAGTACCTATGACTGTAGAAGGTTCGGGATCCTGCTCCTGCTAGGTCTGTTGCACTGCATATGCCTGCCCAGTACCACGGCTCTACGACACAACCTAGCTACCCTGAGCTGTCCCACCCTACTGCCTCTAAGATCCTGGTGTCTGGCTACCACGACCACGACCACCATCTCTTCCTGAACACCCTGATGTATTCCAGTCCCCCGACTGGTAAGAAGCCACTGGTCCTACTCCCACACATGGAGTCTGCACAGAACCCCTCTCACTAGCCATCAGTGGAAACACCCTACAAAAGCGCTGCAGATGACCCATATTGCCACAAGATCGGCACTCCACTGGTTCTCATGGACACTGTGGTCTCTTGTAACCCTCTCTGCCACACTGGTAGCACCTAATCGGACCACCTGAAGAAGCTGCCTGGCTGGTATTACCGCCCTGAGAGAAGTCTATCTGTCTCTTCCTCTTGGCAGTAGAAATAATACCAGTAACTGGTGCTGAACCGCCTTGGCCCACACCACCAGATTCTCGTAGGTTTCTCTCTGTAATTAGCACCTGGTTCACGATGGCGTGTATAGTAGGCAACCTGAAGACATTCACTAGTACTAGGATGTCATACCAAAGACCATCCTCAAAACGTCTGGATCTCAGCGTCTCATCACCCACCATCACAGGTGCAAAGCGCTGAAGCTCTGTAAAATGAGAAGAATAGTCCATCACTGACATAGCGCCCTGCTGCAGATTCATGAACTCTCGATCTCTATCTTCCCTCAGTGTCTTGGGAAAGAAAAATTCATAAAAGACTTCTTGAAAGTCTTCCCACGCCATGTCCCTGTGATGCACTGACTGGGTGGTAACATCCCACCACCTCTTGGTGGAATCACGCAACATGTAAGTCTCGAGCTTAACCCTCTTCCCTGGAGGCATCTTCAGATGCTTGAAAATAGTCTGCATCGACCTAGCCAAGACTCCGCAGCCTGAGTTCCACCATCCCCTGAAAACGTAGGCGGATGCTGCTGCTGGAAGATATGCATCAGCTCAGCCATAGATGTAGCAGCCTGTGGTGCTCTCTGAAAGGTTTTCATGAACCGCATAAAGCCTTCACGGAACTGCGCCTCCACACCTGTGTCCAGTATAACAGCTAGCGCTGTATCTGGATCTGCTGGTGGATCAACTGGTAGCTCATGGCCCACCATTTCCGGATCATAATCATCACCGCTCTCTTGGAGAACAACTCGCGGTCGTCTAGGCGGCATGACACTACATGGTCAAAAGCATGCCTCAGATTCAAGATTATTAAGATTGAAAAGTGAAGGAACCATAAAGGAAACAAGAGGAAGAAGGCATGCAAAATTGGAAAAACAAGACTACACGACATGTACAATGACTACACGGCGTGTACTTGACTTTCCTTCCCCTGCCCGGGTCCTTCTACACGGCTAAGCCACACAGTTTCCATCGAAAAAAACTACACGGCATGTATAATATCTACACGGTGTGTACGATGTTATTTTACAACTACCCGTGTCGTTTGTGACATGGCCAACTACTCGGATTAACACTACATGGTGTGTTACACCCACACACAGCGTGTACACCACCCTGTTTCCCTGCCACACAGCTAACTCCACACGGTCTGTCCTCGGAAAAGACTACACGACATGTCCCAATAGTACACGACGTGTTCAGGGAGAGGTGACACCGGCCCGTGTTGTTACTTACACGGCCGAGTCCCCAGGTCACACTACACGGCGTGTTCATCATTGACACGGCATGTTCTGTACAGGAGTTCACCGACCCGTGTTGTTAGTTACATGGCCGGACTCCGGGTCACACTACACGGTGTGTCCATCATTGACACGGCATGTTCTGTCCAGGAGTTTACCGACCCATGTTGTTAGTTACACGGCTGGACTCCGGGTCACACTACACGGCGTGTCCACTCGGTACACGGCGTGTTTTACCCAAGCTCTTCCCTACCCCGTGTCGCCGCCCACACGGTTTGTGACATGGGAAGAGACTACACGGCGTGTACTCAGAGTACACAACGTGTACTTTAAAAGTTCATTTTTCTTCTCAAACAGAAGGACATACACAGTGTGTATAAAAATACTACACAACATGTATACTGGGTTTTCTAAACAGTATGCCTCAGAAACTTCCCTAGAACCAAAAAAATATTGAAAAACAACACCTAAGTGTCAAATTCCAACCCGTGGAGGCCCATACTCTCCACGAATCAAAGTTTGACATATTATCTGTGTTATAACTAATAAACAGTCAATGATCCACCAAATTCCGGTCAATGGGGGCCCATAATCCCCAAAAACCAAAGTTTGGCGTCTATTCTTTAAACAAGATCATACAAGGAATACCCTATCACAGAGCAGGTATGTATCAAGCAGCTATCACAACAACATGCTTTAGTAGCACAAAAACTATCACAACAACATGCAAATTCTAATGCACCAACATGGCATGGAAACTTTGCATGGCATGTGATATCTAGCATGTGTCTATATGATGCATGAAACAACATACCCTCATCTCATTGGGTTGAAAGTAAAGAGAACCCATAGATAAACTATAAACAACATAATCCAAGTGCTTCACCCAACAGTGAAAACATTTCAACTGTAAAATTTGCAAAATTAGAAGAATTGAAAAATACAAGGTAGACTGGATTTTCCCTGTACACGGGTTAGCTACTCCTAGGCATAACTTATTACCGACTACCATTCGTCCTATCCCTGACTACGAATCCAAATAGTAAGTCAAAGAAAAGAACTCCTATGATACCACTTTGTAATGTCCTAGACTCGGGTGCCACTCAACGGGTGCCCCGAACCTGGTTCGCCACGTGACCTCAAGCGCATTTCCCCAAACACAAGAGGCTGCCAACTAGCAGCATGGACCCAGGTCTAATAGTGGGGAAACTATGCCCTCATTTGTCAAAGTATAGCGCAACGGAAAGAAATAAAACATACAATGACAGCGGAAGCAGTAAACATACACAACAGAAATAACAACTGCAGATGATATAAACAATAGTATATAAATGATGATGCTATATGTTTCAAGTTCTAAGAAAACAGCCAGAACATGTTATAAATCAATACAGTACAATAGAAAGTAGAGTACAGCAAAGCAAAGCAAATAGCTGGAAGCGGCATCGCGAACCTAGGCTTGGTGCCATGCCCTCCTACATTTCTACAATAGTCAAGTACCTGTATAGGGACTCTTACCCCTATCTACACCTGCAGAAACGTAATCTGTTTGGGCCGAAAAGCGTGACCCAAATAGGGTGTGAGAAATATATCTCAGTAGGCACCCACCAAAGGCCCATGCCCAACTGCGTGTAAGCATGAAATGATAGTGTGTAGTAGTAAAATGAAATAAAGTAAGTAGTACTCAAAAGTAACTAATTACCAGTTATATTGCCATTTTATTATTCATTTAATCCATTAAATATTAGAAACCACCATAGTGCATTTCTAGGTAAATATTCCATGTCCTCAGACAAGTAAAACCTTACCCTCAAGTAAGCAGAATCCAACCCGTAGGTATAGCCCTCAGCCATAACAGAATTTTCCCTCAGGCGTAGGAAGTGTCGCCCTCAGGCATAGAAGTCAAGCCCTCAGGCATAAAAGGTTTCCCTTAGGCGAAATAACTACAACCCTCAGGCTGAACAGTGTAGTGCCCTCAGGCTAATCATAACAACTCCCTCAGGCTAACAGGTAAACGAGCCATGCCCAATATGGAAACAAGCAGTAACAAGCAATTCCTCTCAAGGAAATTTTACAATTACTACTTTAAAGGCATACCCTCGGGTATCCTGGCCAAACGGCTAAACAGTGGAACACACCCCCGGGGTGGTTCCGGATCCAAGCAACAATCCCAACCAGCATTTTAATATCATAATTAAATACTTAATCAATTATAGGTGTTTAATATAGCAACGAACTCAGCCACACGACACCCCAACATGGGTTCGTGGCACAAAACACACAAAACACACAGTAGTTAGAAAAATAAACACCAAGCCACCTACCTTATACACCAACGAACATTATACCCGAATGCCAACTCCAGAAATGCCCAAGAACAGCGTAGATCTGATGAAGAACAAAACCCATTCAAACGTAAATAACTTCCCCTCGGAAAAGAATTAGTAAGAATGGTACCGGGAGAGGAGAGGGCTTACCCGTGCGGTTCCAACGAGATTGTCCGAAGCCGAATCAGATTCCAGATGAACACCCAGTGGATCTTCAAAGGTCCGGCCTCATCCTTTGGCTCCAAATCTGCTCAAGTGTCTCCTATACCAAATAAGGAGGCTACTTCCTATTTTAAGCTGAAAAAACAAAGTACACGGTGTGTACTTCTGAGTACACGACGTGTACTTCTTTCATTTAACTATTCATTTGGCGGCACCGCCACACTGTTCATTTGTCGACATGAGTACACGACAAGTACTCCCAAGTACACGATGTGTACTATTTCCCAGCTGGCGGTGAAACCACCTTCTTACTGTTTATGCCTACCGACTGACTACACGACGTGTAAGGTACCACTACACGACATGTAGTCGGTTCTTACACCCCTCGTCACCGACATGGCTACACGCCCCGTGTACTCATCCCAACATGGCCAAATGTACACAGCGTGTGGAAAAGTACACGGCGTGTAGTTCCAAAATTTAGGAATTTTCCCCATTTTCCATATTTTTCTCAAAAACACTTAAGGAAAAGGAAAAAGAAGAAGCCCGTACCTCAAAACTAAGAATCGGGTTCTTACAAATTTGTTGTGTGATGCATTTCCTGAAGAAAAGATCCCTAAGTATTTTTAAGATATGAAAAAATTTATTAACAATATTGGACTAAATTATAAAAATATACATGTGTGTCCCAATGATTTCATGCTTTATTTGGGAGAGGATTCAAGCAAACAAGATTGAAAAAAATGTTCTTCTAGATAGAAGTCAATGGGTGATGTCAAAAGTCTGAATCAACATACTACTATGAATAAGAAGAAAATGAAAACACCTTCAAAGTTTTTGTGTTACTTTCCTTTAAAGCCTTGATTGAAAAGAATATTCATGTCAATGAAAAACTACTAAACACATGAAGTGGTATTCTATAGATAATAATAATGATGGGTTAATTATACATCCAAGATTTTGGTCGGAGTAGAGTACTCAAGAGGGGGGGGGGGGTGAATTGAGTATCTATAAAAATTTCTATTTGAAAATTTTTCTTAAAAGTTTCCCCAATAAAAATAAATACAGCCCAATTAATCAAAGTAATATGGTTATGAAAGTTTGACTGTTCAAATATCTTCTTAGAATATTGATTAATTCTCAGTAATCTCAATATCAATTATTGATAATACTTTTGAATCTATTCTAATAAGTTAAAACTATTATAACTTATATCCAAGATTAACTATCAAAGTAAATCTAGTGATTTATGAATTATATAGTAAAATAGAGAAAAATAAATTAAAAAACACAGCGGATAAAAAACAGGTGGTTCAGTCTCAAGCTGAGACCTAATCCACTCCACTTGGTGATCACCTTCCACCAAGCAGTTTATATTAAAAAACTTGATCCACAACCTAGATCAGGGTAAACAATAGTGCACAAAACTATCCAGGTCACACAACCTCTTCCATAGTTTTTCTTGGGTATAAACTACCAGGTCACACATGGACCTCTTCCACAATTATCCGTGGGAGTAAAAAGTGTAAAAATATATGAGAGGAAGGATATATTGTAGCCTTCAGTTTAGTGAAGGAGATAATGTGTGTTTTAATACAAACACACACACACTGTTCAAAAGATAAAAACAATACACAATAGAGAAAGGATGATGAGATCAGGTTAGAAGTGCTTTGAGTTTTATTCTATACATCTCTAGTCTTCTATGATGAAGCATATTCAAGAATCGAGTCCTCTTGTGAGAAATAGAGTATCACTAGTCTGGAGCTTCGGTTTCCAAATAGATCTGGATCATGTTCTTTGTGGAGAGTTTATTGTGAATATGTTCTTGACTCTGATCTATGGTATCCCAAATTTTTGGATTTGTGAATTCTTCGTGTGTTCTTCAGATGTATGTTGTTTCATGTGTCGGTTCTTTTTGCAAGAATGCCCACACTTCAGCTACTCTAAAACACTTGCATGTTTCAGGGCCACAATTTTATTTTTATTCTTGAAGTTCATGTGTTGAAGCTGAAAAGATGTATGTATTCTGCACCTTGTACCTCTTACTATCAGGTGACATGTCTACAAAGAAATATTAATTGTGTCAGTGCATTTAAAAGACTCAAATATGATGGTTAGAAATTAAATTGAAAATGAAAAAATAGATTAAAGAACGGTGTCAGAGTCTGTCTGGAAATAGTGTCACTTGGAAATGGTGTCACCATGAAATGGTGTCATCTTCTTTGCCTTTGAGTGGTGAGACAGTCATGATGACATAGTTGTATAGAGATCAGAAACCGATATCACATATGCGATGTTAGGATCACAATGTCTGGTTACAATGTCTGAGTCACGGTGTTTGGTCATAGTGTCTGGGTCACGGTGTCTGGGTCACAGTGTCTGGGTCACGATGTCTGGGTCACGGTGTATGGGTCATAGTGTCTGGTCATGGGGTCTGGGTTATGGTGTCTGGTCACGGTGTCTGGTCCTTTGTCAGAAAACCAGAACCAGTGGCAGACTCACGGTTTCTCTAACTTAGACAAATATCTGTATATAGACTTAAGCAGTAATATTCACAGAATGAATTAGAATTAATCATTCATGAAAGAAATATTTATAGACCAAATTTAAATATAGTTTACAATAATCAAACATGATTTATAACAATTAATATCTTAAGAAAATTTATTTAATAGCATAAAGAAACCAACCATCTTTACACATGACTGAAAACAGATTAAATAGGATGTATAGGATTTGTGATCATTAAAACACGATTAAAACATGAGGAGTCCAAAAATATCCCCCTTTTTGATGATTACAAATTATATGAGTGAGATATCGGTTCTTAGTGTGCTATGTGTCCCATAGTGAACAGATCTCTCCCCCTTTTGGGATTATCAAAAAGTGTACAAAATTAAATAAGAGAATAGTTAATAAGAGTTCACAATACATTAAAAGGAGAAAGATGTGTCATTACAAATAGTATGTAATAGAAAAAAAATTATCCCTATCAAAAGATAGTGTTCACTATTCTTCAGCACTGGCTTTTTTCTCTTTTCCCTTGGCAGCAACATCAAGAGAAGCCACAAGAGTAGAGGTAGAAGTTGAAGAAGGAAGAGAACTAACTGACAGAGAAGGTATAGGGAGACCTTCAAAAACATATGGGTCAAAGGTAGGTTTGGTGGAAGACTGAGGCAATTTTTGGTCAAGGATAACATGTCTGATCTGACTCAGAGCCTAAGAGATAGACATAGAGGTAGAGGAAAAGGCAGTGAATGAGGAAGGAGGAAAACCAGGCCGCAAGGGTGCAGCTACAAGAGCCATAATAGCAGTGCTATTCACATAAATATAAGGCCTCAATATATTGATGAAGTCAGTAATAATCTCACCACCATACTACATCTCTTTCTCAAAGTCATCTTTGTTCTCCATGAACTTTTCCAACAAAGGAGTGAAATATTTTATCTTTTGAACTTGAGTGACAAGAGGGATTTTCATATTCTTTACAAGTTACCTGATTTTTTTTCATATCATGCTTCAAGAAAATCCAATTAAAGTAGAAATCCACCTTCTTAGTAATTTCTTACTATGCATCATTTTCAATATTGGAATGAATTCTTAACAAATCAAGAACTATGTCACTATTCTTGACAACCACAGATAGAGACTCTTTATCAAAGCCACTGAGCACTGATTGAAGTTATTCCTTAACAACCGTTCTGAGCAGATCACTGTCCAAGGAGGGTTGAGATGACTGTCTAGAGGTACTTGAAGTAGTAACAACTAAAGTAAGGGACTTTAGTTGATTCAAAACTTTCTGAATACAACCCTTTATTCATCAATAAATTTGTTAAGACCAATAACAAGCTCATGCATTTTGTGAACTATTTTTTTTGTTTCTTTCATCCACTTTTTAAGCTAAGGAAGTTGGGTTAGATTGAAGTACAGAGAAAACCTCCTATGTAATATGACCTCTAACATCCTCAACAGGATGAGAAATATGATCTGGTCTTGATTTCAACATGCTCTGCATATCTTCAACCATATATCCAAGATACTTCAATTCACCACTCAGCTTCTTGTTCTCAATTCTGACCTCTTGAATTTAATGAAGAATTTTTGGCTAAATCTTCCATATGATCTTTTCCTACAACAGGGAAACATCTCTTTCACTCAAGTTTGTCACAGGAACTGGCTGAGTGTTCATTAGTTTCTTAACGCCAGCCAATAAGGTAGCTCCAAAGGATTTTAAATCATCCTTACATACTAAGCTAAATGGGTCTTGTGAAGGTTCAGAAATAGGAGCCGAGATAGGCTCAGGTTCCTTTGAAGAGATGTCTTCAAGAGAAATGACCAATTTCAATTGAAACACAATAGACAGATCTATACATTTAACTGAGGCTTCTTGGAAATCATTCACATAAAAATATCTATAGAATTTAGACCATGTATCCATAGTTCTTTGATAAATTGGATTAGGAATATCAATACTTTCCATATTGGGGTGCTGCTCCCCCTCAACAAGTGCATCTCTCATAGGACTAAGAGATTTAGATCTTTGATCTATTTCCAAAATTTCATCCCCAAAATCTTCACCCATTTCTTTTCTAGCCAACTGAAAGGCTTGATCCATTATTTCTTCAGTAGATGGGATAATCTTAGGAAAATATTTTTCCTCTAAGTGTTTCCCAATAGCATCTTCTTTATAAAGATAAAGTTATTATTATAAATGCTCTTCCATAATAGCTTTGTCCCTTACATTAACAACAAATTATTCTTTAGAATCAGGTTCTTCTTCCAGATCAAAAATTTCTTTAGGAATAGGTATTTCCTTCTTAATTATGACTTGAGGAACAAGTCTGCTGTCTTCCTTATCTAGGATTGTTTTCCCTGTAGGTGTAACAACCTATTCTTCTTATTCTTCAGTAGGATAGTCAACAATATCATCTGGTTCCAAACCGGGATCAGAAATGTCCTTAGGTCTTGAAGAATTCTCTACCAGGTTGAACTTTTCATAAACCCTATCATTATCCTCCACCCATTATTTTCTCCATGTATTCCAACTAATTTTCATTCTTTTGACTATAACCTTTGAGATAAAAAATTCACAGTCCTTAATGAATTATTCACCTAGTCCAACCATCCCTTTAGTATGAATCATAGCAGAGATTGACCTTGAGTTGAATAAGGAGGTTGACTTTGAGGTTGCCTTTATCAATTCACACATATGAAGTATAACATACTTACATAGGTTAATCTTATGTTCATTCTTCATAAGATGTATAAAAAATACATCCTAATACTTGAGTTTAGCAAAATCTCCTTTTCTTGGACTGATCAGATTCTGAACAAACTTAAACAATAGTCTAGTTTCACCATTTAGCTCAATAGCAATAGCTCTTCTCTTTGTTTTATTTCCAGTCAAGCTTCTCAAGGATTATTCTAAAAAAACATATCCCTGGGAGGAGGAGGGCCTCTTTGGTAGTCTTAAAAAATTCCCTCATGAGGTATCCTTAGGCAAGCATCCCATAACTTCGAAGAAAAATTACATCTTTGGCCATTGATCCAGCTTGTCACAACAAAGACATTTTCTATGTCAAATGAGAATTGAACAAACTGATAAAATTGAGTGACTAGATTTGGATATATCTGCCAAGTCTCCTATTTGAACCAATCCATCCATCCTTTCTCTTTTAGTAATTTCAATAATACATACTTACTTGACAACAACCACTTGGGGTAGATTTTCTTTTCTAGCACCACTATTCTGTCAACAAGGTTCGGATTAAGAGGAACTTTAAGAATTATCTTCAGTGCTATTTTCATATTATTCTTTGATCTGCGCTTATTAAGAGTTGATGAGGATAGGTGTTTCATTCTAGGAATTCAACGAAGGTTCAAGAGACAGATAGAGAACTGAAGGGTTGAAGGTGAGATTACGTTTTGAGAGAAGAGAACATGGGTGAAGAAAAGAGTGAAACTTCTTTTGTTTTTATCATTTAGGGATATCAAGCATCACAAATTTAAAAGCATGGGAAAGTAAAAGAATAAAATAATCAATTACAACGATACAAGTTATAGTATATAGATAAAATGATAGAGTGTATTTATGGTGAGACCGAAACATACTTTCATGGTGAAACCGTAACAAACTTTCATAGTGAGACCGTAACAGGTTTTCATGGTGAGACTATAATAGGTTTTCACGATGTCTTCTCTACCGTGTGACTTCAAAACTGTGTGACCATATGTTTGAAATAGTATTCCAAACAGTAACTAAGTGATAGTAGCTGTGAGACTGTAAACATGAAACATCATCCTTTAAGTTAGTAAACTATAGAACTGTAAGAGTTAGATAGTATTCTTAAGACAGTGACTTGTGAAACCGTAAACTGTGAAACAATAAGTTAAAAAAAAAAATACACTTACTACTTAAGATTTTTCATTCCCAATTCATGTATGATGTAATCTATTCTTTCAGAATTTAATGGTTTGGTGAATACATCAGTGAGATGATATTAAGTTCTAATTAATTCCAAAGTGATATCACCTTTTTGATAATGGTATCTAAAAAAGTGATGTCTTACATCAATTTGTTTTGTACTAGAGTGTGAAACAAGATTTTTTGAGATATTAATAGCACTTTTATTGTCACAATTTATAGTTACATTCCTGAATTGATATCCATAATCTAGTAATGTGTGTTTCATTCACAAAATTTGTGCACAAAAACTACCAGTATCTATGTACTCAGCTTTGGTAGTAGATAATGAAACAAAATTTTGTTTCTTACTACACCATGATACTAGTGACTTTCCTAAAAAGTGACATGTTCTAGAGGTGATTTTTCTATCTAATTTACAACCACCAAAGTCAGCA
The DNA here is from genome assembly GCA_963277665.1 of Viscum album. Lineage (NCBI taxonomy): Eukaryota > Viridiplantae > Streptophyta > Magnoliopsida > Santalales > Viscaceae > Viscum > Viscum album. The sequence goes on from OY728156.1 coordinate 551,649,658, forward strand.
TCATAATAACTAACTAACTCAAATGATTGTCCTTTGGGATAGAATAGTTCTAGATTGGGTGTATGTTTGAGGTATTTGAAAATTCTCTTAACAAAATTTAAATGAGATTCCTTAGAGTTTTCTTGAAAATGATCACTCATATATACACTAAAAATACTATTAGTCCAAATAGTAGTTAAGTAGAGTAAGCTTCCTATCATTCCTCTATAAGTGGTTTGATCAACAAATTTTACATCTTCATCAAGATCTAACTTACAAGTAGTACTCATTAGAGTGTCACTAATTTTAGTGTTATCCAAGCCAAAATATTTTAGAAGATCTCTAGTATATTTTCTTTGATTTAAAATAATACCATCATTATTTTGAAAGATTTTAAATCTAATAAAGAATTTTAGTTCACCCATTAAAATCATTTCAAATTCATTTTTCATTATTTTAGAAAATTAAATACATAAATATTTTTTTGAAGATCCAAATATAATATCATCTACATAAATTTGAAATACTAAAACATCAATGGAAATTAATTTTATAAAAAGGGTGGGATCAACTATTCCTTTTATAAAACCTTTAGAAATAAGAAAAGTACTTAATATATCATACCAATCTCTTGGAGCTATTTTTAAACCATACAAAGCTTTTTATAATTTAAAAACATGATTTGGAAAATGAGGATTTGTAAAACCAGGGGGTTTCTCAACAAAGACATCCTCATCTATATACCAATTTAGGAATGCACTCTTAAAATCCATTTGATATAGTTTGAAATTCATATGTGAAGCATAAGAAAGTAGGATTCTGATGGATTCAAGCCTATCTACTGGTGCAAATATTTCCCCATAGTTAATTCCCTCTTCTTGACTTTAGCCTTGTGCAACCAATCTAGCCTTGTTTCTAACTATGTTACCTGCTTCATCTACCTTATTTATAAACACCCACTTACTGCCTATGGTAAATTTTTCTTTAGGTCTTTCAACAAGTTTCCAAACTTTGTTCCTTTCAAACTGATTAAGTTCTTCTTGCATAGATATCACCCAAAATTCATCATTTATAGAATCATTAATGTTTTTAGGTTCAAGCTATGACAAGAAGACTTGATGTTCAACCTAATTTCTAAGAGAATCTCTAGTTTTAGTTCCTTTATCTAAATCTCCTACAACTGCATCTAAATGATGGTTCTTAAGAGTTCTAACAGCTTTAGAAAAAGAAGGGCTGGTGACTTCAGGTTCTTTCATAGGTTCAGGTTCATTATGACTTGAATCTGAAGAATTTCCATAAATGGAAGTTTTCATAGATTCATTTATTGGATGGTTAGAGGATTTTGAATTAACTTCCAGATTTGACACATCATCCTCTAGGTTCTCTAGAGTGGTCTTAGGCTCATGTGGATCTGTCTCATCAAATTTAACATGGACAGACTCTTCCACACATTTAGTTCTTTTGTTAAACACTCTTGAGATTGAATATCCTAGAAATATTCCTTCATCACTATTGGATGAAAATTTGTCAAGATTTTCCTTAGTATTAAGGATATAGACTTTGCAACCAAAAACTTTGAAGTAGCTTACTTTGGGGTTTCTATTGTTCCATAACTCATATGGAGTTATTTTAAGAATGGGTCTAATCAACACTCTATTAATAATATAGCATGCTGTATTTATAGATTCAACCTAAAAATAAATAGGTAATTCATATTCACCAAGCATGGTTCTAGAAATATCTTTCAAGGTTCTATTTATTCTTTTACAACTCCATTTTTTGGGGTGTTCTAGGGGAAGAGAAATTATGACTATAGCCATTTTGTGAGAAAAAGGATTCAAACTCTTTATTTTCAAACTCACGACCATGAGCACTTCTTAAGGATTTAATTCTAAGTCTACTAATATTTTCTACAGTTTTATAATATTTGATGAAATGAGAGTAGGATTCAATTTTGTGGGACAAAAAGAAAGTCCAAGTATATCTAGAAAAGTAATATATAAGAACATAAACATAGTACTTCCCATTTAAAATATAAACTCTAGATGGTCCAAACAAATCAATGTGAACCAATTCGAGAGGTTGAGAGGTTGAAACTTCTTTATTTGGTTTGAAGGAAATTTTTCATTGCTTTCCCTTTTGACAAGGATTACACACTTTATCATTTGGAAACTCAAGTTTGGGTAGATCTTTCACTAATATTTTTCTAGTTATATTTCTAAGAGAGTAAATATTATAGTGTCCTAGTCTCCTATGCCAAATCCATGACTCTTTTTGAAATACACTTAAAAATGAATCATTTTTATAAACTAAATACTCTAAGTTAATAGAATATACATTTTCGTTTATTAATGAAAAAAACACTAATTCATTTTTAGAATTAAAAACATTGCAAGGATCATTTTTAAATTTAACATGAAATCCATCATCACATAGTTGTGAAATACTAAGTAGATTATATTTCAATCCATAAAAAGAGTAATTTGGAAATTAAAACTAAGTTAGAGTAACCAATTTGTCCAAGGATAATTATTTTTATTTTGGCATTGTCACCAAAGGTGTCATTTCCCCCATCAATTTTTATTAAGTTCTTGAAGCATGAATAGTCTCCTGTCATGTGTCTTGAACACCCACTATCCAAGTACCATAAGATTTTACAGGATCTCTTTAAGAAATTTTCTTACAAAATAGTCAAATTAAAAGAGACTTTGGTACCCATATTTGTTTGGGTCCAGTAATATTAGTGACTAGTGCTTTAGGAACCCACATATGTCTCATAGGTTTCCTATAAGAATTATGTAAAGTTCTTGAAAAATAAACTCTATTTGGTCTAGAAAATCTTGAGATAGTACATAGTGTACCATAATTTGAACTAGCTAAATGTTTTCCTGAACTAACAGTAAAATTGTATGTCCTAGATTTAGAAACAAAATTAGTTTTTCCAAAACTTATTTTACAAGGTTGATATAAAATACCAGTACTATATTTAGGAGCAATCTATTTACCTATAATTTTTACCAAAGTATCTTTACCATTAGTAAACCTTTCAAGGTCCTTTTTCAATTTCTCATTAGATAGATTTAGTGCATTGTTTTCTTTGAGTAATTGAACATTTTTCTCCATTTCTATAGTGAGTTCAGATTTAACAGTTGAGGTAAGAGCATACTATTTCTTTAAAGAATTTTATTTATCTTTTAGTTCATTACATGTCTCTTAAAGAATATTACAGTACTCAAAAATTTATTCATTAGACATATTTTCATAATCACTTTCATCTCCAAAATAATAGGAATTGTGTATAGGAGATTCTAGTGTTACCTCATATGTGTTTGTCATACATCACATATTGTCTTTATTATCCTGTTTATCATGTGAAGATTCTGAGTCACTTGAACTATCCTCAGAAGCACTCCATGTTGCTTTCATTTCCTTTTTATACTTTCTATCTTTGACTTCATATTTATTTTTGTACTTGATCTTGGTAAAATTAGACTTTACATGTCCCTTTCACTTACTTTAATAGCATACTATCTCATTAGACTTATCACTTCTTTTCCAATCTTTCTTCTAGATTCCCTTTTGATAATATCTTCCTTTGAAGTTAGGATTTCTGAAAGAATTATTCTTATTGTAAAATATCTTAAACCTTCTAGCTAATTGATACACTCCTCATCACTATCAGGTGATGATTTTTCACTGATGGAACTTTCTACATAGACCTCCAATTTACCTTTTTATTTGTGTTTGGAGGTGGTGGTCTTAAATGCAACAGATTTTTGTTTGGGTTCATCCTCCTCTTCCTTGTTTAATTTCATATCCTCTTCATACATCATTAGTTTCCCAATGAGATCTTTTATAGGCAAGTTTTTGATGTCACGTGATTATATAATAGAGACAGAGGTTCCTCCCCATCTATCAGGTAGGCATCTAATAATCCTCATGATTTGTTCTTTGGTAGTGACTTCTCTTCCAAGAGAAATCATTGTGTTGAAAATTTCATTGAACCTGAGATACATGTCAGAAATAGGCTCATCAAGTTTAATTTTAAAGTTATCATATTTAATAATATAAGTATTAAGTCTCATTTCTTTCACAATAGAAGTTGCTTCATGTGAAACATACAAAGTATCCCAAATTTCATGGGTAGTTTTACATGAATAAATTCTGTTAAATTCCTCATCTCATAAAGAACAATATAAATCATTCATGGATTTGTAGTTATTATTATAGGAAGTCTTGGTTGGTTCATCCCAAGTGATTCTATCAGTAGCATGAATCTTATACTCATCTATGATTGAAGACTAAATTTAAAAACCCATACTTTCTAAATGAATTTTCATTTTAATTTTCCATTGGGCATAATTGGTTTCATTAAATAATGGTGGTCTGTTTGTTGGAACACATTCTAGTATATTATCCATAATAAAGAAATACTTTTAAAGAGATAGAAATTTAGAATTAACAGAAATTTATAGATCTTAAAAGTGAAACTAAAATCATAGTTTAATAGTTTCAAAAAAAGAGTCTTAACAGGAATAACAAAATCCTCTAATACCAAATGTTGGTTGGAGTAGAGTAATCAAGAAGGGGGGGGGGGGGTGAATTGAGTATCTATAAAAAATTATGTTTGAAAAGTTTTCTTAAAAGGTTCCCCAATAAAAATAAATACAACCCAGTTAATGAAAGTAATACGATTATGAAATTTTGAATTTTAAAGTAACTTCTTAGGATATTGATTAATTCTCAGTAATCTCAATATCAGTTATTGATATTACTTTTGAATCTATTCTAATAAGAAAAAAAAATTATAACTTCAATCCAAGATTAACTATCAAAGTAAATCTAGTGATTTATGAATTATACAGTAAAACAGAGAAAACTAAATTAAAAAACACAGCCGATATAAAACAAGTGGTTCAGTCTCAAGATGAGACCTAATCAACTCCTATTGGTGATCACCTTCCACCAAGCAGTTTATATTAATAAACTTGATCCACAGCCTGGATCGTGGTAAACAATATTGCACATAACTTTCCAGGTCACATGACCTATTCCAAAAATTTTCATGGGTATAAACTACCAGGTCACACAGGTATATATTCCACAATTATCCATGGGAGTAAACAGGTGTAAAAAGATATGAGAGGAAGGATATCTTGTATCCTTCAGTTTAGTGCAGGAGGCAATGTGTGTTTTAATACACACACACACACACTGATCAAGAGCTAAAAAAAGTACACAACAGAGCAAAGATGAAGAGATAAGGTTAGAAGTGCTCTAAGTGTTATTCTATGCAACTCTGGTCTTCTAGGACAAATCAGGTGCAAGAATCGAGTCCTCTTGCGAGAAACAGAGTATCAAAAGTCTGGTTCTCTAGTTTATAGTTAGATCTGGATCGTTTTCTTCATGGAGTGTTTATTGCAAATATTTTCTTGAATCTGATCTATGGTATCTGAACTTTTTGGATTTTTGAATTCTTTGTGTGTTCTTCAGATGTATCTTGTTGCATGTGTTGGTTCTTTTCGCAAGAATTCTCTCACTTTAGCTACTCTGCAACACTTTATTGTTTCAAGGCCCCTATTTTCTTTTTATTATTTAAGTGCATGTGTTGAAGCCTCTAGGATGTATGTATTATGCACCTTTTACCTTGTACTGTCTAGTGAAATTTCTAAAAAGAAATATTAATTATGTCAGTTCATTTAAAAGACTCAAAATATGACTGTTATAAATTAAATTGAAAATGAAAAAAAAATTAAAGAATGGTGTCATAGTCTGTATGGAAATAGTTTCACTTGGAAACAGTGTCACCATGAAACAATGTATTCTTCTTTGACTTTGAGCCATGATACAGTCATGATGGCATAGTTATATAGAGATCAGGAACTGGTAGCACAAATGAGGTGTTAGGATCATGGTTTCTGGTCATGATTTCTGGGTTACAGTGTCTGGTCATGGTGTCTAGGTCACGGTGTCTGGGTCATGGTGTCTGGGTCATGGTGTTTGGGTCACGGTTTCTGGTCATGATGTCTGGGTCACGGTGTCTATTCATGGTGTCTGGTCCTTTTTTAGAAAACCAGAACTGGTGGTAGACTCATGGTTTATCCTACTTAGGCGAATATCTATATATAAACTTAAGCAGTAATATTCAAAGAATGAATTAGACTTAATCATTCATGAAATAAATCATTATATACCAAAGTTAAATATAGTTTACAATAATCAAACATGATTTATATAAATTAAGATCTTGAGAAAATTTATTTAACAACATAAAGAAACCAACCATCATTACACATGAATGCAAACAGATTAAAAATGATGTATAGGATTTGTGATCATTAAAACATGATTAAAACACGAGGATTCCAACATAATAGATTCACAATCATGGAAGAAATTTGATTCATTATATCTAAATTTCTCATCTGATCCTAGGAATGTTAAATTGGGATTGACTGCCAATGGATTCAACCCATTTGAGACTTTGATCACCAGTTATAGCATTTGGCCAGTTGTTTTGATTCCTTACAATCTGCCTCCATGGATGTGTATGAAACAAATGCATTTTATTATTTTTATGATTATTCCTATAAAAAATTTGGGAAAATGATATTGATTTATACTTTCAGCCTATAATTTAAGAATTACAGGAGTTATGGAGAAACAGTGTTGAGACATATGATGCATCTTCTACAACAATGTTCAAAATGGAAGATGCCCTAATGTGGACCATTAGTGAATTCGCAGGACATGTGAATTTAGATGGTTGGAACACTTACATGAGTTTGTATTATCCTATTTGTAACTTTGATTTTGATCTTGAATAACCACCTCACTATAAAAAATGATGCTTCTTGTGTCATCAAATATTTCTCGATGCATCTCATAGATTTCGGTTAAACAAGTCAAAATTCAATGTTTCTATTGATTGTAGACCACCTCTAAAGTTTTTAATAGGTTCTGAAATATTGAAAAAACTTGAAAATGTTGAAAAATAATTTGAGAAGGTGCATCATTTGAATGATAGTAGGAAACGGGTTTTAAGTGAATCATTAAGTGAAATCAGAATGAAATAATGGAAGAAAAAAAGTATATTCTTCAAACTTCTATATTGGGAATTTAACTTGTTATGGAATAATCTTGATGTTATGAATATTGAGAAGAATTTTTGTGACAATTTTATCTTCACATTGATTAATGATCATGGAAAATAGAAGAACCATCTCAATGCTCCGAAAGACTTACAAACAATGAACAAAAATCATGATCTCTGGCCAAATGAGAATAAAAAGTATGCTATGACAATTTTTGCAATGAAAAATAGGGATAACGATACATTCCTTAAAATTTTAAAACATGTGAAGGTATCTAATGGGTGTTAAATTAATATATCAAGGTGTTTTTACTTAAATATTCATAGGTTACATGGATTGAAAATTCATGATTCACATATTTTGTTACAGTAGTTTCCACCATTTTCATTGCGTACATTATTACCTAAAAAAGCTACTGCTATTTTAATCCAATTTTTCACATTTTTTAGACAACTATGTGAGAAAAATCTACAACCATTTGAGCTTGAAAACCTTCAGAATATATTTTTATTGACACTTTGTGCAATGGATATGATCTTTTCTCCATCATTTTTTACTATCATGATGCATTTAACTGTGCATTTGGTCAAGGATGCTAAATTAGGAGGCCCCGTACATTATCGATGGATGTATTAAATTGAGAGGTAATTTATTTATATGTTTTTTATTTAAGTAAAAAATTCTTGTAACTTCATTAAATACAAAATTATGTTTTTTATTTAATAGATATATTAGGCATTTAAAATCATACATAAAAAATAAAATTCTACTTAAAGGCTTTATTTTTGAATTCTATTTAGAAAAAGAGTGTCTTAAATTTTTTTATAGATAATTGGATGACATTGAGACAATATTTAATCAAGTTGGACGTGTTAGCAACACATCGACTCAATCTCAACTACACAGGAAATCAAAAATTTGTCCTACAATTGGATGATTAGTTGGGAGGAGCTCAAATATTACACTGATGGAAATTGAATTATTACAGGAACATAGATATGTGTTTCTAAATATTGAAATTGAAGATCCATTTATTAAAGATTTTAGGATACAAAAAAAGAGACGAATGAGAGGAAAAACATGAAATAAGAAAGATATAATAAAAGCTATTAATAAAGAGCTTGTGGAATGGTTTGCACGAAGTGTAAGTTCATAAATATTGAAATAAATATAGGAATTATGTTGAAAAATATATTTTTTAAATATAATAATGTATATTTATTTTTATAGATCATGAATACCAATAGTCGAGCTGAGTTGTCATAAGATTTGAAGTTTCTTGCTCAAGGTCCTCTAAAACAGGCTACAAAGTTCGACGCATACAATGTGAATGGATATAAATTTCATACAGTCGATCTGAAAGAGGGTTTGAAAATATATAATAGTGGTATATTTATGTTTTTTTAAAGTGGGATACTATGGAAAGTTGACTAATATTATCAAATTAAACTATCATAAGTATTTTTCAGTTATTTTATTCAAATTCAATTGGGTTGATATTATCAGGGGTGTTAAAATAGATTCCTTGCAATTTACTTATATGAATTTATCTTACTTGATGGATATTGGTGGATGTTAATTAAATGATCCATATATCTTATCATCATAAGAGAAAATGGTATATTATGCATAATGTGTTTTGGGTGAAGGGTGTAGTGTAGTTTCTCACATAAAAAAACAGACTTGTATGATTTGTGTGATGAAGTGAGAGACTTGATCTGTGGCATTGAATCCCATCAACAGCAAGAAGCGAACTTATTTCCCCATCATGATATTGAAAATATTATCCTTTCAAGGGTGGATGAAGTATATGAAGTAATGATGGAGAAGGATAATGACATGATTGAATGTAAAAATGATTTTATGTATAGTAATTCATTCATTTATAAACCACTTATATCATTTGTGCATTCATTCATTATCATAGTTATGTATATTTTTTTTGTTAGTACTGTTCTTTTTTTACAATTTCTAATTTTTTTTCTACATGTTTTTTTTTGAAATATATGTTCTGAAGTTATTTTTATTTGATTAAATGATAGGAAAGTTAAGGAGGGAGAAGACCACCACTCCTAGTTTATTACGGCGATATTGGAGGGTCACTGTTATAGGTGTAAATTTTAATATGAATAAAGTTATTTCAATTTTTTATGCTACTAACTATTTTTTCAAAAAAGATAGAAACAATGCTACTATGAAGAAAAATTTGAAAAGTTCATATGTATGAAATTTGAACATAATATAGATAGTTATCTCATTTGACTATTATGTGGTCCATACGGATTACATTGTAGAATTATTTGGCCAGATTATAGGCCAACTAGAAGCAAAGATGGTTACCCTTCTGATTACGTATGATTATTGGTGGTATATGTATTCATCTTGGAAAAATAATTTTTTTGATTCACAGATAAATTTAATTTTAATACAGTATGGTGTAATTTAATATCATTATGTTATTAAATTCTAATATTTTAAAAATTAATCTATTTGTACAGATTTTTTTTCCAATTTCCTGTTGCTAATATAATTACATCGATGACTGGTGTTGAGTAGGTAAATCACACAACTTCAAAATCATTTAGTTCACAAACTTTTATTGATTTTAATTTTAAATATAAATAAACAAAATTGTTTAATTTTCAATATAATTTTCTTAAAAGTTTCAGTAGAAGGGAGTAGAGACAGATATAGAGAGGGTGACAGGTAGAGTTCATCCTCAAGTAGTGATTAGTGGAGAGGTCTTTTTCATGTATCATCTGTGGCAAAAAGTATTCACATGGAATTTTAGATGGAATAAGGATAACGGGTGACCTATGTATGTTTTTTTTATAACCATGTGTCTATATACCGTGTTTCATTTGTTATGGAATTATTTTATTGATTTATGTGTACTCAGATTATAAGATATGTAAATTTTGGTGTAGTTTTATAGTGCAATGATATGTTTTGTAAATTTTTTGTTATTTTCTAGGGTTTTTTGGGGTTGTAGGTTTTTGGGATACATATTCTATATCCTTTTTTTTTGTACTTCATCATTTAGTAGTGGTTTAAACTGCCGCTAAATATACTGTTTTTAGTGGTGGTTTAAACCACCACTATATTATGGTATTTTTTTGGGTGATGGTTAAAATTGCTACTAAACATGACAAAATTTTATTTAGTAGTAGTTTTCTCCATTTTAGCGGTGGTTGTTTTGGTAAAAAAACATTATAATTTAGCAGCGGTTTTAACCCCCAATAAATTCTCATTATTTTTTTGACCAGAAAACTATCGCTAAAACACAGAAAATCACTGAAAAATGCACATTATATGATGATTTTTAGAAAACACTAATAAATAAAAGAAACCACCACATGTTGGATTATGAATCCAATTTTAGTAGTGATTTTTTTAAACAGTCACAGATCCATGTGGTGACAGTTTAAACTACTTCCATATCAAAAAAAACCGCCACTACATGGTGATTTTCTTGTAGCGTATCCCATTCTTAACTAGTACCATGTGAAATAATTTGTTTATACATTTTATCAAAACCTTCCTTACAAGCAGTAAAGTTAGATAAAAGTTTCTTTAGTGAAGAAATTTCAGATTTTATTTTTGCAAATAAATTCTTATCCACATCTATATTAGTTTTGTAATTGAGTTTCTCAAAAGTAGTTTTTAAACTATCCTTTTTAGAAATTAATTTTTATAAATCATTAAAGATTGTATCTTTTTTATAATTGGATTTATCAATATCTTTTGATTTTTATGATATTTTATTCATTAAAATATAAATTATTGAATTATATTTTTAAAGTTTTTCATTAGCCTTATCAAGTTTTTTTACAAACTTTACAATTTTCATTTTCTAAAGGGTTTTCAAAGCAAGAAACTTATTCATAAGAATATAAAGTATTATAATCACTAGATGAGGAGGATTATTCATCTGAAGATATATAATTATTCTCATCAAGATAATTCTCATTTAAATACATATTCATTAAATATTCAGCAGTGTATACCTTGGCCATAAAAAATTGATTTGTAATTGGTACTCTAGAAAGAAGACTTATATTCCTATGATTTTAAATTTCATTATCTGAGTAATTGTATGAAGAATCACCACCACTAGCACTCCAATTGTCAGTATCTTTAATAAATTTATTGCCTTTTGACTTATAGAAAATTTTATAATTCTTATAAGAATGTCTATTATTTATGTCTTCTCTTTTCAACTGAGGGAAATCCGATTGAATATGTCCATCTATTTTTCACTCATAGAAAGTATTTTTAAATTATTTCTTATGATTCTTGTCCTTTTTACTCTTCTTGTAATGATATTGAAAATCATTATTTCCAACTACCTTGTTCATATTTCAAGCAAGATTAGATAATTCATTTTTAGAATGTTTAGAATCTCTTGAATTGGATTGAACATTAAATTTATTCTTTCTAGAATATTCACCATTTTTATCAAGAGTATGAGATTTTATCATATTTGAAGTATTAGTAAAAGCAAATCCACTATTATTTTTCTTAACTTTCTATACATCTCTTTTCAGTCTACCCTCATATTGTAAAAGAGTTCCAAATAAATCATCAAGAGCGTGATTTTTTTTATCTTTCTTGATCATAAATATCTATTCTCTTAGATTTCCACTCATTGGGAATAATATAAATAATATTTTGAATAAGGATTTCATCTTCTAACCCTTTCTCTCCTATAGATTGTAAAATATTGACTATTAGAAAAAACCTTTGTTCTTACTTTGCAATAGGTTCTCTAAAAGTAATTTAAAATGCTTGACAGTCAGCTCTAAGCATTACTCTTCTAGTTTCGAAAATGTTTTATGTTCTAAATAAGTAATATATAACTTCTTACTAATACTATTACCATATTCACAAGAATAAATCTTACTATAAATACTTCTTTTCATAGAACACAATAGAGTATTTTTAACTCTGTAATTCAATTGATACTTCCACTTATTCCGATTTGTAAAAGTAGTTACTTCCTTAACAATAATCTTTTAATCTTCAGTTAACTTGAAAAAATTATCAACTCCAGCATTTATAATGAATATCTTCATTCTATCTCTTCAATATTCACAATTAGCTCCATTAAAAATAGGTGGTCTACTTCTAATTTAGGTTATCTATTGAACCAACATTGATTCCATCCATTTATACAAAAAATTATTTTTCCACAATACATGTTAGGGTATAAAATATTTATAAACAAAAAATTAAAAAAAAAATTAATTAACTTTCAAAATTCAAGATATAAATGTATAAAGTAATCAGTAGAAACCTGCTCTGATACCAAATGTGAGTATCAGTATAACAAAGGCTTGGATCAGATACCAATTGTTGGATCTAAATGTATATGTAGATGGATAAATACAAGAGGGGGGTGGTGGTGGGGGTTGAATTGTAAGTTTAAAAAATTTAGTTTTTAACCTTAAAACAAACTTAGTTTAACGAGGTTAAACTGATATTATTCACAATACCTCTTATGAATTTATAGTGATCGGACTGGCCCCTTAGATCGGATGAACAAGGTATTGTAATCAAGTATATTTTTATATATATTCCAAAGGTTGTAATTATAATTTAATCATATTCATAGAAGAAAATGATTTAATCCGAGTAAGTGAAAAAAGAATTGTAATCACAATGGTTACGATAAATCAGAGTAATAAAAAATAATGATTCTATCATAAAGCATATAGAATCATATTTAGAGTGATAAAATATTCAAAAATTAATATAGTGTAAAAAAACTGTATCATAATTAAATCTATTATGATAAACAAAATACAAATAGAAATATTTATATAAAAGGAATTCACTTTATATTACAGTTACAGTGGAAATAAAATACTTGTAATAAAACAAGTAAATGAGTACAATTATTTTTAACCCAAAGAGAAGGGTATACAATAACCTAGGAAAATGTTACGTTGTTTTATACTTACAAGAAATTATATCTTACCCTTACTAGGGTACGACCTAGATACAAATATTGGTTTTTCTTACTATCCCCAGAAGCCCTTGATCAATACGATGATCAGATTTGCTCTGTTTGTCTATACCCGACCACCCACGATACGATGATCAGATTCTGTATTGCTATCCCTGCAATCCCTTGATCAATATAGTGATCAAATTCTCTGTTTTCCTATCCTATGAATCCCTCGATCATAATCACAACAATCAGAATCACACAAAACAAAACAAACACCAAAAGGTTACAAGCATATGGAACAACCAGTTCTCTACTTATAAACTTTAGAGCTCTCCCATAGAAGAAAAATCACCAGTGTCTTTACATGTGTCGTTATCATCTCATTGTGAAATATTCAAATGACCTGGTATTTATAGGCAAACCTTCTAATGTTCATATTTTCTTTGAGATTTTTGGGAGGACTTAAACATCTGTAACTTCAATTATCATATTATAACTGAAAACATGAAATTGTTTTGGTTTACACATATTATAACATAAATGAATGACATCATTTTGTTTCACACATTTTCATTGTAAAATTTATTCCATTATAATATAATAATGTTTTTCATATTCATAATTTATTATTTAGTTAATATGATGGATTTAATTATAGAATGCCATTACAATTTTCTTTATTAGTTTGGATAAAATGGTATCAATTCTTATTTCAAATCCAATTATTTTTTTTAGTAAAAATATATTATAGAAAGTATTTTAAGTGATTTGATAATGTGAATCTGATTATAATCATATTCATGGTCATTACGATAATTATAATGTAAATTCATGAATACTATAAAATGAATTCTAAGTATGGTAGACAATATGTTTTCTTAAAAAATAATTAAAATAATTTGGACATGAAAGAATTAGTTAATTAATTATTTAGAAAATATTTTGTGATTTTTAATACAAAAGGAATGGAAAAGTCAAAAATTAATTTTGACTCAAACATACCTTAAAATCTTGGGGTGTTACAATATTAAACTCATCACAACTCATTAGTTTTGATCTAATGGTTGAGAAAAATCTTTTGTATAAATTAAGAACTTTTAGAATCACTAAGGAAGTGGAAAGAGAGCTTCACACTATTCTATTTACTAACACCTCATAGCCTTCTTCTACTTTAACTAGATTCACTTTAAGAAATAAAGACTTGGAAGATAATCATATTCAATTGAATATAATTTTAATAGAATTGTTTGAACCTAATTTCAATAACAATAATTGATAGTTACAAATGGAAAATCAACACTATTGTGTGATTAAAATTAGAATGATTTCTCACTTTCTTAAGTTTCATGGTTTTTCATGAGAAGTCCCTAATATACATCTATGAGAATTTGGAGAAATCTGTAATGGTTTCAAACCTAGAGGATCCATTGAGTCTCATATCAGTTGTAAGGAATTTTCCTTCTTCCTTGAAGGGTATTCTAAGGAGTAGATTTATAACATCCAACCTAGATAGATCACTACCTGGTATGAACTATGGAAATAATTACTCTAGAATTATTTCTTTATATCAAGAAGTGTCTAGATAAGGAAGGAGATTTATACCATCAAAAAATACAGTGGAGAGACCTGGTATGAGTATTGGGAGAGACCCTGTACTTTTATTTCTATGGGACACATGCCTTATACACCACTTATTTCTTTTTTGTGGTGTAATACTACCCATGAATGAATTTTATGTTTATTATCATGAAATTATGGGATATTTATATCTATATAATTTTCTTTATTTTAAAATGATTACAATTCAAAAGATACGAAAGTGGTTAAAGGTTTTGTGTTACAATTTCATTGTTTATTGAAATTGTTTATGATTAAGTTTATGATGATGAAATATTATGATCTATATCTTCAGAAACTTATGAACTTTCCTATCCTCTTATTATTTATTGATAATAAATTTTTTGATTTCTATTTACGCTCTATATGTTCTCAAGATTTCAAAAAATGTTTCAATAAAAATAGAATTTATTTCTCTCTTTAGTCGAAGACCCATTTTCTTCCATGTCCATGTTTTTCAAAAATGTTTTATAGAAAGTTTTTACTATTCTAAAAAGATTGTTTAGAGTCATTTTTACCCATTTTTAAAAAAAATTAATTTAAAAGAAATATTCTTGTCATTTTCTAAATGAGTCACTTTATACTTTTTACAAAAATGTGAAATGAATATTTTTTTAAATGTGTATGATATAAAAAAATTTCCCACCATCATGACCACCCATTGTTTTAAATATTACTTTATATGTTTCAAAGGTTTTTTTAAAGAAAATTATTTTCATATTTTTTTTCTAAATTTTAGTTTAAAAAAGATGATTTTCAAAGTGAAATGTTTATCTCCATCAAGAAATGTTCCTAGTGATATTTCAAAGTCATTTTCCATCTAATATGACATCTATTTATGTTACTTAATATGTAATGGGGATATGATCCAATGATACAATATTTATTCTCTATAAATATGGTTTATCTTTTTTGTTGAAAAAATGTTTATGAAACCAGTTTCTTTTACATGGGTATTTCTATGATGAATTTTTTATGAAACCCATTTCTTTTCATGAGTCCTGATATGATAAATGTGTTATAGAACCCATTTATTTTCATGGATTCTAATATGATGAATGTTTTATAATCTTATGTAACACATATATATTAAATTAATTATGTTTTTAGTGGTACCTATATCTCCCTAAAATTTATTGGGTAAAGATTAATATCTCTTGAGATAAAAAGGACTAGAATAGGGAGTGAATGAAGTTCATTATGGGAATTTGTCCACTATAATAGTCATGGGAGTGAATCATGACTAGTATGATGGTTTGGTGAGTGAACACAATCCACTATTATAGTCTTGGGATTAAACCTTGACTACTAAAATGGTTTATATATTAAACCCAATCCACTATGATAGTCTTGAGAATGAGTCTTGACTAATAAATAAATTGTTTTCGATGCTTATGTGTATGGAAAAAATCTATGTCTTGTGAAAATTTTATGTTATCATGGATCATGTTATTTTATTTCTTTATGATTCATATCTTATAAACTTCCAATATTTATTCCATTAATCACATTTATGATCTATGATATGTAGGTTATGGTTCTAAAATGTCATTATCATGTTCTCATACCCTTATGCTCATGTTATGTTGATATCTCCATTGTTTACCCTTACTGAGAATATGAGATCACCCTTTATTATGTTTCCTTTCCCTAGGTTATGAATAAAGGTATCATGTATAAAATATCTAAGAAGGGTGATATTTATGAAGAACTTAGTGGGAGATGATATAGTTCACTTATGAACCAGTTGTTTATGTATCTGAGTTTCCAAAGTCACTAGACCTAAATGATTACAACATGGATCATTATGTTATGTAATGAATATTAGTATATTAATATGTAATATTTTTTTATGATAGGTTTGGGTATTTATAATATGGGAGTCACTAATATTTTCTATAGGACAGATCTTCGATTGGTCCCCAATTTCCTAGTCAAAATAAGAAGTTTCAGTCAGCAAAGAATAAGTTTTGGATTTCTTCAACTAATTTCACTAGAGTTAGTGGTTCTTAGACCCCTTCCAGTGACTTAGGTATAGTTTTATTTTTTAAGGAGGTCATGGTCCTAAAAATTGAGAGTACCTAAATTTCATCAGTTGTCAATGTGTGACTGGTGTCATGTTTCAGGTCTATCCATTCATTAGTTTCAACTGAGGCAATAGTACTATAAAAGAATTTTAGATTATGATAAAAATAGATAGGATGAGGAAGTAAGAGGTACACCCTCTGATATCCTTCTTAACAAGGTATATTGATTATAGCACTACTATGGAGGTGGTCACTATTAGGGCCAGAGGGATTGTGGAGATGGACACTATCAGATGCATGATTTAACTTTACCATCCCCAAGTGATACCAACATCATATGAGGTTCCATTTACAAGTTTTATACTTAGTTATATGCCTTGTTTTATTTAGTAGATACACAATTTTTTGTTTCACCCACTCTATTCTATGATTTATGACTTTAGGTGGAGAGACTTCTAATTTCATTGGTGTTGACTGCGCTAGCTGGTGGTTGAGCTAGCATGTTTGATGTTTATAGTGACAATGATTTAGTTCTAGGGAATGTTATCATGGATTGATTTATTAGGTACATATATTCTATGGTGCCGATGGAGACCAGGAGATGTTCATTGGTGAGCGAGACCCTCAAATGGGTTAGAGGAATGTTAAGGATATGTCTTCTCTAATACTTAGATTGATGTTGAGTTCTATGGAGGATCAGCTAATGATCTTTTCTAGGGTGGTAGAAGAGTACCGTGATGTCTTCCCTAAAGTGGTTTTTATGATACCCATTAGATAAGAGATCACTTTTGGGATAAAGTATAAATAATTTGTTTCTACAATATCAATGTCTTTGTATTAGATGACCCCTTATGAGACATAGTAGATATTAATTTAGATTGATGATCTCTTGTAGAGAGGATTCATTAGTCCCACGGTGTCTCTTTGTGGAGATCCTATTATATTTTTGAAGAATGTAGAAAACAATCTATGAATGGGTGTCAATTATAACCATTTGAATCATGTGAAAGTGAATAACCTCTATACTATATGATATATTGACAATTTATTCAATCATTTGAAGATAACAATATAATGGCCTAATTTTTCCTGACCCCTTTGCGTTTTGGGTGATCAGAGGTTTTTGAGAGGAAGGTGGAAGAGATGAAGTGTATTTGAGTTGAAATTTCAACCACATGGAGTTTCTATGGCATGGAGGCTTTGTTTGTGATGTGAGGGTTGGATTATAACATATATGTCTTTTCTATTCCACGATGTCTAGTTGGGAGATGAGGCTACGATGTGGATGGAGAGATGCGACATGGAGTCCTAAATAGGCGAGTTTTGGTGTTTATGCATGTTTCCTATTTTGGTATCACTACAAAGTGGGTGTGGGGTGGGGGGAGGGGGTATGACAACCCAAATCTTTCACACACCATAATTCACGATTTATTACATAAAGGTACACATAATATGATCCCAGAAGACCATGAAGGCTAGTGTCTTTGGAAAATTAGATACATAGAATAACAAATTACAAAAGAAATACAATAATATTATTGAGAACTTTATTAACATGCTCATAAAATTTCATAGTTATTCTAAAACATCATGTGATAACCTAATGAATTACATAAGAAATGGGTGATCTATAAAGCTTTGTAAGGGAATAAAAAATCACAATATAAGGAAAAATAGTACATATGATCTAAGAGGAATGTCAAGGTAATATATGAGGGATGAGAATAATAATCTTAAAAAATGAATCATGATATAACATGATAACATAAAGGAATCATAGTAATTTTACCATAGCATAAAACATGACATTATAAACACAACTCAAGGCTAACTGCCAACACATCATAACATAATGTTCATAGGATAACCTCTCATGCACCATATATGACATCTCATGAGATAAAAAATTAACCAATGAATTGAGGAGTGTGTGTTACTTACAAAAAAAATACCCAATTAATGAAATATATCTATAACTAGAATAATACCTTTAAGTGTAAATGGGAATGGGTATTCACTACAAAAATGTTTTGCAAGGAAAATCATAGGATGATTTCAACAATATAACGGGGGTTTATAAAGATTCATGGAAGAGTTAAATGAGAGTGAAAGGGGTTTCAATTGTACATCATAAGTATAGTAAGAGTTATGTGTTAAAACATATACTAACATGAAAAATTTAAAAATAAAATGAAATATTTAAATAAGGTGCTTGAATAAAGAGGAGAAGCAAAGGATTCCTTATCTTGAGAGGATGATTCTAAATGCCTGTGAGGAGATTCTTAAAAGATTTTTGAAACCTTGGGAGGACTATATAGAGGTAAATACAGATTAATGAAATGATTTAAGGGGTTTTAGTGAAGATGAATGAGAGTATTGGTGAGTTTATATAGAAAAAGAGAGGAGAATTCTTTATTAATTTCAAAACATATGTTTTGGACTCTATGTGATAATGTAATAAAAAACACAAAACTTACTATGTTTTTTCCTATAGTCTTTTCAAAATATGTGTAGTTTTAATTATTTTATAAGGATAAGAACCAAACACATTAAAATAATACCCTTGGTGATGTGGAAGTGAGTCATGTTTATAAATAATTGATTTTAAAACTTTAAAATAAAATATAGGTTTTGGAGGATTCATTAAGGGATTATAAAATTAATTGAATAACATAAAAAAACATTATTTTAAAGTTAAAAAATAATTTTGGTCATGGATACTCTTTAATGTATTTATTATATTACTTTTAGGGTTTTATGATTTCATAATACACACTATATATTTATATCGTATTTAATTTTAACCCAAAAAATTTGACTATCTTTGAAAATTATGAAAAAATTACCATTGGATAATTTCGACATGTTGATTTAAAAAATAATATTTATTTTATCAAAATAATTCTATAAGTATTAATATTAACACTTTTAAATCAAAATTCAATATTTATTTAAAAGTACTAATTTTTTTATAGTAATAGTTTTCTGAACCTTATAAAAATTATATTTGACTTCATAAAATTATATTATAATTTATATTTAGTAAGTATTATTTAGTAATAATATTTTATTAAAATATATTTTATTTAAAAAATTGTTTAATTCATCTAAAATAATGTCTTAATTGACACCATATATTTCCCAAAAATGCAATTTTTGTTTCATTGTATCAAAATAATTTTTTTTATCAAACTCCTTATCTAATCATTTAAAATGTAATATTAAATAGGGATAAATATAATCACTATTTAAAAAAAAATAGAAATGTAAAAATTCATACTTTTAGGGTCCAGATACATAACCCCTTATCACACCAGCATATTCCCTAAGGGTAAGGTGTACGATAGCGATATTTTATTGGGGTGGTTTGGAGAACATGGTTTGGGCCATGATTTAAATGAGCTTGAACATATATCATAATTTTTTTTCCTTTTGATTTAGTTGTTGAATCTCAACTTGGGTTTGTTCAAGGGAAAATACCATCGATGCTATCTCCCTTAGATGATCTGATAAATGGGATTCATGGGGTATGATTCTTTTGGTTTAGGTTATTGATTATTTCATTTATGTTAATTAGATTTATCATAGTCCTAAATATATATTAATAATAATGATCATTGTACAATGACTATATTATCAGTGGTCATGATGCTTAACATCCTTTTAAATTTGACAGACCATATAATGGCCCAAATTAGTGCATGTGTTTTCTATAACTAAATTACTTAATAATGAATTTATTTATTCATAAAGGGAATTTCATTTTTAAAAGTTCAGTTCATTACATTATTACACCCTTTAGAAAATTATTCATCAAAAATTTTCATTTTATACACTAAAATAGATGAAGGTACTTCTATTACATCACCTCTTCTGGTTCCCAAGTCACTTACTCAATCTTATGGTTCCTCCATAACACTTTGACCAGGTGAGTTCTCTTGTTTCATAAAACCTTGTCTCTATGATCTAAAATCTTCACTGGTTGCCCATTTTATGAAATATCATTCTCCAATGGTACCAATTCTATATTTAGTACATATGTGGGTTCTGATATGTACTTAATCAATAGGTATACATGGATCACATCACATACTTGAGATAATTTAGGTGTGAGTTCTAGTCAATAGACTACCACTATGATGCAACAAAAGACTTAAAAGGGGATGATGTATCTAGGACTAAGCTTTCCCTTCTTCCCAAAACTTATGAATTTCTTCTATTATGATATACTAAGGAACAATTTATCTTTGAACTCAAACTCCAAGTCTCATATATGATTGTATGCATATAATTTCTATCAAATTTTTGTGGATTTTATATGATGATAAGTTATTTGAATCTTCTCTATAATTTCTTAGGTAAGATCAGGTCTCACTAGCTTCCACTCTCTAACTTCATCTATGAATATTAGAGTTTGAAACCTCTTCCAATATAGATCCTCATAAGGTGACAATTGAATGTTAGAATATATTTTTTTTATATGAGAACTCCATTAGGGGAATGTGTTGATCTAAACATACTTGGAGATCCATTGAACATGATATCAACATACCATCTAGAGTTGGAATGGTTCTTTCAGACTGACAATCCATCCAAGGGTGATAAACAATGATGAAGATCAGTTCCACATCCAATTATTGTGGAAGTCTTCTCAAAAACCTCAAGTAAAACCTTGTATCTCAATCATATACAATAGATATTGGAACTCCATGAAGTATTACCACTTCCTTTATGTAAATATTGGAAAGTTAGTCAAGTGATAAATCTTCCTTGATAGTAATGAAATTTACTAAATTTTTAAGGTGACATACCACCACCCATTTGAAATTATTGCCTTTAGGTGTCCTGGGGGAGTCCTATGAAGAAATATATGGTTATGTTTTCCAATTTACATACTGGTTTCATCACAACCTTATACTTATATCATTCTTCATTGACTTGTTGGAAAACCAATAATCAAGATACAAACTCCACAAACTCTCTATTTATGTTATCCAACCAGAAGTTTTTATTAAAATCTCTATACATCTTAGTGCTTCTTTGATTAAGGATATGGATAAGATATTATCATAATCTATAAGTTACCTATTCAGTTATGGTTTTAATAGGACACATATCCAGGTTCAAATACTTATAACTCCATCGTCAAAAAAGTTTAACTCCAGGATATTCACTACCTTATTTTGTAGCAACTTATAATATTTATGTGACTCCTTAATCCTCTCAAGAATATATGGTTTAGAAGTTATTTGAGAAAATTTTAATTAATATCATTTTATTTTTCACATATCCATCCTTTTCATTTCCAAGAATATTTTATCCCTTTAAGTCCTCATCATGGATTGAGTTGTGTGATCCTTTTGACTTAGAGAATCTGTCCCTTTGTTTTCCTTCCTAGGATGGTAACTGATTGAATAGTTTTAATACTTTATTACCTATAACTATATTTTTTGGTTCATATTGATCACCTTTTTTGTAAATATATGCTTAATTATTTTATGATCTGGATGTATTCCACAATTCTCCCCATAGAGATAATGTAACCAAGTCTTCAACATGAAGATCACTACATCCAATTCTATATCATGTGTTAGATAGTTCTTCTCATGGATATTTAATTTGAGGGAGGAATAAGCTATAACTTTGTCATATTTCATGAGTATACAACCCAATCCATTTTTTGAAGCATCACTCTAGATCAAAAATCCTTCCCCACTGGTGGGTAATGTGAGCATAGGTGTAGTGATTATCCTCTTATTTAACTCTTTAAAATTATCTTCAAATTCATCAGTATAGAAAAACTTGACACCCTTATAAGTTATCTTGGTTAGTGGTCTTGATAATCATGATAAATTTCACACAAATTGATGGTAATAACCATCCAATCCAAGGAAACTTCATATTTCCATCACAGTTATTGGACTTTCCCATCCTCCAATTGCCTCTATTTTTTTTGGATCCATAGATATACATTTTATGGTAAAAACATGCCCCAAGAAACTTACTTGATCCAACAAAAACTCACATTTACTATACTTGATGACTAAATTTTCATTTTTCAAAGTCTTAAAAAGAAAATTCAAATACTCCTTATGTTCCTCCTTTCTTTTGGAGTAGATAAGAATATCATATATAAAGACTACCAGATTTTTTTCAAGGTAATCCCTAAAGAATCTATCTATCATGTCCATAAAGATTGATGGAACATTAGTGATTCCAAATGGAATCATTATGAACTCATAGTGTTCGTAACTTGTATGAAAAGTAGTCTTGGGGATATCATCCTTCTTCACCTTTACTTGTTTATATTGTAACATCTTGAGTCAGATGCCACTAAATCGGTGCCTCAAGCTAGTTCACCAAAAGGAATAAAGAATTTATCCCGATATTCCAGAGGCTATTGACTAAAAAATAGGTCCTAGGGAATGATAGTTGGGAGACTATGGCCTTATATCATAGTAAGAAAATAATGGAAATGGCCATATATCATTTATAGTGGTAAAAGATAGTGTGAAGAAGAAGAAAATATAAACGGGTATATAATAATAATGGAATTTAGTAAAGGTCCAAACATCCATGTCATAAATAAAATACTAACCTCCCACTTGTCTGACCATATATACAGGAGTAAATAAGATAAATATAAATAAAACTAAAAATCTATACTTCTATCTCCAAGATGAACCACATACCAAAACTCCATATGAATATATGATCCATTCTAGTTGATCAGTCCCAATCCTAAGAACAACCATGCTTGTAATCAAGTGAACTTATGCTCAGCTACCCTAGTGAAATGGTGGTCTGAGCAGGGTGTGAGTACAAAAATCAGTAGGGAACCAAGAATGTGGTCCTATACAAAAACAGTAAATGAAATATATGTATATGTGAGATAATCATTAGGATAATAATAATAACTACTAAAAATAAAGTAAAATAAAAAATTCATACCCAATTCATGCTATTATAATAGAATTGTCATGAAAAAATCCAAGCCAAGATGATACACAACTAGAATAAAATAAGGGCAATAAATATCATGAGTAAAACTCAATCCACATTCAATACTTGGGCATGTGATCATGATCATCTGGAAATCTGGTGACTTAGGGATTTATCTAGATGTCGTACCAATGAAGACATGTATAATCACTAGGTATATAATAATAATTGATGATACTTTCTTTATCCAGGGAAAAAAATGTCTCTGAGTAGGCTACTTCACCACAGGGGGATAAATTTCCTAGCACTCAGATCACCTTACTCACCTCCAATCACTATAATAAAGGACTATACAAAGTATCTAGACATCCTATAAATGGTATTTAAGTTGTATTACATACTAATAAATACATATAAATAAAGTCTGATGGTTGAATCCTAGGTCCTGACTAGTAAGTAAATCATGACATTTCTACTCAGATGGTCCCTAAGGGGTTGAACCATAGGTGACCTATAATGAAATCTATCTAGATCCAAGTACAAGATTGAAATTCATTCAATAAATTACTCAAAATACCACTCTTATATAATTCCAATGAGTTTCTTAATGGTGAGTCTACCTGACCTTAGGGAAAATCCTAGGTTCTGCTCTAAGAAAGAGTAATCATCCTTGAGTATATCTCAAGAAGGGTTTGGATCACCCTTTCCAACTATCCAAAATGAATGAAAAGGATCACCATGCCCGATATATGATCTTGTAAGGATCAAAATTCAGATCCTAGTAATTATGTATGATAATCCCAATAATATCAATCAATAAGGATCAGAATAAAGATTCTAGGAGGAAACTATGGATATCCTAGTAATATCAACCAATAAGTTTTAAAAGTCAGATCCTAGGAAGAAAATCTAGGCATCCTAGTAATATTAATCAATAAGTCTTAGAAGCCAGATCCCAGGAAGAACTTCTGGGCATCCTAGTAATATTAATAAATAAGGATTAAAAGCTAGATCCCAGGAAGTACCTATAAAAATCCCTACCATATACCACATCACATTAGGCTCATTATCCAAAAACTATCATGTACTTATGAAAATCATAGATTAATAAATAGTAACCACGTGAGTGTATAAATAAAAGAGTGAGGGTGGTAAAATGCCTAAACCTACCACTTCAAACTGCTACCATCTATACCCATAACTGTTACACACTAGGTTAGGGTCAGTCAACCACTAGGACACCCACTGGGTCTCCTAAGTCAAAAGACTAGAGAGGAATCCTAATTAAGAACCTTAGGGTTTACATGTAAATGAAGGCATCCATATTGGGATCCTTTAATTAAACCCATAAGTAAGGAAACCCCTCTTGGGATCCTTATAGGGAGTAAGAAAATGGAGGTATCCTATATGAGATACTTTAGATCAGATCATAAGTGGAGGAACCCCACAAGGGATCCTTTATCTAATTCATAGTCCCAGTTTGAGATATGAATCCAACATGCATAGTTGTTAGTGACCCCTGACATTTATCCTTTTTAACTAACAAAACCGATTTAATTAAAATTTCATCATTATAATTATAATTAGGGGGAATCTACCTTAGAGAAAAACCCAATACTAAATATAATACCATAAACATTCATAATACCATAGGGAAGCTACAATAGAACACCTACCTTTAAGAAGATTTAAATTTAATTTCTAAGGGCCGAAAGTAGCTGCCAAGGCCCGTCTAATCCCATCTGAGACATACAGGGTCCTGTCTCCCAAAAAAAATCTGGATTTAATTAATTATAATTAAATTATAATTAATTAATAAATCTCAACAATATATAAACAATTTAACAATTTGAAATAACAAGGAATAAAGCTCAATACCTCATCGACTAATCTCATCACACTGAAACTGTGACTTATAGATTGCTAAAAATTTGAGACATATAAAATAACTTGAATTGAGAATAATACCTAAGAAACGATATCAATACAAACCCTCCAACAATTAACTTAATCTTTAAGTCTTTGGAAAATCACCATGTTTGAAATACCTCGATGAAATGACACGCGAAGAAGTGCAGAAGGCCCCTAGAGTAACCCTCTTTCATGGCAGAGTAAAAAACCTAAAATCGGTATCCGATTCTAGCATGATATAGTG
The DNA here is from genome assembly GCA_963277665.1 of Viscum album. Taxonomy (NCBI): domain Eukaryota; kingdom Viridiplantae; phylum Streptophyta; class Magnoliopsida; order Santalales; family Viscaceae; genus Viscum; species Viscum album. Next base: position 551,675,425 of record OY728156.1, read on the forward strand.
GAATTAGGAATAAAAATCTAACTAAAGAAACCAATAATTAGAGGAATCTGCAGAAAAACAACATGAAGGATAACAGAGTTCAAGGATTACCTCTAGGATTCCAACACACCTTAAGATGTTCAATTTAGACAAAGAATGTGGGAGAAATCCCAAAGAGGAGGGGAGAAGGAAGATGGCATGTTTGGGGGATCTCCTAGGAAAAATAAGGGAGAAAATAAGGGTAAAAACCCTTAAGGGTTGAAGGGGTAAAATGATAATTTTTCACTTTTAAATGAAGTTCATGGTTAGGTCACACGGTTTGGAAAGCTGTGTGCCAACTGTGCAATGCTACTGTCCCCATAAACCTCCACCTCACATGGTTGCAATGCATGAATAGTCAAACCATTCACCAAATGTATGACATGTCTATACAAATTTATAGACCCTTGCACGGTTTCCCCTAGATTTCAGCATGCTTTCTCAAACCATGAACCTGTACAAAATGTACAGCATGGTTAACACTAACTATGCATCAATCATGCTCTATGAGATATAACTTTACAAAAATCCAGTTTTGGGACTTGAAATACCAAGACACTCCCTAAACCTCTAAGCTATCTTCATATCCTCATTCCACATCTAAACACATTATTTAGTGGTATACCAACCTACATAATTCTATTTTGACACTACGATCAGGATTTGACTAATCTGGAAATTTAAAATTCAAATTCCTTCCAAAAATTTTGAACTAAAAAAAACAAGATGTTATAACCACGCCACATTAACAATTATCATTCCTAATAAGTATTTATGGGTATCAAAATTAACAACCCAACGTACTTGGGTCGTGAACTCCATACAAACGGTCTCATTGTGTATTTAAATTCCCAACAGACTTCTAAGTGACATTTTAAACACAAAATTCTTAACTCAAAAAAACCAACACAATGCTCATAATCATTATTGATACATAAAGTTGAAACTTACCTAATCCTGTATAATCTGAATTATGATTACTTTATCACCTGATTGATCAAACGACCCATGGTTCTCCCCACTACAGGTTCTTACTTTCCAAAGGCCAATTCTGAATCAGGGTACTACCTCCATCATAATTTCCAAAATAAAAACACCCCTAGTGTCCTAAAATTTTATTTTTAATGTTTCTAATCACTCTAAATCTTATAAAAAATTAGGTCACCACTTATGTTCCTTGATTTTAAATTACCATCGAATTCCATACGATCAAGCTTAACTTGTTCACACCTTTTTTCCTTGAAAATCCCTGAACAATATTTGTTCTGCACATTTCTCATCCTAATGGAATGCCCAATGTGTTTACTCACTAAACACATTCAAATATTTAAGAGAACTAAATCCAAACCATCTCCAGACAACTGTCGTAAAAAAATGATCTACTTCAGCAATTGATTTCATTTATCCATGAAACCTAAAAAATAAATGACCATACTATGATCTATTTTACCCTCACATGACATCCCAATCCCCAACTTAGGAGAATAATTGTCACACTAAAATGAATCTCCAAGATCAAAGGACCACCCTATGTCTATCATATAACATAATGACTAGAGTGGTTGGAAACCTCTCATCCCAAACGTCAATTTTCAATATCAAAACATCACTTGTTCCCACTTCACAAGAATAGTTTCCATAGAAAAATATGAATTTTAATTCATAATGAGGGACACCACTCTCTAGTGGACAATGGTTCACTCCCCACCATATAGATTACCTTATACCGCTCCTTGAGTGTAACTCCCAAGAAGTTCCTTAGTCAAACTAGTGAAGATATTTAAAAAGAAAAGAAGATAGATATATAGTTGATGCTCTCTAAACATAATCAGAATGATGCCAATATATTGGGAAAGATCTTCTACATTCTAGGAATATATTTATATTATATCAATAGGCATGTATCGCTCTCCCGAGTCATGCTCACATCAAATTGGGATATACTTGCCTTTAACTAACTCTTGACTCTATGTATCCTAACACTATGTGCCCAGGTAAAACCATGGTCCAACCACCTCATGAGACCCAATTTATTATTGATTCCCCCTCTAACATGGAGGGAAATTCCTCACTTTATTACAACTTATAATAAACCATTCCCACAAAATTTCTTTTAAACCATCAGTCCTCAGCTCACACACAACTGCTTGCTGATTTATGATTTAAATGGTACCACATGAAACCGATGTGTACCATTACTATCTCACGCATCATAATATGTGTACTATACCATATCAACCAAGTCAATAACTGAATCATGATATTGTGAGTCATCCATCAAAAGGATAATCTAACTGTGCTACATGACATGTCAATCTCAACAATCCAAAAGATCCCTTGGAACTCCTCTTCAAAATTGGGCACCTCACTTGTTCCATGATTTATTCCACAACCTACCATCACATGGTGTTGTTCCCATTATGAGAATCAACCTTCACTCTAACAACATTGATAACTAAAAAACCATTGGTTAATCAGGGAAAAACACTCGAATGTCATGCCCGTGGGAGCCATTCTCATTATATAAGCACCATAGGTGCTTTATTTGAAACCAAGGAATCATCATACCTATATCAAAAAACACGACCACCTATCACACATTAGTATAAAAATAATCATACAACCAAGATCTATGCCTCAATGTCATCGATAAACCTAGGCTAAACCCTCTTGCAGGTTTCCCTTAATCTAACTAAACATTGACCTATAAGAGTCGAAGTCATAACTAAGGGACTCTAGGTCTCCCAAATAGCCCTAAAAGTCAAGTCTCAAGATGGTTCACTAGGTCCCACCACCTAGACCATAACGATCAGCCTCTCTAAGGCCACATCACAAAGGTCATCATCCACACACCCATCTCATCATGAGACATATAACGCACCTATGAACCCTCTCTTAGGGAGGTAAGGATAACACAACCTACAAGTGTCAAAACCTATCAACATGGTTACAATTATATAGGTTTTCAATTGAATTTATATAGTAAAACACTCTTTAAGTTGAAATTAGAAACCCATTTAATTGAAACTCATTCATAACTACTAACTTAAGGAAAGATTCTAACAACATCACTTGTCAAGAATTAGAATACTAGGGATATGGTACTCAATGAGAATACCTATAAGGTATTTTCTCTAGAGTATCACAATATAAATATAGAAAAGACAAAAATGACACTAACTAGATATTTTCATATATTAATACACCCTTGAGTTCTAGTTCACTATAAATGGTTAGGTTTATATCAACATCGTACAAAGTGACATGACTAGATCACCTCAAATGAAGGTATCAACTACAAAAGTTGACCCACAAGAGTCAAAATCATGATCTCAACATCATATCAATGATCTGTGTCATATCTTAAGAACACAATTCAGTTAAGTAGAATGTCATTCCAATTTATGTGGGAAAACACTGTATAAGTTGTTACTGACACTTTAAATAACCATAATTAAGAAAAAAAACCCATGAGGGGTCTATCACTAGGCACCATGTTCCCTATAGACCTACTAGGGTCACTGTCCTTCTTGTGCATGAGGACTAAGTCACCATCCTCACCATCAAACATCTCACTATAGATCCACATGACCTAACATCAAAAGGACATATATACAAGGAAATCTAATTGAGTAGAATTACTCTAAGAACTTATATTTTTAAAAACCATTTAGGTTGTTAAATACACTTTAAACAATTGGATTATTTCATTAAAAAAAATCAAAAACCACCAGGCCTATAATATGTCAAACAAATGTTCCAAATATAATGCATGAGATGCCTCTTTCCCTTACTGACCAAGAGTCAAATCAATCCCTGACGTCTCGCTAGCGGGTCGAGAGACATAAATATAAATAAATAATAAACTCAACACAGAATGCATGTATCTCAAAGTGAAAATCATATACAACTAGAACATCACATATCCAGAAAAACAATCCCATATGCCTGGAAACTAGGACTTCTCACTGAAATAACTATTCTCGATGCACCAGTCCAATATCCCTCACAGGCTCTGAAACATTACTAATTCTTCTATCTACCATATCCCAAATAGTAAAACAATAGGAAAATAATATTTGATACTGAATGGTAATTTCGTGACCCTAATTCCACTAAATGGGTTCCCCAAGACAGTTCATTACAAGGCCTCAATCACACCTCCCCATATTCCAGAGGCTTATGACTAGTATCAAGGGCCTAGGGTTTGATAGTGAGGAGACTATTATCTCATATCAGAGTAAGAAAATAGCTAAAATAACCAGATATAATCTATAATAGTAAAATATAGAGTGTGTAAGTAAAAAATGTAAATATGTATTTAATAATAAACTGGATGTAGTAAAGGTCCAAACGAGCATGTCATATATACAACACTGATTGACCACTAGGCTGACCACATATATAGGATTAAAAAAAATAGAAATAAAATTACAAGGCTAAACTAGCATCACTGAGCCGAACTACATACCCAAACTCCATGTGCATATCCATGCAATCTTTCCTGATCAGTCTTAGGCCTCAACCCAACTTGTTCCTCCAATCAAGTGAATGTATGGTCTGGTAACTCAGTGAAATGGTGACTTGGACAAGGTGTGAGTAAAAAACTCTTTAGGTAACCACTAATGTGGTCCCATATATAACCATTAAATACAATGTATATATATGTGAGCTAATCATCAAGATAACTATAATAATAATAACCACTAAAAATAAACTAAAAGACCAAATTCATGCCAAAATCATGCTTTTATAAGAAAATGATCATGAAAAAATCTCATCCTAGACAAGATAAAAATGAAATAAAATAAAGGAAACAAATATCATGAGTAAAAATAAATACACAATTGATCCCTAGGCCTGTGATTTCGATCATCTAGACATCCATTGACTAGGTTAATGACTGTATGTCATATCACTCAATCCGTGTATAATCCTATCGATCCTTGGGTCTACAACCCCAATAAATTTTACCTGCTTCATCCATCACATAAAATGTATCTGAGAAAGTTATGTCACCATAGGGGGATACATTTTATAGCACTAGGGTCACTCATAATCACCTCCAATAACTATAATAAAGGATTCCATGAAGTATTTTGAATTCCCATAAATGGACTTTGAGATGGATTCCATACCCCTCAAGCTATGTACATCTAGTTTGATTACTGAATCCTAGGTACCGACCTATAAGTAAATCATGAAACTGAGACTTGAATTATCCATTAGGGGATGAGCCTTAGGTGAACTGTAAGGAATTGTCTATGGATCCAAGTACAAGCATGACATCCATTCAATAAATGGATCAACAACCCACTCTTAGAAAAGTCCAACGAGTTTCATAATGGTGCGTCCACCCAAACATAGGGAGAATCCTAGGCATCACTCAAATAGAGCATAATCATTCTTGATTATATATAAATAAGGGTGTGGATCTCTATTTAGAACCATTCACAATGAATTATGTGGAGAACCACATCTAAAATCCAATCATGTTAGGATCAAAATCCAAATTCTAGGAAGTATGTTGAGAATCCTAATAATATAAATCAATAAGTCTTAGAATCTAGATCTCAGGAAGCATCTCTAGGCATCTTAATAATATCAATCAATAAGTATTAGAATAAAAATCCTAAGAAACACCTATGGGAATCCCATTAATATCAATCAATAAGGTTTAAAAGTTGGATCCTAGGAAGCACCTTTGGGAATCCTATTAATATCAACCAATAAGGCTCAAAAGTTGGATCCTAGGAAGTACCGATGGGCATATCTATTTTATGACACATCTTTTCTGGCTCAAAATCCAAAAACTAGGAATTACCTCTAGTAGGGAAATCCCTACCATATACCACATTGTGTTAGGCTCATCGGAAAAAAAACTAGGAAGTGCCTATTATAATAATAGCTAAATCAATAGTAACCATGTGAATGAATAACTAAAAGGGTGAGGATGGATGAATGACTAAACCCGCCACTTCTACCATAGCCCTTTAGGATTACAAGTTTTGTACAGGTTATAAGGTGACACCCAGTACCATCTCTACCCAAACCTATGATACAATGGGTCAGGTTTGGTCAACCATTGGGACACCCACTAGGTTCCTTAAGTCAAAACAGTAGAGAAGCATCTTACCCAAGATCCTTGGGGTTCACATGTAAATTAAGGCATACCTATTAGGATCCTCTAAGTAAACACATAATTAAGGACATACGTCTTGAAATACTCACATGCAATAGGAAAGTGTAGGTATCCTACATGGGATCCTCTTGGTCAAATCATAAGAGGAGGAATCCCACAGGGGATCCTCGATCTCAGTCACAATCCCAGGTCAAGATATGAAGACAGTGCACAGGTGTTGTTAGTTACCCCTAACATTTATCCATTTTAACTAACCAAACCAATTTAATTAAAGGATCATTATAATAATTCTAAGTATGGGGTGTTAACCTCAGGGGAAAACCCAAGCATATACATAATAACCTAAACATGAATAATGACATAGGGTAGGTACTACATACCACCTACCTCCATTTACTCTCAAAGGGTTAGTAGCATCTACCAAGGCCTGTTCAATCCCATTAGAGGCATACATGGTCCTATCTCCCAAAAAAACCATTAGAAGTTAATTAATTATAATTACATTATAATTAAATATTAAAGTTAAAATATATATATACAATTTAACAAATTTAATTACAAAGGTATACATCTCAAAACCTCACTTGCCAATCTCATCAAACCAAAACTACAACCTATCACTCGCCAAAAACTGATGTCACATAAACAACCTTGAATCAATCAGAATCCTTAAGAAAAGATGTTAATAAAAATCCCCAACAACTAACTTAACCTTTAAATCTTTGTAAAATTACCAAGAAATAATACATCGATGAAACGAAATGTGGTGAAGTGAATATGGACCCTTAGGTAACCCTATTCCTAGGAAGAGTGAAAACCCAAACATCAGTATATGACTCCACAATGATCCGATTGGATTGGGAATAAAAACCATTACCAGATAAACTAAGAGTTAGAGGAAGCTGAAGAAAAAAACCGTGAAGGATAATAGAGTTGAAGTCTTACCTCTAGGATTCCAACTCATCTAAGGGAATTTCATTCGGACCAAGAACAAATCCCATGGAGGAAGGGAGAAGGAGACTCACACATGTGGGGGAGCTTTTAGGTGAAATGAGGGGTAAACCCTATTAAGGTTCAAAGAAGAAAAATGTCAATTTTTCCATTTTAATGAAGAACATGGTTAGGCTAAATGGTCTGCAAAACTATGTGCCAAACATGCCGTACTACTATTCTAATACACCTACACCACACACGATTGCAGAACACAATTAGTCAAACTGTGTGACAACTATGAGACATGTTTATAAAAATTGGTAGACCCCCCCACAGTTTCCCCTAGACTACCATACAGTTTCTCAAAACATGAACCTATAAAAAATAGTCTTCATGGTTAGGGAAAACAATTATCATATACAATATTCCAACAGTTCTCCATGATCCACACCTTTCCAAAACTCCAGTTTTGGGTCCCAAACCACCGAGATGATCCCAAAACCTCCGACCTAACTTCCAAGACTTATGAAACATTTAAAAAAATTATTTAGTGGAATAACAACCTCTATAATTCTATTATAACTCTTTGATAAATATTTTACCAATTTGGAAATTTAAATTTCAAATTCCTTCAAAAAAAATTTAAATCAACAAACCACATGATGTTACAAATATCTAGACTAAATATATACCTTATAGAATTATAGTGCTCCACATAATTGATTTAATAAGTCATAAATATATGGTATATGGTACTTGTTCTTTATTGTAATCTTTTTGAGATCACAATAATCAATAAAGAGACGCATTGAACCATCCCTCTTCTTGATGAAGAGGACTGGTACACCCCATGGTGAAGAACTTGGAGGTATAAACCCTTCATCTAGATTATCATTTAATTGTTTCTTCAAATCATCAAGTTAAACAATGGAAATTCTCTATGGATTATTGGATATTGAAAAATCTCTGAGCATGATATTGATCGATAACTCAACCTCATAGTTAGGAGGAATACCAGAAAATTATTCAGGAAACACATTAATGAATTACCTTATAATGGTAATTCCATAAAGTATGATATTTTATTTAGTATCAATCATTTTAGATAGATATTATTTCTCATAATGAAATAATATCCATGATTTATATGTTGATACCATAGAAGATTCCTCCTCCTCCTTGCACTTTTATAGAATCAAAGGGAGATTTTCAATATCGAGGGTTATTTCATTCTCACACCAATTTATATTGGATTTATACAATGAAATCCAATCCATGACCACAATTTCATAGAATTATACTAAAGATATTATCACAAGGTTTTTTGGGAAATTATACCCAAAAACATGGATAGTGGATGAGTTATATGCTTGGGAGTCAACAACTAAACCATTTTCATCTTCACTGATAACATAACTTCCATGTTTTTCAGTGGTATTTGAATAATTATGATAAACTTATGTGATATGAAAGAATTCATAGAACCAAAATAAAAAAATCACACCCACTATTCTTGAATTAATAACTATCATACATGTAACCACTTTCATTGTTGGGATCCACCTCAACAGTTGTGATTGTATAATCCCACCCTTACTCTCTAGTCCTTGGAGGTTGTTTTCATTAGTTATCCTTGAAAAACCTTGGCTTAGGTCATTGATTTACATAGTTTAATTGTTACTTGAAATTGAAACATTGGATAATAGGCCAAGGGTTGACCAAAGCATTTATTTCTTCCATCACATTGGGGGGTTTCTCCCACCAACAATTTCTAGCTAAGATCCCTTCATTCCCACACATAAAGCATTTCCTTATCCCCTTTAGGAAATTTTTGGGATGCTTGTTCCCACAATTTTTATAAGTGGGGTGTTATAATTTCTTTACCCCATGATTTTTCTCCATAATATTGCCATAACTAAATCCCATTATCTATTTCTTATCTTCAGACTCATGATACCCTTGAGGTTCACTAATCTACATATCGATTTTGAGATCACATCAGACAATTTCCTCAAAGCTATTAAATTCCTGAATGGATAAGTTCATTCATAGACTTATATTTATACCAAAAAAGAAGTGGTAAAATTTACTTTTAGGGGAAATAAAAAACCCATAGACCTATTGTAAAAGTCTTGTGAAGTTTCCCTTGTATGCACCAATGGATTTACCATCCTTTTTCTTGAGGCTAAGGAATTCCCTCACCATTTTCAATCATATAGTGAGAGGTAAATATTTGTAGATTTTTTTTCAGAATTAATTCTACTCCATCGCTTTGATCTCCTCCTCAGGCTTTGTATTTTTGACTAACACTCACCAATTACCATATTCGCCCTCTATATAATAAATAGCTAGTATGAACTTCTCTTGCTCATAGAATTGAAGGGTGGAGAATATATTTTCAATGAATTTGATTCATTTATTCACAATTAAGGGATCATATGATCCAATAAAATTTAGATAACTTTTTCTCATAAAGGTATTAATTGTAGATTTCACTTTCTCAGGGAGATTTATACATTCCTCCTGATCTGGGTTTCTATTCAAAAACTATGTTAATTGAGAAATTATTTTCATGAAGTTCAAGATTCCAGCTCCCATTGCATTGGGCATATTTTTTGGGAAGTTATCACATTTCCCCTTACATTGGTTATTGACTCAGTTCCTACTTTTTACAACCATTGAATAGAATAAAGAGAAAACTAGGGATGGATATTTTTAAACTATTAAACACATAAATGGGAAACCATGAACATTAAATAAATAACTCATAAATGATAAATATTCTTTAACCTACAAATTTATAGGTCGTAATCTAAGTTATCTATGATTTATTGTCTAATATAAAATATTATGGGAATTTTGTTCCTTACATAATGATTCATAAAGGGATTGTTAATTTACCAAATCATATCCCCTGGGAGTGCCAAGATAGGTGTGTTGCAAGGCCCCTTTTCATGCACCAGGTGATGACTGAGTCTAGATCAATGTGATTTTTTCGAGGTTATTACCCCTAGGTATAATTGTTCTAGATCCACATCCAGTTGTAGTATCTATATATGGATGCATTATATTGGATACCAATTACTCCATAATTTATCAAAATTTATATGTTTTTTACCTATGTTTAATCTTATACTTATGTCTATCACTATATTTTTCTAATCCTAATCTGAAAAAATAACTAGGCTTTACTATGATACCAACTATGACAACAAATATATTTAATAAACCTTAATTCATAATTTATTACATAAAGGCAAAAATAATAAAATCTCAGAAGATTGTGAAACCTATTTTATTTTTTAAATTAGGTACATAACATTTAAACTTATAATAGAAATACAGAAAACATTATTTAGAACTTCCTTAACATTCTCCTAAAACTTCATCGTTCTTCTAAAACTACACAGGATAACTTTGGGACATACATAAGAAATGGGTGAGTTATAAATCTTATAAAGGGAGTAAAAAAGGACAAACATAAGGTTAAGTAGTAAATGTGATCCATGAGGAATATCAAGGTAACACAAAAGGGGTGATAATCATAATCTTGAACAATGAATTGTGATATAACATGATAACATAAAGACAACACAAAAATGTGACAACAACATAAAACATAACATCATAACCATAAGTCAAGGATAAACACCAAGACATAATAACATAGTGTGATTAGAATAACCTCTAATTCACTATACATGGAATTTCATGAGATAAAAAAATTACCCAATGCATTGGAGGGTTATATAATTATGAGACCACTTATCACTTTCATATCATGTACAAGCATAAGTGTGCCACATAGATCATAAAATATAAGGATGAATTTCATCACTTTTAACCCAAATATTAAGGAGTTTGGGTTAAATACATGAAAATAACTAATAAAAAAATGATAATTACAACTAGGTGAATACCTTTGAGTGGAAATGGGTATGAGTACTCACTAAAAAATGTTTGGAAAGAAAACTCGTAGGATGATTTCGATAGCACAATAGGGGTACCTAAAGAATCATGGAAGGATTAAATGAGAGTAAAATGAGTTTATAATCACTTTTATATTATAAATAAAGTAATAGGGATGTGTGAAAACATATCACAACATTAAAAATTGGTAAACAAAAGGCATAATTTAAAGAGGGTGCTTGAATAAAGAAGAGAATGAGTGAATACCTTACCCTGAGAGGACACTTATAAAATCTTGGGAGGAGATTATTAAAAGTTTAAGTGAACCTTAGGAGGACTATATAGAGGTAAATTCATAGAAATTTAAATCTATAAGGGTTTTGAGTGAAGTGGAATTAGATTTTGTGTGGGTTTATGTAGAAAAAGAGAGGAGGGTTCTCTATTAATTTCCAAACATAGGTTTTGGACACTATATGATTAAGTAATCAAAACAAAAATCCTTCCCATGTGGTTTGACTATGGTTTCAAACAAATATGATTGGTTTTAATTATTTTATTAGGAAATGAACTGTATAAATTAAAATAATACTCTAAGTGATGTAGAAGTGAGCCTTATTTATAAAGAATTGATTTTAAAACCTTAAAATACAATATATGTTTTGGAGGATTGATTAAGGGTTTATAAAATTATAAAATAACCTTAAAACAAATTATTTTAAAGGTAAAACATAATTTTGGTTTTGGATACTCTTTATAGTATTTATTTCATAACTTTGGGGCTTTTATTATGTCATAATACACACAGTATATTTATACCGTATTTAATTTTGACCCAAAAATTTGATTATCTTTGAAAATTATGAAAAAATCACCATTGGATAATTTCAATGGTTTTATTTCAAAAATAATATTTATTTTATCCAAACAATTCTCTAAGTATGTGAATTTACACTTTAAAATAAAAAATCAATATTTATTGAAATATATTGGTTTTTAGAAAATAACGATTTTCTAAACTTGATAAAAATTATATTTGACTACATAAAATTATATTATCATTTATATTTAACAAATATTATTTAATAATAATACTTTTATTAAATTATTATTTATTTTAAAAATTATTTAATTCATCAAAAAGAGTGTCCCAATTGAAACCATATATTTCCCAAAAATAAAATTTGTGTTTCATCACATCGAAATCTAATTTTTACCAAACTCATTATATTATCATTTAAAAATTAATAATAAATAGGGATAAATATAATAATTTTTTTAAAAAAATAAAATTATAAAGATTTAGGATTTTAGGGTCTAGATATATAATATCTTATTACACCAGCATATTCCTTAAGGGTAAGGTGTGTGATGGTTGTATTTTCTTAGGGTGGTTCAGTGAAAATAGTTTGGGTCATGATCTTGATGAGATTAAAATTCTCATAAAAACAATCTCACTCATGATTTAATTGTTGAATCTCATCATGGGTTTGGTCAAGGGATAAGTCTAGCGATGCTATATCCCTTAGAAGCTCTGATAAATGGGATTCATAGGGTACGATCTAACTAGTAAATGTCATTTCCTCTTTTTCCTTTGTCAATTGGATTTATCATAATCCTTAATATATATTAATAATAATGATCACTGTACAATGACTATAATATTAATTGTTATTATGGTTAATAGTTTTTTAAATTTGATAGACCATATAACAATCCCAAGTAGGGGATGTGTTTTCTATAACTACATTACTTAATAATGAATTTATTAATTCAAAAATAGAATTTCATTTATAAAAGTTTGGGTCATTATAGGGGGTAGGCTATGACCTGTAGTCCTGAGGAGGTGAGTTTCAATGGTTCTTCCTTTTTTGGGGTCTCTATTCCATTGAGCATGGTTTCAATGTTGCCTTATTATTTGGAATTAGAATTATATGGTGTATTAGATCCTTTATAACACAATAATTATTCTAATTTGTAGGATATGCAGCATGGACCACCCCATATTTTTCAAGACATGAATTTTACTAGGTGTGTTATGGTGTTTTCTCTTCCTTAAAGCTATGAATTTATTCCGTACCAACCCCTTTGAGCCATGGTATAAGATGTTTTACCATGGTATTTTAATTTCTAGTTTTCCTATAAATCCACAAACCCCCTTAAACCTAATCATTATCCCACCTTACCCCTTGATTATTGAGTGATCTAGATGCATCTCTAGAAGGTCTTTCTACCCCCTTTCACCATCTTTCAACTCTAGCCTTTGGATATTGATCCTTAGTGATACTAGGTGAGTTCTATTCACTTATATCCTTATTTTTATTATCGTTATTCATTAATAGAGGGTTTTTGGAAAGATAATGTCTAATTTTAGTGATTATTTGGTTGGAAAATTATTTTTAATGGTGTGTTCTAGGCTGTTGACCCTTCCTTGGCATGATTCTAGTTCATGAGAATCTTCTATTTACTTCTAAATTGCGTAGAATGTTAGGAAATGATGATTTAAGTAGGGAATTTGTTATTTTTATCTTATTTAAAGTGAAAGTGTAGGATTATCATGATTTAATCCTTTGGATGATGGTGTAATTAATGTAATAAATATAAGAACATTGAATTTAAGAGATGAATGGAGTTCTAGTTTGGGTTTATAACAGATTTTAGTTTTTAAATGTTAATGCATCATGTTTTTATAAGATAGTGTTCTATATTTTTGTTATAGATGTTTTTGTGCTTAACATGGTTATTTTGATGAAAATTTGATAAAAAATTTAAATCCAAATTATTTTTAATGATGCAGTTAAATAAAAAGTCATGTTAATTTGATATCTGTTCTTTTCTATTTTTGATGGAAATTGAATGTAATGTTAAGTGATTAATTGTGTTATTCAGAGCTATTGATTATTGATAAGTTATAGATATCATGTTTCTAAAAACCTATTCATAATGAACTAGTTAATTCAAGATTATAATTAAAATGTTTTCTTTTAAAGATAAATTATTTAGGGATATGTGAGCTCATTTTGGTTGTGGAAAGACTGTATGACTTAATTATATGGGCTTGGTGCCTTTTCCTATGTGAGGAAAGCACTTTTGAAAAGTATGTGTGCTCTAGGATTTTTTTCAATCCCTGTTGTGATTTCTTGATAACCTTATGTGGTTGGTTTTACTTGATGAGAAATGGGATGGGAGCCTGATCCATGATGATTTTTTATTCCTATGATGGAGAGATAGTTGATGTTGTGCGCAATGGCGTGGGACACCAGAGTAGTTGAGATGAGTTCTGAGTATAGATTTATCATTGATGTTCTTCTTTCTTGATACTTGATGGATGGCGTGTAGGATAGATGTTGTTATTTTGGTTTACCACTACTTGACTTAGTTTGAATCTCTTCACAATATGTGGAGTTCTAATGTGGTAGCTTAGGTGAAGCCTTAGAGTATTCAGATAATTTATGAATGGTAATTAATAAACAATTAACCCATGGGATGGGGAGTTGTTGATTGAAATAATGTTAAATGTTTAATATTATATTAATAGTGATGTTATAATTGAGAGTATAAGAAAAAGAAATTAAAAGTGTCATCATCACTTAACTTAAGAAGATTAAGATATTTATCTTGTAATAATATTATTTAATATATAATTAATTAGTTAACAAAATATCATATTATTGTGTGATTTTTTATACCCTAGACCTTAGTAGTGGAAGACAAGGGTCCAATGCAACAATAACGGTAGATGATTATAAGGCTAGGTTTTCCCTTAGTATGGTTTGTGCATTATATTACTCATATTATATCTAATTTCATATGCTACCTTATCCTCTTTGGTTAGGAAATCAACACCCAAATGTTTTGGGGGGGGGGGTGTTCTCCAACATCAAGGATGATGAGGAAACATACGACTGACTTCTCCCTCTTCCCCACTCTCCCTTTAGATGTAGATATGAGTAGAAATATACCAAGCTATAATAGCTTATGGTTCAGGGTGTTTTTCTACCAAAGTTAAGATGGATCACTATTTACCACACATTTATGTGCAGACTATAATGGATTAAGGTATAGTATACACTTTTATCTGGTTATGGTGGCTCTAGTTTACATTGGGAATATATGTGTGGGCTATGATGGATTGAGGTATAATGAATTTACATAGGTTGTAGTGGATTCCATACATACACTTGGTTATGGATGGGATGATGTTGATGATGAGATGGATTTTTGGATTGATTTCAGCACAAGATCTTGGGCCCTATGTATGACTTGAGTAAGTTGGTACAAGACCCGAGTCACATAAATAATGAATTAATTATGGAAGGGATGAGCACAAGATGCATGAAATTGGGGAATGAGAGTGAAAAATTAGTAGAGAAGTGGAATAGGGGTACCTTATTATATATATATATATGATTTAAATATAGATTGGTTTAATTATATGAATTATTTGGTGAGTGAGTCATGATGAGGATGAAAAACTAGTATCACCTAATTAGGTGATGAGTTAGTTTCATTTTGTTTATTCACTGGGATTTAGTATATTTATTTCACATTTTTAAGAGAGGTTTTAGGGAGGATCCTATTGAGTATACATGTCATTCTCACCCAATATATATATATATAAACAATTTTACATGTTAATAGGAATAGGCTGGTGATCAGGTTGGACATTATAAGCTCATAGGAGTCGTTGATATTCTATCAAGAGTTGCCATATTTCATTATTGCTTCCTAGTCTTACTTTTGGTACTTGTAGTTTTCCTTTCAGTTTATTTATGACATTACATTTACTAAGATTTATTCTAGTTTATTCATGGTTTTGATTGGAAGTTTATCTTTATTATTTATTATTCCTTAATATTTATAGTGGTTAAGGCCTCCCATATGCGTGATTTATATACCATTGGTGTTAGTATCCATCCCATGGCTATTGGAGGTGATTTTCAGACATCATTATATCTCTTTCTTTATTTCTGGCCCATTTAAAGTACCTTTGGGGGGAGGAGGTTGTGATAGAGTTTTATCAGAGGTGATGGTTGAGAGATAGAATGGAGTTTAGAGTTAGGTACTGATGATAATGCATGGGTTGGTAGGGAAAAAGTATCTACTGATCTTAATACAAATTGTAAATAAGGGAGTCTGGCTAGGATATGGGATTTTATGGTCACCTATGATCCGATACAAGGAAATTCAATTTTTCTAAACATGTTAAGTGGATTGATTCTGATTTTAGGGTATAGAACTTGTAGAGGATCACACATCATGGATGTTCTGTGCTTGTGATTGAATTTGGGAAGACAATGTGAAATAAGTTAAAATTAAATAAGATAATTAATCAACCATAAAATATCGTTTTGTCCCAAGTTTAGGAGAACTAATGTTTTTTATTTTTTAGACATGGAACCAGGTTTTGAATTCGCATTAGTTTTGTGTAGAATATGTTCAATAGTATGTTCCAACAGATTGCCGCAGAGTGGAGGTTGATGACGATGAAATTTGGAGGAAGAAACTTCAATATTTCTAATACTAGGGTTTGTAGAGGTAGAAAGGATTCATTTCAAATTAGGAGATAGAGGATTGGATGGAGTCGGTGGATATAGCATTTAGTTTGATCCATTTTTGGAAGGAGCACTGATTTTCTTTAGCTGTGACGATTTCACATGGTTCAACTCGAAAGTGGTGACTTTTTTTGTTAGAGATCACGAGGAGTTTGTTGTTTGATGGGAAAATTTTAGGGATTTGTTTCAGGCTGAATTTATTTCTTTGAACACTAAGAAATCTTTCCAATAGGAGACCCTTACTCTTCAATAGGGGAGTTCCAATGTTTGAGAGTTTATTATCCACTACAAGAACCTTCCATGATATGATTCAGGCCTTTTTTCCAGATGATAAGGCTAGAGAGTGGCATTTTGAAGATGCTTTGTATCTAGAGATCTAGTTCCATGTCACTCTATTTATATTGAAGTCATATACCGAGGTATTGGAAAAGGCATAAGTCATTGATAGGATGATGGTTAGGATCAGACTGCCATAGGATTAGAGTTGTAAATACCCTTCATGGCGAATAGCTACGAGCGAGAGTTCTTATTTTCTTGGTCATAAGAAGTTTTTGTTAGTAAGGAGCATATTTTATCCCTTTTAAACCCACCCCACTGATTCTTGTAGTTATTAGAACATTTCTAGTGAGTTTATCATGGTTTTATTTTCTTTTGGTGGTTGAGGTCATCATAAGTTAGAGTGCCCAATGTTCCCTAGCAGTCAGCGTGTGGATGGTTTCCCATTTCAAGCTCATCCTTTATAGTATTTTCAGCCAAGGCAACAATATTAGTTGGGTGTTCCATCTATTTAGTATCATAGAGTGGATGGATTAGGTAAAGTATATCCCCATGATATCCCTCTTCCTCAAGTACAATTGACCAAGCATGTCCATGGAGGTTGTCACCATCAGGGCTAAAGAATCTTTGGAGAAGGATGTGCTTAGATGCATGATTTAGCATTTCCATCACGATGAGCCTGATGTTGCATGAGGTACTATCTACCTATCTTCTAATTGTTTTTATGCCTTTTTTGATTCTAGAGATACTAAATTCTTAATTTTTCCTACTATAGTCCATGCTTTGGGACTTGAGTTGTAGAGGCTTCTAGTTCCCTTAATGTTTACTACACCAGTTGGAGGTTGAGCTAGCCTATTTGATGTGTGCATAGACTATGAATTGGTTCTAGGGAAATACTACTCTTGGGGATATTTATTATGTTTTTATATATAACTATATGACATCATCCTTCATATGGATTGGATGAATTCGATGCAACCTACACTGGATTGCTTCAGTCGATGTATTATATTCTATGACACTAATGAAGATCGGACACTATTTTTTGGTGAGAGAGACCCTTAGATAAATAAATGAAAATTTTAGACTCTATATTTAGTATTGGATGAGTTAGTTCTGATTTATGTGTCATGGGATGTTCACCTCACTCTCTTGTTCTTCCTTTCTTTTTTGGAATAAAAATAAAGTTATGATAATGAAGAGGTTGTGACACTAGCCCCATAGTGAAAGATCAAGTTTGGGATAAAGATAAAGCCAGATGTTTCTCAGATATTGATTTATCCATATCAGATAGACACCTATGATTTATAGGAGTTGTGAATGCAGGTTTATGATCTCTTGTAGAGAGGATTCATTTGGCCCAATGTGTCACCTTGAGGAGTAATAGTTTTTTTTTTGAAGAAGATAGATGAAAATTTGTAGTTTTGTGTTGATTAGCGTCATTTGATTTAGGTGATGGTTAAGAACCACTATCTCCTTACATAGATTTATGATTTGTTAAATTAGTTGAAGGAAGAAATATGGTTCTTGAAGATTTACTTGTAATCTATGTATCATCAAATATTGGTAAAGGATGAGGACATCCTGAAGACTACTTTCTGATGTTGTTATGGGTATTACAAGTTTATTGTGATATTTTTCAATTTAATGAACACTCTAGACATGTTCATGGGGTTTATTAATTCCATGTTACATGAATTTTAGGACTAATTAATGATTTTTATCAATTCAATCCTTATGTTTTCAACATTAGATAAGAAGCACCCAAAGAATTGTGGGTTGTTTTGGGAGTTCTTTGGTTACATTAGTTTTTTGGTAAACTATCATAGTGTGAGTTCTGGGATCATGAGGTACATTTATTAGGGTATTAAATATCTCAACTTGGATTAGTTTTTGATCCTTAAATGATTGAGGTGGTTTTATTTTGGGTATCCCCCAAGAATGTTGCAAAGGTTCAGAGTTTGTTGGTTTAGTTGGTTATTATATGAGAGTTTTACTTGATATCTCTCAGATTGTGACTCCCATGTAAAAATTTACTAAAAAGGATCAAGAGTTCATGTTTATTGACCAGTTTCGTGATTCCTTCGAGTGTTTGAAGGAGAATATGATTAGTGCTATGATTATTTATCTTCTAAAGGATGGAATCACGTTTGAGGTTTACTGTGACACTTAACATCTAGGTTTTGGCCATGTGTTGATGATGTAGGGAATAGTTCTCTCTTATGGGTCTTGGAAGCTATGAACTCATGAATATAACTATTCCACCCAAGATATTGAGCTTTCAATGGTGGTGTTCAATATGAGGTTGTGAGGACATTACATTATCAGTGAACATTTTATGGTCTTCATAGATCACCAAACCTCAAAGTTTATATTCTACCAACACAAAATGAATTTATGGTAGTGATGGTGGCTGAAATTTTTATAGGAATATGACTTCAAGGTTTCATTAACACATAGTAAATAGAATTTTATGGTAGATGTCTTGAGGATAAAGTCACATGGTGGTGCTATGAGTGATTCTGAGGACTCTTGGAGAGCGATAAAAGAATTAACAACACTGCACCTTTGTATGAGAGTATTTTTTGTAAGAGTCTATATTTACTAGATGATAGTGAACTCATCCTTAGTGTAGAAAGTGGAGGAGTCCTAACTGGGGGATTCCGAGGTATAAGTTTTACATGATTGGGTTATTTTTGGTGATGCTCCTGAGGGATGGTTTGAGGATGGACAACATTGGGTGCTCTTAAAGGGAAATATTTTTGTTCCTTAAACAATGTGTGAGGTGATTTTATATGAGGTTCTCCCTTAAAGTACATATCATAATGATAAATATGCATCATAATTTGAGGAAATAGTTTTAGTGGTGTGCTTCAAAGTGCTCAGTTGCAGATTTTGTCACTCAGTGTTTGGTCTGCTAGAGGTGAAGGCTGAGCACCATGTTTTTGAAGGTTTTTTTAGCCTCTTAATGTTCCCCAATGGAAATGAGAGGACATTTAAGTAGAATTTTTCATTAGTTTACCCAAAACTCAAGTTAGTTATGATGCTATATAGGTGATTGTGGACCTTTTCACTATTAAAAAACTGGCCTTTAACAGTGCTGTTATTTATCAGCGCTAGAAGAAAAAACTGATAAATGGAAAAGATATTAGTGCTAAAGAAAGTGCTGATACAATTAACCATTTATCAGCACATTTATTTTAGCGCTGATAAAGAAAACCTTTATCAGCGCATTATTTTTAGCGCTGATAAAGAGTATCCTTTATCAACACTTTATTTTTAGAACTGATAAAGGGTATCCTTTATTAATGATTTAATTTTATCATTAATAAAGAGAATATTTTATCCGTGCTTAAGTTTTAGCACTAATAAAGGGTACATTTATTCAGCACTTTATGTTTTGGTTTGATAAATATTTCTTTCGTCAACGCATTTTTAACACTGATAAAATGAAATAATTAAATAAATAAAAAATAAAAAGCGTTTTTATTGAAAATTTTATTAATTAAATTATTAATAAAAATGAATTGATTGATTATGCATTATAAAATATTAAACATTTTATTAATTAGATAATTATGATAATTAATTTTATTAAATTGTATATATTAAATATATATCTATAAATTAATGTATATAAATATGATATATATATTGAAAAATATTTATGTGTTTTACATTAAATAGTCATATATTTATTGAATAATGGTATATAACTAAAAATTAATATGAATTAAAAAATATTGATTAATTTCATAATATTCGACATATAATTGAATTTCGTTTGATTTTTCAATTTCATATAGATCAAATATGTGTTATATTGATTTCACATATATGTAATTAATGAATTTTTATATACAATATGTACACATACAAAACTAATCAATTTTTTTAATATTGTTAAAGTGTGCCTATATTCTTAATTTATTCAATTTTACTCATTTTCAACATATATACACTCAAAATTAGATATTTATTAATAATGTTAAAAATATATTTGTAAAAAATATTTATAAATAAATATATTTATAAAAAAATATATTTATAAATGTATAATCACTATATTTATACAATTACATATTTCTGATTATAAATAAATAAATATTTTTTTTAAAATTATTTATATGATTATAAATAAATAATTATGTATATATAAATAATTATTAAATTTATAATAAATTTACTTAAATAATATATATATTTAATGTATTTATATTTATATATATTTATTAAATATATATGTATAATTATATAAATATATATACTGATATAAATAATAGTTTTTAAAAATATTTCTATAATTATAAATAAATATATTTGAAAAGAAATATATTTAATATATTGATATTTATATATATTTATTAAGTATTTATAAATTTTTACAATTTTTTAGTATAATTTATAATTATAAATCCTTTAAGAGCGCTTCAGTAATAAATGATGATAAAAGAATATTTATTAGTTCTTTTTCTGTGCTGACAAAGATTAGGATTTATCAGCGCTCAATAAAGCATTGATAAAATAAAAATTTATCAATGTTCTAATTTTAGATTTAATATCAGCAATTTTTTAGTGCTGATAAAGATAGGTCTTTATGAGCACTAAAAAAGTGCTGATAAATAGTCCCTTTATCAGAACTTACATTATAGGTGCTGATAAAAGGTCTATATTTCAGTGCTTATTTGTAAGTGCTAATAAAGTGTACCGATCTATTTTAATAACCCTAAAAATTTGTGAACTTGTCACGATATAGAGCTTTCTATAGAAGCCACCTGCTGTCGGTGCTCCTCATTGAATCGAAGGTTGAGTCACACCACTCGACTGCCTCTGAACATCTCATCTGACATTCGAAGAGGGTCTCTGATTTTCTTTAACCTAGAGAATTAGGCCTTCTGACTTTATTTGTGTGTTTTTTTCGTTTTTAATTTCTTCATCTATGATTTATTTATGATCTATTGTTTATGATCCATTGTTTACGATTTTGTTTGTGATTCATTGTTTAGGGAATGATTTGTGGTCTGTTGTTTTTATTGAATACCGATGTATGATTGGGTGTTTATTCCAACTCATCAATTAAATCTTGATGAAAAATAGGACACTAATTTTTGTTGTTATGATGTATCTTATTGCACTCATGCACATGGAATTTTAGATATAGAAAGACATCTTATTCATTACTTGCAATTAGTGTTCTCCTGTCAGCAAATCATATGGAGGGTTTAATATATCTGTCCATATCATGCATGCCACTAGTTTTTTTATTCGTTTGCATTGTTCTAATAGTACCTGTATCCAATGATAATTCTGTTTGTTGATCAGGGTGGAGGACAGATAAAGGGTGCTTTTGCTGTGTGAACCCACTACTAATCTTCTATGTATATCTGTAAGAAGGTAAAGATCAAGCTTTGTATCAAATTTTTTTTCTGCATGATGTCTTATTATCCTCTTTTGATGCTTCCTTCACTTTTCATCTTCTCATGTTTTTTATTTAAACTCATTACTAGTTCAAGAAAATTGCACCTCATACATCCTCTTTCCATTATTCTTTAATAATTTTAGGGGGTGTGGTTGGGAAACCAACTCATGCTCAATCTTTCTCAAAAAAATTCACTACTTTCAATCATCATTTATAACTTCATAGTATGTATTAACAATAATTTTCATCTTTTGATGCAATTTTCATCTTTGGGACCTCTTATTGAAACCTCTTTCAGACTAGTGATCTTCTCTAACCATCCCATGAAATATATTTCTCAAAGGAATATACTTTTCATTGAGTTTATGTTGTTTTTCTACTTATATTCTATTTAAATGTCACCTGATACATCCAGTAGAGACACAATTAACATGGAAATAATTATTTTAATAATATACATAACTTCATTAGTATAATTGGTAACTTTATTTTATAAATATTCTTTTAACTTCACAATAGTGAATATGTTCTAAATAATTTAGGGAAAACTACAAAAATACCCATGTAATCCAAAATAAAATCACAGGTATTTTTACTTTCCAATATAGATCATCTGGTTGTCCTTACTTTTCATACGGGTCATCTTGAGTGTATTTAAAACATATCCTCTATTTTAACTTTTATTGAGAACTTCTAAATCTTTATTTATGAACCCAATAGGTTGGATATGGACCAAAAATGGATGCATGCTAATCATTTTACAAACAGATATGAAGATGGAGTTAAATAGTTCATTAAGTTTGCAAAAGAGCATGCAAATGACCCTTCTAAAACCCTATGTATGTGTTTATGTTGTTTTTATTCAAGGAAAATTAGTCCGGAAGATTTGGAAGAACATTTTATTTGTCACAGAATAGGTCAAATATAAAAATGTTTGACTAAACATGGGAAAAAAATGAATGTGTACATCAATTGGGATGATACAATAGTTTATGAATCATTTGATATGAATACCTTTGTAAAAGATAATGGAGATCACATTGAAGAAATGACAATGGAAATTGAATATGACCTTCATGATTGTACAAAGTTTTTTAAGGAGTTAAATATTTATTCCAAGAAACCAATTTATACTATTTTTACTAAATACACAACATTGTTAGCTATATTGAAGTTGTATAATACGAAAGCCGACAACAGATGGAGTGACACCAACTTTACAGAACTACTTGGTCTTCTAAAAGATATGATACCGGAAGAAAATGAACTACCATGCATAACATATCACACTAAACTAATGTTACATTCAATGGGAATGATCTCTAAAAAATACATGCTTTTCTAAATTATTTCATATTGTTTTTCAAGGACCATGAATCACTCATGAAATGACCTAAGTGTGGTGTGAATCGATACAAGAAAAATGAATCAAGTCCTTTGAAATATGTATGGTACTTTCCTATTATTCCATAGTTTAGAATACTATATGGATATTAGGAAACTTCAAGACAATTAACATGTCATGAATATACAATAATTAAATATGGGAAGCTACGTCATCCAACATATTCTCCTTAGTGGAAGAAAATTGATTACAAGTTTCTTGAATTTGGAGATGATCCGAGAAACTTTCATCTTCAGTTATCTACAGATAGAATAAATCCTTTTGGTGCAAAGAATAGTACTCATAGTACATGGTCTACCATGTTGATAAATTATAACTTTCCACCATGGTTATTCATGAATCACAAATACATTATGTTGCCTCTACTTATATCTGTACCATAACAACCCAGTAATGATATTGATGTCTATTTGGATCCATTAATCAAAGAGCTGAAATTGATGTGGGATACATGTGTTATAATGTATGATTCTCATAAAAGTGAAGAATTCACATTGAGGGCCATGTTTTACAGAATTATAAATGAATTCACCGCTTATAGAAATTTATCAGGCTATAAAATTAATGGTATGTTGTGGTGTCCTAATTGTGAAAAATGAACATAATCAGTTCAGTTGAAACATTCCTCAATGACTGTGTTTTTAGGGAATTAATTTTTTTACCTCGACGACATAAATACCGATCCTAAAAAAACGCATTCTATGGGAATATCAAACAAGTTACTACACCATCTCCAGTAATGGGTGATCAACTGTACAAAAAATAAATAAAGACTAACACTATTTTTTATAAACCATTTTTTAAAAACCTTACAAAATTAGGTTGTAAAAAGAGATCAATTTTCTTTGAATTAATGTAATGTAAATGTTTGTATGTCAGAAATTTTCTTAATGTCATGCATTTAGAAAAAAAGGTATTTGATAGTGTTATTGGAGTGTTACTAAGTGTTCCTAGAAAAACTAAAGATGACATCAAGGCTAGGTCGGAATCAACTGAAATGGGGATAAGAGAAGATTTGGCACCAGTAAAGGGTAAAATGTGGACTTTTCTTCCTCCAGTAGATTACACTCTATCCAGATAGAAAAAATTGTAATTTTGTATTTTCCTTATGAGTGTAAAAGATTCACAAGGGTATTCATCAAATATCAAGAATTTCATATTGATGACTAATTTGAATTTACAAGAAATACAATCACACAACTGTCATGTTTTGATGCAAGTTTTAATGCTCGTTTCTTTCTGTTTCATTCTACCTCAAAATTTATGACATACATTAACTAGACTATTCTTCTTTTTCAAAGACATATGCAATAAATTTTTAGACCCAATGAAGTTTCCCATAATTAATAAGGTGATTGAAGTCATATTATGTGAATTAGATAGGTTCTTACCACCATAATTCTTTGATATAATGGTCCACTTGATGGTTCACTTGTTCAGAGAGGTTCAACTATGTGGTCCTGTCCATTACAGATAGATGTAACCCATTGAACGATATATAAAGTTTTTGAAATGGTATGTTAAGAATTGAAGTCATCCAGAAGGTTGTATTGCAGAACGACATACTGTTAAAGAAGATATTGAATTTTGTACCGACTACCTATCAGATTTTGAAAGCATTGGTCACCCAAAGTCTCATCACAACAAACGACTTATGGGTGAAGGGATTTTTGGAAAAGATATTGTTATAATTACCTTAACAGAGTGGGAGAAATTTTTTTTTACGTATTACATAATAGTGAAGATGTTGATCCATACATTTAATCCCCCAATTTTTATATATATATTTGAATCCATCAAGAGCTGAACGATGGATATCAGATACACATAATCAACAATTTATAGGATGGTTCAGAAATCCAATTTATATGGAGTTATCTAAAAATCCAAATTCAATTTTCAAATGAATTAAATGGATATCCAGAGGACCAAATGAAAATTTTATATCTTATATTGGGTTTGTAATCAATGGTTATATGTTCTATACAAAAGAACATAATAACCTCAATATAATACAAAACATTGGTGTTACACTTGTGGCTAAAGCGATGCACATATCTGGTTCTAAGGATAGACATCCAATTTATGAAAATATGTCATATTTTGTCATTATTTAATAGATATATGAGTTGTATTATACAATATTTCAAGTGCCTCTTTTCCATTGAAAATGGGTTGAAAACATCAATGGAGTGAAAGTTGATGAAGTGGGATTTGTGAAGGTGAACTCAATCTAGAAGAAAAAAGAAATAAAATAATGAAAAACCAATTTAATTTAAAACATAGATTGATTATATTATGATGAACATCATTGCAACTCAAGAAATTTGATCACTTCAGTAGTGGATGATCAGAAAGATGATTTCTTCATGATCGTAACAATGGATCATTAGTCATAATAGAAATTCAGTACTTCACAATGCTCATATGAATGTTGAATTTTTCTCTAACTATGATCATATATCATCATCAACAATATTGTGTGTGAAATAAACTGTATCAATTTTATTTTATCTCATTTTGTTGATCACATTACAATGACTAATACCATATCATTAATTCTAGTATCTTCTTGATTACGATGAAGTGTCTAATTGATCAATCATATAATGTCATGTTAGAAAATAAAAAATAGTTATAATAATACTGTTACCTGTAATTTGAATTAACATGCTCATAATAAGAGATTTCTCACACTCTTTCATTTCTACAAGAAAAATCTTTGAAACACATTGAATAAGATCATTTAGATACATGCGAGTTTTTTAAATAAGTAAAACAATTCAAAAATATCTTAGTAACTTGTAGTAATTTGATAATTCAAAAATATAAAAATAGAGTATAAAATAGACAATATGAAAATTAATATTTTCATAATTATTTCCATGATATTTTTCTATCAAATAATTTACATATAGTCATTATAATATATAACTATTTTAAAAAGTAATAAAATGTTTAAAATTAATTTAATAAACTTTTAGTTAATTAAACTATCAAAATATGGATAAAAGAAATTATAAAATAAATAATATGAAAATCATTATTTCGATGAAATTTTTATATTTACTAGTTTATAAAAAAGTTGATATAATATATTTTTAATTTAAATTTCATTAAAATAGTTAAAAAATATTTTTAACAAGCTTAAATTTATTTATTTTATAAAAAATAATTAATAAACAATATATTTTATATTTCAAGAAAAGTTAGAAAATTTGAATTTTTTTAAGCAACCCTGGGGTTCATAACCAAACCACTTTATCAAATAGTCAATCTAATAGTTTTCTATTTTAACTTATTGTTGATCTAATAGTTATCCATTTTAATTTATGGTCGATACAACAATTACCCATTTTAACTCATTGTAGGTGGAGAATATAACATGCATTTGAGTCATGTTGTGTCGTCTATTACCTTGACATGTAATTGATTGCCATGTCGTGTGGCTGATTTCTATGTCATGTGGTCAATAGTAAAATCAACGATTGCTTAAATAGATTACCGCAAAACCTAACAATCATGGTAGGTAGTAAAAAAACATGTGGTTGTTTAACTAGTTTATCACAAAACCAAATATTGATTCATATATATATATATATATATTTCTATAAAAATTTATAAAATTAAATATTCATAAAGTAATATTAAAAAATTTCAAACAATAAAACATGTAACAATTTAAATTTAAATTAATGTAAATAATACAATGATTAATTAAAAATTAAATATTTGAAAATTATTTTTTAAATAAAAGATTTAAATTTAAAAAAAAGAACATAGACTTTAAAAAAACATAGAGATTTCCAACATAATTTTGGATCTTAGTTATATCTAAACACGACATTTCATCCATAAATAAAGGGCTATATAGAGAAGACTATTCATACTCTAGAGGATATGTTACACATGTATATTCTAGATTTTGGAGGTATGTGGGTGTGACACTTACCCTTGGTGGAGTTTTCTTAAAATAATAGTAGTCACTCCACTATTAGCATGACACCTTTCAAGGCATTGTATGATCGACCTTGCTGATCTCTGTTTTTCTAGCTTGAGGTCAGAGGGTCAACTATTCTTTGACTATAATTGGTGAAATGTACAACATAGAAGGTTCATGTGATTCATGAGTGAATGAAGGTAGTGAAAGATCATTATAAGTACAATACTAATCATAGGAGGTGGAATCTAGAGTTCTATGTTGGAGATCACGTGCTCTTGAAGATTTATTCTCATAAATATAAGTGAAGGTTCAAAAATGGGAATAAGTTTTCTCCTAGGTCTATTGGACCTTTCTAGGTGTTGGCTCGGGTTAGAGTCATAGCTTATTGATTGGAAATAACCTCACAGATGAGCTAGGTTCATGACACCATCTATATATTGTAGCTTTACTGATATCTCCATGATGATTATCTTATTATCGATTGGGGTGAACTAGATATTGAAGATGGTGTGGCCTTCAAAGTGAAACCTATAGAGATTAAGGACCTTCAGGAGAAGGTGCCACATGGTCATGCTATCCCTTTGGTTTGTTTACTATGGAGTCATGGTGGCTTGGAGGTGAGTAATTTGGAGTAGGATTCATAAATATACACTCAATATCCAGAGTTGTTTGATTCTTAATATTTATTACTTTAATTATTTGTTTGATCCTTGGTTAGATTCTTTATAAACCTCATAATGTTTTATAATAAAATTTATATTTGTTGGTGTTGTGATCATTTCATCCTTCCCCTTGAGTGGTAACTCTAATGGGATCATATTTTTTGATTAGTTGGTGATGCTGTGAGTTTCTGTGCTTCATTACTCGGGTGGGAAGGCTATATTAGTAGTGTAGTGAGATCCTAGAGAGGTATCTCATGGGGTGGTTATTTGGTCCCTCGTTTTCTTCCTGTATTTGTTTTTAAATTATTGATGGATATATTTTTTAAGAGGAATCTAATACAGGGGACTAGTTTTTTCCATTCCCTTCCTTTTAATTTTGGATGATCAGAGGTGTGTGAGAGGAAGATGGAAGATATAAAGTGTAATTGATTTGAAATTTCAAATACAGGGAGATTCTATGACATAAAATATTTGGATATAGCATAAGGGTTGGATTAAAATTTGTAGTTTTGTGATATATTTTAGAGTCTAGTTGGGAGATGATGTTATGACATGGATGGAGAGTTGCAACATAGAGTTATAAAGTGGCAGATTTTGGTATTTTTTTCTATTTTGGTATCATTATGACATGAGGAGGAGGATACGATGTGGAGTCCCAAGGAAGTGAATTTTGGTGAATCTTCCATTTGTAGGGTATCTATTCTATAGAGTTGGCTTGCGATGTAATGTTATTCTTTTTTGTGAAAATTATATGGTTTAGTGGATCCTTTACACCATGGTCCTTCTCCTAATTTATAGGATCTGTGGTGTAGAACGTTCCATGTTTCTTGGATGAAACTTTAACCAAGTTTACTATGATGTAGTGTCTTTATTCCATGGTTTTATTTTATTCTCTCCCCTTTTCAACATGGTATAGGGTGTTGTGACATGGTATTTTAATTATCAATTTTCCTATACATTCTCAAACCCCCTCAAACCCCATAATTTTTCTACCTTCTCTCTTGATTCTTGGGAAATCCATGTGCATCCCTAGGATGTATTTCATCTCCCTTTTATTAGGTTTCATCCTCTGCTCTGGGAGACCTATCCTTGGTGATTATAGGTGAGTTCAATTCTCTTATATCCTTAGTTTTGTTCTTTTTCTTCACACAGAGAGAGTATTATACCAATATAATGACAAGTTTTAGTGATTCTTTGGTTAGATAATTATGTTGGATGGTGTGTTATAAGATGTTGACCCTTCCTTAGTGTGGTTTTAGTTTGAAGATATCTCCTCTTCACTTTGGGTGATAGTGGAATTAACTTAATAATGATAAGAACATATAATTTAAGGGAAAAATGAAGTTGTATTTTGGTTTTGTGATTGCTATTGTTTTATGCCTATTGATGCCTCATGTTTTTTTGATAAAGTTTTTTATCTTTGTATTGTGATTGTTGTTGTTGTTATAATGATTGTTTTTTTAAAAAATTGATAAATAATGAAAATATAGAATAATTGTAATTATGTGGTTAAATAAATAGGCATGTTAATTTGACATATGTTCTTACCTACTTTTGATGGAAATTAAAAATAATGTTAAGCAGTTATTTATGTTGTGTGCATAGTTGTTTATTATTGATAAGTTATAGGTTGCATGTTTCTAAAAACCTATGCATAATGAACTCGTTAATTCAAGATTAGAACTGAAATGGATTATTACTAAAGATAAATTATTTGGGGCTATGAGTGACCATTCTTATTACAGAAGGCCTATATGACTCGGTTCTATGGTCTTAATGCTTTTTTCAATGTGCAAATTACAATTTTGAAAAATATGTGTACTAAATGAATTTTTTTAGAGAATTGTTGTGATTACTTGATAACCTTGTGTAGTTGGTATTAATTTATTATAAAAGGTATGGGAGCCCAATGAGTGGTGATGGTTGATACCTATGATGATGGGACAATTGATGTTATGCATAATGGTGTGGGAAACTCAGGCCATTGATATGAGTCCAGAGCAAGGTTTTCTTATCTATGTTCTTATTTCTTGATGCTTGATGGGTGGCATAAAAGACATATGTTATTTTTTTGTTTCCCATTTCTTTATGTAGTCGGACTCTTTGCATAACTTGTTCAGTTCTAATGTGGTAGATTAAATGAAGTACTAGAGTGTCTAGATAATTTATGAATGACACTGAAAAAATACTCAACCTATGAGATGAGGTGTTGTTAATGAAATCAATGTTAAATGTTTAATATCATATTAAGGGTGATGTCATACTTGAGAGTATAGGGAAAAAAATTAAAAAGTACCAAACACTTGTCTTAAGTGGATTAAGATATCAATCTTGCAATAATATCATTTAATGTCAAATTAATTAAATAATAAAAGATCTAAAGCTTGTGTGATTTTTTATATCCTAGAACATATAATTGGAAGTCGAGGGACCTTTGATACGATAATGACAAATGATTTTATGGAAAGTTTTTTCCCTTAGTTTGGTTTGTACGTGATATTACTTATATTATATCTGATTTTATATGATACCCCAAGAGTGTTGGTAGGGTAACTGACAACCAATTGTTTTGGTGAGTGTTTTCTCCAACATCTAGGATGGAGAGGAAATGTAAGAATAAATTATCCCTTTTCCCCTATCTCCCTTTGGATGTATATATGAGTAGGCGTATCATTGGATATAATGGTTTGCAGTTTTGGGTTCATTACTCAAGGGTTATGATGGATCATAGATTACTATACATCTTTGTGTGAGCTATAATGGATTGAGGTATAATGAACACTTGTATCTAGTCATGGTGGATCTATATTCCCACTAGTGTATGTGCATGGGTTGTGATGGCTTGAGGTATAATGTATTTACACATGCTGTAGTGGATTCTATACATATACTTGGTTACAAATGGGATGGTATTGATTATGAGATGTATTGTGGATTGATTCCAACATGAGATGTTTGTATTTTCATGAAACTAAGGTAGGTAGGTCCAAGGCTCGACACACATTAAGGATGACTTAATTATATAATGGATGAGCAAAAGATGTGTGGAATTGGGGAATGAGAGTGATAAACCATTGGATAAATGGTAGTGTTTTACCTTATTATATATATATATATATGTGCTTTTGATATGTAATGGTTTAATTCTATTCATTATTTAGTGAGTAATCCATAACAAGGATGGAAAACAAGTATTATCTAGTTAGATGATGAGTTAGTTTTATTTTTTTATTCACTGGACTTTAGTATGCTTCTTTAATATTTGCATATGAGGTTTTAGGGAGGATCCTACTAAGTATACATTTTATTCTCATTTTACATATATATAAAATATTTTATATGTTAGAAAAAATATCTTGGTGATCATATTGGACATTACTAGCTTCAAATATTTTTTGAACAACTATCAAGAGTTGCGGCAGTTCATTATCACTAGATAGTCTTACTTTTAGTACATGCCGTTTTTCTTTCAGTTTATATATGAAATTTCATGTATTTGGATTTATTTTGGTTTATGGGTGGTTTTTATTAGAAGATTATCCTTTTATCTCTTATTCCTTAAACTTTATAGAGGGTAATTCCTCCCATGTGTGTGATTGATATACCCTCGGTACTAGTAGCCAACCTTTGGTCTATTGGAGGTGTGTCTTGAGAATCACCATCTTTCTTCCTTTATTGCTAGTCCAGGTGGGGTAGTTTTGGGGGGATGAGGTCATGACAAAAATTTGGTTCTCAAAGATTTAATTAAAGTATAAATATAATCAGATGAGAGTTAAGTATGATTATATCATGAAGACTTCTTTCATATGTCCTTATGAGAATTATGAGTTTGTTTTGATGTTGTTCAAATTTATAAAAAAATATAGTTTTGTTCATGGGATTAATAAATTAATTGTTTCTTGAGTTTATGGATTGGTTCATGGTAGTCTTTATCGATTACATATTTGTGTTTTTGGAATTTAAGGAGGATCACACATCATCGCATTGTTGATCACATCAAATTAGTTGTTTAGTTTTTACTAGAATTTATGCAGTATAGTAAGAACCCTAGGTCGTATCTCGACGAAGCCTTAGATAATTAATTTTAAAATAAAGTTTTGATTAAGAAAAAGGGAATTGGGTTTTGGAAAACTTTGGGTTTTGTGATTTAATAATCCAAAAGAAAATGGAAAGCGATAAATCAAAGAAAAAATTAATAGAATAAATTAAGCATGATAAACCTAGGGAAATCTCATGATATTCATCTTTAATAACTTCAAGAGATAGAGTTATAATCTTTTAATACCTATTTTTAACACCTATAACCATATTTATACTGAGTTTATACTAGGATAGATCATATGGTTCAGTCAAAAAAAAAAACAAAATGATTCACTGGTTACCACTGATGATTGGGTGACTTGTGTTTGACTTCATAACCGAAACTCACTAAGGAAACACATGAAGAACTCAATGCACTGTCAAGGTTTGTATTCAATTTATTTTTCATAACATGAAATAAAATTACATTTACATGAAAAGTTTTATGAGATTTAAATTTACCAATATGAACCACATAAACACCGCAATTGATAGGGAGAAGAACAAGGGATGAACGGTTTGTGAAACATCACATGAAAGGGTACCCTTAAACATGATCATTTGAGTTTGATTATGGAGTAATAGTATATAACTCAATTAAATAAGAATATAGTATGAATAAAAAAATACAACTTGGAATTAAAAAGATCATTCAAAATAATACAAACATGAAGCTTGAGATTACATCACATTCCTCCCCGGGTGATCATAAGGAGTTTAGAACCCCATGAAAAGGGAGGAAGCCATAGATGTTTAATTAGAACTCCACATATTCTATATAACTTATAGAGATGATGATATAAATACTTTTTGACTCCAAAATGGAAACACCTTTCCTCCTGTTCAAACTTCCAATTGGGGTGCCCAAGGTGCCAATTTATAGGCAAAGTGTAGGTGGTTTTGGGAACCCTGATTTCTGTAATCAACTTGGTCCATGGTTTTGGGAATCCATATTAATTAAATAACTTTGGAGAAAAAATAAAAAGTTTTTGGAATAAACCTTTTATATCTCCATGTAAAATTTTGTGTCCATATAATGTAAATAATATGATATATTTCCTAAATATAGAGGAAATGTTTTGACTCTATTCAGATTCATTATATTGGAAATATCAGTTAGTTTGGGCCTATTAATTGAATAATTGGGCTTGGGTTCCTTAATTAAAGTTGTGTCCCAAGGAGTTATGAATCATATCAAAAAAAATTATCCCATTTAGATGCACTCAATTTTCATAACATTCAGAATAGTGAACATGTGTTCATGGGATTTCATGCAGTTTGGCCCATTTTACTTCTGCATCATCATGGGCTCTCAGGATCACCTCAACCTTCAATGAAATCATAGAAATAAGTGAAATTTCCATTTTTTATAGTGAAAATAAAAAAATTATTTAATCAATCATTAAGTTAAATTTGTTATTATAATTTTAATTTTCAATATAAAAACAGTTTAAAATAGTGGTGTAAGGGTGGAAAGGAATAGTGAATCACGGTGCGGTTACACCCCCACACCTAAACATTTTCACTCCTAGGAAAAGTCACATTTAAAAAATGATGCATTTATATATTCCCAAATTCATGAATATTTAACATTAAATGAAAATTTTATTCATGAAAGAAATGTGATCAAAGAAAAAATCACAGCGTGGAGTTATTCTCAGTGATCAGGGAAAAAGGTATCTCGTAAATTGTATTAGAGTGAAATTCAAAGAGATGAACGATACCAATATGAGTAAGGAATTCGAAATTCAATCATTCCACTAACACTACATGTGTATTTTTGAAAACAATTCCATGCTATTCTTTCCATTTTCTATCTAGTTTATATAGGTTATTTTAACATTCTTCTGCTTAAATGATTTTTTCCACCAAACCTACCCTACATCCTTTGCAATCAAATTTCACAACCCACTCACATAATAATGACCAAAAGTCAAACCTTAATCTACTGGCATATATATTCCCATATGTTTTAAATTTCATGAATCCCCTCATTTATTACTATTTTTTTCAGAAGTTGAACTTGGAATAAATCTTACACTAATCACTCAACCCTTGTTTGATCTCTTCATGACACTAATTGTAATAGTTATAAAAAGATAAAAAGTTGAGTAAGAGTGGTTTTTGACATTAACAAGACACAAAATATTTTTTTTTGTTTTTTAAATTATTTTTTATTTTATTTATAGGTATTTTAGGGTGTACAATAGTTGAACAGCAAGTACACACACATAGGTCAATTTGGTATAGTAATGAAATAGATCGAATAAGGAACAAACATATGGAAAAAATAATTTTAAAAGGATGATAAAAATTAACCTAACTTATATTTAACTTCTATTGAGTAATAAATATTCACAATTAATGGTTTGGTGAAAAAATGTGTGGATATATTAAGTGACACAATTTCCCATAAACTAATCACATAAAGGGTACCAATATTATCAAAGGTTTTAGAGATATAAAACCATTTATATCACAAGAAAACAACAAATTTACAAAATATCACACCCTAATTTTAAATTTATGCTAAAACACACATTTCATCATTGAAAAAAATGAAATTTTAAAACAACATAAAATAGAGAAATTTCTCATGCATTTTCAATAACTTCTGTGATTAAGTGGGAATCATTTTCCATAATAAAGTGGGCATAAAAATTTAAAATTATGGAATAAAGTGAGGGGAAAATAGAGGGTGAGTGACAATACAGTCCATAAATAAAAAAAGTGAAAAATAAGATACTAACTAAAATAGGAATATACCCATCCAACCACACTTAGAGCATGTAGTTTCCTCACTGTAATAAAAGAAAATGTGGGAAGGAAGGATAAAACATGGTGAGCTTTACTGGTAAATTTTTTTTGAAGGTGGATTTAATCCACCATATTCTTTAGAAAATCATCATAAAAGTGTTTAAGTATCTTCCCATTGATGGTAATACTTTATCCACTCTTCCCATGAAAAACCTATATTACACAAAAGGGTAAACATTAGTAATAATATAAGGACCGAGTCATTGGGAATGAAGCTTACCTGGGCAGAGCTTTAGCCTAGAATATTACATAATAACCTTATTAATGATATGAATCTTCCAATGATGAATAATCCTATCATAAATAACCTTTTTCTTTTATTTATATATTCAGGAGTTCTCATATTCATCATGCTGAATTTCTTCCAACTTCTACATTTGAAACTCTATATGCTCACCTCCATATGAGAGATTCATATTAAATTGTTTAATAACCCAATATGCATAGCAATCTACCTCCACTGGGAGGTGAAAAACCTTTCCAAACACAATCCTATATAGTTACATTTCTATTGGGGTTTTAAAAGCAGTATGGTATGCCCAAAGTGCATCATCCAAGCACAAACTCCAATATTTCCTATTGGGATGTACCGTTTTTTCCAAGATTCACTGAACTTCCCAATTTGATATTTTTTCTTGTCCGTTAGTTTGGGGGTGATATGAAATGGAGACTTTATGAACAAAACCATACTTATAAATAATTGTTTTTGTGTTGATATTGTAAAAATGTGAACCCTGATCACTAATGATGAATCCCAGTAAACCAAACCTACTTAAAATCTAGAACCTCACAAAATCAACAACAAATCGAGAGTCATCGGTTCTAGTTGACTTTTCTTCCACCCATTTAGACACGTATTCAACATCCAATAAGATATACACAAATTCAAATGAATTTGGAAAAGGCCCCATGAATTCAATTCCTCATGCATCAAAGATCTCACAAAATAACATGGGTTGTTGGGGCATTTCATTCCTCTTGGAGACATTCCTTATGAATTGACATCGAGTACATGAATTAAAAAACTAATGGGAATCACTATACAATGTTGGACAATAAATTCCTGATTCAATGATTTTTAGAGTTGTACATTGAGACCCAAAG
Organism: Viscum album; assembly: GCA_963277665.1. Lineage (NCBI taxonomy): Eukaryota > Viridiplantae > Streptophyta > Magnoliopsida > Santalales > Viscaceae > Viscum > Viscum album. Next base: position 551,711,685 of record OY728156.1, read on the forward strand.
TGGCCCCCACAAGCCAAAGTGTGGAAGAAGGTCAAAATAGAGGTGAACTCATGGTTAGGGACACACTAATGAACAACTTGGTCACTAAAAATTATCCACAAATATGGGTCATCCAAAATGTAACATCGTGAATCTTGATTAAGTCTCTGGGATTGTGAAGTGATGAAATTTTTGGGTACCCTAGATGTTGATAGAAAATTCATAATGACCGCATACCAAGGGTTAAGGTTAACAACATCGCAAAGGTTCTAACAAGGGAAGAATTAACCAATGGGGAGGGATGTGTCAAAATAGTGGTCTAATGATGGGGAAATCCTACTAATTTGGTTAGCTACAACATTTTCCACTCATTATTTTCTATAATATCAAGCTTAAACTCCTAGAAGAGAAGAATCCACTAAATGAGATGGGGCTTATCTTCAGGTTTCTTTAAGAGAAAATGAAGGGAAACATGATCAGAAAAAACAATGATTTGTGGCCCAGTAAGATATGAATGGATTTTTCCCATGGAAAAAAAAATAGAAATGAGTTATTTTTCATTGGAAATGTAGTTTTATTGGGCAGGGTCAAGGGTACGTGAGGCATATACAATGACATGAGGAGACTTCTCAACCCTTTGTGATAAAACTGCCCCAATTTTAAAGTTTGAGGCATCACACATAAGTTAGAAGGGAAGATACCAACTTGGTGGTCAGATTATGGGAGGTTATGTGAGACTCCTTTTTAGTGAATTGAAATCATCCTCACAATTTGTATCAAATAAAAATTCATAATCCTTTTTCAAAAATCAAGATAGGGGAAGTGTGATCTTACTAAAGTCTTTAATGAATTGGTGGTAAAAACCAGCATGAACCAAGAAATATCACACCTCATAGACACATTTTGGATATTAAAGTGATTATATTAATTCTATTTTTTATTTATTCACTTGAATTCCCTCTTTTGAAATTACATGCCCAAGAACTATTCCCCTCTCAACCATGAAATGACATTTCTCATAATTTAATATGAGATCTTTTTCAATGTAGTGGTGGAGGATAGAACCTAGATGTGACAAAAAGTCATCAAATGAAGTTCCATAAACTATGAAATCATCCATAAATACTTCCATACAATTCTCAAGGTACTCATAAAAATTACTCAGCATACATCTCTAAAAAGTACCAGGAGCATTACATAGACCAAAAGACATCCTTTTGTATGAAAATGTTCCAAATGGATAGGTAAATATAATATTTTCTTGATCCTCAGGGGCTATATGGATATGAAAATAAACCAGATATCTATCAAGTAAACAATAATGGTACTTACCATCCAATATTTCTAACATTTGGTCAATAAAAGGTAGAGGAAAGTGGCCCTTTCACATGGATTTATTCAGTCGATGGTAATCAATACAGACTCACCAACAAATTTTCACACATGTTGGAACCAATTAATTCCTTCGATTTCACACAATAATTATTCTAGTTTTTTGGCATAATTTACACTGGGCTAACCCATTTACTATTATATATAGGATAAATGATCCCAATAGTAAGTAATGTACTAACTTCCAATTTTACCACTTCAAGGAGAGTGAGATTCAACCAATGTTGATATTTCCTTATGGTCTTATCATCATCAAATAAAAGCATATGGTGAATACGAATAGATGAGATAATCCCAGGAATATCATCCAATGTCCATCCAATTACCTTTTTATACTCTCTTAAAAGGTTGATTAGTTCTGATTCCTTCTGTAGAGAGAGTTTATTGGAAATAATGATGGTATATTGGTCAATAACCTCAAGATAGGCATATTTTAAATTAGAAGGAAGTGGTTTTAATTACAACACCAGTGGTTTTTGGATTTAAGGAGGGGATTTAGGGAGAATGAGGCCCATGAATCTATCTATATGCTCATGTTTATTCTCTAAGGAAATATAATCTAAGTAAATGAGATTTACAGAATCATCGATGGTAATAAATACCTTAGAATGAATACACTCATCAATTAAAGCATAAAATTTACACTTTTCTAAACCCACATAACCCTAAAAAGATGAATCAAAACTCAAATAATCCAAGGGAGAAGAAGTGGAAAATGAATTATCATATGGGTTGACGAGAGAACTCAGTGTGTGTTTCATTAGATAAAATTTCTATCGAATAAACAGGAAGAGGGGGTTCTCTTCAATGGGGTGTTTCATGGCATCAAGAATGTTAAAAATTACCTTTTATCCACCAAAATCCATAGAAAGTGTACCATTGTATACATTGATGATCGTATTTTCTATTTTTGAATTGAATTATAAGTATGAGAGGGGAATGTCCTTGGTTATGGGTATTCTCCATCTCAAGAATGTAGAAGTCAGTGGGGAAAATGATATTCTTCACTTTTATGAGGACATCCTCAACCACTTCTGATGGGTGTGTTGTGCTCCATTTGGAAAGTTTCACTATTATTATTTTCAATTTAATATATCCAACCTGTAGATAAGTGTACAAAGAGTAAGGAATTACATTAATTTGAGCACCTAAATCTAGAATAACATCTAAAAATAATGTCTCTCATATGGTGAAAGTTATCATGAAAGTTCTTGGATCCTTTCATTTGGTTAAAAATTCTAGTTAAATCAAGGCTGAGACATTCCTTCCTAAGTTGACTCTCTCATTTCTCTTTAGCCTTCATCTATGGGTGTAGAGTTATTTAAGAAATTTTGCATATCATGGGTTTTTTAACTGCATCTAGTAAATTAATGTTAACTTGTACCTTTTTAAATGAATCCATTATCTCTTTATCAATCTCATTATAAAAAAATTATTATATTTAGAGAGTCTTTAAAAGAAAGGAAGAGTAATGGTTTGTTCAATGGAATCCTTAATGAAAGTTTGTTTAGATTTTTTGTTTTTTTCGACATTATAATCTTTTGAGGGTAGGGAAAGAGAATTTTCAAGAGGGGGATATACCTTTTGGGTAGAATCATTAGAAGAAGAAACTTATTTACCACTACGAAGTGTGATTTAAAAAATATTACCTGTTTCATTTGGATTAATTTTTTTAGGATGGTAGTTGTCTAGAACCTTGCATATTTATCTCACAAATGGTGCTTTCCAATTGTCTCACTAGAGTTCATAGGTCTTGAATAACTGATTGTGTGGTATGTTGGAATTGGAGGTTCTAGGTTGCCATTTTCTTTACTATATCCTAGAGGCTTAGTTCAGATTTTGGAGGAGTAGGATTGTTCTGAGAAGTTGAGGGCTAAGAAGGTTGCATACCTTTGCCTTATTGATACCAATTCTTCTTGGGGTAGCTTTGGTTTCTTCCTTGTTAGTATTGTGGTTGTGTTTTCCACTCAGGGTTTATATTTGTCCAAAATGGTTCTTTGTTGAAGGGTGGTGATTTATAAAAAGGATACCCTAGGGATACTACTACGTAGGACATAGATGAATCCTAAAGTTGTGGGAAATGGTAAGAAAAATGAGTGTTATCAGAACAAATAACACAATGTAATAGAATAGAAGAAGAGTGTGAGTTACCTTGTGATTGAGATAATTAAATTATAGGGGTATGAATATCATCAAGTTTATTATCTACCATTTGTTATAGGGCTTAATGACTTACCTCATGAACTCCTTGGGTTGGTTTAATTTCTTGTTTACCAAAATGTTGTGTATTTTGAGCCATGTTGGCTATTAAGTCACGAGTGACAGAAGGAGTTTTATCAAATTGGGAACCACTAGTTACAACACCTATCATTCCAAGATCCATGGGGACAATTCTCTCATAAAAATATTGAATTATAAAATTTTCACTAATTTGGTGGTGGGGGAAACTTGAAAAAAAGTATTTTGAATCTCTCCCAATATTCATGAAGGGTCTCTCCTTGTGATTTCCTAATTCCAAAAATTTATTTTCTAATTGATACAATTTAAGAGGTAGGGAATAAATTCTCTAGAAAGAGTCTTTTAAGGTCATTGCATCCCCCGATTTTGGTAGGTAGGTAGTATATCCAGTCTTTGGCTACACCATCAAGGGAGAAAGGGAAGGCCTTAAAGTTTATGAGGTCCTCATACACATTTTGTGGTTTCATGGTGGAGAAAACTATGTGGAACTACTTAAGATGTTTGTGAGGGCCCTCACCAAGAATATGATGGAATTTATGAAGAAGGTGGATGATACCTGATCTTATCTCAAAGTTGGATGCTTTCATAGGATATTGTATGTACATTGGTTGGTACTCCACATACGAGGTTGTTAATTCTTTTAAAGTTTGGTTATTTGAATCCAGAATTTATGGGGTTGATTTAGTTCAATTTTTGATTGGTTCAAGACCACTTGAGGTTCCAAAATGGGTTTCTCAGTGTTACTTTAATTCCATACTCTAGATGACCTAATTTGTGAGTTAATTATCTTTTCAATTTCTAGGTTAAATTCAATCAATTTTTCTTTTTCTTATCAGGTCATGCAAATAAGTTGTGATATTTGTTTTATTTGTTTTTATTATTTTTTTCTTTTTCTGACTGAATATAGATAAAATAAAATAAATTAATAAGGGTGAATAGAGAAAATAAATGATAATATTATACTATATAATTAGATATAGAGAGAGAGGAAGAGATAGAGATAGAAGAATAAATACATAAAAGGAAAAAAAATAAAAAACAAAAACAAAAATAATAAAAAGGGATGGGGGGATATTTAAAGGAGTGATAATTAAGAATTAAAAAAAATAAATAAAAATAATATAAGGATAAAAAAAGATATTGGATCCTTGATAACAGTGTCAAAATTTGACCGCATTGTAGAGCGCATCAAATTAGTTGTTTAGTTTTTACTATAATTTCTATGGTATAATAGAAACCCTAGATCATATCTTGATAAAGCCTTAGATAATTAATTTAAAAATAAAGTTTTTATTAATAAAAATGGAATTAGTTTTTTGGAAAACTTTGGGTTTGGTTATTTAATAATCCAAAAGAAAATGGAAAGTGATAAAACAAAGTAGAAATTAATAGAATAAATTAAGCGTGATCAACCTGGGGAAATTTCATGATACTCATCCTTTATAACTTCAAGAGATAGAGTTATGATATTTTAATCCCTAGTTGTAACACCTAAAACTATAGTGTTATTGAGTTTATACTAGGATACCTTCTAAGGTTCAATTGAAAACACAAAACGGTTCACCAGTTACCACAGATGATTGGGTGACTTGTGTTCGACTTCATAACTAAAACTCACCAAGGTAACACAAAAATAACTTGATGCACTATACAGGTTTATATTATATTTATTTTTGATACCATGAAATTAAATTAAATTCCCATTATAGTTTTTATGAGATTTAAATTGACCAATATGAACCAAACAAACACCACAATTGAAGGGGAAGAAAAATGGATGAACGGTGTGTGAAACATCACATGAAACGGTACCCCCAAACATGATCATTTGAGTTTGAGTATGGTGTAACAGTATATAAATAAATTAAATAATAAGATATGATGAAGAAAAAAAACATACAACCTGAAATTAAAAATATCATTCAAAATAATACAAATATGAAGCTCGGGATTACATCACATTCCTCCCCGGGTGATCATAAATAGTTTAGAATCCCATGAAAAGGGAGGAATCCATAGATGTTTAAGTAGAACTTACCATATCCTATAGAACTTATAAAGATGATGAGATGATCCATTTTGGACTCCAAAATTTCAGTACCTTTCCTCCTTATCAAACTTCTAAATGGGGTTCCCTAAGTGACAATTTATAGGCAAAGTGGGAGGTGGTTTTGGGCGCCCTGATTTATAGAATCCATTTGGTCCATAGTTTTGGGTAGTTATATAGTATTAAATAATTTTTTACAAAACTAAAAAGTTTTTGAAGACACCTTTTCTATCTCTTTGTAAAATATAGTTTCCAGATAATGTATATAATATGAGATATTTCCCAAATACATAGGCAAAATTTTGACTTTGTGAATATTCATTCTATTGGATAGATCGGTTTGTTTGGACCTATTAATTGATTAATTGGTATTTGATTCCTTCATGAAAGTTGTATCCCAAGGAGTTATATATCTGGTGAAAAAAATTCATCTCATTTAGAGTCATATAGTTTTTGGAACATTCAAAATAGTGGACATATGTTCATGGAATTCTATGCAATTTGGCCCATTTTCTTTTTGCATCACTATGAGATCTCAGAATCACCTACACATTCAATGAAATCATCAAAACAAGTGAAATTTCCCTTTTTAATAGTGAAAATAACAAAATTATTTAATCAATCATGAAGTGAAATTTGTTATTATAATTATAATTTTCAATACAAAACCAGTTTAAAATAGTGGTGTAATGGTGGAAATGAATAATGAATCATGGTGTGATCAACACATAACATATGTGAGCCATGTTTGGATTAATTCTATTTCATCATAATTTAAAGAATCTATCAAAGTGTGAGTTCTATAATTGTGATATCTATTTCTTGGGTAATTTCATATTTCATTATGAAGTATCCATAGAACCTTTGAAGATTTAGTCATTTGTTTCTTAGATATCCCCCAATAATGTTGTATAAGTAGGATGTTTCCTTGTATTTTTGGTTATTATAGGAGGTTCGTTCCCAACTTCTCCTAGATTGAGACTCCTATGAAAATTTTGACTATGAAATATCAAGTGTTTGTGTGTACTGACCATCACTTGACTGATTTCAAGTATCTAAATGAGAATCTATTAAATGCTTTGATTATCATTTGACGAAGGAAGGCATTTATTTTGAGGCTTATTGTGATGCTTTATGTCTTATACTGGGTTTCATGTTGATGCAATGAAAGGTGGTCTTATGTGTCTCAGCAGTTACGACCTCATGAATGTAAATATACCACCCATGATCTTGAGCTTGCTACAATAGTGTTTCCCTTGATGTTATGGAGATACTATCTCATCTGTCAACTTCTTATGTTCTTCATTGATCACAAGGGTCAAAATTACATATTCTCTAAGTGCAACATGAATTTGCGGTTGTGAAGGTGGATGGAGTTTTTGCTGGAATACGATTTTAATATTTTATTTACTCTTAATAAAGAGAATTTTGTGTTGGATTCCTCAAGTATAAATTCATATGGAGGTGTTGTGTGAGAGTTTAGTGACTCTTGGATAGTGATGGAATAGTTGGAAACATTGAACCTTGATATAAGAGCAATTAGTAGAAAATGTTATCTTTATCTGATGATGGTGTAATCATCCTTAATACAACAAGTGTAAGATTCCTAGTTGGTTTATTCTTAGGTTGAGATTCAGAATGATTTATTTGTTTGTGGCATTTCTCATTAGGGATGATATAAGGATGGAAAAATAGTGTTGTTATAAGGATATATTTTTGTTCCTTCAGCAATTCATGAGGTGGTTAACTATGATTTCCATAGTTCAACCTCAGTGGTATATCCAGGTGTGATAAATTTATTTTATGCTTTGAGAGACCAATTTTGGTGGCCTTATTTTAAGAACTTAGTTGGAAAATTTTTCTCTCAATGTTTGGTTTGGTAGAAGGTGAAGGCCAATAATCATGTTCCTAGTGGTTTTATTCATCAAATTAATGATCCTCAGTGGAAGTAAGAGGAAATATCGATGGATATCATCACTGGTTCACCTAGGGATTTAGGGGGCTATGATTCTATATGGGTGATCATGGACCATTTGAAAAAGTTGTCTCACTTATTAGTGATTAAGGAGTTGAACTCGGTGGAGGTTTTTTCAAGGAATTATATAGAGGATATATTGATGCTTCATAGGATTTTAGATATTGTAATCTCTGGTCAAGATCCCAAGTTCACCTTATAAGGAATTTACCTTAAGCATTATATTATCTAGATAATTCAACTAGAATTCACTTTCTTACATTCCCAAATATCTTTTCAGTTTAGAGTTTTAGATAAATAGGACACAATTCATAAATATCAACCCACAAGCATAAAAATTAGGTACTAATAAAATAGTATCCATTTCTTTCATAATACAAAAGATTTTAATAATACATGAATTCATTTAATGGAAAATCTTTATGATATTCAGCTTGGATTCTTCTTTTATCTTACCCATCATTAAACCCTATAAAAAAGATTAAAACTTGGGATGAGAACAAAAATATTAGTAAGGGATATAAAATAGAAATTAACTATTATTCCATGAATACTTATAAACATATGAAATCATTTTCACAATATAGACTTTTCACCCTTAAAGTAACATATACTTAATTTGAGAAAAGATGATATTTCCATAAAACATAGAAAACATAAATAAAACCATATAGGTTACTTGGGAAATTAATTACTTATTATTTTAACCCTCAAAACTACCACATGATTTGTAACCCTAATAGATACCTTATAATATAACACTCACAACTAAATTACAATGTAATCCTTATGGATACCTTATGGTGTAACCATCGAAATTACACTTGGAGTAACCATCACTATCATCCTACAACATAAACATGACCAATGCATTTAAGGGAGATATATGTCCAAAAATTCGTCATAAAAAATTCCCAATAACTAGAAAATAATTATAAAATAATAATACTTTCATCATAAAAATATTCATTTTGAATTTTGTAAAACTAGAAATTTAAAAGAGGATTTTTAAAGAAAAGTTCCTTACCTCGGGTTCTCCTTTCTTAAAACATGTTTAAACCAATTTTATAATGGTTTAAATAGTGTTAATAATTTATTACATAACTACAATCATATTTATACTACCTTATATAACCATATTATAACAAATTTCAGCCCATTTATTAATAATAGTTTGTTATTTCAATTTTTTTGGGTGCGTTCTTTTCATGGTTTCCATGGTTGGTTCATTATGGATTTTTTTATCAAATAGAAGAAAAACCAAAAAAGTGGAAAGAAATTGAATTAATATGTTTCCATAATTTTAAATGATATCATATATCATTTTTTTTGATATAAGGATGAATCATTAGATAAAACATTAATGAAAATGATTTAATTTACCTTGGTGGTTTTTTTACGACCATCATGAACTTATATCATTTTATTTAATATCATGTTATATATTGGTTGTAGAAAATTAGATAAAATATAATATGTATAATAAAATATCATTTAACCTTAATAATGGTTTTATGACCAGCCTTGAAGGCAATATTGGAAAATGAAAATGTATCATCCATAATAACGGTAAATCGACACATCACAGATGATTTTCTTATTTTTAAAATAAAAGGGAGAGGATAAGAAGTTTGATGATGAATTATTATATCAACAAGATAAAATTATAGTACATATAATATACTAGAGTTTTCATTCCACTTTGATATGGGTAGGTGAGTAGGAAATAATAAAATAAAATAAAAAGAAAATAAAATAAAAGAAAAATAAAGAGGATTTTACCTCTTGATATATTCTCCTCGAGAACCTTCATAAGGCAATTGGTTTTGTATTTTTTGGGAGAATAGTAGGTCCTAGATCTGGGGAAGAGGATTGGTAAGGGAATCGGGCATAAATTAAATAAGCTATAATGATTTTAGGTGCGAGGAGAAGATGTGGTGAGAGATGGTATTTATATTGGAGGCGATGGGTGTTTTTAATTATTTTATTCATTAGCTTATTATTTAGGCTCAAGACTATGAATATTTTTGATTCACATGACTAGAAACAATAAAGGGAGAAGCACAATTCGATATTATGGGATTACATCATCTATACATCATCCATGACTCAATAAATCATGTATTTAGATTATATTGTAAATTATTGTATTTCACTATTCACAAAAAAATTCAACTATTTTAAAAAAATACCAAAAATTAACCTTAACCATTTTACAAAATGTGTAATTAAAATTTTTTCTCTATTTTATGAAAATAATTTTCTAAATATGATAAATTCAATTTTTAATTAAAATCATCATTTATTCAAAACATACCAATTTTAAAATTATAAATAATTTTATAACACTTTAAAAAATTAATTAAGGTATCATAAAACTATATTTTAATCAAAAGAAAACAAAATATTAATTTATAAATCTATTTTATGAAGATAAATTTTCTTTTAAATCATTATATTAATTATAAAATTGTAAATAAAAATTTATGTGTCATAAAAATACCAACACTTAATTTATCATTTGAAAAATATTTATTTACTTATTCCATGATATAAATATATCATATTTTGAGGAAGATGATTTTGGAATTAAAGAAAACGAAGGAATGGATGGTATTTATAGTAAATGAGATGGTGTTTTTTATTATTTTTTTAGGGAACCTCATTAGTGGTATTTGCAAAACCATGTACTTTCCCATGGTATTGGAAACTTGGGACACCTCATATCATATTTTAATCCTCAAGAGTCAAAGAAAATTATTACATCATTATTACAACATTAATTGTCTCATTAAACTTACCGAAAACTAAAAACTATATTTTTACTACTCACCAAAAATTCAACTATTTCTGAAAAATCCCAAAAAATTACCCTAACAAATTTTCAATGTGTAGAATTCAAAAATTAAATCCATTTTATGAAAATAATTTTCTAGATAATATAAATTTAACTTTTAGGTAAAAACCATCATATACTCGAAAAATAATGATATTTAATTGATAATTACTTATACTATGATATAATTATATCACATTACCGTTTAAGATGCCTAAATTATATTTATACTTCCTTAGGTGAGGTTACCATTCCATTGGTCATATTACTATTTATAAGGGTAAAATTACTATTCGAAAGGGTTAAGTTGCTGTTCTCCAAAAAAGGTTGATCATATTAGAACCAAAATAACTTACTAATCGCAACCGTTTATGTCAATTTTTAAAAAATTATTTCATAGAATCAATAATTTAAAGTATTAAAATTATTTAAAAAAATATTTTTTTTCAGTATTCATCAAAAATATGAAACTTCATATAAAAATACTAAAAATTCAACCAGGTTTTATTTTGATATTTTAAATTAAAAAATGATGATTATTTTACCATAATACTTATATAGGTATGATAAATTTCTAAAAAGTATAATTTTTACCTGTAATATTAATTTATCAATTTTTTATCAATTAAAGATATATTTTATTAAGAAAAACTATTCTTAACATGGAAATGATGAAATAATAATTTTATTGAAATAAATGGATTACATTTTAAGTATCTAGGACCTCGACACATAAACCCTTATGATGCTCACATACAACCTAAGGGTAAGGTGTGCGATTGTGATAAACTCTTGGGGTGACTCGGAAAACATCACCTGAGTGGTAATATCTACTAACTTTAACTTCTACCATAGGTGATTTAGTTTAATCTTAACATATTGAAGCTCAACATAGGATTGGTCCATAGTGAAACCCAATGAAACTACCTCTTTCCCAGGCTTCGCCAAATGGGATTCATACAGAAAAATTATATTGGATGAGGCCATTGAATCTTCTTTCTACATCAATTACCCATTATCATTTCTATAGATAATAATCATAATATTAATAGTATAGTTTACAATGGTCATATTGACCAGTGGTCACAATTAACCAATGTTCATATAATAGTCAAAACCCAATGGTATCATTTCTAATATACTAAATTTATTAATATTGTGTTATAGTTTTGATATATAACACACATTTTTTAGAAACAATTATCATTAAAAAAATTCAGGTCGTTACATTCTTCCCCCCTTAAGAAATTTCATCCCAAAAATTTTAACTCATACCCTCTGAAGAGAAAAGGTGTGGGTACTTATACCTCATAGTATCCTCTAGTTCCCATATGGATTCTTCATATTTGTGGTTCCTCCACAACACTTTAACAAGGGGGTAGTCTTGTTGTGTAGAACCTTGTCTCTACGATCCAATATCTCCACCAATTGCTCCTCATAAGAGAGGTTGTGTTCCATTTGCACCACCTCTTGATTTAGTACATGTGAAGGGTCAGGTAAGTACTTACTTAAGAGGGATACATGGAATAAATCATGAACTTTAGATAGATTTAGAGGAAGTGTAAGCTGATTGGCCACTACTACTATGCGATCAAGGATTTTATAGGGGCCAATGTACCTAGGGGCGATCTTCCCTTTCTTTCCAAACCACATGACTCTCTTCCATGGAGAAATTCAAAGTAATACTTTGTGACCGACATCAAACTCCAAGTCCCTTTGATGGTTCTCAGCATAGATCTTCTACCAACTCTGAGAATTCTTAATGTGTTGTTGGATAGAATGAACCTTTTTTGTCATCTCTTGCATAAGTTCAGGCCTAAGAATATTTCTCTCACCAGCTTCATCTCAGCAAGTAGCAGTTCTATATCGCTTACCATATAAAGATTAATAAGGTTTCATTTGAATTCTCAAATGGAAGATGTTGTTGTATGAGAACTCAACTAATAGAAGATATTGATCCCATCCACCTTTAGATTCCATTGAGCATGTTCTTAGCATTTCATCAAGTGTCTAAATAGTCCTTTTATATTTTCCATCAGTTTGGGGATAATAATCCATATTGAAATTCAATTCAACACTCAGATCATGTTGAATAATTCTCTAGAATTTTGATGTGAACCTTGGATAATGATCAGTTATGATAGAAAGTGGAAATCCATATAGCCTTACCACTTCACATATATCTTGGTGAGTTAGTCAAGAGAGAAATATTTCCAAATAGAGATAAAATGGGCAGTCTTGTTGAGACGTTCAAATATAAACCATATCACGTTTTTTCCTTTGGAAGTTCTTAGGAGACTAGTGACAAAGTCCATAGTGATATTGTCCCTCTTCCATGCTGGTATGGCTAGTGGTTGTAATACCCCCTTAGGAATCTTTCACTCTTCCTTCACTTGATGACACACTAGGCACCTTGTAGTGTAGTCGAAAATATCCCTTTTCATGTTATCCCACCAATAATTATCAAGAAGTTCCTTATATATTTTAGTGATTCTAGGATGTATAGAAAATTTAGATCCATGAGATTCATCCATCAACTCCTTATTTATTTCCGGAATAAACGGAACACATAGTCTTGTAATAAATTTTAGTACACCTTATTGGTCAATATTGAACTTAGGAAACATCCCATCCTTCATAGCCTAAAATTTATTCTGTAACAAAGGATCTTCTTTTTGAGATTTCTTTATCTTCTCTATTAATAATGGTTGACAAATAATTTTGGATATGGTTGATGATGTCCCTTCCCTTATGATTCCCATGTCCAGTTTCACTAGGTCTTTGATCAAGGGATCTCTTTGAATCCTAGTCATTTCCAGCACAACATGGTCTTCCTTACTTAATGCATCTGTGACTTTTTTTAATCTTCTGAGATGATAATGAATTGAACAATCATAGTATTTAAGAATTTACAACCATCTCCTCTGTCTCATGTTGAATTCTTTTTGTGTGAAAATATACTTTAAACTTTGATGGTATATGTATATATCACACTTCTCCCAATAACAATAGTGCCTCCATACCTTCAAAGAAAAAACAACTGCAACCAGCTCCAGATCATGCATATGATAATTCTACTCATGAGGTTTTATCTATTGAGATGTATAATCAATAACCTTTTCATTTTTCATGAGGACGCACCCAAGCAATTTTAGAGATGCATCACTAAAAATAATGAATCCTTCTCCGATTGAGGGAAAATTTAACATGGGTGCAGTAACCAATATTTTTTTTCAGCTCTTGGAAACTTTACTCACACTCCTTTGTCCAGATGAACTTAAGACCTTTTTGAGTTAACTTGGTTAGTGGATTATAAAGTCATGAAAAGTTTTTCAAAAACCTACTATAATATCCTGCTAAACCAAGGAAGATATGAATCTCAGTTACTGTTGTATGATGCGTCTAATCCTCTAAAACCTTTGTATTTGTAGGTTCAACTAAGATTCCTTCATTGATTACAATGTTCCCCAAGAAAGAAATTTTTTGTAACCAAAACTCACACTTTCTAAACTTTCCAAATAACATCTCCTTCCTTATAGTTTTTAGTATCACCCTTAGATGATCATCATGCTCATCCTGAATTTTGGAATATATCAGAATATCATCAATAAAAACTACCAAAAAATTATCAAATTATTCCCTAAAGGCTCTATTCATCAAATCCATAAAAATAGCAGGTGAATTAGCCAATATGAAGGGCATAACAAAAAACTCATAATGTTCATATCTTGATCAGAAGACAGTATTTAGAATGTCTTCTTTATTCACCCTTAATTGATGATAACCGGATCGAAGATCAATCTTGGAGAAGAATTGATCCCCATGAAGCTGGTCAAATAAATCATCAATTCTTGAAAAGTGGGTACTTTTCCTTCATTGTGATCCCATTAAGTTCTCTATAATCAATTCATAACCACATCAATCTATCCTTATTATTCACAAATAGATAAGGTTATCCCCAAGGAGACACACTTGGCCAGATAAACCCCTTATCCAAAAGATCTTGGAGTTAATTATTTAATTACTCCAGCTCAACATTTTTTATTCTATATTGGGTTTTTGAAATTGGATTGGAACCATGCATGAGTTCAATAGAGAAATATACCTCTCTTTATAGGGGAGGTCTAGGTAACTCCTCAGGAAATACATAAATGTATTCCTAAACTATGGGGAAATTCTCTATATTTAAACTTTAATTTCCTTCTTCATATTCATTGATCAACTCTATAAATAATTCTATGGGTGGTTCTTCTAGACAAAGTGTAGGTTGAGATACCTCCCCTTTGAAAACAACCATAGGTTGTTCGTTCAAGACTACAAATATTTCCTTACTTCTAGAATTTATTTTAGTATTATAATTTGAGATCCAATCCACACCTACCACATACATGACATATTTTAAAGTTATTTTTCATTTAATTTCCATTCTTTCTTGGTTTTAGTGGTTTCCCATGATTTTTTTGAGGAAAGGGAGAGTTATCATAATTTGGGCCAAACCATGAGCCCATTTCCAGATTTAAAAACAAATTTTGTTTCTTTTATAACTATTTTATTTTTTAATATTTTTCACTTATTACACTTCCAAAATGGCATACCATAAAATATTAAAATCACCATTTCAATTTGTAACCTTTATTAATCCATAATAATGGTGGATTGGGGGTTTTATTTAAGGAATTGGGACAAACCAAAGGCCCATTTCCTATTTTAAAAAACAAATTTGTTTAATTAATAAATTATTCAATTTTAGGTATTTTTTGGTGATTTAAAGTCTCACCCAATACCAATAAACCCAGTCATGCAGTCATACTCTTTTAGCCCTCTTTGGAGCTCGTATTCATCGCGAATTAGTGTGGAAAGTCATAGGGTTTCTCAAATCTTCCATATTTGAAGAGGTAACTTATTTCTTTCATAACTCTCTCAATTATTACTCCTTTTCCTCCATTTAAATTCCAAATTAGATACTTCCTCCCCCTTATCTAACATAACATCCATTTCATCCCTCCAAGTCACTCAAAACCTCTTTAGAACCCCATATTGAGAGGGGATTTGGTGGAGGAACTTCAAATAATCTCAAGTAAGTGTCTCACATCCTTAGTTACTCCCCTTACCATGAAGTTTATTCCAATTTCCTTGAAGTAAAAAATTACCAGGGGGTATGGTTTTTAACCTATGGTTTAACCTTGGATTTTCTTGGTCAATTAGTGTGGTTTTAGGTTCAATCTAAATCCCTCTTGGTGCGACGATGGTGCGACTTGATTTTCACATGGTGATTCGAGGGTTTCATTTGTTTTGGTAGGTTATTCCAATGTTTATGCAATATTTGTGTATTATAATGATGTATTTATCATATTTTAAGGTTTATATCATTTTATTATTTTTGTAAAAATTATTTTTAGTGGTGTTTTTATTGAAATTGAATTTTAAATTCCAATTTGGTGTGAAATTAGGGGTTTTCCAAAGAAATGTTTTATTGGTTTATTTGGGGATTCCCTATAAATACTTAGTTGTTTTTATTGAACTATAATAGGGATTAAAATACTGTTTTTAATGTTTATACCCATTTTTTTTGCTCCAAAAATGATTTTTAATGGTATTTAAGGAACATGTGAACATTAAGTGCCATGTTTGTGTGTAAATGGAGGTTTTACAAAGTTATCATTTCTTGGATCACTTGGAGCTTCCCTAAAATTGATTCTTTGGTTTCATTTAAATGTATTGGGATACCTTTTTTATTTTGGTAACTTAAAAGTGTGAACATAGTGTACTAAGTGGGGTTTTCAAGGAGTGAAGGGTGCAAAACAATGCGGGATTTTGAGAAATTGTTTTATTTAAACATCAAAGTGTTTTGTTGTGTGTTTTAAGTGGTTTAAAATGATTATAGCTACCGTACTATTTTTATGTGACTAGTAGTGGTGGTTTATATGAAAATGGATTTATGTAGCATGCTGAAATTGTTTTAGGACAAAGGGGGAAGCCCAGGTACCTAGGTGGGGCGGATATGTACTAGTACAGCTAGTGGACCGGATGGGTTTTGTCCCAGTTTCACTTAGAATTTGGATAAAAAAAATATAAATAAACTATATGGATAATGATTGGGGAACACTAGGTTATGGGTATGTTCCCTACTAGTGGCTCGTGCACAAGAACATATTTTACTATGGTTACTTTACACTGAAGTATGAGGTACATGGGTCCCGAGACTATCTGGTTCCTAGGGGTGTTCCCGATTTTGTTGCTCATTGAATTTGTGGTATTTACCCTTGTATTTGGGTGTGTTTGAAATTATATTAAATTAGCTAACATTAACATTTAAATGTGTTAAAATTCTGAATATCTTAGCTTGAAAACTATTTTCAATTGAAAGTTTCATTTCCTGGAATTTTTTACCTATTTTCATTGCGTATTGGGTAGTATCCTATTGGGATTAGGCTCACACCCTACTTAAACCCCTTTGGTGTAATTATAATTTATTATTCTTGACTCAGGTAAAGTGAAGACTATGAGTGATGGCGGTTTGGGGTGTTTGTTCAAATCCTTGGGGCGGAGTTGTGGAGATGGCTTGTGGGTGATGACCCCTTGTCATGTGGAGTCCTTGGAGCTATTTTTATGTTGTTTCTTTGTGCCTTTGGATCTTTTTTATTTCATTTGAACTTATGTATTCAGTTCTAGATTTTTGTAAAAACCTTGTTGGTATGAATTTTTCATATTCAGTTTACCAAATGTTTTTGATGTTTTATTTATACATATTTGGGTATATAATTCCCAAACCAAAATAAATGATACTCGGGCACTTGTGCTAGAACATGGGGATAGGGAACTCCCTTCAAGACTTGCCACGGGGTGAGTTTGGTGCCGTTATTGGTGGCGACCAGATTTGGTTTGTGACCAAATGGTATCAAAGGGGGTTAATGTTTTTGGGTTATATTGCTATTTTGGGATGAGTTGGGATAGATAGAATCTAGGAATATTGGGGCTCAGGGTTTTGGTTGTGAGTAGGGTGCTTGGCCCACACCTCTCATGACAAACCTTGAGTCACCAGGGGACGTTTGAATTTACGGATTGACTTCACTTCTCGGTGAGATGTGTCAGCTGCAGACCACATGTGGACATCGAGCAGAGGTGGAGTAGTAGTTTCTTTTATTACTGGAATGTGTTTAGATTATTTATATTTGATGTATTTGATTAAAATTTTCAGAATTGGGGTATTTATTATTTTTTTGTGACTGTTGAATTTTTTAGCAACATGCCTCCTCAGAAAGCTCCCACGCACCCACAGGAGGAGGCTGGAGAGAGTTCTCCCACACCGATTGATCAGAGGCTAGTCAAGGTTGTGGTTCGGGCTGTCTAAGATCTAGGGCAGGGAAATAATCCTTCTTCTATTCCTGCTTGGTAAGAAGAGATGGGTCCTAGAAAAAATAAAGCTGATGAGTTTCTAAAAAAACAAGCCTCCTA
Source organism: Viscum album (assembly GCA_963277665.1). NCBI lineage: Eukaryota > Viridiplantae > Streptophyta > Magnoliopsida > Santalales > Viscaceae > Viscum > Viscum album. The sequence goes on from OY728156.1 coordinate 551,729,607, forward strand.
CTTTCTGAGGCAGCTCAAAACCCCAGGAAGTTGAGGAATGGATCAAGAAGATCGAGCGTATGTTTGAGTTTCTTGAAACACCTGAGGAGATTAGGGTGAAGTGTGCCTTCTTTCTGTTGGATGGTCCTAGCCGTAAGTGGTGGGAGTCAGTGCTTCAGACTGGGAAGAATGAGTAGATGCGTTGGGGAGATTTCAAGGTCTTCCTCAATGAACAGTACTGCCCTGAGGTCTTGGCATATGTTAGGTCCTGAGAGTTCATGGACCTTGTTCAGGGGAATCATTTTATTATAGAGTATGCCAACTATTTCACTGATTTAGTTCGTTATTCACCTAAAATTGTCTCAAATGAACAATTGAAGGCCCATATGTTTGAGAAAGGCTTGTGACCAAAGATATAATCTCAGGCCTTCCTGTTCAACCTGAGGACCTATACTAAGGTCTTTGACTAGGCATATATGGCGGAGATCAACCATAAAAGCAGGGCTGGTTTTTCTGGGATAGTATCATTAGTGGGTAGTGGTAGCTCCATAGAGAAGAAGAGGAAGCATGAGGATCAAGTGAAGAAGGGAAGTGGCAGTTCAGGCCACTCCTCTAGGAAGTTTTCATCTGGGGATTCTAATGCGAGATCAGTCATGTGCCACCAGTGTGGAAAACCAGGGCACATATGACCAGCATTCCCACTTCCTTCTAATCCCTATTACCAATGTGGAGGTTTGGATCATTTGAAATGCTTCTATGTGGTGGAACATTCACTTCTGAGTGGGGCATGGTCAGTAGATTCAAGAGGAGTGCCAGCACAGTCCGAGCCATCAAGGACCGAGGGATCTTGATTTGGAGGATATGGTGGTAGGGTTGGGTCATCTTCTAGGCAGATCCAGTTCAGGGCACAACCACATACTAGCGGTCATCCTCAGTCAAAGACCGGACATCACCATGCAGTGGATTAGGCACCAGCAGGATTAGAGGCGGGATCATGAATAGTTCGAGGTACCGTTCTAATCGAATCTTCTATAGATACTACTATTTTTGATATTGACGCCTATGTTTCATTCATTTCTACCCGTTTTGTGGACATGATGAATTTTTTAACTGAGTTGATGTATTTCACGATGGAGTTGGTGACACCAGAGGAAAAGAAGAAAGAGTAGGGCCTCGGGGCCCCTCATGTGTGCTTTCTGTGTTAGGGGTTGAGATGGAGTGGGAACTCTTGGTTCTAGATATGAAATTTATTGACATAATACTTGGAATGGATTGGCTAGTACACTTCCAGGAACCAATTGATATCTAAAGGCAGCGAGTGAGTTTCACGGCACCTGATGGGAGTCCTCAAGTTTTTTGGGGAGAATGAGACCCTTAGTCAGGTCGCGCAGGACCTCCACTCGTAGAGTTGAAAAGTATTACCTCCCAGTTATCATCACTCGCACTAGAAGATTATGGTATTTCTCTTGAAGGTGAACTAACTCATGTAGTGAATTATTTTTTAAAGGTATTCTCGGATGATTTCTCAAGTTTTCCCCCAGAGCGGGATGTGGAGTTTTTGATTGATCTAGAGTTGGGAACACAGCCGGTATCTCTTCCCTCTTATCGCATAACCCCAAATGAGCTGAGGGAATTAAATATATATCTGGAAGACTTAGAATAAAAATTATTCATTCACCCAAGAATCTATCCTTGGTCCACTCTTGTGTTATTCACAAAAACGGCTGATGGATCTCTCTGGTTGTGCATTGACTACCTGAAGCTGAATAAGGCAAAAATTAAGAACAAATAGCCTTTTCCCAAAATAGATTATTTATTCGACCAGTTGAAGGGGGAGAATTGGTTCTCAAAGATAGACCTGCATTCGGGGTATCATCAACTCAGGGTGAAGGAGTCAGATATCCCAAACACAGCCTTCTGAAGCAGGTACGACCACTTTGAGTATTTGGTCATGCCCTTCATATTGACCAATAATTCAGTGATATTTATGGAAATAATTAATCGGGTGTTCTATTGGTATCTCTATTACTTTTTTGTGGTGTTCGTGGATGACATTATAGTATACTCTGGCTCTATGGAGGAACACGAACATCACTTGAGGATCATCTTGGGCACTTTTCAGGATCACCACCTCTATGAAAATTTTTCAAAGTAAACTTTATGGATCATGGAAGTGATATTTCTGGGGAATGTGATCTCTAAGGAGGGGGTTTTAGTGGACCCAGAGAAGATTAGTGCGGTTATATCATGGAAGCATCCAAAGAATGTGTTTGAGATCAGGAGTTTCCTTGGACTGGCTGGTTATTATAGGTGATTCATTCGGGATTTCTCTTGGATTACTTCACTGATGACCGCACTCACCCGAAAAGGGGTGAAGTTTGTATGGGGCTTAGAATGTCAGGCATCATTCGAGGAGCTTAAGAGGTGGTTGACTACCACCCCCATGCGTATTTTTCCAGAGGCTGGAAATGGATATGTGGTCTATTGTGATGCTTCAGGTATGAGTCTTGGGTGCGTGCTTATGCAGGATGATCATGTGGTGGCGTGTGGCTCCCACCAACTCCGACCACATGAAAAGAACTTCCTGACCCATGACTTGGAGTTGGAGGCAGTGATGCATGATTTGAAGACTTGGCATCACTGCCTCTTTGGGAAGAAGTTTGTGGTCTAATCTGATCACAAAATCTTGGCCTATATATTCCCATAGAAGGTCCTAAACTTGAGGCAACGTCATTGGATCGAGTACTTACAGGGGTTCGAATTTGACATTTTCTATACCCCAGGAAAGGCTAATTTGGTGGCAGACACTTTGAGTAGAAGAGTTATAGTGAAAGCTTTTAGTAAGTACAGTGATGAGTGGACTTTTATAGGGCTCTTTTCTCAAATGCATGTGGAGACCAAGAAACATAGTGGAGGTGTATTCTTGGCGAGATTTCAGTTTACTCCTCTGTTGGAGTTGATCCAGTGGAAATAGCCTAGAGATGAGCTTTGTTAATGGTTGAATAAGTTTCTTTATGGTGTAGAGACATCATATGATTGGTGGTCATCTCTTGAGGGCATCTTGTGCTTCAAGGCCCATTTAGTAGTGTTGTTATCTCTACAGAAGGTGGTGATAGAGGACAACCACCAGTCTCAGTGGGCTATCCATCTGGGTGACACTAAGATGTATTATGATGTCCGTCGGCAGTTCTGGTGGCCTAGTATGAGATGATACATAACAGACTTTGTGTATAGATGTTACACATACCATCAGGTGAAAGCATAGAATCAAAGGCCCTTCGGTTTGCTCCATCCATTACCCATTCCTACTTGGAAGTGGTACAAGGTCACCATGGACTTCATTGTTGGCTTACCTCGTACACTATAGGGTAAGAATTATATTTGGGTGGTGATTTATTGTTTGACCAAATCAGACCACTTTATTCCGATCAGAACTACAAATAAAGTGGATGATTTGGGTAGTTTGTATCTTCAAGAGGTGGTGATATTCCATGGAGTGTAATTAGTAGTTGTCTCAGATAGAGACCCCCGTTTCACTTCTCGGTTCTGGGAAGGCCTTCAGAAGGCCTTGGGGTCTCAGATTAAGATGAGCATGACATACCTTCCTTAGATGGATGGTCAAAAAGAGCATGAGAATCAGATATTGGAGGACATGTTTTGTGCATGTGTCATGGAATTTGGAGGTTCTTAGGATAGTCATTTGGGTTTGGTTGAGTTTTCTTATAATAATAGTTACCAATCCTCAACTCGAATGACTCCTTTTGAGGCGCTCTATGGTCGGCCTTGTCAGTCCCCCCTGTGTTGGGATGAGGTAGGTGAGACCTTACTACTGGGGCCAAGTCTGGTGCATGAGACGTCTAAGAAGGTCAAGTTGATCGGGAAATGTTTATTGACAGCTCAGAGTCTCTATAAATCATATTCTGACTAGAGGAATCGAGACCTAGAGTTTTCTATGGGTGACAGGGTATTCTTGAAAGTGGCCCCTCGTCTGGGCCATCATCGATTAGGGAAGCAAGGGAAGCTAATGTTTCGATATGTCAAGCCCTTAGAGATCACCAAGAATATTGGAAAGGTGGAATATAGGTTGGATTTACCTTCTCAGTTGACATCCATCCATGATGTCATCTACGTCTCCCAGTTGAAGAAATACAGCCCGAATCTATCCCATGTACTGAGTTGGGAAGAACTGGAGATAGAGCCTAACTTGTTAGTTTTTGAGAGGCTAGTGAAAATAGTGGACTCTAAAGAGAAGTTGATTTGGGGGAAGTCTATTCCTTTGTTCCAGGTTTGTTAGAAGCATGATAATGATACACATGAGACATGTGAGTAGAAGTCATGGGTTAAGGAAGAGTATTCGTTCCTGTTTTCCGATCAAGCTTCATGTAGACTTTATAGGATGGAAAGTTATCATGGTGGAAAAATTTGTCACATAAATGACATATTTTAAAGTTATTTTTCATTTAATTTCCTATATTTCTTTGTTTTTGGGGTTTCCCATGCTTTTTTTGAGGAAAGGGTCAGTTTTCATGATTTGGGCCAAACTGTGAGCCCATTTCCAGATTTAAAAACCAATTTTGTTTCTTTTATAAATATTTAATTTTTTAATATTTTTCTCCCATTACACTTCCAAAATGGCATCTCCTGACCTATTAAAACCACCATTTCAATTTTTAACCTTTATCAATCCATAATAATGGTGGATTTGGGTTTTTATTTAAGGAATTGGGCTAACCCGAAGGCCCATTTCCAGTTTTTGAAAAAATTGTTTAATTAATAACTTATTCAATTTTAAGTATTTTTTAGTGATTCCAAGTCTAACCCAAGACCAATGAACCCAACCACGTGACCATCCTCTTTTCCCCTCTTTGTAGCTTGTATTCATCACGAATTAGTATAGAACTTTATAGGGTTTCTCAAATCGTCCAGATTTGAAGATGTAACTTCTTTCCTTTATAACTCTCTCAATTATTAATATTTTTGCTCCATTAAAATTCCTAATTCGACCCTTACTCCTCCTCATAAAATCCATTTCATCCATCCAAGTCTCTCAAAACATCTTTGGAACCCCATTTTGAAGGGGGGTTTTGTAGAGAAACTTCAAAGAATCTCAAGTAAGTGTCTCTCCTCCTTAGCTCCTCCCCTTTCCATGAAGTTTCTTTCAATTTCCTTGAATTCCCAAATGACCAGGGGTAGGGTTTTGAACATAGGGTTTAACCTTGGGTTTTCTTGGTCAATTATTGTGGTTTTAGGTTCAATATAAGTCTCTCTTGGAGTGGCGGTGGTGCGACTTGATTTTCGCACGGTGATTCAAGGGTTTCCTTTGATTTGGTAGGTGATTGCAATTTTTTTGCAATATTTGTGTATTATAATGCTTTATTTATCATATTTTAAGTTTTATCTCATTTTATGATTGCTTTGAAAATTATTTTTAGTGGTGTTTTTATTGAAATTTAATTTTAAATGCTAATTTTGTGTGAAATTGGGGGTTTTCCAAAGAAATGTTTTATTGGTTTATTTGGGGCTACCCTATAAATACTTAGTTGTTTTTATTGAACTATAATAGGGATTAAAATACCATTTTTAATTTTTATCCCCTTTGTTTGTTGCTAAGAAAATGGGTTTTATTGATATTTTTGGAACATGTGAATATTAAGTGCCATGTTTGTGTGTAAATGGAGGTTTTACAAAGTTATCATTTCTTGGATCACTTGGGGGTACCCTAAAATCGATTTGTTGATTTAATTGAAATGTATTTGTCTGAATTTTTTTGTTTTTGTAACTTAGAAGTATGCTCATAGTGTAAAAAGTGATGTTTTCAAGGAGTTTAGGGTGCAAAACAACACGGGATTTTGAGAAATTATTTCATTTAAAAATAAAAGTGTTTTGTTGTGTGTTTTAAGTGGTTTAAAATGTGTATAGATAATATACTATTTTTATTTGACCAATAGTGGTGGTTTATATGAAAATATATATTTTTTAGCATGCCAAAATTGTTTGAGAACAAAGTGGGAAGCCCAGGTACCTAGGTGGGGCGGATATGTACTAGTACGCCTAGTGGACCAGATGGGTTTTGTCCCTATTTCACTTAACATTTGGATAAAAAAAACTATATATAAACTATATGAATGATGAATTAGGACCACTAGGTTATGGGTATGTTCCCTACTAGTGGATCATTCATGACAATGGATTTTACTATGGTTAGATTACACCGAGGTATAAGGTACTTGGGGCCCAAGACTATCTAGTGCCTAGGGGTGTTCTCGATTTTGTTTCTCATTGGATTTGTGGTATTTTCCCTTGTATTTGAGCGTGTTTAGAAATATATCACAGCAGCTAATATTACCATTTAAATTTATTAACATTCTGAATGTTTTATCTTGAAAACTATTTTCAATTGAAAGTTTCATTTCTTGGAATTTGTTGCCTCTTTTCATTGTTTATTAAAACTGCTTTCTTTTTCACATTGTACTGCTTACTCTTTTAGATTATTGGGTTGTATCCTAGTGGGTTGGTCTCACACCATACTTACACCCCTTGGGTGTAAGTATAAATTATTATGCTTGACTTAGGTAAAGGGATGGCTATTGTTGATGGCAGTTTTGGGTGTTAGTTCATATCTTTGGGGCGGAGTTGTAGAGACAACTTATGGGTGGTGACCCCTTATCATGTGGAGTCATTGGGGCTATTTTTCTGTTGTTTATTTGTGTCTTTGGACCTTTTGTATTCCATTTGAACTTATATATTCAGTTCTGTATTTTTTATAAACCTTGTTGGTATGAATTTTTCAGATTCAGTTTACCAAATGTTTTTGATGCTTTATGTATACATATTCGGGTAAATCGTTCCCAAACCAATATAAATGATACTTGGGAACTTGTGCCAGCCCGTGGGGATAGGTAATGCCCTCCGGGCCTTTCCACGAGCTGGGTTTGGTGCTGGTATTGGTGGAGACTAGATTCAGTTCGTGACAAGATGTGACAACTGGGCCCCACTGACAGCACAAACACCCCGCCTTAACACGACCGTCGGGTCCTGGCTTTCCATGTACCACCAGTTTCCCCGCAGACATGTGGTCCCCACCCAGGGGCCCACCCACGTGCCCAAACGGGTCATCTGACTAATGAAAGTCCCCATAGGCCAACACATTTCCTTTTCAGTGTGCTTTTGTCCTCAATCACACACACCCTGGGAAACTTCCCAGAAGGTCACCCATCCTAATCACTACTCCAGGCCAAGCACACTTAACTATGGAGTTCTAATCAGGTAGGCTCTGGAAAAGGAAGGTGCGCTTTGTTTACCACCAGTTTCCCCGAACACATGTGGTCCCTACCGTGGGGCCCACCCACGTGCTCGAACAGATCATTTGACTAATGAAAGTCCCCATAGGCCAACACATTTCCTTTCCAGTGTTCTCAAGTCCTCACTCACACACACCATGGGAAACTTCTCAGAAGGTCATCCATCTTGATCGCAACTCTAGGCCAAACACACTTAATTATAGAGTTCTAATCAGATAGGCTCCCAAAAAGGAAGGTGCAACTTGTTTACATGAGTCATATCATTTAGTCATTTAACCCTTTATCATTTTTGGGGTCTTACAATCACCCCTCCTTAGAGCACAACATCCTTGTTGTGGGCCCTAAATCTCAACCATGGCTGTGTATCGCCTTAAAACAACCTTCGGGTCCTGGCCTTCCATGTACCACCAGTTCCCCCACAGACACATGGTCCCCACCTTGGGGCCCACCCACATGCCCGAACGATTCATCTGACTAATGAAATTCCCCATAGGCCAACAAATTTCCTTTCCAGTGTGCTTTTTTCCTCAATCACACAAACCCTGGGGAACTTCCCAGAAGGTCACCCATCCTGACCACTACTCCAGGCCAAACAAGCTTAACTATGGAGTTTTAATGAAGTAGACTCACACACACCATGGGAAACTTCTCAGAAGGTCATCCATATTGATCGCAACTCTAGGCCAAACACGCTTAATTATGTAGTTCTAATCAGGTTGGATCTTGAAAAGGAAGGTGGACCTTGTTTAAATGAGTCATATAGTTTAGTCATTTAACCCTTTATCATTTTGGGGTGTTACAATCACCCCCCTTTAGAGCACAACGTCCTTGTTGTGGGCCCTACATCTCAACCATGGCAGTGTACCGCCTTAACATGATCGTTAGGTCCTGGCCTTCCATGTACCACCGGTTTCTCCGCAGCCACGTGGTCCCCACCCTGGGGCCCACCCACGTGCCCGAACGGGTCATCTGACTAATGAAAGTCCCCATAGTCCAACACATTTCCTTTCCAGTGTGCTTTTTTCCTCAATCACACACACCCTGGGAAACTTTCCAGAAGGTCACCCATCCTGATCACTACTCCAGGACAAGCATGGTTAACTATGGAGTTCTAATGAGGTAGACTCTCGAAAATAAAGGTGTGCCTTGTTTACCACCAGTTTCCCTGAACACATGTGGTCCTCACCCTGGGGCCCACCCACATGCCTGAAAGGGTCATCTGACTAATGAAAGTAATCGTAGGCCAACACATTTCCTTTCCAGTGTGCTTTTTTCCTCACTCACACACACCATGGGAAACTTCCCAGAAGGTAACCAATCCAGATCACTACTCCAGGACAAACATGCTTAATTATGGAGTTCTAATCAGGTAGGCACCTGAAAAGGAAGGTGCACTTTGTTTACATGAGTCATATCATTTAGTCATTTAACCCTTTATCATTTTGGGGTGTTAAAATCTCCTCCCACCTTTAGAGCACAACGTCCTCATTGTGGGCCCTACATCTCAACCTTGGCAGTGAACCACACTTAAGGCTTGGTTCCTCCTGATCACTACTCCAGGACAAGCATGCTTAACTATAGAGTTCTAATCAGGTAGGCTCTCGAAAAGGAAGGTGCACCTTGTTTACCACCAGTTGCCCCACAGACACATGGTCCCCACCCTAGGGCCCACCCACATGCTTGAACGGGTCATCTGACTAATGAAATTCCCCAGAAGCCAAAACATTTCCTTTACAATGTGATTTTATCCGCACTCACACACACCCTGGGAAATTTCCAAGCAGGTCACCCATGCCGACCACTACTCCAGGATAAACACGCTTAACTATGGAGTTCTAATCAGGTAGGCTCCTGAAAAGGAAGCCGCACCTTGTTTACATGAGTCATATCATTTAGTCATTTAACCCTTTATCATTTTGGGGTGTTACAATCACCCCGCCTTTAGATCACAACGTCCTCATTATGGGCCCTACATCTTAACCCAAGCAGTGTCCCTGATACCAAATGTGACAACTGGGCCCCGTTAACAGCACAGACACCCCTCCTTAACACGGCCATCGGGTCCTGGTCTACCAGGTATCACCAGTTGCCCCGTAGACATGTGGTCCCCACCTTGGTTCCCACCCGTGTGCCCGAACGAGTCATCTTCCTAATGAAAGTCCCCATAGGCCAACACATTTTCTTTCAAGTGTGCTTTGTCTTCACTCACACACACCCTAGGAAACTTCCCAAAAGGTCACCCATACTGATCACTACTCCAGTGAAAGAATTATTAGAAATAGAGTTCAAATCAGGTAGGCTCCCGAAAAGGAAGGTGCGCCTTGTTTACCACCAATAGCCCCAAAGACATGTGGTCCCCATCCTGGGGCCCACCCACATGCCCAAACGGGTCATCTGGCTAATGAAAGTCCCCATAGGCCAACACATTTCCTTTCCAGTGTTTTTTTGTCCTCACTCACACACACATTGGGAAACTTCATAGAAGGTCACCCATCTTGATCACTATTCTAGGCCAAGCATGCTTAACTATGGAGTTCTAATCAGGTAGGCTCCTGAAAAGGAAGGTGTACCTCATTGTGAGCCTTACATCTCAACCCAAAAAGTGTACCTGATACCAAATGTGACAACTGGGCCCCATTGATAGCACATACACCCCACCTTAACACGTCCGTCAGGTCCTGGCTTGCGAGGTACCACTAGTTTCTCCACAGACATGTGGTCCCCACCCTGGGTCCCACCCACGTGCCCGAACGGGTCACCTGACTAATGAAAGTCCCCATAGGTCAACACATTTACTTTCTAGTGTGCTTTTTTTATCTCCACTCACACACACCCTGGGAAACTTCCCAGAAGGTCACCCATCCGGATCACTACTCCAGGCCAAGCACACTTAACTATGGAAATCTAATTAGGTAGGCTCCCAAAAAGGAATGTGCACCTTGTTTACCACCAGTTTCCCCGAAGACACGTGGTCCCCACCTCGAGGCCCACCCACGTGCCCAAACTTGTCATCTGGCTAATGAAAGTCCCCATAGGCCAACAAATTTCCTTCCCAGTGTGCTTTGTCCTCTCTCACACACACATTGGGAAAATTCCTAGAAGTTCACCCATCATGATCACTATTCCCGGCCAAACACGCTTAACTATGAAGTTCGAATCAAGTAGGCTCCCGAAAAAGAAGGCGCACCTTCTCTACATGAGTCATATCATTTATTTATTTAACTATGGAGTTCTAATCAGGTAGGCTTTCGAAAAGGAAGGTGAAATTTTTTTACCACCAGTTGCCCTGAATACACATGGTCCCCACCCTGGGGCCCACCCACGTGCCGGAACGGGTCATTTGGCTAATGAAATCCCCCATAGGCCATCACATTTCCTTTCTAGTGTGCTTTTTTCCTCACTCACACACACCTTGGGAAACTTCTCAGAAGGTCACAATCCTGATCACTACTCCAGTCCTGATCACTACTCCAGGCCAAACACGCTTAACTATGGAGTTCTAATCAGGTAGGCTCCCAAAAAGGAAATTTCTTCTTGTTTGCATGAATCATATCATTTTGTCATTTAACCCTTTATCATTTTGGGGTGTTACAATCACCCCCCCCCCCTTTAGAGCACAACATCCTCATTGTGAGCCCTACATCTCAACCCTGGCAGTGTGCCTCACTTAAGGCTGGGTTCCTCCTGATCACAACTCTAGTCCAAACACACTTAACTATGAAGTTCTAAACAGGTAAGCTCCCAAAAAGGAAGGTGAAAATTGTTTACCACTAGTTTCCCCGTAGACACATGTTCCCCACCCTGGGGCCCACCCAGGTGCCCGAACGGGTCATCTGACTAATGAAAGTCCCCACATGGAAACACATTTCCTTTCCAGTGTGGTTTTGGCCTCACTCACACACACCCAGAGAAACTTCTCAGAAGGTCAGCCATCCTGATCACTACTCTAGGCCAACCACACTTAACTATAATGTTTTAATCAGGTAGGCTCCTAAAAAGTAAGGTGAACCTTGTTTACATTAGTCATATCATTTAGTCATTTAACCCTTTATCATTTTTGGCATGGGTTCCTCCTGATCACTACTCCAGCCCAAGAACACTTAACTATGGAGTTCTAATTAGGTAGGCTCTCGAAAAGGAAAGTGCACCTTGTTTACCACCAGTTTCCCCGTAGACACGTGGTCCCCACCCTTCACTACTGGAATTCCCATTTTTTGCAACGGGCTATTTGTGACAGGCCCCCGTCACAAATATCCCGTTGGAGAAAACGACATCGCAACAGATATTTTTTGCAATGGGCCCATCGCAAAAAATATCTATTGTGACGGGAATTTTACCTGTCGCAAAAAACCTCCCAATTATATACATTATATACCCGAAAACCTTTTGTGACGGGCCAGTCACAATTAGTTTCTGCGACGGGTAATTTCCCCATCGCAAATAGCCTTCCGATTATATACATTATATACCCAGTAACCTTTTGCGACATGCCCGTCGCAAATACTAATTACAACGGGCTTGTAGTCCCGTCGCAAATAATAATTTTAAAAAAAATTATTTCACTTATTTGCGATGGGTCCCCGTCGCAAATACTAAAAATAATTAAAAAAATAAAATAAAATTATGATTAATGAAAAAATTATATTATTATTATAAAAATAAAAAAAATAAAAAAAAATATTATTATTAGTAAAATAAACAAACATTAAAAAATATAATACTAAAAAAATATATTTAATAAAATTATGATTAATAAAAAATTAATATTAATATTATTAAAGTAATAAAATAATAAAAAATTATTAAAAGTTTCAGTAATTTAAAAAAAATATAAAAAAATAAAAAAATATTATTATTATTAGTAAAATAAACAAATATTAAAAAATATAATACTAATAATAAATAATAAAATATTAAAAAAAATTAAATTATGCAATATTTCCACCAATATAAAAGACAAAAACTGTAAATAGTTCATATTATTACAAAACCTGAATTCAAATGTTTTTAATATAAAAAACAAATCACTGGGGTGGGGGTCGTCTGGAGGAGGTGGAGGAAACTCCATCCCTAAACTACGAGTCAGACGGTGCATGTACTCCATCTGCTCGTCATACTCCTGCTGCCGCCACTGGTCTAATCGACCCAACTCCTCCTCGTGATGCTGCTCCTGCTGCTGCTGCTGCTGCCGACACATCTCTTCATGCTGCTTCTGCAAAGTCTCTATAAGCTCATCCTGAGTTCGCAACTGCTCTTGAAACTGTGAGCCAGAAGATGATGTCTCTCCTCGAGCTCCTCTCGAGCTGGATGCCGGCATCGCAGCAGTACCATAATAAGTACTAGGAGTCAAATAAGAGACGATACCAACTACTCAGCCCTTCTCAAAGCCATACTGAGTCACCTGTATCCTTGCCACCTCATAGAAATGGTGGGCACCAGTCTGCTCAATCGTCTCATCCAGACCCTCAGCCTGTGTCTGAGAGGCCGCAACCTCATATGAATCCTTCAATTCTAATTTAAAATTAAAATTGTGAAAATATTATATGAAGTTAATTGTCAAACTAAAAAAATAATACTAACCACAATCTGACACTGATGATCACCTCTAATCTCTCCAGTGGCTGTATCACTGTACATCCTCCGATAAACATCGAACTCCGTAATATCAGGATGCTTGAATGCCTACAAAAATATAAAATAAACTGTTTATATTTAAAGTTATATAAAATATTTAAAAAATATACTTACCAGATGCTCTCTATGCGAACTGAATTTATGACTACCAGCTCGATACACTACCTCCTGTCTCCCCCGGTTCTATCGTCCCACTGAAGATCTCCTCTGAAACACACCACCCAACTAGTGTAAACATAATCCATCCCAAACATGAGATGAAATGTACTCTGGTCTGTGAGCTCTACACGACTCATCAAATTCTGTCACTCCTACTTTATTAATGGCTGTCCTTCTCAAATTGTGCAAAAACTGACGGAAACAGTCACGCTTAGAAACCTGCCATGCCGTTTGGATAGCGTCGCACATGCTATCATCGATAGGACACCATAAACCCTACAAATAATTTATAATATCAAGTTATTAATAAAATAAATTTCAAAATAAATATTTTTTATTTACGTACCAGCCAATGATGGAACATGTCACATTGCACATCAACGGGAATCTGTTCCCATGTGATCCATGGCTGAGAAAAATAATTGCGCAAGATAGCTCTCCCCTTTCAAATATCTACATGCGCAAAACTGTGAAAAATGAATAAATAATCAAAAAATTAGTATATATATAAGTAAATTAATTAAAGATAACTAAAATATACAGGTTACCATACCTCTGTGTGTGTGGATTGAAACCAAGATGTGGACGTCACTCGAGGATAGGGTCAGGAATCATCAGTCATGCAAGACCGCACCCCCTCCGCGTACCCCCTAAACCACCAGTAGGATGAGGGTCATATGATCCAAAATCTCCCTCATCCAACAGTAGGTCATCCTCCTACAACTTGCGATATAGACCAGGGTCCATCTAAAACACAAAATGATTGTTGTTAGTAGATATTTGAAAATAACTATTATATATAGATATATATTAGTTATGATTATAACCAGAATTTAACTTTGTCAATGTTCATATTCATCCTCTTATCCATAGCTATCAATTTCAATGTCTTCATCTTCCTCCTCAGTATCATCAATATCCATATGAGTTTCAGTTTCCACATCTCTTGTCATTTCAAATTCATTTTTAACATCATTAACATCTTCATAACCATCGATCCTTAATTGTGGGGTGTCATCATAGATATTCACTTCTCTTTTTGAATCAGATGGATTTTGAGTAGTCTCTTAAAAAATTTCAATTCCTTCCACTTTAGTAGAACCACATTCAGTTTGAGCAAACTGATTTTCCCGAGATTTCATTTTTATTATGCTCCACCAATCACTCTAGTCTCTTGAAGTAACACAATACTTTTCATAATAAATTTGATGTGCTTGTTGAGCCAGTAAAAATGGTTCATTTACTACAATAAGAATTTTATATTTAATATCGGTGATTCCATGAGTTGGAATAACACGAAATCCTCTCTCAGTATCCAACCTCCGACATTTAAACATTGTTATTCTATCCTAGATAACAAAACTCAATAATTTCATCAAAATTCCATAAAATTCAACTTCAGTTTCTCTGTGATTTGATCCTCTCAAGAAAACTCCACTCTTCATTTTTTTTTGATTCCCCGTATGTATGTGGATGAAATAGAAAACCATTCACCACATATGCATTATAAGATTTAACCATTTTGGATGGTGGGTTACTCAATATACACAGCCACTTATCAATTTTATCAGCATATTGATACACTTAAATTTTTTTAAAACAATTATCAATATAATAAATAATAAAAGGAATTGATATTAAACCATTAATAATTTATGTTACTAGTTTTTGAAACCATTGAGAATTTTTTTTCTTTGTTATTAAAGAGCAGCTGCTATAATTTGTGGAAGTTTTTTCTTGATATGATTATCATATAACCTATAAATAAAATAAGTTTAAATACTGTAACATAAATTATAGAATAATTGATAGAAGCACTCACATGACAAATGATGTAATTTCTTCACAGTTGAGCAGAACATATGTATGAGCTCTGTGATGTTCATCATCTGAAAGTCATTGTTCATGAACTCCACCGAAACCAAGATTTGGTTGATTAAAAACTATTAATTTATTTTCCATTTCATCATTAACATTCCTCTCATTTATTCCCATGTAATTATGTTTTGAGAGATATTGAGATTCAAAATAATGAGAGCATAAAAAATCAATTTCCTCTTGCAAATAAGTTTAGAAATTGAGCCTTCAACTGATGCTTTGTTATGTACTTTTTTCTTCAATTTCTGCATGCATCTCTCGAATGGGTACATCCATCGAAATTGTACTAGACCTCCACATTTAGCTTCATGTGGAAAATGTAATATCAGATGTTCGATTGAGTCAAAGAAAGCCGACAGAAAGATTTTTTCCATTTTATATATAATTAAAGCAATATCTTCTTCCAGTTTTCTTAGCACATTGTAGTCTGTTTTCACTGCACAAATGTCTTGAAAGAAATTTGATATGTCTGTTATATAATCCCAAATCATAGAATTCAACAAACCTCTGAATCCAATCGGTATTATTCTTTCCATTATAACATGAAAATCATGACTTTTTAATCTAGTAATATAACCATTTTTAACACATCTGCCCAAATTGGAAGCATAGCCATCTGGAAGTCTCAAATCTGAAATCCACTAAAAAAATAATAAGCGACTCTCTTTGGATAGTGTATAAGATACTTTTTACTTCATTAACCTCTATGACCTGACATTTTCAAATAGTTTAAGTTTTGGTCGCTTGTAAATTTGGGCAAGATCTAATTGTGCATTTACAATATCTTTGATCTTACCTGGTGTATCCAAAACTATATGAAATAAATTATCAAAATAGTTCTTCTCAATATGAATAACATCCAAATGTGACAGACCAACAAATTAGACCAATACGGAAGATCCCAAAAAATTCTCTGTTTTATCCAATTATGTTCTTTCCAAAATCCATGAATTTTCTGTTGGTTTACTATTGGTCCAAATGTGATGGGAGGTAATGAAAATACAACTGATTTTAACTCTATACCTGAGATCATCTTTGAAGCTTCATCCCTTTCAATTGTACCTTTTCTGAAATGATATTTTTTTCCTCCTAAAAGGATGATCAGTTGGAAGAAATCTACAGTGACAATCAAAATAGAAAGGTTTTTTTTACCAGTATAAAGGTTTTGTTGTCTTTAATAATGTAAGGACATGATTTTGGACCATGTGTACTCCAACCAGATAACATGTCATATTCCGGAAAGTCACTAATCATCCACATCAATGTAGCTTTTAATATGAAATTTTATTTCACAACAACATCATATGTATTAACACCATCACTCCACAATGCATTTAACTCATCAATCAATGGTTTCAAATAAACATAAATATTCTTTTTAGATGTCCTGGGATTAATAGAGCCAAAAAGATATAAGGTTCCTTTATTAATATCCATAGAGGCAAATTATACGGAGTTATAAAGACAGGCCAACATGAATACTACCTACCATAAGAACCAAACGAACATAAACCATCAGTAGAGAGACCCAATTCCACATTTCGTGTTTTTATAGAAAAATATGGATGCAGACGGTCAAAATGTTTCCATGAATCACCATCAGATGGATGATTCAAGCTTTTATTAGTTGAAATCTTTCTTTTGTGCCATGACATCATTGACGCTGTGTTCTGAGACACAAATAAACGCTGCAACCTGGGTGTAAGAGGAAAATATCTCAATTATTTTACTGGAATTGATCTAGACCTTCCTAGTTGAGCTTCTTTATACCTCGATTGTCCACATGTGGGACAACTATGCAATGACTCATTTTCACCAGAATATAAGATGCAATCATTTAGACATGCATGAATCTTCTGATAACTAAGGCCCATATTACCAACCAGCCTCTTGATCTTATAGTAATTTGTAGGCAACACATTTCCTTTAGGTAATAGTGTTTTAACCAAAGAAAATATCTGATCAAAACATTTGTTTGACATTGCATTATCTGATTTAATATCCATAAATTTTGAAACTGCTTCTAATTTTCTTATCTTGCAACCAGGATATATTGCATCCTCATCAAACCTCAACAACTCATAAAATCTGGATGGTGCCAACTCAGGAGTTAAATAAATATCATCGTGAGTTTCAGTTTGTTGCACATATGGAACTGCAACATCATGTACTAAATTTTGTAACCGCGATGGATCCAGAATCAAGTTATTAGGATCTTCTCTAGAACTGTGTTCACCGTGTTGATACCAAAAAACATCATCTGGTTGAAAACCAAACCGCAAGATATGTCCCCCAACATTGTCAACTGTGTCAAACGTTCTCAGAGCACATTTTTTACAAGGACAATTAATTGTTCCTTCTAAAACATATTATGGTTTTGATGATGCAAATACTAATAAAGCTTCAACACCCTCAATATATACATGATTTAAACCAGAACCATTTGGATTTCTGTGCTAATTTATCCAAGCATGATCATCTAATAATGACTGATGTCGAATTCCTTGTTCCATATCTTTCTACATAAAATATAAAATCATCACTGTTTTTGAATAATTTGAACTTATTAAAACACTATATGAAAAAAGAAGATAAATAATTACAACTACTTCTTAATAATTACCATTAATTAAGGGTGACACAATTTCCAGTGGATTGATGGCTACTCTTTTGTCCGACGACTCATTTATTTTCATCTTTATCACACTGAAATCACAATGAAGAATCTGGTCTAAGGTACGCATATTCATTCTCATATTCATGAAAATGAATATGTGTACCTCCGACCATATTCTTCATTGTGATTTCAGTGTGAGAAAGATGCAAGTAAATGAGCCGTCGAACAAAATAGCCTCTTTTTCATCGATGAATCATCTTTTTCCTACTGTCACCGCCTAAAAACATTATAAAAAAATATGATCCTACAAATTCATATCCAATCTTGTGCATACAAGATTGAATGTCTACGTAGCAGAACATTTTTCATAATGTTTTGAGTCAGTGAGAGTTAAAAGGAGAAAATCCATTGAGAAAAAGGAGTGTCATCTATCCACTAGAAATTGTGCCAAGTTATTAAAATTTATTAAAATTTATTAAAATTTCTTCCTAACTGTTCCTAACTAATTATTACTAATTATTACTAATTATTCATATTTATTCCTATATATTCTTATTTATTCCTATATATTGCTAATTATTACAAATTATTGCTAATTATTACAATTTATTTCTAATTATTACAATTTATTACTAATTATTGCTAATTTATTGCTATTTATTGCTATTTATTGCTAATTATTGCTAGTTATTCTTAATTATTCCTAATTATTGCAAATTATTCCTAATTATTCCTAATTATTCCTAATTATTTCTAACTATTTCTAATTATTACTAACTATTCCTAACTATTCCTAATTATTGTTAATTATTCCTAATTATTTCTAATTATTGCTAATTATTTCTAATTATTGCTAATTATTGCTAATTGTTTTTAATTATTTCTAATTATTACTAATTATTACTAATTATTACAATTTATTACTAATTATTACTTGTTATTACTAATTATTACTAATTATTAATAATTATTACAATTTATTACAATTTATTCCTAATTATTTCTAATTATTTCTAATTATTTATAATTATTGCTAATTATAGCTAATTATTTCTAATTATTGCTAATTATTGCTAATTATTGCTAATTATTACTAATTATTACTAATTATTATTAATTATAACTAATTATTACAATTTATTACAATTTATTACTAATTATTACTAATTATTACAATTTATTACTAATTTAACAATAGTTAGGAATACTTAGCAAAATGAAAACTGCTTGAATAATGAAAGGAAATTTGGTAATCATCATTGTGGAGATGATTACAAATTTTCCCTTCATAATCCAAGCAGTTTTCGTTTACTAATTATTACTAATAAAAAAAATTATATTATCAATATTTATGAAAAAACAATATTAATATCATTAAAATAATAAAAAATTTATAAAATATTAAAATTATCAATATTCACAATAGGCTTTGCTCTATTCTTAACATGTTCAAATCTCAAAGGGTCTCCAATTGTCAGGTCATGCGAAATAAAAGGTTTGTGTCAGCCATGTCCAATGTAAACTCTATAATCGTCCTTGCATGGTTGATCACCTCGCAAGTAGTGTTGCAAAAGGACGACCAAAGTAATGTCGTTCTCGTCTCTAAGAATCATCTCGCTCCCTTTACATATATCATTCTTCCTTAAAAATTTGAGGGGACATCAATATCTTTCATTTAAATTTTCAAGGAAGAAAGGTCTATGTAAAGGGTCATGTGCGATAATTCTTATAGATGAGAAGGGTATGACTTGGGTTGTCCTATTGCAACACTACTTGCAAGGTGATCAACCAAGAATATCTAATTATATCTAATTATATCTAATTATATCTAATTATATCTAATTATACTTAATTATACCTAATTATACCTAATTATACCTAATTATACCTAATTATACCTAATTATAACTAATTATAGCTAATTATAGCTAATTATAGCTAATTATAGCCAATTATAGCAAATTATAGCAAATTATAGCTAATTATAGCTAATTATAGCTAATTATAGCTAATTATAGCTAATTATAGCTAATTATAGCTAATTATAGCTAATTATAACTAATTATAGCTAATTATAGCTAATTATTACTAATTATTACTAATTATTACTAATTAGTACTAATTATTACTAATTATTACTAATTATTACTAATTATTACTAATTATTACTAATTATTACTAATTACACCGAATTATATGTAATTACACCGAATTATATCTAATTACACCGAATTATATCTAATTACACAGAATTATATCTAATTACACCGAATTATTACTAATTACCCCGAATTATTACTAATTAACCTGAATTATTACTAATTACCCCTAATTATTACCAATTACCCCTAATTATTACGAATTACCCGTAATTATTACTAATTACCCCTAATTATTGCTAATTACCGCTAATTATTGCTAATTACCGCTAATTATTGCTAATTACTCCTAATTATTGCTAATTACCCCTAATTATTGCTAATTACCCCTAATTATTGCTAATTACCCCTAATTATTGCTAATTACCCCTAATTATTACTAATTACCCCTAATTATTATTAATTACCCCTAATTAAATCTAATTATGACTAAATTCTGCTAATTGTCTATAATAATCTCTAATTATTGCAAATTAACACTAATTATTTATAATTTTCACTAAAAATATCAATTTCTTACTAAAAATAAATATAAATAAAAATCAATTTAAATCTAATTTAATTACAACTAATAAACAACAATAAAAATTAATATAAAAAAATAAAATAAATAAAAATAAAATAAAATATATATACCTTAAACTTTGATATTCTAAAGGTATTGGCGCCTTCCAATTGCTCTCGTATAAAAAATTTTAATGAAAAGAAATTTTTCTCTTAAAACTGGAGAATGAAGAGAGAGGGAGAGGAAGATCTGAGCGATTTGAAAAAAAACGGGTGGGGGTATATACAGGTTAGATTAGTTGCGACTGGTTTCCTGTCACAAATACCCTTGCCTGCATTAATTATAGTTAGCGGTTAAAAGAGTATTTGCGATGGGACCCGTCGTAAATACACACCTGCCGACATAATATTTGCAACGGGCGACTTTGCCCGTCGCAAATAGTATATACCGCCGTCGGGCTTTTGTGACGGGCCCGTCGCAAATACCATCACCTGTATTAACTACAGTCGGCGGTTACAAGGGTATTTGCGACGGGACCCATAAAAAATACACACCTGACGACATACTATTTGCGACGGGAGGCTTTGCCCATTGCAAATACTATTTACCGCATCCCAGCTTTTGCGATGGGGATGGGTCCTCGTCGCAAATAACCTTCCTGTGTTTTGGAGCGCAAACCGCGCCAGAATTATTGCGATGGGTTGGCTATTCCCGTCGCAATTAACCTATTATTTGTGATGAGAGTCTTTTCCTGTCGCAAATACGTATTTCTTGGGACCTTTTGCGACGGTATATATTCCCATTACAGATACCCACTTTTCCCATATTGCTGGGGCCCACCCACATGCCCGAACAAGTCATTTCACTATTGAAAGTCCCCACAGGCCAACACATTTCTTTTTAAGTATGCTTTCTCACTCACTCACCCATCCCGACCACTACTCCAGGCCAAACATGCTTAACATTGGAGTTCTAATCAGGTAGTCTCCTGAAAAGGAAGGTGCACCTTGTTTACATGTGTCACATCATTTAGTCATTTAACAATTTACCATTTTTGGCCTGGGTTTTTCTAGATCACTACTCCAGGCCTAGAAAAATTAACTATGGAGTTCTAATCAGGTAGGCTCCCGTAAAGGAAGGTGCACCTTGTTTACCACCAGTTGCCCCGCAGACACGTGGTCCCCACCCTGGGGCCCACACACATTCCCGAACAGGTTATCTAACTAATGAAAGTCCCCAGAGGCCAACACATTTCTTTTTCAGTGTGCTTTTTTCCTCACTCACCCATCCTGATCACTACTCTAGGCCAAGCATGCTTAACTATGAAGTTCTAATCAGGTAGGCTCCCGAAAAGGAAGGTGCACCTTGTTTACATGAGTCATATCATTTATTCATTTAACCCTTTATCATTTTGGGGTGTTACAATCAGCCCCCCCTTTAAAGCACAACGTACTCGTTGTGGGCCCTATATCTCAACCCTAGTAGTGTACCACACTTAAGGATGGGTTCCTCTTGATCAATACTCCAGGCCAAGCATGCTTAACTATGATGTTCTAATCAAGTAGGCTCCCTAAAAGGAAGGTGCACCTTGTTTACCCCAGTTTCCCCACAGACACGTGGTCCCCTCCCTGGGGCCCACCCACATGCCTGAATGGGTCATCTGACTAATGAAAGTCCCCACAGGCCAACACATTTCCTTTCTAGTGAGCTTTTTCCCTCACTCACACACACCCTGAAAAACTTTCTAAAAGGTCACCCATCCTGATCACTACTCCAGGACAAACACTCTTAACTATGGAGTTCTAATGAGGTAGGCTCCTGAAAATGAAGGTGAACCTTGTTTACATGAGTCATATCATTTAGTCATTTAACCCTTTATCATTTTTTCCCGAGTTCCTCCTGATCACTACTCTAGGCCAACCACGCTTAACTATGGAGTTCTAATCAGGTAAGCTATCGAAAAGGAATGTGCACCTTGTTTACCACCAGTTGCCCAGAAGACATGTGGTCCCCACCCTAGGGCCCACCTACATGCCCGAATGGGTCATCTGACTAATGAAAGTCCCCCCAGGACAACAAATTTCCTTTTCTATGTGCTTTTGTCCTCACTCACCCATCCCGATCACTACTCCAGGCCAAGCACGCTAAACTATGGAGTTCTAATCTGGTAGGCTCCTGAAAAGGAAGGTTCACCATGTTGACATGAATCATATCATTTAGTCATTTAACCCTTTATCATTTTGTGGTGTTACAATCAACCCCCCCTAGAGCACAACATCCTCATTGTGGGCCCTACATCTCAACCCTGGTAGTGTACCACACTTAAAGTTGGGTTCCTCCTGATCACCACTCAAGGCCAAGAACGCTTAACTATTGAGTTCTAATCATTTAGGCTCCCGAAAAAGAATGTGCACCTTATTTACCACCAGTTGCCCCGTAGACACGTGGTCCCCACCCTGGGTCCCACCCATGTGCTCGAACGGGTCATCTAATTAATGAAAGTCCCCTGAGTTTGTCCTGATCACTAATCCAGGCCAAACACGCTTAACTTTGGAGTTCTAATCAGGTAGGCTCCCGAAAAGGAAGGTCCACCTTGTTTACCACCAGTTTCCCCGCAGACATGTGGTTCCCACCCTAGGGCCCACCCATGTTCCCAAACGGGTCATCTGACTAATGAAACCCCCCACAGGCCAACACATTTCCTTTCTAGTGTAATTTTATCCTCACTCATCCATCCTGATCACTACTCCAGGCCATTCACGCTAAACTATAGAGTTCTAATCTGGTAGGCTCCCGAAAAGGAAGGTGCACCTTGTTTACATGAGTCATATCATTTAGTCATTTAACCCTTTATCATTTTGGGGTGTTACAATCACCCCCCAAAGCACAACGTTCTCATTGTGGGCCCTACATATCAACCTTGGAAGTGTACCACACTTAAGGCTGGGTTCCTCCTGATCACTACTCTAAGCCAAGCACGCTTAACTATGGAGTTCTAATCAGGTAGGCTCCTGAAAAGGAATGTGCACCTTGTTTACCACCAGTTTCCCCACAGAAACAAGTTCCCCACCCTAGGGCCCACCCATGTGCTCGAACGGGTCATCTGACTAATGAAAGTCCCCAGAGGCCAAAAAATTTCCTTTCCAGTGTGCTTTTGTCCTCATTCACACACTTTGGGAAACTTCCAATAAGGCCACACATCCTGATCAGTATGGGGTTCTAATCAGGTAGGCTCCTAAAAAGAAAGGTGCACCTTTTTTACCGCCAGTTTCCCCGTAGACACGTGGTACCCACCCTGGGGCCCACCCACGTTCCCGAATGCGTCATCTAACTAATGAAAGTCCCCATAGGCAAACACATTTCCTTTCTAGTGTGATTTTGTCCTCATTGACAGACAACCTGAGAAACTTCACAGAAGGTCACCCATCCTGATCACTACTCCAGGACAACCATGCTTAACTATGGAGTTCTAATCAGGTAGGCTCCCAAAGAAGAATGTGCACCTTGTTTACATGAGTCATATCTTTTAGTCATTTAACCCTTTATCATTTTTGGCCTGGGTTCCTCCTGATCACTACTCCAGGACAAGCACACTTAACTATAGAGTTCTAATCAGGTAGGCTCTCGAAAAGGAAGGTGCACCTTGTTTACCACCAGTTGCCCCACAAACACGTGGTCCCCACCCTAGGGCCCACCCACATGCTTGAACGGGTCATCTGACTAATGAAATTTCCCACAAGCCAAAACATTGTGCTTCATCTGCACTCACACACACCCTGGGAAATTTCCCAGCAGGTCACCCATCCTGACCACTACTCCAGGATAAACACGCTTAACTATGGAGTTCTAATCAGGTAGGATCCTGAAAAGGAAGGCGCACCTTGTTTACATGAGTCATATCATTTAGTCATTTAACCCTTTATCGTTTTGGGGTGTTACAATCACCCCACCTTTAGATCACAACGTCCTCATTGTGGGCCCTACATCTTAACCCAAGCAGTGTACCTGATACCAAATGTAACAACTGGGCCCCGCTGACAGCACATACACCCCGTCTTAACACAGCCGTTGGGTCCTGGTCTACTAGGTATCACCAGTTGCCCCGTAGACACATGGTCCCCACCCTGGTTCCCACCCACGTGCCTGAACAAGTCATCTCCCTAATGAAAGTCCCCATAGACCAACACATTTTCTTTCATGTGTGCTTTGTATTCACTCACAAACACCCTAGGAAACTTCCCAAAAGGTCACCCATACTGATCACTACTCCAGTGCAAGCATGCTTAGCAATAGAGTTCAAATCAGGTAGGCTCCCGAAAAGGAAGGTGCGCCTTGTTTACCACCAATAGCCCCAAAGACATGTGGTCCCCACCCTGGGGCCCACCCACATGCCCAAACGGGTCATCTGGATAATGAAAGTCCCCATAGGCCAATACATTTCCTTTCCAGTGTGTTTTTGTCCTCTCTCACACACACATTGGGAAACTTCATAGAAGGTCACCCATCTTGATCACTATTCTAGGATAAGCGTGCTTAACTATGGATTTCTAATCAGGTAGGCTCCTGAAAAGGAAGGTGCACCTCATTGTGAGCCTTACATCTCAACCCAGGAAGTGTACCTAATACCAAATGTGACAACTGGGCCCCACTGATAGCACATACACCCCGCTTTAACACGGCCGTCGGGTCCTGGCTTGCGAGGTACCACCAGTTGCTCCGCAGACATGTGGTCCCCACCCTGGGTCCCACCCACATGCCCGAACGGGTAATCTGACTAATGAAAGTCCCCATAGGCCAACACATTTCCTTTCTAGTGTGCTTTTTTATCTCCACTCACACACACCCTGGGAAACTTCCCAAAAGGTCACCCATCTGGATCACTACTCCATGCCAAACACACTTAACTAGGGAAATCTAATCAGGTAGGCTCCCAAAAAGGAATGTGCACCTTGTTTACCACCAGTTTCCCCGAAGACACGTGGTCCCCACCTTGAGGCCCACCCACATGCCCAAAATTATCATCTGGCTAATGAAAGTCCCCATAGGCCAACAAATTTCCTTTCTAGTGTGCTTTTGTCCTATCTCACACACACATTGGGAAAATTCCTAGAAGGTCACCCATCATGATCACTATTCCCGGCCAAACACGCTTAACTATGAAGTTAGAATCAAGTAGGCTCCCAAAAAAGAAGTCGCACCTTGTATACATGAGTCATATCATTTATTAATTTAACTATGGAGTTCTAATCAGGTAGGCTTTCGAAAAGGAAGGTGCAATTTGTTTACCACCAGTTGCCCTGAATACACATGGTCCCCACCCTGGGGCCCACCCACGTGCCCGAACGGGTCATTTGGCTAATGAAATCCCCCATAGGCCATAACATTTTCTTTATAGTGTGCTTTTGTCCTCACTCACACACACCTTGGGAAACTTCTCAGAAGGTCACCCATCGTGATCACTACTCCAGTCCTGATCACTACTCCAGGCCAAGCATGCTTAACTATGGAGTTCTAATCAGGTAGGCTCCCAAAAATGAAATTTCTTCTTGTTTATATGAATCATATCATTTAGTCATTTAACCCTTTATCATTTTGGGGTGTTACAATCAACCCCCCCCCCCCCCCCCCTTAGAGCACAACATCCTCGTTGTGAGCCCTACATCTCAACCCTGGCAGTGTGCCTCACTTAAGGCTAGCTTCCTCCTGATCATAAATCTAGGCCAAGCACGCTTAACTATGAAGTTATAAACAGGTAGGCTCCCAAAAAGGAAGGTAAACCTTGTTTACCACTAGTCTCCCCGTAGACACATGTTCCCCACCCTGGGGCCCACCCACATGCCCGAACGGGTCATCTGACAAATGAAAGTCCCCACATGGAAACACATTTCCTTTCTAGTGTGGTTTTGGCCTCACTCACACACACCCTGAGAAACTTCTCAGAAGGTCACCCATCCTGATCACTACTCCATGCCAACCATGCTTAACTATGAAGTTTTAATCAGGTAGGCTCCTAAAAAGTAAGGTGCACCTTGTTTACATTAGTCATATCATTTAGTCATTTAACCCTTTATCATTTTTGGCATGGGTTCCTCCTGATCACTACTCCAGCCCAAGAACACTTAACTATGGAGTTCTAATTAGGTAGGCTCTCGAAAAGGAAGGTGCACCTTGTTTACCACCAGTTTCCACGTAGACACGTGGTCCCCACCCTTCACTACTAGAATTCCCATTTTTTGCAACGGGATATTTGCAACAGGACCCCGTCACAAATATCCCGTTGGAGAAAACGACATCGCAACAGATATTTTTTGCGATGGGCCCATCACAAAAAATATCAATTGTGACGGGAATTTTACTCGTCGCAAAAAAACTCCCAATTATATACATTATATACCCAAAAAATTTTTGTGACGGGCCAATCACAATTAGTTTTTGCGATGGGTAATTTTCCCATCGCAAATAGCCTTCCGATTATATACATTATATACCCAGTAACCTTTTGCGACAGGCCCGTCGCAAATACTAATTGCGACAGGCCCGTAGTCCCGTCACAAATACTAATTTAAAAAAAATTTATTTCACTTATTTGCGATGGGTCCCCGTCGCAAATACTAAAAATAATTAAAAAAATAAAATAAAATTATGATTAATGAAAAAATTATATTATTATTATAAAAATAAAAAAAAATAAAAAAAATATTATTATTAGTAAAATACAAAAACCTTAAAAAATATAATACTAAAAAAATATATTTAATAAAATTATGATTAATAAAAAATTAATATTAATATTATTAAAGTAATAAAATAATAAAAAATTATTAAAAGTTTCAATAATTTAAAAAAAATATAAAAAAATCATAAAATATTATTATTATTAGTAAAATAAACAAATATTAAAAAATATAATACAAATAATAAGTAATAAAATATTAAAAAAAATTAAATTATGAAATATTTCCACTAATATAAAAGACAGAAACTTTAAATAGTTCATGTTATTACAAAACTTGAATTCAAATGTTTTTAATATAAAAAATAAATCACTGGGGTGGGGGTCGTCTGGAGGAGGTGGAGGAAACTCCATCCCTAAACTACGATTTAGACGGAGCCTGTACTCCATCTACTCGTGATACTTCTGCTGCCCCCGCTGCTCTAATCGACGCAGCTCCTCCTCGTGATGCTGCTCCTACTGCTACTACTGCTGACACATCTCTTCATGCTGCTTCTGCAAAGTCTCTATAAGCTCTGCTTGAGTTCGCAACTGCTCCTGATACTGTGAGCCAGAAGATGATGTCTCTCCTCGAGCTCCTCTCGATCTGGATGCCGACATCACAACAATACCATAATAAGTACTAGGAGTCAAATAAGAGACGATACCAACTACTCAGCCCTTCTCAAATCCATACTGAGTCACCTGCATCCATGCCACCTCATAGAAATGGTGAGCACCGGTCTGATCAATCGTCTCATCCTAACCCTCATCCTGTGTTTGAGAGGTCGCAGCCTCATATGACTCCTTCAATTCTAATTTAAAATTAAAATTGTGAAAATATTATATGAAGTTAATTGTCAAACTAAAAAAATAATACCAACCACAATCTGAAACTGACGATCACCTCTAATCTCTCCAGTGATTGTATCACTGTACATCCTCCGATAAACATCAAACTCCGTAATATCAGGATGCTTGAATGCCTACAAAAATATAAAATAAACTGTTTATATTTAAAGTTATATAAAATATTTAAAAAATATACTTACCAGATGCTCTCTATGCGAACTGAATGTATGACTACCAGCTCGATACACTACCTCCTGTCTCCCTCGGTTCTATCGTCCCACTGAAGATCTCCTATGAAACCCACCATCCAACCAGTGTAAACATAATCCATCCCAAACATGAGATGAAATGTACTCTGTTCTATGAGCTCTACACGACTCATCAAATTCTATCACTCCTACTTTATTAATGGATGTCCTTCTCAAATTGTGCAAAAACTGACGGAAACAGTCATGCATAGAAACCTGCCATGCCGCGTGGATAGCGTCGCACATGTTATCATCGATAGGACACCATAAACCCTACAAATAATTTATAATATCAAGTTATTAATAAAATAAATTTCAAAATAAATATTATTTATTTACGTACCAGCCAATGATGGAACATGTCACGTTGCACATCAACGGGAATATGTTCCCATGTGATCCATGGCTGAGAAAAATAATTGCGCAAGATAGCTCTCCCCTTTCCAATAGCTACATGCGCAAAACTGTGAAAAATGAATAAATGATCAAACAATTAGTATATATATAAGTAAATTAATTAAATATAACTAAAATATATAGGTTACCATACCTCCGTGTGTGTGGATTGAAACCAAGATGTGGACGTCACTCGAGGATAGGGTCAGGAATCATTAGTCGTGCAAGACCGCACCCCCTCCGTGTACCCCCTAAACCACTAGTAGGCTGAGGGTCAGATGATCCAAAATCTCCCTCATCCAATAGTAGGTCAGCCTCTTACAACTCGCGATATAGACCAGGGTCCATCTGAAACACAAAATGATTGTTGTTAGCAGATATTTGAAAATAAATATTATATATAGATATATATTAGTTATGATTATAACCAGCATTTAACTTTTTCAATGTTCATATTCATCCTCTTCTCCATAGCTATCAATGTCAATGTCTTCATCTTCCTCCTCAGCATCATCAATATCCATATGAGTTTTAGTTTCAGCATCTCTTGTCATTTCAAATTCATTTGTAACATCATTAACATCTTCATCACCATCGATCCTTAATTGTGGGGTGTCATCATAGATATTCACGTCTCTTTGTGAATCAGATGGATTTTGAGTAGTCTCTTAAAAAATTTCAATTCCTTCCACTTCAGCAGAACCACATTCAGTTTGAGTAAACTGATTTTCCCGAGATTTCATTTTTATTATGCTCCACCAATCACTCTAGTCTCTTGAAGTAGCACAATACTTTTCATAATAAATTTGATGTGCCTGTTGAGCCAGTAAAAATTGTTCATTTACCGCAATAAGAATTTTATATTTAATATCGGCGATTCCATGAGTCAGATGAACACAAAATCCTCTCTCAGTATCCAACCACCGATATTTAAACATTATTATTCTATCCTAGATAACACAACTCAATAATTTCATCAAAATTCCATAAAAGTCAACTTCAGTTTCTCTATGATTTTATCCTCTCAAGAAAACTCCACTATTCATTTTTTTTGATTCCCCGTATGTATGTGGATGAAATCGAAAACCATTCACCACATATGCATTATAAGATTTAACCATTTTGGATGGTGGGTTACTCAATATACACAGTCGCTTATCAATTTTATCATCATATTGATACACTTAAATTTTTTTAAAACAATTATCAATATAATTAATAATAAAAGGAATTGATATTAAACCATTAATAATTTATGTTACCAGTTTTTGAAACCATTGAGAATTTTTTTCTTTGTTATTCAAGAGCAACTGCTGTAATTTGTGGAAGTTTTTTCTTGATATGATTATCATATAACCTATAAATAAAATAAGTTTAAATACTATAACATAAATTATAGAATAAGTGATAGAAGAACTCACCTGGCAAATGATGTAATTTCTTCACAATTGAGAAGAACATATGTATGAGCTCTGTGATGTTAATCATCTGAAAGTCATCGTTCATGAACTCCACTGAAACCAAGATTTGGTTGATTAAAAACTATTAATTTATTTTCCATTTCATCATTAACATTCCCCTCATTTATTCCCATGAAATTTTGTTTTGAAGGATATTGAGATTTAAAATAATGAGAGCAGAAAAAATCAATTTCCTCTTGCAAATAAGTTTAGAAATTGAGCCTTCAACCGATGCTTTGTTATGTGCTTTTTTCTTCAATTTCTGCATGCATCTCTCGAATGGGTACATCCATCGAAACTGTACTGGACCTCCAAATTTAGCTTCATGTGGAAAATGTAATATCAGATGTTCGATTGAGTCAAAGAAATCCGACATAAATATTTTTTCCATTTTATATATAATTAAAGCAATATCTTCTTCTAGTTTTCTTAGCACATTGTAGTCTGTTGTCACTGCACAAATGTCTTGAAAAAAATATGATATATCTGTTATAGAATCCCAAATCATAGAATTCAACAAACCTCTGAATCCAATCGGCATTAGTCTTTCCATTATAACATGAAAATCATGACTTTTTAATCTAGTAATATAACCATTTTTAACACATCTTCCCAAATTGGAAGCATAGCCATCTGGAAGTCTCAAATCTAAAATCCACTGAAAAAATAATAAGCAACTCTCTTTGGACAGTGTATAAGATACTTTTTACTTCATTAACCTCTGTGATCTATCATTTTCAAATAGTTTAAGTTCTGGTCACCTGTAAATTTGGGCAAGATCTAATTGTGCATTTACAGTATCTTTGATCTTACCTGGTGTATCCAAAACTGTATGAAATAAATTATCAAAACAGTTATTCTCAAAATGAATAACATCCAAATGTGACAGACCAACAAATCAGACCAATACGGAAGATCCCAAAAAATTCTCTATTTTATCCAATTATGTTCTTTCCAAAATCCATGAATTTTCTGTTGGTTTAATATTGGTCCAAATGTGATGGGAGGTAATGAAAATACAACTGATTTTAACTCTGTACCTGAGATCATCTTTGGAGCTTCATCCCTTTCAATTGTACCTTTTCTGAAATGATATTTTTTCCTCCTAAAAGGATGATCAGTTGGAAGAAATATACGGTGACAATCAAAATAGAAAGGTTTTTTTTCCTTTGACCAGTATAAAGGTTTTATTGTCTTTAATAAAGTAAGGACATGATTTTGGACCACGTGTACTCCAACCAGATAACATGTCATATGACGAAAATTCACTAATAATCCACATTAATGTAGCTTTTAATATGAAATTTTATTTCACAGCAACATCATATGTATTAACACCATCACTCCACAATGCATTTAACTCATCAATGAATCATTTAAAATAAACATCAATATTCTTTTTCAGATGTACTGGGATTAATAGAGCCAAAAAGATATAAGGTTACTTTATTAATATCCATGGAGGCAAATTGTACGGAGTTATAAAGACAGGCCAACATGAATACTACCTACCATAAGAACCAAACGAATAGAAACCATCAGTAGAGAGACCCAATTGCACATTTCGTGTTTCTATAGCAAAATATGGATGCAGACGGTCAAAATGTTTCCATGAATCACCATCAGATGGATGATTCAAGATTTTGTCAGTTGAAATCTTTCTTTTGTGCCATAAAATCATTGATGTTGTGTTCTGAGACATAAATAAACGCTGCAACCTGGGTGTAAGGGGGAAATATCTCAATTGTTTTACTGGAATCGATCTAGACCTTCCTGGTTGAGCTTCTTTATACCTTGATTGTCCACATGTGGGACAAATATGCAATGACTCATTTTCACCAGAATATTAGATGCAATCATTTAGACATGCATGAATCTTCCGATAACTAAGGCCCAGATTACGAACCAGCCTCTTGATCTCATAGTAATTTGTAGTCAACACATTTCCTTTAGGTAACAGCGTTTTAACCAAAGAAAATATCTGATCAAAACAGTTGTTTGACATTTCATTATCTGTTTTAATATCCATAAATTTTGAAACCGCTTCTAATTTTCTTATCTTGCAACCAGGATATAATGCATCCTCATCAGACCTCAACAACTCATAAAATCTGGATGGTGCCAACTCAGGAGTTAAATCAATATCATCGTGAGTTTCAGTTTGTTGCACATATGGACCTGCAACATCATGTACTAAATTTTGTAACCGCGATGGATCCAGAATCAAGTTATTAGGATCTTCTCTAGAACTGCATTCACCATGTTGATACCAAAAAACATAATCTGGTTGAAAACCAAACCACAAGAGATGTCCCCCCAACCTTTTCAACTGTGTCAAACGTTCTCAGAGCACATTTTTTATAGGGACACTTTATTGTTCCTTCTGAAACATATTATGGTTTTGATGTTGCAAATACTAATAAAACTTCAACACCCTCAATATATACATGATTTAAACCAGAACCATTTTGATTTCTGTGCTAATTTATCCAAGCGTGATCTTCTAATAATGACTGATGTCGACTTCCTTGTTCCATATTTTTCTACATAAAATATAAAATCATCACTGTTTTTGAATAATTTGAAATTATTAAAACACTATATGAAAAAAGAAGATAAATAATTACAACTACTTTCTAATAATTACCATTAATTAAGGGTGACACAATTTCCAGTGGATTGATGGCTACTCTTTTGTCCGACGGCTCATTTACTTGCATCTTTATCACACTGAAATCACAATGAAGAATCTGGTCTAAGGTACGCATATTCATTCTCATATTCATGAAAATGAATATGTGTACCTCCGACCATATTCTTCATTGTGATTTCAGTATGAGAAAGATGCAAGTAAATGAGTCATCGGACAAAAGAGCCCCCTTTTCGTCGATGAATCCTCTTCTTCCTACTGTCACTGCCTAAAAAAATTATAAAAAATATGATCCTACAAATGCATATCCAATCTTGTGCATACAAGATTGAATGTATACATAGCAGAACATTTTTCATAATGTTTTGAGTCGGTGAGAGATAAAAGGAGAAAAGTCATTGAGAAAAAGGAGTTCCATCAATCCACTGGAAATTGTGCTAAGTTCTTAATTTTTTTTAAAATTTATTAAAATTTCTTCCTAACTGTTCCTAACTATTCCTAACTAATTATTACTAATTATTACTAATTATTCATATTTATTCCTATATATTCTTATTTATTCCTATATATTGCTAATTATTACAAATTATTGCTAATTATTACAATTTATTTCTAATTATTACAATTTATTACTAATTATTGCTAATTTATTGCTATTTATTACTATTTACTGCTAATTATTGCTAATTATTCTTAATTATTCCTAATTATTGAAAATTATTCCTAATTATTCCTAATTATTTCTAATTATTTATAATTATTACTAACTATTCCTAATTATTCCTAATTATTGTTAATTATTCCTAATTATTGCTAATTATTGCTAATTATTGCTAATTATTGCTAATTATTTCTAATTATTGCTAATTATTTTTAATTATTTCTAATTATTACTAATTATTACTAATTATTACTAATTATTACAATTTATTACTAATTATTACTTGTTATTACTAATTATTACTAATTATTAATAATTATTACAATTTATTACAATTTATTCCTAATTATTTCTAATTAATGCTAATTATTTCTAATTATTGCTAATTATTTCTAATTATTGATAATTATTGCTAATTATTGCTAATTATTACTAATTATTACCAATTATTACTAATTATTACTAATTATTACAATTTATTACAATTTATTACTAAATATTACTAATTATTACAATTTATTACTAATTTAGCAATAGTTAGCAATACTTAGCAAAATGAAAACTGCTTGAATAATGAAAGGAAATTTGGTAATCATCATTGTGGAGATGATTACAAATTTTCCCTTCATAATCCAAGCAGTTTTCGTTTACTAATTATTACTAATAAAAAAATTATCTTATCAATATTTATGAAAAAACAATATTAATATCATTAAAATAATAAAAAGTTTATAAAATATTAAAATTATCAATATTCGTAATAGGCTTTGCTCTATTCTTAACATGTTCAAATCTCAAAGGGTCTCCAATTGTCAGGTCATGCGAAATAAAAGGTTTGTGTCAGCCATGTCCAATGTAAACTCTATAATCGTCCTTGCATGGTTGATCACCTCGCAAGTAGTGTTGCAATAGGACGACCAAAGTAATGTCATTCTCGTCTCTAAGAATCATCTCGCTCCCTTTACATAGATCATTCTTCCTTAAAAATTTGAGGGGACATCAATATCTTTCCTTTAAATTTTCAAGGAAGAATGGTCTATGTAAAGGGTCATGTGCGATAATTCTTATAGATGAGAAGGGTATGACTTGGGTTGTCCTATTGCAACGCTACTTGCAAGGTGATCAACCAAGCATATCTAATTATATCTAATCATATCTAATTATATCTAATTATACCTAATTATACCTAATTATACCTAATTATACCTAATTATACCTAATTATACCCAATTATACCTAATTATACCTAATTATAGCTAATTATAGCTAATTATAGCTAATTATAGCTAATTATAGCTAATTATAGCTAATTATAGCCAATTATAGCCAATTATAGCTAATTATAGCTAATTATAGCTAATTATAGCTAATTATAGCTAATTATAGCTAATTATAGCTAATTATAGCTAATTATAGCTAATTATAGCTAATTATAGCTAATTTTTACTAATTATTACTAATTATTACTAATTACACCAAATTATATCTAATTACACTGAATTATATGTAATTACACCAAATTATATCTAATTACACTGAATTATATCTAATTACACCGAATTATATCTAATTACATCGAATTATTACTAATTACCCCGAATTATTACTAATTACCCCGAATTATTACTAATTACCCCTAATTGTTACCAATTACCCCTAATTACTACTAATTACCCCTAATTATTGCTAATTACCCCTAATTATTGCTAATTACCCCTAATTATTGCTAATTACCGCTAATTATTGCTAATTACCCCTAATTATTGCTAATTACCCCTAATTATTGCTAATTACCCCTAATTATTTCTAATTACCCCTAATTATTGCTAATTACCCCTAATTATTACTAATTACCCCTAATTATTACTAATTACCCCTAATTAAATCTAATTATGACTAAATTCCGCTAATTGTCTATAATAATCTCTAATTATTGCAAATTAACACTAATTATATATAATTATCACTAACAATATCAATTTCTTACTAAAAATAAATATAAATAAAAATCAATTTAAATCTAATTTAATTACAACTAATAAACAACAATAAAAATTCATATAAAAAAATAAAATAAATAAAAATAAAATAAAATATATATACCTTAAACATTGATATTCTGAACGTATTGGCACCTTCCAATTGCTCTCGTATAAAAATTTTTAACGAAAATAAATTTTTCTCTTAAAACTGGAGAATGTAGAGAGAGGGAGAGGAAGATCTGAGCGATTTGAAAAAAAAAACGGGTGGGGGTATATACAGGTTAGATTAGT
This sequence comes from Viscum album, assembly GCA_963277665.1. Classification (NCBI taxonomy): domain Eukaryota; kingdom Viridiplantae; phylum Streptophyta; class Magnoliopsida; order Santalales; family Viscaceae; genus Viscum; species Viscum album. Next base: position 551,765,091 of record OY728156.1, read on the forward strand.
TGCGACGGGTTTCCCATCACAAATATCCTTGCCCGCATTAATTACAGTCGGCGGTTAAAAGGGTATTTGCGATGGGACCCGTCATAAATACACACCTGCCGACATAATATTTGCAACGGGCGGCTTTGCCCGTCGCAAATAGTATATACCGCAGTCGGACTTTTGCGACGGGCCCGTCGCAAATACCATCACCCGTATTAATTACAGTCGGCGGTTACAAGGGCATTTGCGATGAGACCCATAAAAAATACACACCTGACGACATACTTTTTACGACGGGAGGCTTTGCCCATCGCAAATACTATTTACCGCTTCCCGGCTTTTGTGATGGGGATGCGTCCCCGTCGCAAATACCCTTCCTGTGTTTTGGAGCGCAAACCATGCCAGAATTATTGCGATGGGTCGGCTATTCCCGTCGCAATTAACCTACTATTTGTGATGGGAGTCTTTTCCTGTCGCAAATACGTATTTCGTGGGACCTTTTGCGACGATATATATTCCCATTGCAAATACCCACTTTTCCCATAGTGCTGGGGCCCACCCACATGCCCGAACATGTCATTTCACTAATGAAAGTCCCCACAGGCCAACACATTTATTTTTAAGTATGCTTTTTCGCTCACTCACCCATCCCGACCACTACTCCAGGCCAAACATGCTTAACTATGGAGTTCTAATCAGGTAGTCTCCTGAAAAGGAAGGTGCACCTTGTTTACATGAGTCATATCATTTAGTCATTTAACCCTTTATCATTTTTGGCCTGGGTTTTTCCAGATCAATACTCCAGGCCTAGCAAACTTAACTATGGAGTCCTAATCAGGTAGGCTCCCGTAAAGGAAGGTGCACCTTGTTTACCACCAGTTTCCCTGCAGACACGTGGTCCCCACCCTGGGGCCCACACACATTCCCGAACAGGTCATCTAACTAATGAAAGTCCCTAGAGGCCAACACATTTCTTTTTCAGTGTGCTTTTTTCCTCACTCACCCATCCTGATCACTAATCTAGGCCAAGCATGCTTAACTATGAAGTTCTAATCAGGTAGGCTCCCGAAAAGGAAGGTGCACCTTGTTTACATGAGTGATATCATTTATTCATTTAACCCTTTATCATTTTGGGGTGTTAAAATCATCCCCCCCTTTAGAGCACAACGTACTCGTTGTGGGCCCTATATCTCAACCCTAGTAGTGTACCACACTTAAGGATGGGTTCCTCTTGATCAATACTCCAGGCCAAGCACGCTTAACTATGATGTTCTAATCAGGTAGGCTCCCGAAACGGAAGGTGCACCTTGTTTACACCAGTTTCCCCGCAGACACGTGGTTCCCACCCTGGGGCCCACCCACATGCCTGAATGGGTCATCTGACTAATGAAAGTCCCCACAAGCCAACACATTTCCTTTTCAGTGTGATTTTTCCCTCACTCACACACACCCTGGAAAACTTTCTAAAAGGACACCCATCCTGATCACTACTCTAGGACAAACACTCTTAACTATGGAGTTCTAATGAGGTTGGATCCTGAAAATGAAGGTGAACCTTGTTTACATGAGTCATATCATTTATTCATTTAACCCTTTATCATTTTTTCCCAAGTTCCTCCCGATCACTACTCTAGGCCAACCACGCTTAACTATGGAGTTCTAATCAGGTAAGCTCCCGAAAAGGAAGGTGAACCTTGTTTACCACCAGTTGCCCCAAAGACATGTGGTCCCCACCCTAGGGCCCATCTACAAGCCCGAACGGGTCATCTGACTAATGAAAGTCCCCCCAGGACAACAAATTTCCTTTCCTGTGTGCTTTTGTCCTCACTCACCCATCCCGATCACTACTCGAGGCCAAGCATGCTAAACTATGGAGTTCTAATCTGGTAGGCTCCTGAAAAGGAAGGTTCACCATGTTGACATGAATCATATCATTTATTCATTTAACCCATTATCATTTTGGGGTGTTATAATCAACCCCCCCTAGAGCACAACATCCTCATTGTGGGCCCTACATCTCAACCCTGGCAGTGTAACACACTTAAAGTTGGGTTCCTCCTGATCACTACTCAAGGCCAAGCACGCTTAACTATGGAGTTATAATCATGTAGGCTCCCGAAAAGGAATGTGCACCTTATTTACCACCAGTTGCCCCGTAGACACGTGGTCCCCACCCTAGGTCCCACCCATGTGCTCGAACGGGTCATCTAACTAATGAAAGTCCCCTGAGTTCATCCTGATCACTAATCTAGGCCAAACACGCTTAACTATGGAATTCTAATCAAGTAGGCTCCCGAAAAGGAAGTTTCACCTTGTTTACCACCAGTTTCCCCGCAGACATGTGGTTCCCACCCTAGGGCCCACCCATGTTCCCAAACGGGTCATCTGACTAATGAAATCCCCCCACAGGACAACGCATTTCCTTTCTAGTGTGATTTTATCCTCACTCATCCATCCTAATCACTACTCCAGGCCATTCACGCTAAACTATAGAGTTCTAATCTGGTAGGCTCCCGAAAAGGAAGGTGCACCTTGTTTACATGAGTCATATCATTTAGTCATTTAACCCTTTATCATTTTGGGGTGTTACAATCACCCCCCAAAGCACAACGTTCTCATTGTGGGCCTGTCATATCAACCCTGGTAGTGTACCACACTTAAGGCTGGGTTTACCTTGTTTACCACCAGTTGCCCTGCAGAAACATGTTCCCCACCCTAGGGCCCACCCACATGCTCGAACGGGTCATCTGACTAATGAAAGTCCCCAGAGGCTAACAAATTTCTTTTCCAGTGTGCTTTTTTCCTCATTCACACACTTTGGGAAACTTCCAATAAGGTCACACATCCTGATCACTATGGGGTTCTAATCAGGTAGGCTCCTGAAAAGAAAGGTGCACCTTGTTTACCACCAGTTTCCCCGTAGACATGTGGTCCCCACCCTGGGGCCCACCCACGTTCCCGAATGTGTCATCTAACTAATTAAAGTCCCCATAGGCAAACACATTTCCTTTCTAGTGTGCTTTTGTAATCATTGACACACACCCTGAGAAACTTCACAGAAGGTCACCCATCCTGATAACTACTCCAGGCCAACCATGCTTAACTATGAAGTTATAATCAGGTAGGCTCCCAAAGAAGAAGGTGCACCTTGTTTACATGACTCATATCATTTAGTCATTTAACCCTTTATCATTTTTGGCCTGGGTTCCTCCTGATCACTACTCCAGGCCAAGCACGCTTAACTATGGAGTTCTAATCAGGTAGGCTCTCGAAAAGAAAGGTGCACCTTGTTTACCACCAGTTTCCCCGCAAACACGTGGTCCCCACCCCGGGGCCTGCCCATGTGCCCAAAAGGGTCATCTGACTAATGAAAGTCCCCACAAGCTAACACATTTCCTTTATAGTGTGCTTTTTTCCTCACTCACACACACCGTGAGAAACTTCACAGAAGGTCACCCATCCTGATCACTACTCCAGGACAATCACGGTTAACTTTGAAGTTCTAATTAGGTATCCTCTCGAAAAGGAATATTCACCTTGTTTACATGAGTCATATCATTTAGTTATTTAACCCTTTATTGTTTTGGGGTGTTACAATCACCCCCCCCCCAAAGCACAACGTCTTCATTGTGGGCCCTACATCTGAACCCAGGCAGTGTACCACACTTAAGGCTGAGTTCCTCCTCTGATACCAAATGTGACAACTGGGCCCCGCCAATAGCATGAACACCCCGCCTTAACATGACCGTCAGGTCTTGTCCTGCCTGGAACCACCAGTTTCACCACAAACACATGGTCCCCACCCTGGGGCCTACCCACATGCCTGAATGGGTCATCTGACTAATGAAAGTCCCCATAGGTCAATACATTTCCTTTCCAATGTGGTTTTGTCCTCACTCACACACACCCTGGAAAACTTCCCAGAAGGTCACCCATCCTGATCACTACTCCAGAACAAACATGCTTAACTATGGAGTTCTAATCAGGTAGGCTCCTGAAAATGAAGGTGCACCTTGTTTACATGAGTCATATCATTTATTCATTTAACCCTTTTATCATTCTGGGGTGTTACAATCCCTAGTATAATGTTGAATTCCAGCATGGGAGGGACTACTAGATTTGAAATGATATTTTGCTAACCAAAGTAAATAGTAGAGTTTCTAAACACTATCACTAGTAGAAAAAAAGATTTTAGAAACCCCCAAAATCCATCAATAAAGACCTATAGTGGTTGCCAAATGGCAAACACTATAGGTGGGATTGACATGGTCTATAACGACCACTAAAGGGAAGTCGTTGTAGACACACCCTAGTATGGCTATAGCAACTGCTGTTTGGCGGTTGCTATAAATGATTTCAGAATCACCTATATCGACTGCCAAATGGAGGTCATTGTAGCTCAATTGGGAATATCTTATAGATACTTCCAAATGGCGGTCTTTAAAAGGTTTTTTATTTAAAAAAAATTCACAACAACACTATAAAAACCACTATATTTAAAAAAATAAAAAAAAATATTTCCAAAATATCTAAACTCATGGGCACATAAATCCCTTCATATCTTCATCTTCCAAGCTCCACATTCATCATCGAACATAACTGCATGAAAAAATTAAAAATTGTTATAGAAAAAATATCTAAACTAATAATTGAAATTAAATAACATATTTCAATTAAAACATTGTACAACAAATCGAAGTTATTTGATTTTTGAAAATATATTAGTAAGTTTGAATTTCTTTTAAAAAATAAAAAATTCTTATTATATCATTTTAATAAGACCACACATCTGATTGATGTTTCATATACTCACACACATCAAAAATAATAATAATTCAGTTTTCTCATGATCTCATGTCATTCTGAGCTTTTTTGGTATGCATATGGTTGTTAAAAGTGTGTTTTGGGGTTTTATGTCGCTAAAAGTACATTTTATGTTAACACGATCAAATGGAACCACTGATAGACATACTATCTTCTTGACCATTTCACAATAAAATCCATGGTTGTTTTTGTCTGATTTCACAGAATTCGGAGGTCGTTCGATTGGTTTTGACTCCTGAACACACATTTTTAAAGGGCTTTTAATCTTTAAAAACTACGTATTCAGTCATACCATGAAAATTGTACATCTTATTGATGTGAAATCTCCTCATACACATAAAAAATAATAATAAGACATTTTTCCTATGATTTAAAGTCATTCTGAGGTTGTTTCATATAGATATGACCATTACATGTTCATTTTGGTGTTTTATGACACTAGAATTGTGTTTTCCATCAGTGAGGTCAAACGACACATACGATTCAATTAATATTTTCTAGACCATTTAATAATTCACTCTACAATTGTTTTTGCCTAATTTCATGGCATTCTGAGGTTGTTCAGCTAGTTTTGACCACCCTAAACACATCTTTTTAAAGGGTATCTAATATTTAAACACGACATATTTAGTCATACCATGAAAACCAAATGTCCAATTAACGTGTCTTCTTATCGTACATGTCACAAATAATAATAATATGATTGTCCTATTATTTCAAGTCATTCTGAGGATTTTTTCTATGGATTTAACTATTACATGTCGGTTTTGGTGTTTTATAACACCAAAATTTTTCCGTCAGTGAGGTCAAATGACACCTCCGATTCACCTATCATGAACTAAACCATTTCAAAATTTACTCAATAGTTGTTATCATCTAATTTCATGGAATTCTGAGGTCATTAGGCTGATTTTGACCCCACGAATGCACATTTCTAAAGGGCTTCTAATATTTAAAAAATACATATTCAGTTATACCATGCACACCGCATGCTCGATTGGCATGTCATCTCCTTATACACATTAAAAATAATAATAAGACAATTTTCCTATTATTTCAAGTCATTATGAGGTCATTTTCTATGGATCTGACAGTTACATGTCTATTTTGGTGTTTTATGACACTGGATATGCATTTTATGTCAACCAAGTCAAATGACACCTATGATTAACATATCATATCCTCAACCATTTCTCAATTCACTAAATGGTTATTGTCATATGATTTTATGGCATTTTGAGGTCATTTGTCTGATTTTGACCACCCTACCCACCTTTTTAAAGGGCATCTAATCTTTAAACATGACATATTCAGTCGTACTGCATAGAAAACATGTATGATTGATGTTTTTTCTTCTATTACATATCAAAAATAATAATATGATGATTTTAGTATGATTTAAAGTCATTCTGAGGTTGTTTTCTATAGATCCGACCGTTACACATCTGTTTCGGTGTTTTATGACACTGAAATTGCGTTTTCTGTCAGTGAGGTCAAACAACACCTCAAATTCATGTATCATCTACTTGACTATTTCAAAATTCACTAATTTTTTTGTCTGATTTTGTGGAATTCTGAGGTTGTTCGGCTAGTTTTGACCACCCTACGCACATTTTTATAGGGTGTCAAATCTTTAAAAACCAAATATTCAGTCGTACCATGAACAACACACATCCAATTGACATTTTGTATCCTATTATACGTCAAGAATAATAATAATATAGTTTTATTATGATTTCAAGTCATTTCGAGGTCATTTTTTATGGATCTGATAGTTACACGTCCATTTTGGTGTCTTATGACATCAGATATGCATTTTCCATCAGCGAGGTCAAAAGATAGCTTGGATTGACATACCATCTACTAAAATATTTTTTAATTCATTCCCCAACTTCTTTCTTCAGATTTCATGGCATTCTAATGTCATTCTACTGGTTTTTATCTCCCTACGCATCTTTTTAAAGGGCATTTATTCATTAAAAATAACATATTCAATCATACCATGAAAAACGCATGCCTGATTAATGTGTCGTCTTCTAATACACATCAATAATAATAATAATATTATTATCATTTTATTTCAATACATTCAGAGGTCATTTTCTATAGACCCGACTATTACACATCCGTTTTGGTGTTTTATGCCACCAGAATTGCGTTTTCTATCAACGAGGTCAAATGAAACCTCTGATTCATGTATCGTCTGCTTGACCATTTTACAATTCCCTAAATGGATATTTTTGTATAATTTCATGGAATTAAGAGGTTGTTTGACAGATTTTGACCACCCTACGCACATTTTTAAATGGAGTCTAATATTTAAAGACCATATATTCAGTCATACCGCACACACTGCACACCCGATTGTAGTGCCGTCTACTCATATATACACGAATAATAATAAGAAAGTTACCTTGTGATTTTAATTCATTATGAGGTCATTTTATATGGATCTGATAGTTACACATCTGGTTTTCTGTTTTATGACATCTGATATGCGTTTTCTATCAATGAGGTCAAACGACTTCTATGATTAACATACCATCTACTCAACCATTTTACAATTCACTCTACAGTTATTGTCTTCTGATTTCATGGCATTCTGAGGTCGTTCGACTGGTTTTGACCACCCTATACATCATTTTAAAGGGAGTTTAATCATTAAAAATGAAATATCTAGTCATACCACATGTACCGCATTTCTAATTGACATGATGTCTTCCCATACAAGTCATGAATACTAATAAGATAATTTTCATGCGATTTCAAGTCATTATGAGGTCATTTTATATAGATCAGATCGTAACACGTCCATTTTGGTGTTTTATGACACTAAAATTATATTTTCTATCAGCGAGGTCAAACGACACCTCTTATTGATGTACCATCTACTCCACTATTTTACAATTCATTATGCAGTTGTTGTCATCTAATTTCACATAATTCCAAGGTCGTTCGACTGATTTTGACCACCCTATGTACCTTTTTAATGGGAATATAATCCTTAAAGACCACATATTCTGTCATACCATGCATACCGCACATCTGATTGAACTTCCATCTCCTCATACACATCGAAAATAATAATGAGATAGTTTTCATATGATTTTAAGTCATTACAAGGTTGTTTTATATGGATCTGATAGTTACACGCCCGTTTTGGTGTTTTATGACACCCGAATTGTGTTTTATGTTAGCGAGGTCAAATGAAAGCTTTGATTGATGTAACATCTTCTCTAACATTTCAAAATTTACTCCATAGTTTTTTTTTCAGATTTCAATGGCATTCTAAGGTCATTCGACTCGTTTTGACCACCATACACATCTTTTTAAAGGGCGTCTAATCATTAAAAATGACATATTCAATCATAACATGCATAATTCACGTCTGATTGACGTTCCGTCTCATCATACATGTCACGAATAATAATAAGATGCTTTTTCTATGAGTTCAAGTCATTCTGAGGTCGTTTACTATTGATATAATCATTACATATCTGTTTTGGTGTTTTATGACTCTAGAATTGTGTTTTCTATCAGTGAGGTCAAATGAAACCTCTGATTGATGTACCGTATGTCATAACATTTGAAAATTCACTACACAATTGTTGTCATATGATACCATGACATTCTGATATCGTTCGACTGATTTTGACTACCTTAGGCACCTTTTTAAAGGGCATCTAATCTTTAAAGATCACATATTTAGTTGTACCGCACAGACCGCACGTCCGATTGACATTTAGTATCCTCATACACATCACCAATAATAATAAGACATCTTTCCTATGATTTCAAGTCATTTCGAGGTTGTTTTCTATGGAACTAACAATTACACCACTGTTTTGGTGTTTTATGACACCAGAATTGTGTTTTCTATCAGTGAGGTCAAATGACAACTTTGATTGATGTACCATATTCTCGAATATTTCAAAATTGACTCCACGGTTGTTGTTGTATAATTTTATGGCATTCTAAGGTCATTCATCTGGTTTTGACCACCCTACACATATTTTTAAAGGGCGGCTGATCATTAAAAATAACATATTCTGTTGTACTATGCAGACCGCATGTCTGAATGACATTCCATATCCTTATTCATGTCATAAAAAATAATAAGATGATTATGATATGATTTCAGGTCATTTAGATGTCGTTTTCTATGGATCTGACCGTTACACATCCCTTTTGGTGTTTTATGACCCCATAATTTCATTTTTTGTCATCAAGGTCAAATGAAGCCTCTGATTGATGTACTTTCTACTCGACCATTTCACAATTCACAAAAATATTGTCGTTATCTTATTTTATGGCATTCCTAGGTCGTTTATTTAGTTTTTACCACCCTACGCATCTTTTTAAAGGGTATCTAATCTTTAAAAGCAACATATTCAGTTTTTATTGAGTAGACCACATGTTTGATTGACATTAAATCTCCTCTTACACATCATGAATAATAATAATAATAATATATTTTCCCATGATTTCAAGTTATTCCAAGTCCATTTTCTATGGATCTGACCGTTACACATCTATTTTGGTGTTTTATGACACCGGAATTGTGTTTTCCATCAGCGAGGTCAAACGACACCTCTGATTGATGTATTTTCTACTTGAAAATTTCAAAATTCAATTCGTATTTGTTTTCATCTTATTTCATGGATTTCCAAGGTTGTTCGACTGATTTTGACCACCCTCCGCACCTTTTTAAAGGGAGTATAATCTTTAAAGACCACATATTCAGTCGTACCACACAGTCCGCATGTTTGATTAACATGGAGTATCCTCATACATGTCCCTAAAAATAATAAGATGATTATCCTATGATTTCAAGTCATTCTGAGGTCATTTTCTATAGATTTGACTGTTACACATCTGTTTTGGTGTTTTATGACATCATATATGATTTTTTCATCATCAAGGTAAAACGACACCTTTTATTGATGTATATTTTATTTAAATATTTCACAATTCACTATGATGTTGTTTTCGTATGATTTCATGGAATTCTGAGGTCATTAGATTGGTTTTGGCCACCCTACAAATATTTTTAAAGGGCGTCTAATCTTTAAAAATGACATATTCAGTCCTATTGTGCAGAATGCATGTACGATTGACATGATGTCTCCTTATACACATAATAAATAATAATAAGATGATTGTAATGTGATTTCAAGTCATTTGGAGGTTTTTTGCTTTGGATCTAACCATTACATGTCTATTTTGGTGTTTTATGACACCAGAATTGTGTTATCCATCAGCAAGGTCAAATGAAACCACTAATTGACGAACCATCTATTAGAACATTTCAAAATTCACTTCAAGGTTGTTTTTATCAGATTTCATGGTATTATGAGGTCGTTCGACTGATTTTGACTACCCTAAGCACCTTTTAAAGGGGTATAATCTTTAAAGACTTTATATTCAGTCGTATTACGTAGAAAGTATGTACGATTGATGTGTCGTGTCCTCTTACATGTTAAGGATAATAATAATATGATTGTACTATGATTTCATGTCATTCCAAGGTCATTTTCGGTGGATTTGACCGTTACACATTCGTTTTGGTGTCCTATGACACTAGAATTACATTTTCTATTAGTGAGGTCAAATAACATCTCTGATTGATGTACAATCTACTCTACCATTTCACAATTCACTCAATGGTTGTTGTCTTCTGATTTCCTGACATTCTGTGGTTGTTCGACTAATTTTGACCACCCTATGAACCCTTTTGAAGGGCGTCTAATCTTTAAAGACAATATATTCTGTCGTACTGCGTAGACCACATTTCCAATTGACATGTCATCTCCTCATACATGTCGCCAATAATAATAATATAGTTATCCTATGATTTCAAGTAATTCCGATGTCGTTTGTTATGGATCTGACCATTACATGTCCATTTTGATGTTTTATGACATCAAAATTGTGTTTTCTATCATCTCTGTTAAATGAATCCTTTGATTTATGTACCTTCTTCTAGAAAATTTCAAAATTCACTCCATGGTTGTTGTTGTCTGATTTCATTCCATTATAAGGTCTTTTTCTATGTACTTGATAGTTCAACGCATGTTTTGGTGTTTTATGACACTAAACATATGTTTTCCATTATCAACAACATTTTCATTGTCAAATGGGCACTGTTGTCAAAGATAGGTGCAGATGTTTCATTATTTTTCCTGCATTTAGTTAGATAAAATTTTAAAAATATAAAAAGGACACAATAACTAATTATAAACATTTTTATATGGATTATATTTTCCGGAATTCCATTTGATAAAATCAATTTTAAGGGATGTTTGGGGAATTCTAAGGACCACATTCATCCACTTTAAAGCCCCAAAATGCTTGAATTTGAGGACATCATCAAAGGAGAAAGGTTCATCACTCCCATGGAATGGAAATAGGAGTAACACAACATGATATTTGGGCTAGAATTTATGGACATCACCACTTCCATATGGATGGAATTGGTGGATACCACCACTGCTATATGGAGAGCTTAAGAATCACCATAATTTGTGCAGAAACTTTGATTCCCTGTTCGTGTAGATTAAAATCTAGTGGGAGATGGTAACCCACCACAAAACCCAATATGTCATATGTCTGACACCCCATTAGCTCAGTTCCCCTCCCTTCCAACATATTAATTCTATAGGATCTCTCCCTCTCTCCCACGTCTAAATCCTATGGGATATCTCTCACTCTCCACCCACAAATTTTGACGCCCTATTATCTAAATCTTCATATATAGATTTATAAGGTCATGGAATAATAGTATCTTCTTGAGATGATTTATGGAAATCTCTAGGTCTTTAGAATATTTCACAAGGAATGAAAATTCTTGATGTTCTATTTACATACATCACTTCCCACCTCCCACGCTCAAGTAAAAAAGGTATGATATGAGATATTTTACTGAATTACCATAGAGAGGACCAAAAAATAGTACATAGTAGAAAAAACATGCACATAAATGTAAACATGAAAACACAAGCATGCACACTAACAAACATCATATTCTAAAAACTATATAAAATAGATTATTGATCTCACACTGATTTAATCAGTAACTAAACTGCTTTGAGAAATTATATACCCTTTTGGAAACAACATTTTATCAAGAAGTTATTGACTAAACATTATTAAAACACAAAGAGGTGTAAATATAACTAAAGGTTCGGGAATAATTATTAATTTCTAATTCATGTATGATATTAAAATGGTAATGTAAATTACATCATGCATGAAGTTCATCCTCATCTGGATCACCAATCTCATTGAGATGTACACCAATTATATCTAGAGCCTATAATATATATAAATATTATGTATCTCAAGCTTATCAATAAAAGTAAATATTAGTATGATTTATTTTATTTTTTACATGTGGCACCACTTGTGTACCATAAAAAAGATGTTGCTTCGTCACTTCATTGATACGTTCTGACATCTGTGATAATATCTCCTCATACTTTTCACACAACTACTGAAACCGCTCATCCATATTGCACTGCATAGCCTGCATAGTAGTATCTATCTTATCCTTTGTCTACATCCCAACATCTCTACATGCACCCATCACCTCTTCTCTAAAAACTTCATGTCATGGGACACCAGTGCCATATGTCAAAGAATTACCATGACCGTCATGCCCCACGACACACTGAAATATCTCATCTCTGCGCAGAGTACTACAACATTTATCCTTTGGTAGCTCTAATAACTCAACATCAAAATAATACTATATCATATATACATAATTAATTAATAAAAAATATGAATATTTTCTATGAAATAAAAATATATTTGTTATTAAATAGTTTTCTTACTATAACACCAGAAACATCGGGATCACTGGTCCTACGAGTCCTCACCCATACAGAAATCTGATCGGTCGGCTCACCTTACTGGTGTAACTATAATAAATGAGTCCACAAAATACATATTTATATTCATGTTATACTACAATATTTTTAATATATGAATGAATAGTTAATTCTAAACTTACATCATGTTTGAGCTGTGAAACATGTCAAGTACCAAGTTTGGAAGTCGTGCCTTGCATTGCCCGATTACATGAATGAAGAGAAGACTCAGTCTACATTAAACATATTCAGTTAATATAAATATGAAAAATTAGTCATTTATATATTAAAAGCAATAAGTTTCACCATTGTAGCCTCACTTGACCAAAACACAACCAAATCCTGCCACTGCATGGGAAGAATTCCTGGAGGGACTCACTGTAGAATGTCTAGCACACCCGAAAATGGTATCCAATGATTTATTTTCACCCTTACCTTGTAATCCTTCCATAATTTTTTTCATTTGGTGATACATAATACCCAAAAATCATCTAGACAGGATGTCAAATTATCCTGTTAAAAAAATAGTCTGTAGCTGTAATAATAATAAAACTAATGTCATGAAAAATTAAACATTGAATTTACCTGAACCACCCTCTATAATCTGTAAATCCTATCCTGGGGAGAAGAAGTCAAATTATGATTCATCAGATGGAATCTATGTTGGTCTCGTATCATATGCCTGAACTAACAAATCAATACACTTGCACCTTCTCCAAATGGATGAAATGTGTCATCAAATAACACATCCAATCGGGCTCCAGAGTTCCAGGACCAAACCCCTCTACTAGGACCCCTGATTCTACTAGAAGATTCACTAGATATTGATAAATATAAATTCATAATTTAATTACAATATAACTAAATTTTTAATTAATAATTAGAAATAGTTAGGGAAATATACACAGAAAATTACAATAAATTAATTTATAAAAATGAAAAAAAACATACCGACGACATCAGGTGAACCACTATGACCACCCTCTAACATACCTACATTAATAAAAAATATAGTTAAATCAAGAAATTTTTATAAATATAATTCATAAATTTTTTTACAAACATTAACTGGGAAAAAAATTGAAATATTTCACTAATCATGCAAGTCTAATGATGAAACCATTTATGAATTTTTAAAAATATGTCATTGAAATTACATAAAACATCAAAATATTTGACATTTTACTTTATCACCATCCTTATAAAAATTAAACTACACTTGGTTATTGACATTATCTATGGAAGGAAATGTAATATCCAACTGGTCATATTGATCAGTGGGAATCAGTTTGTTATCTTCCTTCATAATTCAAGACGGGATGAGAATTTCAACGTCTCTACTCTATTTTTATATGATTTTATATAGATTCATTTCAAAAACCAAGCAATATCATGTATCCCTATCTATATTTAATGTATTTTCCACATAGACATTGTTTTCAAAGGCGCGCGACACAATAAGATGAAAAGACCATTTGGGGTTATGGCATGAGGTGTGGCGTGAGGCAGAATTAAGGCGCATGCACATATAATTAATTATATATAGTTTTCAACAATATTTTAAATTTTAAAAAACTTAAATTCAATAAAAAAAATAAAAATTAAAATACATACCCATATTTTTTAAGAGGTGATTCTATGAGTTATGTTACAACAATGTTTTTATAGTCTACTATGTTTTGACTTTCAAAAACATAGTTTGTTGTGTATTTTTATTAATATATTAAATATTATATTTAATTGAAATTAGGACTTCTCGATTTCCATCGTGGTGAACCATGATTTTCACCTCCTACCCTAATATCTACCTTTTCTCCTCCTACCCTGATCTCTACTATAACAATTTTATTTGTTGCACACAGATATTCACATTTCCACCTCCTACCCCAATCTACACTACAAAAACTTTATATGTCATGCAATCAAAACCCCCGCCTCTGCTGACATCATCTTCTTATCCACCTTCTAGCGTTGTCGCCTCATAATAAAGAATATTAGGGGTAGGCATGCCTTTATAGTGCATGGAGCTTGAGAACCTCAAGGAATTGGGGGTGTGGTGCATGACTTTAGCATGCCTCAGTGAAGTTTCCTTTCCTTGTTGGTGGATAGGAGCTCTGGCCTCACCTCATTGTGCCACTTTCCAAGTCACATGCCTCAACACGCCTTTGACAACAATGCACATAGCTAGCCTTTCTAATATTGGTAGATAAACAATTCCTAGAAATAGTACCAAAATTCACTAAATTCTTTCTCTTCAATGGTATCAAATACATTTTAAATTTTATTTAGAAAAGACCCTAACACTTGTAAATAGAGTAAAAATAAATACAGGATTTTCAAATAATGGGTTGGTTGGTAATGATACACACCTTTTATTTTTATCCAATAAAACCTGGGATATAAAGAAGCAAGATTCATTTTGACACAAATTCAAGAAATAGTTGGATGAGAGGGAGACTTGGTAATCGTACCAAACCACTATATGGTGTCATGCTTCATGTGAAATAAGAATGTCCACCTATGTAGATGGAAATAGAAAAATCTAGGGGAATATAAAGAATGTGACCAGGCCCTTACCAAGTCCTCTTCATCGGAGAACTGAATGAGAAAATGTTGAGAGTCAATCAACCAAACCATGTGTGATGGATGCTGTTATGCTTATTGAAGACATCCATCTCAGGTAGATGATGCCTAAAATGCATTATCAATTAATAATCAATCATAGATAAAACTTTAGAAAATTCAATATGTGAGAGAACCACTAATTCATTTCCATCAACAACCCCTAGAACCTTTAGGAGATGTTTTATTTTTGGAAGATCTACTAAGACAGGAGATGAATCAAACCCTACAGATACTGCCAAACCCTCCCTTGATGATGGAGGAGGGGGACTCCTTTCCCATAAAAACAATATTTAATACAATTAATAAAATAAAAAAACTATCATACATACCTATGTACCAATCAAACCAGATTTTTGAATTATGATAGGTGTAAGATATAGCAGGTGTATTGTTCTGTGTATTACAATGGGTGGGGAAAAACCGACATATTTACTTAAATCATCCATTTAAAGTTGACTAATCAATCCATTTAAAAGTTAATAGCTATAAGATATAAATCATTTCATCATGTTGGAGGTTGAAACTCTTGATAATGAATTGGGTGGGATACCCACACAATAAGTGTAAAAATTAAAATCTCAAATTTCGGAAGTCAAATAAGTAATTTGGAAACCTTAACTACTGGAAGGGACTGACCAAAGAAGGGGGTGAATAGATTGGGGATCCATGATGGGGCATAGGGGCTCGAAGACAGGGGTTCAATGGCAGGTCTTGATAGGGGAGGGATGATGGGACGAGGGTAGGATGGCATGAAGGAGCTGAGAGGGTTGGATGACATGGCATGACAAGGCCAGGAGGGCTCGAAGGCAGTGGTACAAGAGAGCTCAACGGTGGAGGTACATGAGGTCTTGATGGTGGGGCGTGACATTTATGGGGGTTCGACGACAGTGGGATGGTCTGACGACACTTCTTAGAGGCATGAGGGGGGGGGGGTCGCAAGAGGGTCATTGGAGTGGGAGAGGAAAATTGGGGGTGGGGAGAGGAAAATTGGGGGTGGTGGGTTAAAAATTATAGCAACCACTATTTAGAAAGCACTAATAATATCAATTGTGACCTCTAAATGGTGGTCGATGGAGACTTCCCTACATGAAAACTAAAATTTCAATTAGTGTATTGATGTTGGATAATCCCATCAGAATTCTTGACTGATAACTATACTTTTAGAAATTCTAGGGTTTATTATAAATTCTTTATAATATTGGAGAAGATAAATGAATGCATAGAACCTGAATCAAATAAAGTAATTGCTAGCTTTGAGATAATAATAAGAGTACCTGCCACCATATCATTTGGAGCTTCAAATTCAATTATCATGATTGAAAAAGAACAACCTTACTACCTTGGCCTATGCTAAGGTTGATGCTGGTTACCCTCCACTGCCCTTGCATTTAGACAGTGATCGGAAAAGTGCCCTAGCTATCCACAATTTAAGTATTAGACTTCAGGCAGGGCCTACACCATATTCCTTTTTTTCGTTAGTGCTGAGAAGTTGAGGCTTCACTTCACTATTATAGTTCTAAGAGATATGACCTTATCTTCCACACTTGTAACATTTCCCATTGCCGAGAAGGCAGTTCCCTGAATGCTTCTTCCAACATTTGTTACATGTGGAAATTTTCACTTTCTTTCCGCATATTCCTTGGTCAAAGATCTTCCCCAAGTTTGTATCCAAGGATCTCTTCATTTCATTCGATCTATAAGACCACTAAGTCACACCAAACTCCAGTTCAACCTTCATAGCACTCCATAAAATTTCCTCATAGTTATCATAGTCTTAGTGGCTAAATTCTTCCATAGACAAGGTATTTGTCCACCGAATAATATATCAACCTTCTCATTAGGATCCATGAAAAATATAGAGGTATAATGAGAAAGTATTGTGAAGTTCATCTTATAAATTCCAACATATTAATTCTTCTTCTGCTTCAGTTTAAGGAATTCCTTCTCCATTTTCATTATCATCAAATGATGGAAATACTTATTAAAGAAGATTCCACTAAACTCTTCCCACTCCAAAGCTTAAATATCCCCTCTTTTCCTCAAGTTTTTAATCAGTCCATACCATTAATCAGCTTACCCTTCTAATTGATACACATCCAGAGTGACTTTCACTTATTCCGAATAATAAATTATAGAAAAGATATTTTCTATAGAGCTTATCCACTGTTCCGTAGGTATATCCATTGAATTTTGGTGGTCATTGATGCATAAAGGACTCAAAATAAAGTTGTTCCCTTCATGGTGAAACTGGTCTCTCAGCTTGATTCAAGTTGTTTCCCATAACTTGAGTTAGTTGATTCATCATTCTCATAAAGGTTTCCATTCTGGATTCCATCAGAGGGCCATCAACACATGGTTTGTTGTGCTCACCTTTTACACGATTCCTCCTATTTCCATCCATTTTATAAAAGAATAGAAACTTAGTGAGAAAAATGTTTCATTTAATAATATTATAATTCTAAAGGAATTTCATTTCTTAAAACATCATTTTTAAATATCTTATTCTTTAACAATAATTAAATTTAATATAAATCCTTTATAATGGTTCATAAAAATATTGTGATTAACCAAAAATATCCCCCATGAGTGTTAAATCAAGAGTGAGTCAAGGCCTGTTGTCATGCACCAGTTCCTTTTTGAGTCTAGATCAAAGTAATTTTTTTCAGGTTTTACCCTTGGATACATCTATGACAGAGACACATCCACTTATTTGTATCCCGATAGGGACTTATTTGTTCAGAAACCACTTACTTAATATTCCAAAAAAATACAAGGAAGTTTTCCTATTTTTAAAATTTTCTATTGGGTTATTCCTAAAGTTTTAAAATAATAATTTCTATAAATAAATAAACCATACTTTGATACCAACAATGGCATCCCATATTCTATTGACATAACTTTTCATTATATTTTACAAACATAGTATCTTTAAAGTTTAATGTCTTGGAAATAAGGTACATAATACATGAAAACATGAAAATATTATTATAATACACTTGAAAGGATTATTAATTTGTTAAAACTATGTAAAATTACTCTAACTCATAACCTTGGGGCATACATCAAAGGAAATGGTGAGTATAAGGTCGAGTAATGGAAAACAAGGGAAACAATTTATGTGTTGACTTGAGAGATATCAATAAGAACATAAAAAATTTAAAAAATTCACGAGAAGGAGTCATATAATAAAAATAATAACTTGAATAATAACTTGAAAATGTGGATAAAACATTTAATTTATACATTCATAAGCATATCACCAAGGTCCATCCCCAAGGTGTTATAAAAATTACCAAGGTTATTCACCAAGGTATTGTAAAACTTGTCATCTCTAGAGATTAATTTATTTACCCAATGCATTAGAGTTATATAAATTTTCACCCTTAATATGTCATTATTTTCATGTGATCCACATATATCATAATAAAACATTTCACAAATAACCCATATAGAATAAAATAAATGGGGTGCATATCAAAATCATAGCATTTCAAAAAGTGCTTAAAAATATGATCACTATGTCATTTATAACCCATGGAAAGGGAATGAGGGTGTTATGTAAGTAAATTAAAAAAGAAAATAAATAATTTTTATATATTTATGAATAATCCTAGAAATGAAATATGTTTGGGTATTCACATAAATAAAATAAAACAATTTCTTGAGAAAAAGAGAAAGATTTTGTGACAAAAATTATGCAGCTTAACGGGTATGAAACATGGTTTTATAAAACATTAAAAAGAGATGGGAAAAGGGTAAAAAAGTCATAAAATACTCATAATATATTATAAGGATATAATAAAATGTAAATAAGAACATGTTATGCAAATTTTAATGACATAACACATAGAAAAGAACTTGAAAGGAAAAGAGAAGTTGAGAATTCCCTTACCTTGAAGAGAAACTTCTAAAACTCTAAGATCGGGACCTTGGGGGCTTTAAAGAACCTTTAGAGGACTACTTTATAGGAAATAATATCAGATATTCTAGGGGGATTATTTTTAATGAAATTAAACGAAGGAATGGGTGGTATTTACAGTAAATGAGAGGGAGTTTTTTATTAATTTTCAAGGACACCTCATTAGTGGTATTTGCAAAACCATAGGATTTACCATGGTATATTCCCTTGGTAGTGGACACTTGGAACACATTATATCATATTTTAATCATAAAGAGTAGACAATAATTATTACATCATTATTACATCATTAATGATTTCATTAAACATATCGAAAACTCAAAACTATATTTTTACTATTCACTGAAAATTCAACTATTTCAGAAAAATCCCAAAAAATTCAACATAACCATTTTTCAATGTGTAGAATTAAAAAATGAAGTCTTTTTTATGAAAATAATTTTCTAAATAAGATAAATTTAATTTTTAAGTAAAAAACATCATTTAATTGAAAAATATAAATACTTAACTGATAATTACTTATACTATGATATAATTATATCACATTACCATTTAATATGCCTAAATTATATTTATACTTCCTAAGGTGTGGTTACTATTCCATTGGTTATATTAGTATTCATAAGGGTAACATTACTATTTCAATGGGTAAAGTTAATATTCATCAAAAAATAATTTTATCATATTAGACCCTAAATAACTTACTAATCGCAACCGTGTATGTCTGTTTTTCAGAATCATTTCTCAGAATTAATTATTTAAAGTATAAAAATTATTTAAAAAAAACAACATTTTTCACTATTTATAAAAAATATAAAACTTCTTATAAAAATACTAAAAATTTATCTAGGGTTGATTTTGAAATTTAAAATTCAAACATGATTTTTTTACCAGAATACTTCTATAACTATGAGAAATATATAAAAAGTAAAAATTTTACCTATAAAATTAATTTATCAAATTATTATTAATTAAACATATATATTATTAAGAAAAATTATTCTTAACATGGAAATGATGAAGTAATAATTTTATTTAAACAAACATATTATATTTTAAGTATCCAGGGCCTCGACAAATAAACCCTTATGACACCCACATACTACCTAAGGATAAGGTGTGTGATGATGAAAGACTCTTGGGGTGGCTTGGATAACATTTCCTGAGTGTTAATCTCCACTAACTTGAACTTATCATGTAGGGGATTTTGTTCAATCTTAACATGTTGAAGCGCAACTTAGGCTTAGTCCGGAGCAGAGCCTAATGATGCTACCTCCTTCCCATGATCTAACAAATGGGCTTCGTATAGACTAATTTTAATAGATGAGGCCATAAACTCTTCTTTTTTGCATTAATTAACCACCATAATTTCTATAGATAATAATATAATGTTAATAGTATAGTTACCAATGGTCATATTAACCAATGGTCATAATTGGCCAATGGTCATAATTGACCAATGGTCATAATTGACCAATTGTCATAATTGACCAATGGTCATAATTGAGAAATGGTCATATAATGGTCAAAAAACAATGGTCTCATTTCAAATATACTCACTTTATTAATAAATGGATATAGTTTTGATATATAACACACATTTTTAGGAAACGATTATCATTCAAAAAGTTTAGAATGTTACAGCCTTGGTTTCCCTTTCCTATGTGATGAAACTACATTTCATATATATGTATTCTCTAGGATTATCTAATCCTTGATGTGTTGATGATAACTTTGACATGTTTGGGAACCTTTGATGAGAAATGGGTTGTGGTAATGGTCAATACTAGTGATGGTGAGATAAACCATGCTATGTACAATGGTGTGGGACATTAGGATGTTGTGATGAGTTCAGAGGAAGGATTGATTATAAATACTTATAATTATTGCTTGATTATTTCTTGATGGACCATTGGTTGTATGTTATTTTATATTGGTTTTAAATTACTACACAAAATTTGATGTTATGCATGACATGTGTATCCTTGATTTGGCATCATAATCCAAGTCTTAGAGTACCTGAATGATTAAGAATAATAAATGAATTTAATAAAAGAACAAGGCTGGTTCTTGATGTTATAATGATGATGACATAATTGAGAATATAAACAAGAGAACTAATATCACAATCGACGCTTTTATTATAAGATTAAAATTTTAATATGGTAAATCAAATAAAGGAACAATATTAAATAATGGCTAATTAATTAATTATTTTTAAAATTAATGCTTATGCTTGTTTTATATCTAGACCATAGTAGTGGAAACTAAGGGTCCAATGTGATGATAACAACAAATAAGCCTAAGGTTAGGTAGTTTACCTTAGTGTAGTTTGTGCATGATATTATTATATATTTTCTGATTTCATATGCTTCAACATTCACATCAGTAGGGAAACCAATGACTAAATGTTTAGGGGGTGTTTTCTATAACATCCATAATGGCGAGGGAACATATGATCAACTTATCTATCTCCCCTACTTTCTCTCTATACATAGTTATGAGTAGATTTATCCTAGGATCAAATGGATTACAGTATAGGGTAAATTCATACATGGGCTATGATGGATCTCATTTTACTAGAAATTAATGTCCAGGGTGTAATATCTTATGGTATAACACATACTTTTATCTGGCTAGGGTGGCCACGACTTCCCATGGGTGTACATGAATAGGCTATGATGGCTGGAGGTATAATTTATTTTCACATGTTATAGTGGATTTTGAGTATACACATGGTTACTACTGAAGAAAATATGAGGATGAGGTGACAGTTTTAAAAATATTCAACAATGGTTATCCTAGGATTTTATGAGATGCATTATGACTTATGTAACACCCAAGATTTAATTATAGTAAGATTTTATTTTAAGAGAAATAATAACATAATGAATATAACTTATTCAATACTGTGATTAAAAACTAAATTTAGAGTTTATATAAATGAAATTTGATGAAATGAATTTAATTTTTGAATCCATAATGTCAAAATTAGCTTAGGATGAATGTTTTTAATTTTTCATAAATATTTTATTTTTTAGTGAATATTGAAAACACTGATTTTACAAATACTGTCACTTTTATGAAATTATAATGATTTAAGAATCATATGAAAGTTTAAGAAAAAAAATTCTATACCAAATACTTATTCAATAAGTAATATAATTTATATAAAAACATAATTCTAAACCTAGAAACATATTATTAATATTTTGGTGATCAAAGTAATGTTTTTATTTAAATAAAAACTACTTTTAATTCTTCCCTGTTAATTGAATATTTATAAGGTTAATTTTAGTTTTGGTTTAGTTTAAAATATAATTAATTATTCTTTGATTTAAAATAATTCATTTAATTCTATTTTAATTAACATTATACTTTTTTTTGTAAAATAATTTTCATGCTTAAAACTAACATAAAAAATGGGTTTCATTGAATTTTAAGAACATATGTTAATTTTTTTACCACTTCTAAAAATTAAATGTTGTAAAATATATTCCATATTTGGAATCATAATAATTAATATTATTTAATAATTTAAACTTAATTTTTTTCATAATTAATAGTCAAAATAGTAAAAGTTTGTTACCACAGTTATGGTTAAAAAGGGTTTACTAGAGGTGGGGGTAGGGGTGGTGTTAAACTAAAAGATAAGGGTAAAAATGTCATTTAAAATTTTATAAATCTCATTGGTTAAATATATTTTTACCAGATATTATCATAAATTTTAATTCATATCCATTTGGTACCACTAACACAAGAAAATGACTTTATATTATTTAAATATTTCAAGTAATTCTTTGTGTGTCCCTCCCCTCACTTATAAAAATGCACCTCTTTCACTCCCTTGTTAGGATTCTTTAATCACTCTAGATTGGAAATTACCTACCAAAAAACCTTCCCATATTACTTCCTTTTTTTATTGAGCTTCTTTTATTCTCTTAAGACCATCCTAAGAAGGCTTAATGTGCAAGAAAAAGGAGGTCTCTCAAAGAAGAGGTAATCATCTTACCCGAATCTTTTAAAGTTTATTTCTTATTCTAATTCCTATAAAAATATTTTTTATATCATAATATAATTAATATGGTGTTATAAATATACTAATATGTTATTAATATTATGGGTAAACTATTTTTGACCTCCTTTCGATCCCATGGAAAATGAAAACATCGCTTGTGCGTACGTATGACCTACCGTCCCCATGTAGCCGGGTAATTAATTTTTCATCACTATTTAATTGGATGGTTATAGAGATGAAACTAATGAATATATATGATATTAATGAAAAAAATACAATTATATAAATATAATATATCATCTACTTTTTACCCTTTCACCCATTAAAAAATGATAACATCGTTCATGCGTATGTGTGGACTTCCACCTCTAGGAAGCAATGTGATTCCTTTTTCATGTTTGCATTTCATGGATGATCATAATATGTATATAATTAATATATATGATATTTATATCATTATTAACATTATTATGATGATGAAACCATGATAAATATACAAGGACCATAACTTCCAAATCAAAACACACAAGGAAAATGAAGCTGTTAACACCCAAAATGACAATGATAATGAAAGATAGTTAATTAATGGGTGATAAGATGTTATAAGTAAATAATATATGGTATTATAATTATAAATATTATTCTAGAATATAATTATAATAAATTTAAATTTACTATATAGGAGGTTAAAATCATGTACAAATAAAGTCAGACCTAAGGTAAGAGTTTTATGTTACAATCTCACATTTTACTGAGATTATTTATGTTTAAATTTTTAATGTTGAAATTATGTGATATATATCTATAAAATATTATGTATTTTCTTATTGTAACATCTTGGTTTTGGATGTCACTCAAAGGTGCCTCGTACCTCGTTTTCCACATGGCCTGAAGTGCATCTCCCCAAATGCCAGAGGCTACCAACTAGAAGCAAGGTCCTAGGTGTGATAGTGGAGAGACTATGCCCTTATTAACAGAGTGTAAAAAAGTAGAAAAAAATAACCATTCAACAACAGATACAATAGATCCATACAATAGAATATAACAATGGAAGACTGATAGTATAAATAAACCATAAGTCATGTCATACACAAGATGACGATACATGTCACGTTTTTCTAATAAAACAGTAATATTATGAATACAAGGAAGATATACAATCTATATAAAAAAAGTAATAAAGGCCAAAATAATACTAGTAACATCGCAATCCTCGGATTAGTACCATGCTCTACTACTCATAAGTAGCATATCAAGAACCTGAAGGAGGGTTCTTGCCTTTATCACTACCTGAAATCATATATTTTTTTTGGGCCCAAAAACATGACCCAAATAGGGTGTGAGATTAAATCCTAGTAGGAAACCACCCACAGTTTGTGCCAATCAGTTAGTAAAGATATATAATAGGAAGTTTTCAATAAGAGAAGTAGTAATCAAAGAATAACTCCAAAGTAACATCCCACATAATCTCACTTTCTTTTACATTCATTTCATTTATTAATTAAATTACATTGAATTTATAAGTCTTAAGATTCGACCTAGCCCGACATCCCCTGTATAATTATAACCACAACAGATGCCTTAGAAGGTCATCTAAATAAATACAAGTAAATACCAAATCCAAGATTATGATTTTTCTTGGCATACATGTCATAAGTCATTTCATTTATAATTAAATTCAGAAATTGAGCCCATTATTTACATTCCTATGTTGGAATTCTAGTATCACTCTAGGTGCAACATCAACCAAAACCCTACAAGCCTATCTCTCGTAAACCTCTCAGGAGCCCAGTATTGATCTAAGTTTGGTATAATTCCAAGACATCTGACTATATACTTGGCTATCCTATAAATAAGCACCAAGTATCACCCATTACATATAATTAAATTCCCCTTGATTCTGTCCATGAAATCTCTCACTTGGATCCATATATTACTCGATATATAAGTCTAGCCTCAATGAGTCCATCCATGGAACCCCTTAATGGATCTATGTATCACTCACAACATAATCAAATTAAACATAGAATCCATCCATGGAATCCCTCAGTGGATCCATGTATCACTCAAGGAATAATCACATTAACCATAGAGTCCATCCATGGAAATCCCTCAATGGATCCATGCATCAATCAAGGTATAAAGTTCAATAGTCACATGACTGCAATTATGAAATTATAAAGTGAATTCATGTGTCACTCAAGACTATTATCATTTAACCATTTCAATTCCATTTAAACATTTCATTTGACATACCAAGTTCAAAACCAAGAGAATCTATTATCAAACTCACATCAAGGGAATGACTCAAGCATTGGCCAACCTAATAAGGCTTGGCCTTTCATTAACTCACTTGAGCATATATCATATAATAAAAAACACATGTATAAAAATATAATACATGTATTTAAAATCATTTTACTCATGTGTCCATATAATAATATCAAGCTTCTCATGCTTTATCAATCCATTTCATGGCTTGGTCTCAATTAACTCATAAGGGCTAACAATTACAAAGGCTATTCAAATAATCTTATAGTCGTTTTTTAATATAACAAGCCTTACTAGCCTATAAATATATAACATGGCTTCATTATAATATAAATCACATGGTAAAATTCATAATTAGAGAAATTAAATCCATATCTTTCACTTTACTCATGTGGGAAAGGCGATACAAAGACAACATGCATAAACAAGAAATGACATACAGGGGTCAAGGGGAATTTCAAACATCCCATAACCTTTAACCAAATAAATTATAATCTATAAACATTACGATTCTATTAATAATCAATACCACTTTTAATAACCCATGAAATGAATAAAAGACATGCCTCATAGGTATCCAAGGCCAAAAACCATAATGGGTCGTTAAAGGAAACTCACCCATGGGGTGGTCCTTAATCAATATTTACAACCTGTAACATGCATAAACATGACTATTCAATTACCTAAACCATGATAAGATATAATAGGGTTAAATTTCAATTTAAGGTGATGCCCTAAAATGGGTTCCTGACACTCCATCATATACAAAAAGCTTAAAATTCAACAAAAGGCATGAGACCACCTACCTTATACATGTGCTTGATAACTCATCTAGTATCAAGCTCTGATTCATCCTAGTTTGGAATAAATATGAAGAACAGATGAAGACCGAGAAATTAGGGAATATGAGATGAAACCCAAATAGCACAATAGATATCCAAAAGAATAGAGAAAGGATAAAAATGAATCAAGGCCTTACCATTACAGATACAAAAATACAAACAAAATTCTAATCGGAGTCCAAATGGAGGAGGGATCTGAAATACAAGAATAGGATTCAAGAGTCACCCCCAAAAGTTCACCTTGTTGTGACACAAACTAAGGGAGAAATTATTTTAAGTGATAAACATTTCAGGGAAAACCAGTCATTTTACGCAAAATATTTGGGTTGTACAGTTTAGGAACATGGTTTGTCAAATCATGTGCCATGACACATGGTCTACTGTAAGAGAAAGGGACACTCTCACAATTTACCCACATGGTTTACCAACCATGTGCAAACTGTGCATAGAGCCTTTACCGAATATGTTAAAAAATGAAAACCCGTCGCATAGTCGTGAGGCTCCTCATGCATAGTTTCATCAAACCATGCAGCTTGTAGGCCACAAATATCCAACCTCACATAGTTTAGTCAAACCATGCAGCCTACCCTACATGGTTTTAACTAACCATCTTCTAGGAACAAAAGACCCAAACTTCAGGTCTCGGGCTCCGAACCAACCTTGGAAACCACCGAAACCTCTACAACCTCAACATGCACTCACAGTAGGCCATTCTTAAGAATTTAAACTCATAATTTAAAGGCAAATCAAGATCAATATCTTAATAAAGAACTGTGTTATTACAAACATCCCACCTTAAAGAAATTCATCCCCAAATTGGCCTTCTAAGGGTGGTAAAGAAATATCTGGGAACAACTCTAGACACTTTGATCGAACATCTACCTCCCTCTCTTAGATCTCATTATGAACTCGATCATGATTCTATATAACCTATACTAACAGAATGGACTAGCCTTAGAAAACCGTCATTCTATGATCCACAATTCATATAGGATGATCCTCAAAAGATGCATCTAATGGTAGCTCAACCTCCTCGGGCTAAAAATCATGAGATAGGTCTGAATAGTATCATCACAGCTGAGAAACATGGAAGACTTCGTGCATGGCCTAATACCTATAAGGTAACAACAACTAATAGGAAACCAGTCCAACCCTCTCTAGAATCTCAAACGGCCCAATGTATATAGGAAAAAGCTTTCCGTATATCCTGATCCTATTATGTCCCATCCTCGGTGAAACACGTAGAAAACCCAATCCCTGACCTTGAACTCTATAGGTTATCTACGGAGATCAGCGTAATATTTCTAATGATACTACATAGTATCCATCCATTTTTGAATCAACTATAACTGTTGTGTGGTTTCTTAGAAAAGATGAGGCCCCAACAGAGCTGCCTCTCCTACCTCCATCCAATATAGGGGTGATCAGCATGACCTACCATATAAAGCCTCCAAAGACACCATTTTAATAGTATCTTGAACATTATAATTAAATTCAACTCAACCAGGGGTATGTGCCTCTCCCAAGAGCCCTAGAAATATAGGATGCATGCTGACAACATGTCCTCAAGCACCTAAATCATGCGCTTTAACTGGCCATCCATCTATGGGTGGTATTCTGTGATCAGAAGCACTTGTGTACCCAAAGTCCTCTATAGCCCTTTCCAGAAATTTGAAGTAAATTGGGAATCCCTATCTAAAATGAATGAATAAAAGACCCTTTATAGTCATACAATCTCACAGATCTATAACCTCCCATGCTCATCAATACTAAAGGTTTCCTTGATGTGTGGGAAATGTGAATTCTTTGTGAGCCTGTACACAACAACCCATAAAATATCATTACCTTGATGTGACATAGATAAACCTACCATGAAATACATCATGATATCATTCCATTTCCACTCAAGAATGGGTAACTACTGTAAAAGTTTGGTTAGTCACTGGTGTTCTGCCTTCACCTACTAACAGGCAGAACACCTCATGAAAAAACCAGTTATATATCCTTTCATTCCTGGCCACCAATACTGATGATGTATATCCTGATATATCTTGTCATCACTAGGATTCATTTCCCAAAATGAGGCATGAAAATCCCACAATAGTTCCTCACGCATGTCTGAAGAGACCCACACACAACCATGTAAATAAAAAACCTCATCCTCACCTAAGATCCAACCAGGAGGAGGGTCCTCACCTTCCACACTCTCCCATTGAACTAGGAATTCAGAGTCCAATAGTTTTCTCATTATCACTCTATTTAGTATGGTAGATGTAAAATCAAAGGATGATAGAAAATTCTTCTCCTGGCCATCATGCACCTCCAAGTGAATCTGAGAGAACACCACCATAAGCTACCACTCACTACTGGCCTGCTGGACTGCCTGTATCTGAGTCCTCTTGCTCAGTGCATCGACCAATACATTGCCTTTACCAGGCATGTAGGCTAGATAGAATTCAAAATAATAAAGTTATTCCACCCACCTTCACTTCTACAAATTTTGATCATGCTGTGTAAATATATACTTGAGGTTTTTTTTGGTTTGTGTACACCATAAAATGCTCTCCAAGTAAGTAGTGTCTCCAACAACATAATAGGTGAACAACTATAGCTAACTCGAGATTGTGAATCAGGTAATTTCACTTATGTGGCCTCAAATTCTGAGGCCCGTATGCAATGAATTATCCCCCCTTCATAAAAACTTCTCATAACCTAATACCGAAATCATCATAGTACACAGTGTAACTATTTCCTAGCTCTTGAAATATCTGTATCAATGATGAACTCAATATCACTTACAACTCTTGAAATTTCATCTCACAGGAATATTTCTATATATACTCCATACCCTTGTTATTAAAGCCTATCAATGGCGCTGCTAATTTTGAGAAGTCTTGTATGAAATTCCTATAGTAACTATCTAGCCCTAAGAAACTTAGCACCTTAAAGAAATTCTTAGGATGCTCTCAAGAAACTACTACTCTCATCTTCTCTGGGTCCACTGATACTTCTGTCTCTAAGATGATGTGACTTAGGAAGTGAATTTGATCCATCCATAAGTGGCACTTTGTGGGCTTATCATATAACTGATTCTCCCTTAGTGTATTCAAAATGATCTCAAGATGTTTGGTCTGGTCATGTTGATTGTGAGAATACACCAAGATATCATCCATGAAAACCACAAAAAAAGTAAAGATAATAATGGAACACTCCATTCATCAATTCCATGAATATCATTGGCATGCTAATGAGACATAAAAACATTACCAAATACTCATACAGACCATAAATACTCTTAAAGGTTGATCAAGGTATGTCTGATGGTCTAACACACAACTAATGATAACAAGATATTGAATCAATATTTGAGAAGACCCAAGATCCTCAGAGCTAATTTAAGAGATCATATATGTGTGGAAGAGGATACCGGTTCTTAACCATTAACTAGTTCAATTTTCAGTAATCCATATATAGACTTAGGGTACCATCTGCCTTTTTCTCAAAAAGGATTGGTGAACCCCATGGAGAAGTACTGGGTTGGATGAAACCCTTTGCCACTAAATCCTCTAGCTTCCTAATAATATCTTGGAACTATATCATAACCATTATTTAAGGAGTAATGTATATCATTGCAGATCCTAGAAGTAGCTCAATGGAGAAATATAACTCTCTCATCAGAGGTAATCCTGAAATTTTTCCCAAGAAAATGTCCCTAAAACAATCAACTATTGAAGGAAAATCAGCCTAATGTGTTCCCTGATCATCTAGATATAAAATCACAATATGGTATGTCATTCCACCTAACCCATGATGCTCGAGTCCAACTCGGATCGCCTGGACATCCCATTCACCTTTTTGAAGAAACTCTCTACCCTCTAGTGACATGAAACTCACCCAAAAGTGATAGAAATCAATAAAATTATCAAAATGGAACCAACCATTCCATCCTAAGAATGACATAAAACATTCCATCTTGAGGATATAGAGGTCCCATACGAAGTGACACACACCAATCTCAAGGGTGGACTCCCTACATGGATGCACACATTCTTTCCTAATCCCTAATAGAGTGTCTAGCATCATAACTCCCCCATTAGTAAAAAATAGAGCCCAAGGCTCTCCACAACAATAAAAGATATAAAGCTATGTTTAGACCCTATATAAAAAAGTGAAGAAGTTAAAACAGAGGCTAATAGAATAGTAAATCTGACAGTATAAGGTTCATGATCCTTCTCCTATTGGGTCTGTTGCACTACATATTCCTGGAATGTACTACGGTGTTGTGACACTACCTGGATACCCTGAGTTGATCCACCCTACTGTCATTGTGAACCTAGGGTTTGGCTACCATGACCAAGACCACCACCCCAGCCTGAATGACTTGACGTACCCTAGATCCCTATCTGGTGAGAAGCTCCCAACCCTGCTCCTGAATGTGGAGTTAGTGTAGAACCTCTCTCACTAGCTGCTAGAGGAAATGTTCTGTATAAGAATTGTAGATGGCCCATATTGCCACAAGATCGGAACACGACTAATTCCTTTATACACTATGGCATCATATGTCTCAACCTACCGCACTGGTAGCACCTCACTTGGATACTTGAAGGTATTTTATGATTGCTAATATCATTATGTGGAAGCTTCAGATGACGCTTCCTACTAGCAACTGATATGGTACTAGACCTAGGTGTCAAACCACCCTAGCTCACACCTTCAGGTTCCCTCAGGTTACGCTCTGTGATCAGTGCCTGATTCAAAATTCCAAAAATAGTAGTTATCCTGAAGACATTCACCTGTAATTATATGTCATACCCAAGACCATCCTCTAATTTCTTATATTTTTATAACTCTTCACCCATCAGAATAGGAATGAAATACTAGATCTCATTAAAACGGTCCAATTATTCTATAATCGATAATGAACCCTACTCCAGATGTAAGAACTCCTAAGATCTATCAACCCTAAAAGTATATAGATAGAAGTAATCATATAAGGTCATGTGAAACTCCATCCAGGACATCTTCTGATGCTAATCAGTCAGAGTGATAAAATACCACCATCTCTTGAAGGAATCATTTAACATGTATGTATTAATATTTACCCTCCTCTCAGGAGGCATCTCTAAATGATCGAAGATATAAAACATAGACTCGATCCATGACTCCACAGTTTGTGGTCTGCCATCCACAAAAAATGTGGATAGATGCTACTGCTGAAACTCACACGTCAACTCTTCCATAGTCAGGGTAGGTCACGGTGCTCCCTGAACAGTCATCAAGAACTATATAATTCTTTCATAGAACTGTACCTCAGCACCTACATCCAATATAATAGTTGGTATCGTAGCTAGAACTACTGGAGGATTAAATGGTATCCCATGGCCTACCACCTCCATAGTGTAATCATATCCACCTTCCTAGCATACAACTAGAGGTTTTCATGGTTCCATGGCTCTATAATTCCAAACACACCCCTTAGTACAAGTTCATTATAAAGGTTCAAAATTTAAAATCATAGATATCAAAACAGGATAGGTAAAAACCTTCCTCTATAAGAAATCACCCCTTTGACTACTCCATGGGTTAGGTCTGGGTGTCAAACAAGAGAGAGACACTACCAAAATCCCACTACTAAGGTCGGTTCTGGTCAAGTTCTCTATCAAAAACCATTTTAGTCCCACTTGTTTTCATATTCATTTTATTTCAATCTGAGTTCACATTCACATTTATTGAATTGATACTCATATCAAATTTATCACATACCCTTCAGAAGGGCGAACCAATGGTACATCGAATTTCGATCCGTGGGGTTCCATACTCTCCAAGAATCAAAGCTTGGCATCCACATATAGCACTCATAACACATTTCACTTTAAGGAAAAACTATGATCCTCCAAATTCCAATCCAATAGGGCCCATACACCTTATGTAATGAAGCTTGGAATCCATCTATTTCACACCATAATATATCACAATATACCTAACATGACTATAGGCTTATGTATCATGACATCTATCACAAAAAGATACAATAAGTAATTCTCTCTAAATGACATGAAAAAAATGCATGGCATGTCATTTATAACAAGTGCCTACATGATGCATGAGATGGAATACCCTCATCTCATTATGTTGCAATACAATAGAATCCAAAATATTATCAATAATAATAGAATAAATCAAGTGCATCACCCAACAGTTGAATCAAATCAACAGTAATAGATCAAAATCTAGAAATCAACAATTCAATTTGAGGAAATTTGGCTTTTCTCTGTACATGGGTTAGGTATGCCTAGAAACAAATCATTACCAAATTATTATTCATTCATATCCCTTTCTATTATCACCAAATAGTAAAAAAAACTAGGAAAATAAATCCTTTGATACCACTTTGTAACATCCTAGATTCGGATGCCACTCAAAGGTTCCCCATACCTAGTTGGTTACATGGCCTGAAGCACATCTCCCCAAACACCAAAGGTTGTAGAATATAAATGAGGTCCTACATGTGATAATGATGAGACTATTACTTCTTTAGTAGAGTGTAACATAGTGGGAAACCAATAACAATTCAAAAACATAAGTGGTAAATCCATACAATAGAATATAACAGCAGAAGAATTATTGTATAAATAAACTAGAAGTCATGTCATACACAAGATGATGATACATGTCACATGTTTCTAATAAAACATCCATATCATGAATACATGTTAGATGTACAATCCATATAAAAAAAGTACAAAAATTACAAAATAATCCCAGTATCATCTCAAGCCTCGGCTTAGTCCCATGCTCTCCTGCTCCAAATCATCATATGAAGTACCTGAAGGAGGGTTCTTTACCTTATCATTACTTATAATAATATAATCTTTTTAGACACAAAAACATGACCCAAATAGGTTGGGTGACTAAATCCCTATAGGAAACTACCTAAGGTCTATTTCAATCAGTTAGTGAATATATATAGCAGACATTTTGTAATAAGATAAGAAGTAATCAAGGAAGAACTCAAAAGTAACATCCCACATACTTTGGATTTCGTTTACATTCATTTCATTTATCAATATAATTACATTGAATTTATAAGTATCGAGATCTAGCCTTTACTAACATCCCCCATATAACTATAATCACAACATATGCCTCATAAGGTCATCTAAACAAATACAAGTGAAGACCAAATCTAAGATTATGATTTGGCTTGGCAGACATGTCATAAGTTATTTCATTTATAATTCAATTCAAAACCTGAGCCTATTCTTGACATTCCTAATTTGGAATTCAAGTATCACTTCAGGTGAAAGATCAACCAACACCCCACAAGCCCATACTTGGTGAACCTCTTAGGAACCAAGTATCACTCTAAGTGTGGTATAACTCCAAGTCATCCGAGTCCATCCTTGGTAGTCCTATAAAGAAGCCCCAAGTATCACCCATGACATATAATCAAATTCCCCTTGATCTCTCTATGGAATCTCTCACTTGGATCCATGTACCACTTGACATATAAGTTTATACCCAATGATTCTGTCTATGGAATCCATCAATGGATCCATGTATCACTCACGACATAATCACATTAACTATAGAGTCCACCTATAACATCCCTCAATGGATCCATGTATCACTCAAGGCATTATCACATTGACCATATAGTCCATCCATGGAAATCCCTTAATGGATCCATGTATCACTCAAAGTATAAAGGTTAATAGTCACATGAGTCTATCCTTGGAATTATAAAGTGAATCCATGTGTCACTCAAGGCTATTAAAATTTAACCATTTAAATTCCATTTAAACATTTAATTTGACATGAAAAGGTTAAAACCAAGAGCATATATTATCAAACTCACCTCAAGGGGGTGACTCAAGCATTGAAAAACCTAATAAGGCTTAGTATTTCATTAACTCACATAGGCATATCTCATATAACAAGAAAAATGTGTATAACAAGCTAATACATGGATTTTGAATCATTTAACTCAAATGGGAATATCATAATATCTAGCTTCCCATGCTTTATCAATCCATTTCATGGAATGGTCTCAATAACTCACAAGGGAAAACGATTCAAAGTCCATTAAAATACTCTTGTCCTCATTTTTAATATAACAAGTCTAACTATCCTATCAAGCTATCACATGGATTTATTATAATATAACTCACATGAGAAAATCCATAATTATATCAATTCAAACGTGGGAAAGGAGATATAAATCCAACATACTTAAACAAGAAATGACATACAAGGGTCAAGGGTTAAGTAAACCATCCCATACCCTTTAACCAATTAAATTGAAATCTATCAACATTACAATTCCATTAATAATCAATTCCATTTTTAATAACCCATGAAAGGGATAAAAGGAATGCCTCATAGGAATCCAAGGCCAAAATCCATAAAGGATCGTTCAAGGAAACACACCCATGGGGGGGTCATTAGTCAAGGTGTATAATCTATAACATGCATAAACATTCTTATTAAATTACCTAAATCATGATTGAAAATAATAGGGTTCAATTCCAATTTAAGGCGATGCTCCAAAATGGGTGCACGACACTCCATCATATATAAATAGCTCAATATTCAGTGAAGATATGGGACAACCTACCATAGGATCGTGCTTGATAGGTTATCTAGTATCAAGCTTTGATTCATCCTGGTTTGGAAGAAATCTTAATAACGAATGAAGAATGAGAAATTAAGGTATATTATCCTAAATACAAATAGTGTAATCAATATCTAGAAGAATCAAGAAAGGATAAAATGGAATCAAGGAGTTAATATTGCAGATCCAAAGAGATGAACCACATTCAAATCAGAGTCTAAATAGAGTATGTATATGAAATCCTAGAATAGGATTCAAGAGGGACTCCAAAAATCTAACCTTACCATGAAATTAACTAAGGAAGAAATTATTTTATGTTATAAACATTTCAGGGGGAAAATGGTCATTTTACCCAAAATATATCAGTCACATGGTTTAGGAACATTGTTTTTTAAACTGTGCACTATGTCTCACTATCTAATATAAGAGAAAGGGGAGCTCACATAGTTTATGCACACAGTTTACAAACCATGTGAAAACTATGGGTAAAGCCTCTGTCAAATCTTCTAAAAACTACTAACCTATCACACAGTCATGCAGCTCCTCCCACATGGTTTCATCAAACCGTGCGACCTGTAGGTCTCCACTATCTAGCCTCACATGGTTTAATCAAATCATGTGGACTGACCCACATGGTTTGAACTAACGACACACTAGGCATAAAACACCCAAACTTTGGGTTATGAGCTTTGAACTAGCCCCAAAACACCCCCCTGAGACCTGTGTGACCTCAACAAGCACTCACAATAGGCCATTCATAAGCATTTAAACTGAGAATTGATGGAAAAATCAAGATTTTTACCTTAAATAAGAACTGGGTTCTTACAGTTATCCTATGATTATTTCTAGTAATCTCAAGTTTTCCTTTCATTTTCCTCACTCAAAGTACTTAAAATCCTAAAAGAATGGTTTTAAGGAAATATACCTTTGTTTTTTAATAGATACTTTCTCTTCTATGTCCACATATTCTTTAAAAAGTTTTCAAGTATGTTTTTAATATTCCCAAATTATTTAATAAAATAATTTTTACCCATTATTTACTTTCTACAAAATGTTTTAAAAAGAATCATGTTGTCATTTTCTAGGAAAGGTAACTTTTACTAAAGGTTTGAATAGAATCTTTGTTTTAACATATACTACATGATCAAATTTTCTCATCTTTATGATTATTATTTGATTTTAATATTTCTTTACAAGTTTACATGGCCATTTTCAATGAAAATATTTTTCATAATATTTTGGAAATTCTTTTATTTTATATAAGTGGTTTAAAAATGAAATGGGTATTTTCTTAAAGAAATGTTCCAATGATATTTTTAAAGTATTTTCATCTATTTCAACATCACTTGATGAATATTATGCTTCACTATTGTTATAATCTAATGATTCCATCCACCCTATTTATCTATATTGCTTATGATCATGTTGTTATATTTACTAACTGATGAAAATATTAATATTTCACATGATAGTTTTTAATACAAATTTTTTATATTGATTAAGTATTGAATTTTTATGCATTTTTTTAATAAAATGAATGAATTGGACTTAGTATGTGATGGGAAGTACCTATAATAGCCCCATGATGCATTGATAGATATTATAAGACAAACTATTTTGAGTATTTTTCATGTGCCTTACCTATTTTTATAGGATGTCTTGGAACGAGGTTTTTATGGTAAGAATATGATGTCCGATATTATGAATTATATCATTATTAAACAAGTATTTTCAATCCATTTGATTATTCATATTAAGATTTATTCTATGGATTTAGTCCCTTTATTATGATATTAGTTATATGACATATTTTATTATTGTTTCCTTTCACAGGTTACTAAGAAGGTATTTATGAATGATTTTAGGGATATAATAGAAGAAATAATAAATTTATAATGAGAATATTAAGTTTTATTTCAAGTTCTAAATACAATGTGAGAATCATATATGTATCTAGTATCCCAAGAATTCTAAAATATTTGATCTTTTGGGATGACTCATCTTTTATCTTGTGAAAATGTTGTAAAATAAACATTGGCTCTAGTTTAATGAATTTTTGGTGTTACAAATTATATAAGGGATAAGAATATGATGTGTGACATTGAGGTGTGAAAGTGACAAACCATTGGGGAATTAGAAGTGGGGTATCTTCTTATATATATATATATATTCTTTTGATATAGAATGGTTTACTAATATGAATTACTTGGTGAGTGCTCCATGATGAAGATGAGAAACTTATGTGTACCTATTTAGGTGATGAGTTAGTTTCATTTTTTTATTCAATAGGTTTTATTTTTATTCTTTTATATTTTTTAATGAGTGGTTTTATGGAGGATCATATTGAGTATACTTATTATTCTCACCCTACACATATATAAACTATTTTTAGGTCCATAGGATCTAGTTGGTGATTGAGTTGGGTGGTAATTTCTTGAGAAGTTATTAAGGAGCTATTGGAGTTTCGTGGTCACTGTTGAGGTTTTAATTTTTGTAAGTTGTTGTTTTCTATTAGTTATATCACTTTATATGTTAATTAAAAGTAATGCGATTGCTTATATATTTATACATGGTGTTGTTTGGTGATTTCTCAATTTATATCTTACTCCTTAAAACTACATGAGGGTAATTCCTCACACATCTATGATTTATATACCCTCAGTTCTAGTCAAAAACCCATGGCCTAGTGGAGGCGAGCTTCTAGGGTCATTATTTATATTCCTTCATTACCACCTCAGGAGGGGTACCTTAAGAGGTATGGGTCATGAAACACCTTAACCTTTTTCTTTGCATTTTAAAATTATTTTCTTCAAAAATTATGTTCTAACAAGGATAAAATAATAAGTTTTTAGTTTTCAAAATAATTCAAATACTTTGAAAAAATATTTGACAATTATTAACATAGATTAATATTTCCCATGAAACATGAAAAATTGAATTTATCGTAGTTCAATTATTTAAATTACGTGTTTTCAATTGTATTATTAATAATTGGAAATTGAATTGTCATGTTGTTGGATATTATCTTTTGAAAATATGTTTGGTATATTTATGAAACATAATAGTTTGGGAATCATTATTTAATTGCTATTGATTATTTTCATTATTGAATGTTTTTCATTGAACCTGCAACATATTCCTTGAAATTATCTATTTCTTTAATGATATTTTAATGATTATTGATGATGAAGAAAGGAAAAAGAATGATAAAATTACTGATCCTTAAATTTTTTTTTTTTTTTCTATTCTCTATCATTCTTCATTGATATGGGAATAATATCTTTTCTCAGGTGGTCAGACATTCAAACATTCATTATCCTTCAATTTTCCAATTCTTGTTCCCACACTTCAATTCATACTTAGTAATGCGGAATTACAATAAAGGATGAAATAAGGCTTTAGGTTTACACTTAGTATCAGACATGCATTGGGGAGTTTTCTACGTAGCTTGGGTTTATGTTCAATGAAAATTTACAATAACGACAAATGATGGTGCTGACGGAAATCAATGAAGATATAGGGAGGAGATATGAAGGTTACATGGGTGATGGATCAACCAAAAGTGGAGGCATGGCCAAAGGCAGTGTCAACAATGATTTTTGTGGTAGGAAATGTGTGGAGTCATGTGTTCTAGATTTAGAAAAATTGACATTATTAAATGTATCCCTATAGGTCACATTCCATGTATTTCACATCTTGCAGTACTAGAGTTTATGTGGTACTATAAAATTCACATGGGGTGTGACCTTACGCCATATGTCATGTATTCTAGGACCAAGTGCCTCGATAAGCCTTGAGAATACACACTAGGTAGCCATGTGGTCCCACGCGTCATGTGTTTTACAGAGCATGCCTGTAAAACTAGAAATATGACTCAGTGTGTACCTAGTTCACACAAAAACTAACCCACATGGTTCCATACACTGTGTTCAATAAAGTAAATGCAATTTTTTGGTACAAAATATAGACTTTCGTGATAATACTCATTCAACTTTCCTAATATTCCCACACACCGTGTACCCTAGTGGGACACACAGTGTTGGACGATTCCACATGAATTGGATGATAGTGATAATAAATGTATATATTTTAGAAAATTATAATTTTATTTTAGTGTAAATTACTCTATTTTTATATTAATAGTTTTTAATATATAATATACCAGTTTAGTACAATAACTTTAGAGTTAAATGAAAAACTGGAATAAAAGGTGATTTTTAATTAATTTATTTTACTTATTATTTTTAATGATAAAGGAAAGATATTAGAATTATTATTTTTTAGATTTTCAGGAAGTAATAATATTAAATAGAGATTTAATACCTTACGAATCAGAATAAAACTATTCCCCAACACTGTGTTGGAATAAATGAAAATTTCAAAGTGCTACATTAGAATTATTATGTAGTTGGTGTGTTGTGATGGAATCAATTCCATGGTGGATTATCCATGGAATATTAACTCTAGTGACTAGAGATATGTGCAATTAAACCTCACATATTTCCTACTATGTCATATAAAATCAAGAATTTTAAAACCCATGTAAGATTAACTTTGCTCTATTGAATATTAAAATGACTAGTTTGATTTCTGCATGTGATTAACTCTACAACTCATGTTTCTATATAAGAAATTAAACCATGGTTAAGTGATACTAAGTATCTATATAGGAAACATGGAATGTATGATTAAGTGAGAATATGATTTTTCTTCATTAGAATAACTTGGGGGAGGTCATGACTGCATAAGAATAACTAAATATGAATAGGGAATTAACAAGGGATTTATGAAGAATTTGTTTAAAAGTATTTTGATACTCCAACCATAATTTAGATAATATATCATTGTAAACCCTTAGATCATCATGAAAAGGATATCATATTACTCAATAAATACTGTGAAAGGGTCAAAACATCCCTTCTAATCCATTGATCAAAGAGGCCATAGGGATCCCATTAAAGGCATGAGGGGACCATGAGAATATTCCATTCTAGCAATCTAACCACATGGGATAATATCTAACATGGGTGTTGAAAAAAATAAAATAAATGATTAAAAGAATTTGGGAATGAGATTCTAGAATATTCCCATGTGTCTATATCATCATACTATACCATCCATGTGGAGATCATTGGGAATAAGTGAGGAATCCCAAGAATTATCTTTTATCCCTTTAAAAGGGAAGTGAACTCACTGTCCTAGTGATCAACCATATTTACCCTTTCCTTTTCTTGTTTTAAAATCTCCAGTGATAGCAAGGTAGGCCTATTGTGGCTAGGCTGAGGTGATTCCACCCTTTACACACTCTTTAATTTCAATGAATTTATGGTTTCATCTCTTTTTTTTATTTTCATGAGTATCCATGTGAATTCATAAGAACAGTAGGTGGTAATCACCATGTTTGTTCATATCTATCAATATTTTCTCCTTTATTTTGGTTTTTACACATTTATTCTTTGATTTTATTAATTTCTCATGTGGTGGAGGGGGGTAGGGTAAAGTGATGAGTGATCTAAGGTACTTAATTACTTTTGGGAAGTTGAAGACAATTCATGCAGTAGTCATTTCATGAACTACTTAAGTTGAACACACTAGATAAGAGTGAGTGGTTTGAGGTATTGATACACTTATTCTATTGAGCATAGGTGTGAATTTATTTTTATGGGATTATGATGGAGTGGATATTAAGATTATAAAAGGAATGATCATTGCTTTTTTCTAAGTATCTAACAATTGGATCAATTTATTCACATGTACTATCACCCTAATTATTTTATTCTTTAAAATTGAAATAAAAAAGAGAATAAATAGTGAGGAGCATGAAAGAGTAACCCTTCCTCGAGATATCAACCCATTCCAACTCCATATATTAATTTTAGGATTAATTTATAGTTTTTATTGATTTTGAGGCCCATGATAGCCTTTCATCTCTAACTGGACTACAGTGGCATGTGCTCGACTACTTCTGAGGCATCAAAACCATGTATTCTAGAGTACATGCCATATATTAGACAATTTTTAATATTATTTATATTTTATCCCTTGGGTGTAATTTTTGGATTCATGAGAAGTCTATTATTATTTTTTTACACATAGAACATTATGTTACATATATAATCAATTAGGTATTATTTATAAGGTGTTTGAGCAATTGATGTTCTATATATTTTTAGAGATGATTACCAAGAGTGGGTGAGATAGTTGGAGAGTACATAGGGTCAGTAAATCTTTAATAACATACTAATTATAGAGTGTTTTCACCCCATATACTTAGTGGATTAGGTAACCCCCTTAGTTATGGGGTGTGGGTCCTCCACCTATAGAGTAGGTAAACCCTTTACTGATACACATTACAAAAGATGAGTCATAATTCCTCCATAGGTTTCAATGCCTATTTTAATAACGTATACTCTTAAATGAGGTTTAGGTCCCTCACTATTATTGGGAGATGAATTTGAAGTGAAAAAAGTGAGTTAGTCCATGTGATTTGGGTTTTTAGTGCTCTTAGTAATTCAGATTCATTTTTAGAAAATGTTTATGGGGTTGAGTTGTGAATATCGGGGGGCCTTCTTGATATTGGTTTCCCGTTTCCTTAAAGTATATCTGAGTTTATCCTATTTAGTTAGCTTTTTATCTTGTTTTATATAGTTTTATTGAGGTTTCCCATTGAATATATTTATACTCACCTATACATGGACCTTTTTCCCACACATGTTGTGTTTGTGTAGTTGATGTATCATTTGTTGGAGATTTAAACAGATGTGGTTCTAGTGGAGTTGGTGCTTAGAGGATCCTAGTTTCATCTATTATTGGGGGTGATCATGTCAGTGTTAATGTGATGTGGAGTTTATCTATCATAAATTTTCAAGGTTGGTATTTACCATAGGTTGACGATAATTTTATTTTTTACTTGTTTATTGTCTTTAGTTTATGTTGAATTGTTGGGATATTTATGTTGTCACATGAATGTTTTATTAAAAATGAATATTTATATAGGGTTTCATTATTATATTCATTA
The DNA here is from genome assembly GCA_963277665.1 of Viscum album. Lineage (NCBI taxonomy): Eukaryota > Viridiplantae > Streptophyta > Magnoliopsida > Santalales > Viscaceae > Viscum > Viscum album. Next base: position 551,807,075 of record OY728156.1, read on the forward strand.
TCCTAGATATATGTGGTTGTATACATGTTTATAGGTTAAGGATTCATATATATGTTATATTCCTTCTTAGTTATTATCTGTAACAACCCAAAAATTCATTAATGAAAATTCCACTTTGTCTATTTAAATGTCTTCTTATGGTTATGTAAAAAGTATGAAATTATTTGGTTTTATGTTTTGGATTTTAAAATACCATTAAGAATTGTGACCATTTCTAATATAGATGTTTAACAGTGATTACATGATTAATATAAATATATTGTTTTAACAAATCCAATTTACTCAGAGAAAGGAAGCGATGGCCTCATCCAGCAGACTTGCCCCATATGAAGACCATTTGTCAGAGCTTGGAAATGATGTGGTGTCATTGGGCTTCACTCTAGACCAATCCCAAGCTGATCTTTAATATGTTAAGCTCGAGTGGAACTACCTACGAGAGAAGTAGAAGTTGAAAGAGATTACCACTCAAGAAATGTTATCCGAGCCACCCCAAGAGTCTGTCACCATCGCACACATTACCCTAAGGCCTTATGTGAGTATTTTAAGGGGTTATGTAATAAGAACCTATTACTACGATTATGTACATTAATCTTTTATAGAGAATATACATTCTTTTTATTATTGTTACTTTGTAAATAGTTTTTAAAGCACAAATAGTATTTTTAGTTAATATTCAACTAAGAAATCTATTTTGATGAATTAATGGATTTTTGAATTAAATAATATTTTAATAAAATAATATTATTGTTATTAAATTACTTTTTATTAAATATAAATTATAATATAATTTTTTGAATGCAATTGTAATTTTTATTAAGATTTGAAAGCTATTTTTTCAAAACCCATGATTTTTTTATAAATGTCGGTTTTTATTTTAAAAGTTAAAATTAAAATATTTAGAAAATTATTTAGATAAAATGAATATTATTTTTTGAATCAGGATGTCAAAATTATCCAATGGTGAACTTTTCATAATTTTGTGAGATAATCGAATTTTTGGGTAAAAATTAAAGACCGTTTAAATATATAATGTGTTTTATGACATCATAATGACCCAATAGTGATGTAATAAAATAATATAAACATTATTTTAGGCCAATATATGTTTTATAATTAAAATAATTTGATTTTATATTTGTTTGATTAATTTACAAAGCTTTAGTGGACCCTCCAAGTCTTATAAAACATTTTGTCTTTTTGAATTGTTTTCCTTGAGAGTGCGACTCACCTCCACATAACAAACCCTATTATTTTAAGATTTTTTTCCATTGGCCTCATAAAATATTGTTTTCCACTGCCCTTTGGAAAAATACATGGGCAAAAACCATGGTCTAGTTTGTGGTTTTGATTAGTTTAATGTGCGGTGTCTCAAACCTAAATAATAAAGAATTCCCTCTCCTTTCCTATATAAACCCGCCCAAGCTCCCAATTCCTCTTCACTCAAAGCCTTTTTATTTTGTCCAACCTATGACCTCCTCTCTCTATAATCCTCCAAATGTGCCCCAATATCCCATTAATCCTCTCTCAAGCCTCTCCCAAGCTTTTGGGATCACACTTCCAAGTAAGGGATTTCTTCCTTTCTCATTTTTGTCCAATTTTATTTAAGTTATTATGACAATTTGTTTTAAATTAAAAATGTTTGGGTATGATTTCTCAGCTCCACCATACTACCCTTTTTATGTTTGTATGATTCTATATCCCTTTCTCTCTCATTAATTCCTCCCATGTACACTCGTTACCATGCCAAAATTTCAGGAGGTATTTCTCTCTCCTCATTTACATCCAAGTAATTATTTTGTATTATGCATCTAAATTCCATTACATTTGTTGGTACATGTATCTATATGACCCCATTACTATAAATTTCATGTAAATATTATGAGACACCCCTTTATCTCTCATCACCCATTTTTTATCAGTTCTTATTTCACGTCGTTATGCTGCCGAAATTGCACTAAGATTTTCCAAGCCAATGTCATTGTGTAGTGAATACCATGCCCATTTCTCTATCAAGGGTATTAATCTTTATGCACATTTAATTATTTATTATAAATATTCATGTATGTATTCCACATCCATTTATCATGGAATAAATGATGATAATTGATTCCATGTTGTATGATCCATGTTCCACAATTATGCATGAAATGAAATGTTTAAGAAGGGTGCACCCTAATAGCACTCCAATGCATTGGGTAAAGTATAGTATCATGATAAGTCATGTGAAATGATTGTTGAATCATGATAATTAAATTACAATGAGGGTTTACTCATGATTCATGTACATTGAGGGTTTACTCATGCTTCATGTGCAATGAGCCTTGGCTCATTCTATTTCCATGTTAAGTGTTGTTGCCACATCTCCATGTTATGATTATCATACTTTATCATGACTTTATTTTTATATTTATATTATTATCCATTGATATTCCTATTGTCTAACATTTATTGTATTCCTCATGTTATTCCATCTTTATTCCCTTACTAGGCTTTATAGATCACCCTTTTCTTATGCATTTCCTTAGGTTATCCCATGCAATGATAAGTATGAGGGAATGTAGTGGTCATGTAAAGTAAGTTTTCAATAAGATGTTGCGTTCTATTCTTTAAGTTTTTATGTAATTTTTCTAAGCCCTAAAGACACTATACCTCTCTTTCTTCTATGTTGTATCAAGTGAAGGTTTTATGTAATAAATCATGTTTAAGTACGTAATAAAGAACATGGTTGTTATATTATCACTATACCTTGACCTATTGGTGGTGGGATTGGGATGGTACAATTGACTAACTTATGGCCTTAGTGGGGTACTAGTGGTATAGGTCTTATTAGAATTTTATCAGAGTAGTTCAAGATGTAGGGAAATGTTTTGGAATTGAAGGTCTTAAGGGTTTGTTTATGATACTTAGGGAAACATTATTAAGAGGTCTTGAGTTTGGTTAATATACTAGAAAACCTAGTGATTATTGTGGTCAATTGAATTATTATTTCATCAGGACAATAATAACATATTAGTTTACTAAGAAATATAAGACATTACTTTCATGGTTTAAATGGAATGATACATGGAACATCTAGAATGTTATTTATATTTCCATTAATGATTTAATTATAAAAAATATTATAGATATGTTTGAATAATCATCGGTTAATATTGTAAAATATAGTATTTGACCCCATTTAAAACCAACTCAACTTCAAATTTAGAATCATGTTGATGATGTGTTAGAAATTCAACCTCCAATTGATAACCATTTGAGAAATATGGATTCAGTTTAAGGACATGATAGAGAGTTGTTTTCACTATCAGTTGAGTAAATGGGATATTCCCAACCTATTTAAAAATAGAAAAAACAACATTGAATATATTTGAGTCACCATATAATAGGATGAGCCTACTAGTAGATTGAGTAAACTTGAAGAAAATTGAGACATATGCCTCTACAGTTTTATGGCGAGTAGAATCTTTAGGAAATAGAGAATTTATTGGAGTATGTTTACCTTGTTTTCAATCTGGTTCAAAGACCTTTTTCCTAGATGGTAGTCCTTAATAGGAAACTTATTCAGGGTGCAATAGGGTTATGGTGGAAATTGATCACACAAACTCACAATGAGGCTAAAATATCCTTATCATAGTTCGAGTACTTATTCAAAGAAGAGTATTATCTTGTGACACTGAGGATAGTTAGATTCCAGGAGATGCTAGACCTACACCAGAGAATCATGATAGCGTTTCAATACATTTCAAGGTTCATGAACCTCATAAGAGACTCTTATGATATAATCCATGATGTTTATCTTTGATCTTGATTGTTTGACCATGACCTTCAATGGTAGATTCCATATTGGAACTTACTGTTGTGTATTCCCACCTACATTGGAATTTTAGACCATTATTTGGCAATAAAGAGTTTTTTATAAGATTCACAATAAGATACTAGATTTGGGTTAGGATTTCCAAGAGTATATCCATTTAAAATAACTAGTTGATGTCGACCGATAAGATTGAACTGTTAGAGGAGGCACATTCATGATCTCAACCTCAAAGGTAAGCTTCTATGGGTTTTCATATTGGTTCCACCTAGCCAATGGATAAAGCTCACTTTTATTATAGTGACATAAGAAACTTGGATCATGTTTTCCCCATTAGGAGGGAAATTGAGGATAGTCAGGGTGAAACTATGGATGATCCTCATTGATAGAGACATTGAAGTAACCAAGGACCTCCTCAAGGTGGACAAGGTGGGCCTCTTAGAGGATTCTATGATAAAGGACATGGTGGTATAGTAGAAAAAATGGTTAGACAATTCTTTTATCCACAACTAGAACTATAACCACATCAAGGTTCACCATGATAGGCATAAGGTATAGGAGTTTAGGGTAGATATTAGATGTAGATGATGGAGGGATTTGAGCAGGTAACACCCAAAATGGTTTGAGGTATGATTTATGTCTTTTATACTTTGGATATCATACTCATAAATATCAATAAGAGTCATTAATTTATTTTTATATCCCATATTCATGAGCTAGATATTCCAATAGATCCCCTAGAATAACCTCTTCTACTTGAGACTCTTACTGTGTTGATCATACTCTCACACTTATTTTCCATCAGTGTGAGATTACTCTTGCTAGAAATATATTTTCTTGGGACTCCATCATGGAGTATAAGATACCTAGTAATGTTATTATCATAATGGAATGATTATTAATTTTATAATATTGGGTAAATATATGTCATTGTAGGGTTATATGTCATCAAGAAAATGAGTTGAAGTTCACTTTAACTAGTGAATGGGTTCTTCAGATGGGGAAAAAAAGACCATCCCTTATGAGATTACAGTTTATTACCCAAAATTTAGTAATCTTGGATTTGGTTACCATAAAATACCTAGAAGAGTACATAATTATAGTGGTCAAAGAGTTATATATATTTTCCCAAATAAATTTCTAAGGTTTACCCCTCATAAAAAGATCAATTTTTCTATCAACTTGCACCCTGGAAATACACTAGATTATAATATGGAATTAACTGAGCTCAAGGATATAAAGGATCTATTATAGGGTCTTTTAGAGAAAGGATTTACCAACCCAATGTATCCCCATGGGTAACTCTTGTTCTCTTCTCTAAGAAGGTGATCATGAGTTCAAGGATTTGTATTGACTATCACTTCTTAAATAAAGTGATAGACAAGAACAAATATCATCTTCCAAGGATCAATGATCTCTTTGAATAATTTAAAGGAGTGGTGTGATTTTTTAAAATTGATCTAGGTAAGGTAATCACCGACTTCAAGTTCACGGGGAGGATACCCTAAATATGGTGTTCAGGTGACAATAAAATCATTATGGGTTCTTAGTGATTCCATTTGGTGTAATAAATTCCCCTATAGTGTTTATAGGACTCATAAAATATATCTTTTAGCATTACCTAGATTTCCTCATAGTGGTTTTCATTGATGAAATCCTCATTTATTCTCAGTCAGAGGTGGATCATACCAAGCATTTGAGTATTTTCCTTCATATACTTCATGAGCATGAACTACATAGAAAACTATAGAAGTCTATGTTTAAGATCCAAGAAGTTTATTTCTTGGAGAATTTCATTTAAAAGGGTGGAGTGGTTATTGATCCTATAAATGTAGAGGTTGTGATGAGTTAGGAGCAACGTAAAACATTGTTTGAGCTACGTAGTTTCCTTTCATTTCTAGGATATTACTAGATATTCATGGAATCATTATCATGAATTTTAGACACTATTACCACCCTTACCCAAATGGGGAAACCTTTTTATATGGTTTAATAATTACTAAAAATATTTAGAGGATTTGAAAAATAGGTTTAATAGTTCTAGAGTTTTTCAATTATCCGAGGAAAGAGTTTAGTAAGAGGTGTATTTTAATTTTTCTAGGGCATGGATTGGTTGTTTTTTGATGATGAGACATACTATGGTTACTTATGGGTCTAGCCATCTGAGACCAAAAAATTATAATTTTATGACTTCACTTGGATATTTCTATGATTGTGTTTTCCTTGAAGATGTGAAAACACCATATTTTTTATAAGTGATTTGTTATATTTTGGGTGTCAAAACTATTTTTTGGTTAAGTTATTAGAACTCAAAAAACTTTTCTTTCTAGAAGGATACTTATAGAATCAGGATGATGGGAAGTTTAACTTCACCAAAGAGAAGTCCATGTTCAAGTTTATGGTAACAAAAAAATATCCATGTTCCATAAGAAGTGACATAGAATGATGTTTAAAGGTGTCACGAATATTTTATAGTAATTGGAGATGTTAGTATAAAACTGATTTTAGTTATAGAGGCTATTTAATAAAAAAAAAATCTTGTATAGGTATATCCTTGATGTTTTAATGACTGTATTAGACTAGTCTCAAGTGTCAGAGTTGGTGCCCTAAAACCAACTTGTTTTGTACTTGATTACATATTTTTCTTATTAAATAAATTTTCCTATCAAACTTTAATAATTATTATATATTATATTATATGTTATAATGCACATATAATATATATCATGCTAAAAGTTCATAGTAGTTACTTTCTATGATGATAATCTATAGGTTCCACGACATTAATCATGAACCTTGTAATATGGATGGATGATATTTTCTGAAGTGATATTGAAAATATAGGTTATTAGGTGTAGGATGCTCATAATACATTAAGAAATCTCCTAATGGTATTATCCCTTGGTAATATCTAATACATGAGGTTATGATAATTGAACCGTAAATAGAAAATCCTTACTTCTATGTGTCATTGGATGTTCCAATCTTTGGATGAGTGTATTGATACTTATACTATAATATTATCATTAATGGATATCATAATTCATATAATTTTATGTATTGATTAATAACATGATTAAATAAGCTCATGGTGAAGTATTATAAGTTGGTTGTCTTGTGAGTGATATAACATTAATGGATAATATGAGAGATTATTTATCCTTTTTTTCTCTTGATGAATGTTAATATATCAAGACCTTTCATTGGAAAGGAATGCCTAACTAAATCCATGGCCATGTTTTTCAATAGGAAAGATAATTTCTAGAAAGTTTAAGAAAGAAACATAGAGTATATTGGTTGATGGCACCAACATGAAACATACTTGATTCGATATATTGTGATAAAAAGATTATATTTCATGGTAAATGTCCCTAGGAGGTTGGGAAACATTGATATATTAAATTCTTTCTCTATGGATTCCTTGGTGTGTTTATAGATTCCAACCTTGTACTTTTAGTAGTTATTCCTAGTTCCACTAAGAAATAAGCCTAGAGGTTCACACACTAATTTAATTCACAATATAAATTAGATTATAGTATTTAATTTAATAAGTTAAAATAAATAATATTTATTTAGTTTGGTTGAACGTTGTAATTTAATCACAAGTTATTCAAAAGAATAATTAAGTTAAATAATAATAATAAATACATATTTCCATGTTTGGAGAATATTATATTTATTATATTAATCAATGAATAATGTAGTGATATTTATTTTTTAAATAAATAATCATCATTAAAGGATTGGTAAATGTGGATGAGGTAATGAAGGCCAAGTTTAATGGTCTGATTGAAAATGTTATAAATGATATTTATTTATATTATATATGATTTAAACATTTAAATAATTTAATAATAATATTTATATTATGATTAGGCATGAAATCAATAAATAATTATGGAACTCGGAAAGGGCATGGGTGTGATTTTACAACACTAAACCTACCAAAATAAATATAACACCTCAACCCCAGAAGCCCAAAGTAAGTACCTTACTTTATTAAATTGGCATGATTATAAGGAACAAAATCCCAAAGGACATATCAATTTAGCAATTTTTGAAAACCATATTACATACATGATACCCATGTTACATTGGGAAAATAAAAAATAAAACATGATACATAATAAAATGAAATTAACTACATCCTTGAAATCTCATTCAACGATTTCTTCTTCATATCCTGGGGAAATGAAACAAAATAAGGGTGACCTAAAATGATTAGTAAGGTTATGTACAAAAACATAAATAATTAATTAATGATAATAATCATCCAGGAAAGGTAAATAAATGAGAACACATTCTATATAAATATCCAGATAAGAATACTCAATATGGCATGGTAGATACCTAAAACACATGCCATTTAATCAATAAATTGAGAATGAAATTTATCTATAGATAATTTAAAAGAAAAAATATCATGGATAATAATAATAACTAAATTATAAATAAAATAAATTCTTAATTATTGGATTTCATGTTTCTCAGGAACATAATACCTTTACAGTCAAGATTTATTCTCAAGACAGTTTAAACTACTCTGATTTGGACAACTGATTCATATCATGATACATCCAATGCATTGATGGGATTGAATTATCTGGTAATCAACTAGTGTAGTGCATGTCAAAATAATTAATCATATATCTAATAATCTATTTACAACATTTCTTATCATCAAGTTTTTGTATTGAGTAAAAGATATGGATTTATCAATATTTCCCCAATTAATCATATAACTATCAAAGTGATAACCATATGTAAATATGGTATATGTTTTAGGAAATAATAATATCCATTTCATGAGAATATGGATATTTAATATAAATGTAATGTACAATAAAAATGATCATAAGTAAGTAATTGTTTCAATAAAAATTTAACAATCACAAAAGAGAGTGATATTAAAAATACAACTTTTACCACTTGGTAATTTTCAATTAAAAACCCCTTGGAAGAGATAGTTCAAAGTGAAACATAAAATACCATGATGTATGTGTGAATAATTATATTACATGGAAAAGGGGTAATATAAACACCAAATTTAATTTAATTGGTTTATAGTAACTAATAAGTCTCCATGGAATGAAAATTGAGATGAAATCTCTTACCATATGTTTCCTTTTAGTTACGTGGTATTTAACCTCATGTATAGTGGTTTAAAACATGTTAATAAATTATACTAGAACCATAATCATATTTATAATATCATGTATGATAATATTATAATATCATATATGATCTTATTATAATATCATATTACCCATTTGATTGTAACCCTTCATTATTTTCACTATTTCATGTGTTAATTGCCTAATTTTTTGAGTATGTTTTGACGTGTTATTTATTGTTTCTATTACATAGATCATGATTTAATCATCTAAAGAATGTAAACCATGATTTAATTATCATATAAATATATATATATATATATATTCATTATATATGAATTTATAATTATCCATAATTTTTTAGATAGGAAATGAAATGCACCGTTCGTGGAGATGATAGGTCATTCGTATGCATGAACACTACTTGTATTTCTTTGTTGTATTTAAAAATAAAGTGATATATATTTATATATATGTGTATTATTGTTCTAGTATCATATTTATATCAAATATTTTACATGTTTTTATTAAAACCATACCATAATATATTCCATGTATGAAATTTTCGTTGAAGGGAATAATATATCACCTAAATACTTTAAAATATTTCCCTTTCATAATAAATTTAATTTTTTGATAGCTTCCAATGTACCCAACACCAGGTTTAAAAAAACATTGTTTATTCATGTTTTGAAAATTCAATTAAATTATAATAGTCCTATAGAATTTATATAGTATATTTATATTTTATATATCTAATAAAATATTTTCAAATTCATCCAATATATTTTATATGATAATATAAGAACAACTCCAATTTTACCTATAAAAACCGATATTTTTATAAAGGCAATTTTCCTGCCCTTTAATGGCGCACCGGTTATAAACCTAAATTTTTACACTTTTTATATGTTTTATGTCAAAATAAACTTAGTTTTTGAAATCACAACTTCAAAATCATCTTAGTTTTTGACTCATATGGGTAGTTATCCCTCACATAATCCTATGATTCCCATGTTGAGACTTCCAGTTTGTGATTTATCATAGTACCTATACTAGATGAGTCATATGATTCCTCAATAATTTCTCTATGGTATCAAGAATATGTATGGTTTCTTTATAATATGAAAGGTTAGGTTCCAAATCTGTTTCATTATAGGTAAGAATATGCATTGGGTTAAACACGTACTTCTTTAGTAGATATATATAAAACACATTGTGTGCTTTTGAGAGATTTGGTGGCATTTACAAACAATAAGAAATAAGTCCAACTCTTTTAATATTTTTTAAGGGTCTGATGTACCTAGTAATCAATATCCCTTTTTTACCAAACCTTATAACACCCTTTCATGAATATGCTTTCAAGAAAACATGATATCCCAATTGGAACTCTAAATATTTCCTCTGATTATAAAAATAACTCTTTTTTTTAAATTTTAGATCCTTTAATATGATCTTGAATAGAATTTACATTTTTCTTCACCTCTTTAACATGTTACAAGCCTATGATTTTCCTTTCACTAACTTCATACCAATAAGTTGGAGTATGACGCCTATTTCCAAATAATGCATCATACGATGCCATTTGAATACTTGAATGGAAACTATTATTATAGGAAGAATCGACCAAAGGTAGGTACTGATACCACATACCTTGAAATTCAAGTGAGCATGAACTAGATAGTTCTTCCATTGTTTTAATTATTCTTTCATATTGTCCATCAGTTTGAGGATGATAGGCATTGCTTAAATGAAGCCCAATATCAAAGTCCTTATGAATAATATTCAATAATTTTGAGGTAAACTAGGGATATTGATCAGAAACAATTGATAGAGGTGTTCCATAAAGTCTCAAAACTTTATTAATATAGATACTTATGAGGCCCTCAAGAGGCAGGTCTTCTCTTGAAGCAAGGAAATATGCAAATTTTCTTAGCGATCAACGATAACCCATATTATATCATTACTTATGGAAGTATTTAGTAGTATCTTGAGAAATTCTATGTAATTTCATCCCATTTCCACGTATAAATAGGAATAGTTTGTAGGACTCCATCATGATAATTCCTTATGACTTTCACTTGTTGAAAAACAAATCATATGGACACATAATCAGTAATTTCCCACTTCATGTTATCCAACCAAAAATGTTCCTTCATGTACCTATACATATTTGTTCTAACAGGGTGTATAGAGAAATTTGAGCTATGAGAATCATACAAAAATTCCCCTTTTAGATAATTATATATGGAACACATAGTCTCTTTACAAATTTCATAACACCATATTCACAAACAAAGTCTACCAATTTTCCATCATTCAAAACGTTAATTTTCTTTTTAAAGTTATCATAATCATATTGAGAATTATTTATCCTCTCAAATAAAGATATTTTTTAAATCATTTAAAAAATTATTTATGTCTCCCATTACTTATAAATTCCCATATATATCTTTACTAGATTCGTTAACATAGTATCCTTCTCAATCCTCATTTCGGTTATAAATCCATGATACTTCCTACTCAATGCGTCCTCTAACTTATTTTCTTTCCTTGAGTGGTAGTGTATTGAACAATCATAATCCCTAATTAGGTCAATCCATTTCCTTTTTCTCCTATTGATCTCTTTCTATGAGAAGATGGATGTCAGGCTCTTATGATCCCTGTATATCTCACATCTTTCACCATAGAGATAATGTCTCCATATTTTCAAAGTAATGATTACAACCAATAACTTAAGATCATGGGTTGGATAGTTTTACTCAAGAGTTTTCAATTTAATTGATGCATATGTAATAACTTTATCATTCTTCATTAGGACACAACCAATTCCATTATTTTATGAATCACTATATATGATAAAACCTTCACTTCCAAATGGTAAATTCAAAATAAGAGCATTGAATAAAATTCTATTTAGGTCAACAAAGCATTCTTCACATTCCTTTGTCTAAACAAACTCAACTACATTACATTTAAACTTGGTAAAAGGGTTATTCAATCTGGAAAAATTTGAAATGAATCACTAATGGTAACCTACTAAATCAATGAAACTAAGTACCTCAGTTATATTAGTTTGTGTATACCATTCTCTAACTACCTTCATCTTTCCTAGATCAACTTATATTCTATCCATGGAGAAAATATAACCAAGAAAAGAAACTTCTTAAACCCATAAATCACAAAAACTAAATTTTCCATATAGATCTTCAATTATAAGATTCATAATAATCACCTTCAAGTGATTTTCATGGTCCTCATATTTTTTAGAGTACACAATAATATCATAAATTAATACCATAAAAAAATCATCAAGACATTCCTTGAATAATTTTTTCATTGGATCCATAAAAATAGAGGGTTCCTAAGTCAATTAAAATTGAATTACTGTAAACTTGTAATGTTTATAACTCATCTAAAAAGCTATATTTGGAATGTATTCATTATTTACTCGCAATTACTGATACACAAAACAAAGGTCAATCTCTAAAAAAATTTGGGATCTATAAAGTTGATCAAACAATCCATCAATAAGAGGGTGAGGATACTTGTACTTTATTGTAATAACATTGATTTCCCTATAGGCAATGCACAACCTCATGGATCTATATTTTTTATAAATGAAGAGGATATAGGCTCTCCATACTGAAACACTAGGGTAAATAAACCCCTCATTACCCAAAACCTCTAGTTTTTTCTTAAACTCTAATAATTATATAGTGGCTATTATATTGGAAGTATTTTAAATTATCCTTGTATCAAGGATTAAATCAATGGAAAATTCAAATTCTTACACTAGGGGATGACTTTGTAAATCCTCAATAAATACACCAATTAATTAATGCATAATAGGTACATCCTCAATTTTAAGATTAGATTATTCATCACTATATTTTATTTTATATTCTTCCCCAATAATTTCATTCAGTAGATCTAATGTGGGTGTATCTAGATAAGAATTAGATGAAGAAGCTTCTAATCTAAAGATAAGGAATTTTACATCTTCCTCACATTCACAATTTACTTCATATAGTAATAAATTCTTACATCATATTTTGAAATCCAGTCCATTATGAGGATTATATAAAAGTCAACCATATGTATGATAATAATGTTAGAAAATAAAGCATGTTTATGTGTCATAATGAAGACTTCACGACACATATTTTTTGAATGAGGCTTCCCTAGGGTGTTTTGACTTACAACACCCTCATTAAATTAAAAGGGAAATGTCTAATTTTCTAAAAAATTGGGTAGATATAAAAGACTATGATGATCCATAATTAGATAAAGCATTAGCTAAATTAGAATATAGGATTAATGTACCTGAAAACACATCATTTGGTACTTCTACCTCTGTTGTAGTGATCACATAAGCTTGACCATATCCCCTTGGCCTTCTCTATGGTTGAATTCCATGATGCCTGGGGTATTCATTTGTGTAATACCTCATCTCCCTATAAGTGAAACACTTAATAGTATTGTTTTAATTCCTATCCTATCATTATTTAACACGATTAACCTTTTCTACAGACTTATAACAAACTCTAAATCCCTTCAAGCATTTCCAAAATTTATTTCCCACAATTTTCACAAGGAGGGAATTTATTCATTCCCTTATTCTTATTTGAAACATTAATTTTTTTCATGGAATTTAGAAGACCTCTTCTTCCCTTTGATTCCTTTAAATATATATGATATTGATAATTTCTTCTTTGTTTTTAGGGAACATAATACTATCTATTCATATGATTAAAAAATATGAGAAACTAGAACCCTTAGGATATTTGGATTAAGATCTTCAAAGAATTATCCAATATTATACTTCATTTTATGTCTGTAATCCATAATAAACTTGTATAACCTTTTAAGGGTAGCTTCATAATCTGTAACACTCTATTAATTATTTTTCTTTAAGCTAAGGAACTTTCTATTCATCTCAACTTGTTGATCACAAGGAAAGTATTTATCAAATAATGTCACCTTAAAAGTTCTCTATTCCATGAGTTATATTTATTATTCCTCTAATATTATTGATCACAGACCACCATTGATTAACACCACTATTGAGGCAATACACCCCAAGTGTAACCCTTTCCATTTCACTACATCCCAAATCCAAAAATAGATTCTCCAAAGACTTAAACCATTGATGAACTACAAATGAATTAGTAGTCCCACTAAAGGATGAGAGATTATGTCATATAAAGCAATCCAGTAAAGGATATTATCTCTATGGAATAGGTTACTTCATTCATGCAAGGTTATTTTTCATAATCTTATTAAGATTCCATAATATTGTCATAATTTTCAATGTTCCAATACTAGCTATATTGGTTTCCTCGGTAGGAAAATATGTACATTTTCCATGAGTATTGACACCATTCATCCTTATAGGTTATATTTCCAAAAAATATCATATTCTATATTATCTTATAAAATTTTGAATCTTAAATCATAATGTATAATTCCAAATATGTTTTGATTCTTAACATTAAAAATTTATACATCATAAATCATATAATCATAAACTTTGGTTTCTTTGGGGGAACCATTACTTTTACATAATTCATATTGGTTTATAAAGAAAAATGAATTATCCTAAGAGTGTCCCTCATGGGTATAAAACTAGGTGCATAGTAAGGACTATTTTTTTTGTACCATTTTATGCTCGAGTCAGGCTTGATTCACCTTTTCGGAGTTGTTACCCCTAGGTATATATGTGCCATAACCACATCCAATTGCTGTATCTAGAAAAAGATATATTACTATAAAGACCCACATAATATATACCTTACCAAAATTATAGGATGTTCTTCTATACTTATCCTAAAATTATATCTTAGGTTTATGTTCCCTAATATATGTTTTCCTAAATCTAGTTTACAAGGTTTCTACTAAAATTCCTTTGATACCAAATATAACCCCCCGACCCCAGAAGCCTAAAGTCGGTGCCTTACTTTATTAAATTGACATGATTACAAGGAATAAAGTCTCAAAGGACCAATAAATTTAGTAGTTTTGGAAAAATAGATTACATACATGATACCCATATTATATTGGGAAAATATAAAATAAAACATGTTACATAATAAAATAAAATGAACTATATCCTTGAATTGCCATTCAAATATTTTTTCTTCATATCCTGGGGGAAGGAAACAAAATAAATATGAGATAAAATTCTCAATAAGGGTAAGTAAATTGGAAGAAATAATTAATTAATAAGAATAATCATCACGATAATGTAAATAACTAAGAACAAATTCCATATAAAATATCTGGATAAGGCATAATCAATATGGCATGGTAGATAACTGAAACACATTACATTTAATCAATAAAAATAGAATTAAATGCATCCATAGATAATTTAAAACCAAGAATCTCATGGATAATAATAATAAATTAATTATCAATAAAAGAAATTCTTAATTATTTGATGTTATGTTTTCCATGAACATGATACCTTTACCATTGAGATTTATTCTAAAGACAGTTTAAACTACTCTGATTTAGCTTACTGATTCATCTCATGAGACTAACGATGCATTGATCGGCTTGCATTAACCAATACCCAACCCATTTAGTGCATGTTCAAATCACTCCTCATATATCAAATAATTTATTTACAAAATTCTTTATCATCAAATATCTATACTGAGTAAAAGATACAAATTTATCAATATTTCCCCAATTAATCAAATAACTGTCAAAGAGAAAATCATATGTAAAAAAGGTATAAAATTTAAGAAATAATAATATAAATTACATGAGAATATTTATATATAATATAAATTTAATGTACAATAAAAATTATCATAAGTAATTGATTGTTTCAATAGAAAGTTAACAACCATAAAAGAAAGTGATATTGCAAAGATAACTTTTACCACTTGGTAATTTTTAAGTAAAAACCCCTTGGATGATATAGTTTAAATTAAAACTTAAAATAACATGAAGTATGATTGAATAATGATATTAAATTGAAAAGGGGAAGTATATACACCACATTAAAGTTAATTGGTTCATAATAACAAATAAGTCTCAATGGAATGTAAATTGAGACGAAATCGATTACCTTATGATTCCTTTTAGTTACGTGGTATTTAAAATAATGTATAGTGTTTTAAAACATGATAATAAATTATAATATAACCATACTAATATTTATAATATCATATATTACCTTATTATAATATCTTATTACACATTTGTTAGTAATATTTCATTATTTTCAATATTTCAGGTGTCGATTTCCTAGTTTTTCAAGTTTGTTTTGACTTGTTATTTGTTGTTAATATTACTTAGATCATGATCTCATCATATAAATAATGTAAAAAATGATTAAATTATCATTTATATTCAGTATATATGTATTTATAACAATCCATAATATTTGGAGATAGGAAATGAAATGCATCATTCATGGAGATGGTAGTCCATATGTATGCATGAATGCTACCTCCGTATCTTTGTCATATTTAAAAATTAAGTGATATATATATATATATATTATCATTAAATTATCATATTTATATCATATATTTTACATTTTTTTAATAAAACAATCCCTTATTACATTTCATGTATAGCATGAATGAATCACATCGCTTTGAGGAGGTAGTTGTCCACAGGTCCACAAATGAAGTTATCTTATTCCCGTAAAATGGAAAGCGAGAAGTAATATATTATATAATAATTAAATAATCATAAATACATGATAAATATCATATATAACATATATAAACTATAAATACATCATTATTACCAAACTTTAAAGGTGGTAATGGAAGAACAAACGACATTGGTTCGGGAGGTGGTAGTCTGTCATACACATGAACGATGATTGCATATCCCATTTGATGGAAGTGTGTTTGAGAGTAGTTCATACCCTTGAAAAAAAACATTACAGTATATTTATAATATTTATGTTATTATATATGAATTATATAAGAATAATTGAATGGTTTGATAAAGAAATGAAACAAAAGTGATGGTTGAAGAATGTTACCTCTTATTCAGGTAACTCCTTTTAGTTCATACCAAAAGACTTCCTTGGTTGGATTTATTTTAAAATTGAGGCTTCTAGGATGAGTTTAGGGATTTTGGGGAGCTTTTTTTTGGGGTTTTATGATCCAAATGGTCTTTAGGGATGAAAATAAGTGGGAGGGGTGAGTTTCTTTTTATAGTGGAGGAGAAGTGGCATTCTTGTAAATATAAAAAGGTAAACACTATTGAGAGATATAAATTACATCATGTGATTAAAATAATAATAATTTTTTTTATAAAAGATAGTATATGTTCCATATATTTCCATACAATGGATTTTGTATTAGTTTTTGTTCATTTTGTCCCTTAAGATTAGGATTTAGTTCCTTGTCAAGCTAATTTTTCTCTTAATCATTATAATTAATTTCAATTACTTTTATTAATATTTCTGTTTAAAAACTAATTTTACATTAATATAAATTATAAAATATTATTTTTCCAAATATTGAGTCAATTTTTCAAAATTCCAATCACATTATTGGAAAAAAATAATTTAAAATTATTCCCATAAACGGGATGAGAAAGCAGGTTTTTAATGTAAAAATGTTCAAAAGTTTGTGATGTGTTTACAATAAATTTAAATGTAAAATTGATTTAAATGAATTAAATTTAATTAATTTATGTAAAATTTATCTAATTTTACTTTAAAATATATTTAAAAAAATATCCTTATAAATAAATTATAAGAAAAATAAATTTTCAATTAAAATTCAGTATTTTTTCACTAATCATGAAAAAATGAAACTTCACAAAAAAATACAAAAAAATACCATAATCTAATTTTTGATGTTCCTATTTAAAAAGAGAAGTTTATTTTGACATATTAAATTTATAAAAGTGTCACAATTTAGTTTTAAAATAGGTGCACCATTAAAAGGTGACAAAATTACCTTTATAAAAATTTAGGTTTTTATGTATAAAATTGGGTTTGTACAATCTTATACCTATCAAATATATTGGATGAATGTAAAAAATTTTGATTGGATATATAACGTATAAATTTAATATATAAATTCTCAAAGAGTGTTATAATTTAATTGACTTTTCAAAATGTGACTAAATAATGTTTTGTTCAAATCCAGTGTTGCGTGCAATGCAAGCTATGAACAAAATTAAATTTATTCTAAAAGGAAAATATTATAAAGTATTGGGGTGATATAATAAATATATAATTATATCGCTTTCAAAAAACAAAATTAGTCTTCACAAAGGATATATTGAGACTCTTTTAAGCCCTAGAGAGAGATCAAGAGATCTTCAGTGCTTTCTTCCCCTACTCTATCAAGCCAATGAGAGATCATCAATAGTTATCCCTCTATTGAGAGGAATTATTATACTATCAATAATGAATAAAACAAGCAATCAAGATCAGTCATTCTGGAACATAGTGATTCTATGACATCATTTAAAGATTTTAGCGCACATGTGGATCATTATTAGAGGGATTATATACTTGGATCTTATTGCGCAATGATAGTATGAAAAGATCTTATTAACTGGATAATCAACATAATTAGAATTGAAAGTTAAGGTAATTCTATATCTTCCCATAAATTAATTATAAATTACATGTGAAGATCCTCTATTTCTAGTTCTTACATTATAATCTAGTCAAATAATCTACTATTTTTGTTGGACATGACACTTTGATCATGTAAATAAATGATTACATATGATTTAAGACTGAAATCTGAGTTGGTCATACCATCAAAGGACACTTCCCCTACAATTTTAAGATACAAGTGGTATTATAGTGGTGACATATTTAATTTATAATTATTTATTATTCATTTTTTATGGCATGCATTTGTGTTTTCTTTTAATTATATCAATTAATTTTAATATTTGATATTGTCATATATTCTCTTTATTCATTCTCTCTAACATAACCAGAAATCAATTAATGATTGAAAATGAAGAAGAATTCAATACACATCATCTGGAGGTTCCAAAATTTCTTCCTTGGAAAAACCATAGTATATAACAATTAATTCTAGTATACACACTGTAATTTTGTTTTCATGTTCATATCCCAGGATAAATTAGAATAGATCCGATCCAATCAGATCTAAGATCCAAAAAAACATATCAGTGTGTGTATTTGGATAGACTGAGACATGACATATAGAACTAAATGTCATGTAAGTAACTTACATGATATGTAGTACCTGTCTTATTACAGTTTAGAACACGGGGTGTCCCATCGAGCTCTGTATCAAATACATGAGATGAGAAAAAACAAGCTGTGAAACTCTGACATTACACAACGTGTATTCCCAGTACACATAGTGTACCTCAAACATGTCCATAGAAGGAAACATTGAAAGACCAAGGCATGTTCTAAGGAAATGGGAAGGAAATGAGTACACTCCATGTACTTTTATACATGCCATGTTGTATTATGCCGACAGTGTTCTTAAATTTTCACAGATAGAAGTATTAAATATATAATTAAACCTATTGATTATGTATTCTATGTGTTTTTCATTAAATAGTAAATTCCATTTCATCGGATTAACAATTATATATTAAATTAATTTCCATGTAAAAAGTGTTATGAACACACAAGGTCACCTCCAAGTACACTTGTGTACTACATTAATTTTAAATTAAGTTAATTTTTCTCAAAATTATAGATTATGGTGAGTTAAGGATGGTTGGATGGATATAAGATAAATTGAATTAATCATATTAATTCATGGTTCTTTATCTTAATTAAAGAAAAAATCAAAGTAATTGATAGTAATATTGAAAATGTATGCTCATTGCCTGATGTGTGGATGATAATGATATTAGAATATCCATTATGTTTGATTGGTCTCTAATAATTTATTATGCTTAAATTATTATTTTTGTCCTAGTAATCATCCTCAAATTATTATGTAAGGTTTTGGTTCCTATGGTTTCTTTTATGTAAACCCCTTTAGCCAATCTATTGGATCCCATAACCTGTGTGTGAGTAAAATATTATGTAATGATGAAGCTCCAAATCAAGTAGAGGTAGTATGAGTCAATAATCCATGGTGAAACCAGTTTAGGTGATATATAGGAGCCAAGGTGGAATACTATAACTTGAACCAAGCAACAGTTCATGGTGTTTTTCCCTAGGTTCGAGGTTTAGTTTATCATTCTCTAGATAAAATAACCATTAGAGAATCTCATGATATGGGCACTTATATTTCATATCTATAAATTACATGGTTAATTATTTATGTTTTTTAATGTTGCATGATCACCTAAAAAATAAATTAACAAGCATGAAGGATGAAATAAAATATAATTAGATCATGTGTAAATATTTTATCATACATGGTTAATCACTTTAGTAAAAACCACATAATATTAACAAGGCATATAGAAGGATAAAATGGGCTTTACACATAATGATAAAAATACCTCAATTAAAATATTAATTCAGAGTATCCTTACACAAATTATGTTATAATTGAACTCAAAGTTCAAAGTACTTGACTAATCCAAGTGGGGGGATTTCAATTAGCATGAAAATTTTAGCTTGAAGTTTTGGGTTAACTTAACTTAGTTTACATGAATGGGTTACTATACAATAAGGACTTGGTGTAACCAATAAGAAAAGGTTGATGAAATATTAAACATAATTCTAGGATCAGGGAGTCCACTCAAAAAATAAAGGTTATATAATTTAATGCAGTTGTAATGTTACACCTAACTAAAACCCTTTAAATAGATTGTCATCCCCAAGACTGGGTTATGAGAAGGGGATATATATCCTTTCCACTAAAATATCTAAGAAACAAAATATTCTAAAACAAATGGTGAGGGGTATTATGTTTCAAAAAATAGTGGGATATTCATGTAACTTAATTAAATTTAAAATTTTAATCTATTTTTGTAATCAAAACAAGTATAATTATTTGCTATTAATTTTTGGAAAATGGTAAATCAAAACACTTTGAAAATATCACTGTGATCCATACTAGAAAAGGATAACCTTATCATTATAGTAAATTTCAAGGAATAGTATAGGTTCTTGCATGTTATACTATACCATGAATAGAAATCATATGTTCTGGAAAGTCTACTTCTTAAGTCACTTTCCAAAGAGGTCAGTGTGGAAGAAGTATCTATCTACATAAAGCAAGTGGAATACAAAATGGATGTCCAATTTTTTTTATTATCCTCCAGGTCTAATGATATTTTAAAGTAATATGCAGAAATGGATATGTAAAACATAGTTTCTCACCTTCAATATTTATATCAAGAGAGGGTGAGATTAGGGAGATATGAGATTTACAATGAAATTTTCACATTAAAGATTGAGAGTCGATGCCAACTGTGTCACATATAGCCCAGATGATTGGATACATTAAGTTCTAGGATATATTTATTTTTAACATCCCTAAATAGTTGTGTAAAAATATCATTTTTCCTCACTACCCAAAAATATCTACAGTTTTATTATGAATTGTAATATGATGAATATAAAGTAGGCACTATTAGAACTTCTTACTCTTTTCTTCAAAGCTAATAAAGTTATATGGAATGAAAACCCCACTATCCATATGGTAAATAAGAATAATAGTAATAAGGAAAAGGGACTGAAGACTCATTCCAAGTATAAGGCTCCAGAGAACCACCCTCTAAGAAGAAGAAGATCTTGAGGGAAGGAAAATAACAAAATGTGGTATTATTTTCACGTGGAAAGTAAGGCCACTAGAAGAGGAATTGAACCCAACCAAAGAAGAAAGGGTGATCTTTAGGTGAATTCATTATTGAGTATAATATTTCCATATCTATAAGTTATTTATTAGATATTGCCTACGATCCTCACATTTGTATCTAAATACAATAACCGAGTAGATTTTTGAAAATTACCATAGATGAAGTGGGTCTACGATCGACCAATGGAGCGAGGCTAGATTATCTAGCCATTAGAGACCACCATATCAAATTGTTGATTGGATTGAATTTGGTATTAAAGAACTTCTATTATGCCTCTAGTGTTACTAATAACATTATTTACATTTCTTCTTTAGATATGGATGGATTTATTTTTAGCATTGGAAATAAGGGTTTCTACTTTTATAAAGATATCATATGTTATGATATGGAACAAATGAGTAATGGTATTTATGCATTAAATTATAAAAACCAAATATTAGAAATTGATAATGAAACTAATATGCATGAATCATATAAAACCTAGTTGTGGCATCACTATCTTGGCCACATACATAAAAAGAATTTGACACAGCTCTCTCAAGATGGTTATTTAGACTCTTTTGAGTTAAATACACTAAAAATATTTCATTCTTGTTTATAAGGAAAGATGATGAAACTACAATTCAGTGGTCAAAGTGAAATGACCATAGAACATCTAGAATTGGCACACGATGATGTGTGGGGTCCTTTTCAAGTTGAATATAGAGGTGGATTCTTACACTTTATTACTTTTACTGATGAATTGAGTAGATGTGGTTATATCTACTTAATGAGGTATAAATATGAATCCTTTGAGACGTTAAAAGAGTTCAAGAATGCAGTTGAGAATCAAATTGGTAAGAAGATAAATAATCTTCAATCAGCTCTAGGTTGTGAATATCTTAACCAATACTTTATCAAATTTCAATGGGATTATGAGATTTTATCTCAACTCACTCCACCTTATACACCATTGTGGAATGGTGTTAGTGAAAGGAGGAACCATACCTTATTGTACATGTTAGGGTCAATGATGATTCACACAAGCATTCCAATATTCATTTTAGTATATAAATTACAGATAGAATTATACTTACTAAACCAGGTACCAACCAAAGCCAAAAATGGTATTACATTCTAGTTATAGAGTGGAAAAAATATGTTTTTTCACATGTTTATGCATGGGGTAGTGGGGAATTTGTAAAGGATGGATCAAGAAATAATCTAGCACCCCATGTCACAAAGTTCATCTTTATATGGTATCCCAAGGAAACAAGGGGATACTATCTATACAACCATTTGGACAAAAAAGTAATTGTATTAAGACATTACAAATTTATTGATAGGGATAACATCATTAAAGGGGATAGTATGAGAAAGATTGAAATTGATGAAGTTGATGCTCAAGATATACAAGAGTTTTTATATGAACTAATTACACAGGTCCCTATAGAAGAAGGTGTTTGTGAAACACAAGTTATGTGTAGAAGTATAAGATAGGTGAGATAATTAGAGAGATATGGTTTTATAATAACTATCAATGGTGAATCATTATTGGTTGAAAACAATGATTCAATCTTCTATAAAGGAGTAGAAAGATCAAAATCTACAAGATGAAAAAAAATCCATGAATTCTAAGATGAATTCCATGTTCTAAAACCGAGTTTGGGTATTGATTGATCCACCTATTGATTTAAAATCCATTGGGTGTAAATGGATATTCAAGAAAAAAATTGACATAGAAGATAAAGCAAACTCCTATAAATTATGGCTATTGGCCAAAGGGTTTAGTCATCATCAAGGCGTTAACTACGAAAAAACATTTTATCCAATTTCCATTTTTAAATACATTAGAATCATTCCTTCCACAGTATCTAACCATGACTATGACATTTGAAAAATTGATGTTAAAAAATATTCCCTTAATGGGAACCTTCAAGAGTATGTGTATGTGAAACAACTAGATAGTTTTGTAATTTCAATAAATTCTTAAAATGTATGAGATTTTTAGAGATCTATTTATGTATAAAATAAAACATCTAGGTCATGGAACATTAAATTTTATGAAGATATAAAGGAATTTTATTTTATTTAGAACAAATGTGATTCATGTGTTTAAAATAAGATTAATGGTAGTGCGGTTATTTTAATAGTAGTATATGTTGATGAGATATTACTAATTGGAAATAATATACCAACCGTACAAGAGCTTAAGGAATGATTGAGAAAGTTCTCCTCCGTGAAGGACTTAGGTAAAGCAACCTATATTCTAGGGATCCAGATCATGCATAATAGACCCAAGAGGATATTTGGATGAAGTCAGGGTATATATATTAACAAGTTACTGAAGAGGTTTACTATTGAATAGTCTAAGAGAATATTGGTTTTAGTGTCACATGGTATAAAAATTTACAAAAAAACATGTTCTAAAAAATAAGAGGAAAGAGAGATAATGAGTAATATTTCATATGATTTTGGGATAAGATTAGTCATGTATGCCATATTTTGTACAAGTATTGATGTTTCATATGATTTTAGTATAGTAGGAAGATATTAAGAAGATACATTTGAACATTATTGAACTACTATTAAGGCTATCTTTTAGTATCTAATCCATACTAAGGATATGATCCTGGTGTATGGAGGAGATGAAGAACTATTCATCAAGGGTTATACAGATACTAGTTTTTAGACATATTAGAATGATATAAATCCATAGTATAGATATGTATTTTGTCTTAATAGAGGATTTTGAGCTAGAAGAGTTCAAATAATCTAGTTTTGACTAATTCTATAATAGATTCTGATTATATTGTGGCTTCCTATATTGCCAAGGAAGTAGTTTCAATTCTTAAATTTTCAAAATATCTTGATGTGATACCTAACTGTAAATATCCAATCATAGTTGATTATGATAATAATATAGTGGTGGATCTCTCCAAAGATACAAGGTCACACCAAATGAAAAATCCCATACTACAAAAGTTTCATCACTTGAGGTATTTTTCTCAATGAGATGAAGTTGCAGTGAGAAGAGTATCCATGGAAGAAAACACAGTTAACTGTGAGGTCATTGTAATTGTAGAAATTTAATATTTGTAACCTACTTACTCTAGTAATTTGGTAAGAAGGGTTTAACCTCATATAAGGCTTAATGTTTGTTTAAACCAAAAAAACTAAGAACTACAAAAAAAACTAAAATTAAATACTGAAATGGTCAAGATGGGGGTTAAATGTAATAGTGCAGGGGAATGTGTGAGGAGGTAGTGAGAATAACCATAGAGAGAGATATAATAAGAATTTGAGTTAGGGGAACTATATCTGAATAGATGGATTGAAATTTCACTGCTCTTGAATGGAAATAATCACAAAGGTGCTGAGGTTGTGTGCAAATGAATGAAATTTATAATTTTCATTAGATAAATCACTCTATCCAATGATCTATTTTTAGAAAAATTATATCAAAAACAACCTAAGATAAAGATTCTTCCTCATGGAGAATATATTACCACAAACATTTCCATATTGGTACTTTGTATGTGGTCACTAAATAAAAAGTATACTATACCCTTCACCTCTCCGTACTTGGGTTAGAGTGAAATAATGATAATGAGGGATAAAAATAGAGATCACTGGATGAAACACATAAACCCTCTATGATTAATCCAATCAGAAGAATAGATGAAATGAAATAAGTTTAATCCATCTGATCTAACCCACCTAAAATACTTAAAAATTAATAACAGATACATCATAAAATATATAATTTAAAAAAATATCAGAGTACAATTAAAGAGGGAATAATAAATAGTGAATAGAATCCCTTTGGATATGAACAACTTCTTCCTCCAACTCAAACCTCACTGTCCTCTTTCTCTTATTGGGCTCCCTTCTTGATCCTATTCTCACTTCTCTGTGTTCTGGTGAATGGTGGAGATACTCGATCCAAGGATTGTACTGGAATGGTCTCTTCTGGAATGGGTGCCTGAGGATTGTTCTAGAATGTTGACCCAATGGTTCTCGAATAGGGGTCCCCTTTACCTATGGGTTTTATTCTATTTATCAACAAAATATCCCCAACTCACCCTAAGAAATCTCAGACTCTTCTCCATGGGAAACTCTCCAACTTCCATGTGACGTGCTTGTCATTGTGGATCATCCTCACTGTTGTGACTCGAGTGTAGATCCTCCAACCAACTGGGACCTAGTTTCATCAACAGATCTGTACATAAACAATGAGAATAAATTAAAATATCAAAATAATAATAATTAAATTGTTATAAGTATTTAATAAAATAAATAAAAATATTATATACAAATATAAACTAATGAAAATATAACTAATTATTATATATATATAACTATATATATACTAATTATTATATATATGTGTATGTTTATAAATAAATAAATAAATAAATATATTATATTATATTATATATTATATTATATATATAGTTATATATATAAAAATAAGAAAAAAATGGTGGGAGCCGATTTTGAGAGGAAGGGGGTGTGGCACAGTTCCATGAGAGGGGGTAGGGTTTGGGTTGCCTTGAAAGAAGGATTCACTCACATGTTGGGTTGAGAATCGAGTCTTTAATTCACTAGTGGTGACATCATCAGTGGTGCAATGGTGTTGCGGAGTGGTGGAGCTAAGTAACGGTGGTGCGATGGTGCCATCATCTATATCTGACCTGCAAATCTGGTGTGGCAGAGCTCGGTGGAGGGGTTCTAGATCTGCAGTGAATTCATGACTCAGTGACACTCATGGTCTTCTATAAACTCAGTTAGTATAAGGACCCGGCCTTAAAAATTACATAATCATGAATTAAATGAATAATTCACATTGAGAATCTTTTCAAGTTTAGAAGTTTAGAGAATTCGGCCATAACTATTAAATTACATCTAAAAAATTACAAGGTAGACACTTCTACTTAGTTTCCATTTTTTTCATAAAATAAAAACTATTGAAAAAGATTCATTTATAGTCCCATGTTTTAGAAAGCATAACCTTTCCTTGATCCCATCCTTGACCCTGTTCATCTTTAAGTCCTGTGAAAAACATTTCAAAACATGGGATGAGCCTAAAAATCTCAGTAAGGGTTATAAAATAAAGAAAGAAAACATTAGTTTATCAATACATACATAAAATAAGATCTTTAACATACCTCACAAAATCATAATATTTATGAATAACACATAGAAAACATAAATCATAAATGTAACTTGTGGCATCCATATCATACTTACATTGTAGCTATCACAACTATGTAGGGATTTAAATTTGGAATACCCATCACAGTATATTACCTAAATATATCAGGAGAAACAATCATGTTTTCCTATGTCACTTTACCCAATTCATTGGAGAGATATATTGGGCTCACCCACCCTAGGTTTATCACAAAACCACCCGTATACTTAACAATGCCAAAGAACCATAACATATTCATAACATATAAAACAAATATAAAGGAAAGATAAAATTTACACATTTCAATCACAATATATCATTTAAATATATTGACCTAACAAATCCATTATCAAAACCATTTTCAATACCAAAATATGTAATAGAGTATATGGTATTTATTTTCCTTTTAAAAACATTACGGTTTGTTAAGGAAGCCAAAAGATCAAATAATACTCACGACGGTGGAAAAGGTCATTGTCACCGCTTATGTTAAAAGAAACATTATTTTTTGTCATTTAGTGAAAGGGATCATATAAAAAGATTCTCTTTTAATGAAATTAAATGTAAAAGGTGTTTATACAATGTATAAAATAATGTCGTGTATAAAAAAACATGCCTCAATAAAAGGAGATTGAGACGAAGTCCCTTACCACATGTCCGACTTGACTCCTTCGTTCTTTAATCTTCTGAATAATAAACTAAAGTTAATTTATAATTGGTTAAGAACCTTTTAAATTTTATTATTCCTTTTATATCACATATTACCATGTTATAAACATTATGTAATCATTTAAGTTAATAACAGTCATTTTTCTTCAATATTTGGTAGTTGAGTCAAAAATGAACTTCTTATATTTACATGTTGTCTATGTGGTCAAAAGTCCATTATCTCCAGAATGATATTAATGATTTAAATATCATATATATCTTATATATTCAGTATATATATTTATTTATAATAGTACATAACATTCGGAGGTGAGAAATGAAATGCACCGTTCATGGAGACGGTAAGCCGTACGTACGCATGAACGCTACATTCATTTCTATTTATTATTTTAAATAAATTAAAACATAATGATACATAGGTATATTATAATTATAGTATAAAATAATATATAATATCATTAAATCCATCCTTTATGTGTCCCACATATGGAATTAATGAGTCATATCACTTTGAGGGGGCAGTAGTCCGCACTTTTTAAAATGAAAATATCGCGTTTACCCATAATGAAAACCATAAAGGAATGCTATAAATGAAAAATACAGAATCATAAAGAAAGAATAAACATAATATTTATCATATATAAATATATTTCCATCTTAATGTCCACCATAAGAGGTGGTAAGAGAAGATTGAACAGTCATCGTTTCGTGAGGCGTTAGTTTGTCATCCACAAAAACAATATGTTATTTACCCATTAAATGGAGGTGTGTGTAAGTGTAGTTTGAATAATTCTCATAAAAAAACTAAGTATATTGAGGATACTAGATTTGTTATAAAATAAAGGAATAAAAAGAGTTTAGAGGTTGGAGAATTAAAATAAAACAAAAGAACTTAAGAAAAGACATTACCTTTAAATCGGGTAACTACCTTTGGTTTGAACCAAAAGGGTTTCTTGAAGTGACTTATGCCTAAGGTAAGGCTTCTGGGAGGAAGAGAGAGATCTTGAGAGCTTATTTGGGCTGGTTTTGGATGATACAAGGGGCTTGAGAAGTGTGAGTAATGGGTTAGAGGTGATGGATTTTTTATAAGGGGGAGGAGGGGCTCTTTAGGAAAGTGTGAAAATATTATTTATTATATAATTATTTTAGGTTTATAAATGTCCAAAACTTATTAAAGTCAAATATAAGATGACTAATAGTCGAAATAAAATCATCCAATAATAATTGGATAGGTTTTGGATTTTATTTTAATATTTATAATCTTGTTTATTTAAATCATTTATTAATGAGGTAAACACTACATCATTATTGTGTTACAAATAATTTAATTTATTTGATGTCTAAAAATTATAAAACAAATACCATGATTTAGGAAATAATTTTATATTTTCAAATAATATTTATAGTAAAAAATATAACTTATATAACCCTATGTAAAAATTAATTTACTAAAAGCTATTTGTTTATGTCATTTTTGTCTTTACTTTAAATTAATTAATATAAAGTGTCATTATCACTATTAAGTGGCTCCATGGGGTCCCAAAATAGACAAAAGGATGACCATGGTCGGCCATGACTCATAAAACAAGTTTATTACAAGTTTTAAGGTAATTTTGTATTTTTATGATATTTTTTTACCTTGAATTACCCTATTTATCTTTAACCGCTGTAAATAAAAGTCAAAAGTTACTATTCAGCAAAAATTATTTTCATCTTATTGAACCAGATTTTACTTAATAATAACTACCATGTATGTCAGATTTTCAAAATTCAATTCAAAGAAGTGGTAAAATTTCATCTTAATGAAAAAGTCGGTTTTTAACTACTACTTAGTGGTTTCACTATTCATCAAAAATTAAAGTTTTTTCAGAAAAAACAAAAAATTCAGCCTAAGATATATTTGATATTACAAATTAAAAAATTATATCTATTTTACCAAATTCAAAATACTGAAGTTATATTAATTAATTTAAAATTAATTCCTGTTGTTAAAATGAAAAGCGTGTTTTTAAGAAATAATAACTATCAAAAGATTGACACTTGTTTATGTCAAATTTCAAAAGTGAAATTACTTCCAATGACCAAGATTAGATGGAATGATAAGAATATAATCTATTTACACTTTAAAACCAATTAAAAAGATAATATAACCATATAAATAAATTATATTAAATGGTAGTTTTGAATTAAAATACAGTATTTTTCACTATTTATTAAAAAATGAATTTTATCAAAAAAATATTAAAAATTTACCCTAAGTAAATTTTGATGTCCTGATTCTAAAGATTAATTTTATTTTGTCAAATAGATCACATAAAAGTGACCAAAAATATATTTAAATAGTGTTCTCCATCAAAATGCAGTAAAGCATCCTTTTAAAGTAAATTATGCTTAAAATTAGATTCATTCACATTTTATGCCTCTAACTTTTATTGGATAAATGTAAAAACATTTAAAAAATATGTATAATAATATTTTATTTAGTTATGTTCATTCTCTCCAATAAAATGGCTAGGCGTTAACTACCATTTAAAATAATAAAATTATATTTTTATTATGCAATATAATATTTCAAAGAAATGCATTGTTGCGTATCGGGTACGACATCAAACACATCAACCCCTTTAAAGTAAAATTAATATTTAATTAAAAAATATTAATAATTATGAAAATTTCATATTTATTTATTTACCAGGGATGTTACATGCTTCCCCCTTTTGGAAAGTGTGTCCTCGCAATTTTATTCACTTATCAAATAAATGGGGGTATTTATCCCTCATAGAATTTTTAAATTCCCATGTTGCCTCTTAAACCATATGGGTTTTACACAAAAACCTTACCTGATGAATTACCTTATTTTTCAACACTTCCTCTCTTCAGTCAAGAATCTGAACTGGTTGTTCCTCATAAGAGCGATTCTCTTCCAACTGAACTACATATGGAATTAAAACATGAGATGGATCTGGCATATACATTATCAACATTGAAACATGAAAAAACATTACCTGGGATAAACTTTTAGGTAAAGAAACTCTATATGAAATTGATCCTACCTTCTATAGGATTTTATAAGGTCCAATGAACCTCAGACTCAAATTTCCTTTCTTTCCAAAACACATCACACTTTTCCATGGAGAAACTTTGAGAAAGACCGGATCACTTACCTCAAAAGAGATATCCTTTCTCTGGTTATCCACATAACTTTTCTGCCTGCTCTGAGCTGTTCTCATGTGCTTCTGAATCAACTGAACTTTCTTTGCCATCTCTTCTACCAATTTTGGACCATCATATTCCTTTCCCCTACTTCATCCCAAAAATCCGGAGTTCAACACTGCTTCCCATATAATGCCTCAAATGGATCCATCTGTATACAAGAATGAGAATTGTTATTACATGGAAATTCAACCAAAGAAAGATATTGGTCCCAACTTCCCTGGTAATCTAGTGAACAAGCACGTAACAAATCCTCCAAGGTCTGAATTGTTCGTTCTGACAGATCATCTGATTGTCGATGAAAAGTTGTACTAAAATTTAATTCAGTACCCAATGACTTCTGAAGGGCTTTCTAAAAGTTATAAGTAAACCTAGGATCATGATCAGATACAATAGAGATGGGAACACCATGAAACATAACTATATCTTTAATATAAAACCGATAAAGTTGATCTAGATACAATTTATCTCAAATAGGATGGAAATGGGTAGATTTAGTCAATCAATAAATAATAACCTAGATTGCATTATTATCTCGAGATGTCTTCAGTAATCTCACAATGAAGTACGTGGATATATTTTCCCATTTTCACTCTGGAACCAGTAAAGAGTGAAGCATCCATTTTGGTAACTGCCGCTCTGCTTTAAACTACTGAAAATGCAGACACTTCACAGTAAAATCAAAAATATCTCTTTTCATTCCATCCCTCTAGTAACACTCCCTAAGATCTCTATACATCTTAGTACTACCAGGATGAACTGAAAATGGGGAACTTTGAGCTTCAAATAACAACTCATTCTTCAATTGTGAATCACAAGGAACACATAATCTCTTTTAAAATCTCAAAACATAGTCATTATCAATGTTAAAATTAGGCAACTTACCCTTCTAAACCAACTCTGACTTTTTTTATAACTCAATATCTTCCTTATATGATTGATTAATTTTGTCTGATAGAGATGATCTCACTGACACCTGAAACAAAACAGAGGAATTTCCAACACCAACAACTTCAATGCCAAATTTCATCAAATCAAAAACAAAATGATCTCGTTCCAAACGTATCATGGTTAATGAAGCATTAATTTTTCACTCAAAGCATAAACAACTTTATTTTCATTTCTTAGATGGTAAAGGATTGTGCAATCATAATCCTTGATTAATTCCAACCATCTCTTTTGTCTCATGTTCAATTATTTCTGAGTGAATATATAATTTAAAATTTTATGGTTAGTATATATTTCACATTTTACTCTATAAAAATGATGCCTCCAAATTTTTAGAGAAAAAACAACAGCAGTTAATTCCAAATCATATGTAGGGTAATTTAACTCATGATATTTCAACTGACGTGAAGCATAAGAAATTACCTGATAATTCTGCATAAGAAAACATCCAAGCCCTTTCAACAAAGCATCACTATAGATAACAAACTCACCATTTCTGGAAGGTAGTTCCAAAACTGAAGCATTTACCAATCTCTTTTTCAACTCTAGAAAAAAATCATCACATTCTTTTTCCCAGATGAGCTTAACATCTTTTCGAGTTAATTAGTCATTGGACTAGATAACCGTGCAAAATTTTCAACAAACATCCAGTAATAACCTACCAAACTAAGAAAAATATGGATCTTGGTTATATTTTTTGGGTCTTGTCCGTTCTTCAACAACTTTTTTTAATAGGATCAACATTTATGCCATTTTTTAAAACAATGTGACCAAGGAAAGAAATTTTCTGTAACTAAAACTCACACTTGCTGAATTTCACAAATAGTTTCTTTTCTTTTAAGGTTTGAAAATCAACTCTTAAATGAATTTCATGTTCCTCTTTAATTTTAGAATAAACCAAAATATCATCAATGAACACAACCACAAACTTATCCAAGAACTCATGAAAACATTTATTCATAATATCCATGAATACAATAGGTTCATTGGTTAAATGAAAAGGCATAACTAAAAATTCATAATGGCCATATCTAGTATGAAATTCAGTCTTTGGAGGGTCTTCTTCCTTTACTTTCAACTGATGGTACCTTGACCTCAAGTCAATCTTCAAAAAATATTGATCTCCCTAGAGATGATCAAACAAATCATCGATATGAGTCAAAGGATACTTGTTCTTAATAGTGACGTTATTCAAAGATCTATAATCAATGAAAAGTATAATTGAACCATATTTCTTTTTAACAATCAAGGCAGGAGAACCCCATGGTGATGTGCTAGGTCAAATGAAACCTTTATCTAATAACTAATGCAATTGCTTATTTAACTCTAAAAGTTTAATTTGATCCATTCGATAAGGGGATTTTGAAATTGGCTTAGCATCAGAAACTAAGTCAACAATAAATTAAACTTCACGATCAGGTATAATACTAGGAA
Organism: Viscum album; assembly: GCA_963277665.1. Classification (NCBI taxonomy): domain Eukaryota; kingdom Viridiplantae; phylum Streptophyta; class Magnoliopsida; order Santalales; family Viscaceae; genus Viscum; species Viscum album. Next base: position 551,840,193 of record OY728156.1, read on the forward strand.
ACTCATCAGGAAAAAAAATCAAGGTACTCATTTACCACTGACACATCATTAATTTGAATATTTCCTTTGTTTTCAAAAATATGTGTAAGGTAACATTCATTTCCATCTTTTACTGGTTTCTCATCTTCCCGATATGTTATCAAAAGTAAGGGTTTATTCTTGTACACAAACTGAAAATCTTTCTTAAAAGAAACCTATTTAGCTCTACAGTCAATCTTATCATGATAAACAGAATGCTAATCCATACCCATAATAACATCAAACTCTAATAGAGGAAAAAAATAAGGTTTGTAGGTAGATTCTTTCATCACACAAGGAAAGGAAGGTTCTTATAATTTCTTTTTGTCTCGATATTTCCCCCGATGTTTTTACCATAAGTTTAGGATTCAAGTATTGAGATGTAATTCCCAATTTACTAGAAAACTTCTCATAAATGAACAAATGTGTAGACCCCGAATCAATAAACACATTGGCATAATCTAAACAAACAAATAGTGTACCTGATACTACTTCATTTGATGGCCCAACATCTATTGAAGTAGTGGAAAAGGATTTCAACACCCCTTTCTTCTTTTAGTCTGGCTGCTTTCCCTCAGCTAAGTTCTTCATTGGACACTCATTTGCATAATGACCCATTTCATTGCACTTAAAACATTTTACTGACTGGAAATCATATTTTGTCTTACCATTACCCTGATCTTTTTCAATGATATTATGAGCTTTATATCCAATTTTACCACATTGTTAGCACTTAATAGAATTCAAAAGACTTTAACTATCATGATTTTTACCACAATTTTTACAAACTGTAAATTTAAGTTTCCTACCATCAGAATTTTTTGAAGAGTTCTTCCCTTTCACCTTCCACCTTTACCTCTTATTCTGTTGTTTTTTCAAAGAATACCTGATCATTGGTAAACTCCATTTCCACCTTCTCCACACATCGAACAAGTTTTTTATAACTTTTGAACTCACGATAAGATAAATCCCTTCAATACTTTGGCTTTAATACTGAGTAAAAATGGTTGATTTTACTATCAATATCTTGTATGAAATTTGGAGCATACCTTTCCAATCGAGTGAATTTTACTTCATAAGAATCCACTGAGTCATCCTCCTTCCTCAATTCTAGGAATTGTTTTTCCATCCTAAGACAAACCACCTTAGGAAAATATTTCTCAAGAAACATACCATTGAATTCATCCCAATCAAGAGCATCAATCTCCTCACTGTCCCTGATATTTTTCACCATCGACCACCACTGATCAGCTTCACCTTTAAAATGGTAAATAACGAGACTAACCTTTTGATGTTCAAAACAATCCATGACATCAAAAATTTTCTCCAATGCTTTAGTCCACCCTTCAACTAGAACAGGGCCAGATGATCCTATGAAATATGGGGGATGTTGCCTCATGAAATTCTCTACTACAGATATGTTCCTCTGTGGTTGATCTGACTGATCTTGTGGATAGATACCATAAGCATTTATAGCCTGAGTCAATTGTGCCATAACTGCAACAAACTGTTTAGTTCCAATTCTGACCATCTTAGGCTGTTGATTTGGAAGGTTGTCTTCCTCCTAATGTCGTCCCAACATAGCTTCCCTATTTCCTCTATAGAAATCCATTTTGAACATTAAGATATCTTAGGTGAAGCAACATGGTAATCTATGAATGCTATCATTTCAATATTAACATAAATTAATTCATGGATATTAATTTAACAATACCCTAACTTCTAAATTTATCTAAACTGGCCTCTGATACTAACTATAAGGACCCTGCCTTAAACATTACATAATCTTTAATTAAATGAATAATTCACATTGAGTATCTTTTCAGGTTTATAGTTTTAGAGAATTAGGCCATAACTATTAGATTACGTCTCAAAAATTACTAGGTAGACACTTCTACTCATTTTCAATTTTTTTCATAAAATAAAAAATCTTGAAAAAAAGAGTCATATCAAGTCCCATGTTTTAGAAAGCATTAATTTTCCTAGATCTCATCCTTGACTCTATTCATCTTTAGTTCCTATGAAAAACATTTCAAAACATGGGATGAGCATAGAATGCCCAATAAGGGTTATAAAACAAAGAAAGAAAACATTATTTCATCATTACATACATAACATAATCTCTTTAACATACCTCATGAAACCATATGATTTATGAATAACACATAGAAATCATAAATCATTAAGGTAAATTGTGTCATCCATATCATACTTACATTGTACCTATCACAACTACGTAGGGAGTTACATTTGGAATACCCATTCCAGTATATTCCCTAAATATCTTTGGAGAAACATTTATGTTTACCTCCGTCATGTTATCCAATGCATAGGAGATCTATCTTTGGCTCACCTTCCCTAGGTTTATCACGGAACCACCCGTATACATAAACAATGCCCAAGTACCATAATATAATCATAACACATAACATATGCATAAAGGAAAGATAACATTCCCAAATTGCAATCATAATATATATTTTAAAGATATTGAAAAAGATATTGAAATAATAAATCCGAAAACCATTTTCAATACCAAAATACATAACATAGTATATGGTATTTATTTTCCTTTTAAAAATATTATGGCTTGTTAAGGAATCTAAAAGGTCAAATAATACTCGCAACGGTGGAAAGGTCGTTGTCACCGCATATGTTGAAAACAAAAATTATTTTTATTGTTTAGTAAAACAAATCATAGAAAAGGATTCCCTTTGAATGAAATTAAAAGTAAAAGGTATTTATAAAAATTATAAAATAAAGTTGTGTATAAAACAATATATGCTTCAATAAAATGAGATTGAGATGAAGTCCCTTACCCCATATCCGACTTGACCCGTTCGTTCTTTAATCTCTTGAATAATAAACTAAAGTTAATTTCTACTTGATTAAGAACCTTTTAATGTTTATTATTCCTTTTATACCAATTATTACCATTTTATAAACATCATGTAATTATTTAAGTTAATAATGTTCGTTTTGTCGATATTTGGTACTTGAGTCAAAAATGAACTTCTTATACTTACAAGTTGTCTATGTTGTCAAAATTACATTATATACAGAATTATATTAATGATTTAGATATCATATATATCATATATATCTAGTATATATATGTATTTATAATATTATACAACATTTGTAGGTTAGAAATGAAATGCACCGTTCAAGGAGACGGTAAGGCGTACGTATGCATGAACGCTACTTTCATTTATATTTTATATTTAATGTAATGAAAACATAATGATACATAGCTATATTATAATTATATTATAATATAATATATATAATCTTAGTAAATCCATTATTTATACGTTCAAAGTATGGCATGAACGAGTCATATCACTTTGAGGGGGTTGTAGTTCGCACTTCCTCAAATGAGATTATCGCGTTTACCCATAATGAAAACCTTAAAAGTATGATATAAATGAAAAATACAGAAGCATAACGAAAGAATTAGCATAATATATATCATATATAAATAAATTTACATCATAATGGCCACCATGAGAAGCGGTAGGAGATAATTGAACAATCATCGTTTCATGAGGCCTTAGTTTTCAATCCACAAAAACAGTATGTTCTTTACCCATTAGATGGAGGTGTGCGTAAGTGTACTTATAATCCTTATCATAAAAAAATTATAGTATATTTAGGATACTGGTGTTGTTATAAAATACAGGAATAAAAAAATTATAGGGGGTTGGAGAAGTATAATAAAACAAAATAACTTAAGAGAAGATGTTAACTTTAAATCGGGTAACTCCCTTTGGTTTGAACCAAATGGGTTTGTTGAAGTTCTTTAGGCCTAAGTTAATGCTTATAGGAGGATGAGAGGGATTTAGGGAGACTAATTGGTCAGATTTTGGATGATCCAAGGTGCTTGAGAGGTGTGGGGAATGGGTTAGAATTGAAATATTTTTGTAAGGGGGAGGATGGGCTCTTTAGGAAAGTGTGAAAATATTATTTTGTTACATAATTATTTTAGGTTTCTAATTGTCAAAAACTTATTAAAGTTGAATATAAGATGACTCATGGTCGAAATAAAATAATCCAATAAGAATTGGACAAGTTTTGGATATTAATTTAATCTTTATAATCTTATTTAATTAAATCATTTATTAATGAGGTAAACACTGTATCATTATTGTTTCATAAATAATTTTCTTTATTTGATGTTTAAAATTTATAAAAAAATACCATCATATAGGAAATATTTTTATATTTACAAATAATATTTATAGTCTAAAAGATAACTTTTATAACCCTATGTAAAAATTAATTTACTAAAAGATATTTGTTTATGTCATTTTTGTCTTTACATTAAATTAATTAAAATAAAGTGTCATTATCACTCCAAAGTGGCCCCATAGGGTCCCAAAATATATCCAAGGATGATCATGGTCATAAGTGTATCAACCAATAGGATTTGGACATATGTTAGGGTAAATTTTACTATTATAGTAATATTTTTTTACCTTTATTTACCAGATTTAACCTTTAACCATGGTAAATAAAATATTTATTGAAGTAAATATTCATAATATCTAAAAATAAAAGTTACCTATTTACAAAATTTGAACCTTATAATTCCAAATATTAAATTCATTTTTCCAAATTAAAAACATAGAAGTGAAAGAAATTAATTTAAAATTAATTCCTGTTGTTAAAAAAAAATCATGTTTTTAAGAAATAAATATCAAAAAATTGACACTTGTTTATGTACAATTTCAATGTGAAATTACTTCCAGTGACCAAAATTGGATTAAATGGTAAAAATATATTCTAATTTCACTTTAAAACCAATTAAAAAGATAATATAACCATATAAATAAATTATATTAAAATATAGTTTTGAATTAAAATACAGTAATTTTAACTATTCATTAAAAATGAACTTTATCATAAAAATACGAAAAATTCATCCAAATTAAATTTTTATGTCCCTATTATAAATAATAATTTTATTTTGTCAAATAGAACAAATAAAAGTGACCAAAACTAGATTTAAATAGGGTTCACAATCAAAGGCGGTAAATCAACCTTTTAAAGTAAATTATGCTTAAAATTAGATTCATTCACATTTTATGCCTCTAAATTTTATTAGATAAATGTAAAAAAATTTAACAAACATGTATAATCATATTTTAGTTAGTTCTATTCATTCCCTCCAATAAAACATATAGGTGTTAACTACCATTTAAAATAATAATATTATATTATTATTGTGCAATGTAAGATTTCAAAGAAACTCGTTGTTGCGTATCGGGTATGCCATCAAACATAGCAACCCCTTTAAAGTAAAATTAATATTTAATTTAAAAATATTAATAATTATGAAAATGAATTATTATTTATTTACTTGGGATGTTACATCCTTCCCCCCTTTTGGAAATTGTGTCCTCGCAATTTTATCCACATATCAAATAAATGGGGGTATTTATCCCTCATAGCATTTTCAGATTCTTACATTGCCTATTAAACCATATGGTTTTCCCAAAAAACCTTTACCTGGTGAATTACCTTATTCCGTAATACTTCCTCTCTTCGGTCAAGAATCTGGACTGGTTGTTCCTCATAAGAGATATTCTCTTCCCACTGAACTATCTCTGGGCTCAAAACATGAGATGGATTTGACATATATTTTCTCAAAATTGAAACATGAAAAACATTATGTACCTGGGATAAACATGGAGGTAAAGCCACTCTGGACACAACTGATCCAAATTTCTACAGGATTTAATAAGGTCAACTAAACCACAGACTCAACTTTCCCTTCTTACCAAAACGCATCACACTCTTCCATAGAGAAACTTTGAGAAAGACATGATCACCTACCTCAAAAGAAATATCCTTCCTCCGATTATATGCATAACTTTTCTGCCTACTCTGAGCTGTTCTCATGTGCTTCTGAATCAACTGAACTTTTTCTTCCATCTATTTTACTAATTCTGGTCCCATAAACTTTCTTTCACCTACTTCATCCCAAAAAGCTGATGTTTGACACCACTTCCCATATAATGCCGCAAATGGAGCCATCTATATACTGGAATGAAAACCATTATTACAAGAAAATGAAACCAAAGAAAGATGTTGGTACCAACTTCCATGGTAATCCAGTGAACAAGCACGTAGTATATCCTCCAAGGTATGAATTGTTTGTTCTGACTTCCCATATGATTGAGGATGAAAAGTTGTACTAATATTTAATTCAGTACCCGATGAATTCTGAAGGCCTTTCCAAAAGTTATAAGTAAACCTTGGATCACGATCAGATACAATGGAGAGGGGAACACCATGAAACCTGACTATATCTTTAATATATAACCGAGAAAGTTGATCTAGAGATAAAGTATCTCTAATAAAAATTAAATGAGCATATTTAGTCAATCAATCAATAATAACACAGATTGCATTATTACCTTGATATTTCTTCAGTAATCCCACAAAAAAGTCCATGGATATATTTTTTCTTTTCCAATCTGGCACCAGTAAAGACTGAAAGATCCCTTTCAGTAACTGCTGCTCTTCTTTAACCTACTGAAAAGTTAAACACGTCACAGTAAAATCAGAAATATCTCTTTTCATTCCATCCCACCAGTAATACTCCTGAAGATCTCTATACATCTTAGTACTGCCAGGATGAACTGAAAACGGGGAACTAAGAGCTTCACATAACAACTCATTCTTCAATTGAAATAACAAGGCACACATAATCTCTTTCCAAATCTCAAAACACAGTCATTATCAATGTTAAATTCAGGCAACTTACCCTTCTAAACCAACTCTACCTTTTTCTACAACTCATTGTCTTCCTTCTGCGCTTTCTTTATTCTGTCTGATAGAGATTATTTCACTAACACATGAAACAAAAGAGAAAAATTTTCTACACCAAAAAATTCTATGCCAAAGGTCATCAAATCAAAAACTAAAGGATCTCATTCCAAATTTATCATGGTTAATGAATCATTAATTTTTTTGACTCAAATCATCAACCACTTTATTTTATTTTCCTGGATGAAAATGAATCGTGAAATCATAATCATTGATTAATTACAACTATATCCTATGTATCATGTTCAATTCTTTCTAAGTGAATATATACTTTAAAATTTTCTGGTCAGTATATATTTCACATTTTACTCCATACAGATGATGCCTCAAAATTTTTAAAGCAAAAAATAAGAATCTAATTCTAAATCATGTGTAGTGTAATTTAACTCATGAGGTTTTAAATTACATGAAGCATAAGAAATTACCAGATCGTTCTGCATAAGGAAAAAACCAATTCTTTTAAATGAAGCATCACTATAGATAACAAACTCACCATTTCTGGAAGGTAGTGCCAAAACTGGAGCATTCACCAATTTTCTTTTCAATTCCTGAAAATAATCATCACATTATTTTGTCCAAACAAACATAACACCTTTTCGAGTTAACTTAGTCATTGGACTAGATAACAGTGCAAAATTTTCAACAAACCTCCGGTAATAACCTTCCAAACCAAGAAAACTACTAATCTCAGTTATATTTGTGGGTCTTGGCCATTATTCAACAACTTTTGTTTTAAAAGGATCAATAGTTATTCCATTTATTGAAATAATGTGACCAAGGAAAAAAATTTCTATAACCAAAACTCACACTTTCTGAATTTCCCAAATAGATTATTTTCTTTTAAGGTTTTCAATACAACCATTAAATGACTTTCATGTTCCTCTTTAATTTTTGAATAAACCAAAATATCATCAATGAACACAACCAAAAACTTATCCAAGAACTCAAGGAAAATTCTATTCATAAAATATATGAATATAGCAGGTGCATTGGTTAAACCAAAAGTCATAAATTCAAATTCATAATGGCCATATCTAGTATGAAATGCGGTCTTTGGAATGTCTACTTCCTTTACTTTCAACTGATGGTACCCCAACCTCAATTCAATCTTCAAAAAATACTGAGCTCCCTAGGCTGATCAAACAAATCATCGATATGAGGAAAATGATACTTGTTCTTAACAGTGGTGTTATTCAATGCTCTATAATCAATGAAAAGTCTCATTGAACCATCTTTCTTTTAAATAAATAAGACAAGATCACCCCATGGTGATGTGCTAGGTCGAATGAAAACTTTATCTAATAACTCATTCAATTGATTCTTTAACTCCAAAAGTTCAATTTGAGCCATTCGATAAGGGGGTTTTGAAATTGGCTTAGCATCAGGAACTAAGTCAACAGTAAATTCAACTTCTCAATCAGGTATAATAACAGGCAACTCATCAGGAAAAACATCAAGGTACTCATTTAACACTGGAACATCATTAATCTTAATAGTTTCTTTGTTTTCAACAATATGTGAGATCTAACATTAATTTCCATATTTTATTAGTTTTTCAGCTTCTTGATATGTTATCAAAAGTAAGGGTTCATTATTTTACACAAAATGAAAATATTTCTGAAAAGAAACCTCTTTAGCTCTACAGTAAATCTTATCATGATAAATAGAAAGTCAATCCATTCCCAAAATAATATTAAACTCTACTAGAGGCAAAAAAATAAGGTTTATAGGTAGATTCTTTCCGCACACAAGGATAGAAAGGTTCTTATAATTTATTTTTGTTTCAACATTTCCTCCAAGTGTTTTTACCATAAGTTCAGGATTCATATCTTGAGATGGAATTCCCAATTTACTAGAAAAATTCTCACAAATGAACAAATTTGTAGACCCTGAATCAAACAACATATTAGTATAATCTGAAAATACAAACTGTGTATCTGATAGTACTTTATTTGATGGCCCAATATCTGTTGAAGTAGTTACAAAGGACTCCACCACCCCATTATGCTTGTATTCTAGTTGCCTTCCCTCATTTGAGTTCTTCATTGGAAACTCATTTGTATAATGACCCATTTCATTATACTTAATAAAATTTACTGACTGCAAATCATATTTTGTCTTAACATTACCCTGATCTTTTTCAGTGCAATTACGAGCTTTATGTCCCATTTTACCACATCAGTAGAACTTACCAGAACTCAAAATACATTCCCCATCATGATTTTTACCAAAATTTTCACAAACTGTAAACATAAGTTTCTTACCATCAGAATTTTTTGAAGAGTTTTTCCCCTATCGCCTGCCACCTTGACCTCTTATTCTATTGTTTTTTAAAGAAGACTTGATCATCAGCAAACTCTATTTCAACTTTCTCCCCACATCGAATAAGTTTTTCATAAATTTTAAACTCATGAGAAGCTAAATCCCTTCAATACGTGGATTGAATTTTGAGTAAAAATGGTTGATTTTTCTATCAAGATATCCTATGAAATTTGGAGCATACCTTTCCAGTCGAGTGAATTTTTTTCATAAGCATCCACTGAGTCATCCTCCTGCCTCAATTCCAGGAATTGTTTTTCCATCCTAATACAAACCACCTTAGGAAAATATTTCTCAAGAAACATACCTTTTAATTCTCTCAATCAAGAGCATTAATCCCCTCACTATCCCTAATATTTTTCACCATTGACCACCACTGATCAGCTTCACCTTCAAAATAGTAAATAGGGAGACTAACCATTTGGTGTTCTGAACACCCCATGACATCAAAAATCTTTTCTAGTGCTTTAATCCATATTTTTGCTAGCACAGGGTCAGAGAATACTCTGAATGATGGGGGATATTGCCTCATGAAATGATCCACTACTTACATGTTCCTCTTTGGTTGATCTAGCTGATCTTGTGCATGGATACCACCACCATTTATATCCTGAGTCAACTGTTCCATCCCTGCAAGAAATTGTTCAGTTCTGATTCTGACCATCTTAGGTAGCTGATTTAGATGGTTTTCTTCCTCCTGATGTCATCCCATCATAGCTGCCCTATTTCTTCTATGGAAAACCATTCTGAACATAGAAATATCTTAGGTGAAGAAACATGGTAATTTGTAAATGCTATATCACTTCAATATTACAATAAATTAATTTATGAACATTAATTTAACAATATTATAACTTCTAAAGTTATATAAACCAACCTATGATACCAACTATAAGGACCTGGCCTTAAACATTACATAATCTTGAATTAAATGAATAATTCACATTAAGGATCTTTTGAGGTTTAGAGTTTTAGAGAATTAGGCCATAACTATTACATTACATCTCAAAAATTACAAGGTAGACACTTATACTCTGTTTATATTTTTTTCATAAAATAAAAACTCTTGAAAAAAAGAGTCATGTGTAGTCCCATGTTTTAGACAACATGACTTTTCCTTGATCCCATCTTTTACTCTATTCATCTTTGGGTCCCGTGAAAAACATTTCAAAACGTGGGATGAGCATAAAAAGCTTAGTAAGGGTTATAAAAAAAAGAAAGAAAACATTAGTTCATCATTACATACATAACATAAGCTCTTTAACATAACTCATGAAATCATAAGATTTATGAATAACACATAGAAATCATAAATCATAAAGGTAACGTGTGGCATCCATATCATACTTACATTGTAGTTATCACAGCTACGTAGGGAGTTAAATTTGGAATACCTATCACAGTATATTACCTAAATCTCTTAGAAGAAATATTCATATTTACCTCCGCCATGTTACACAATGTATTAGAGATCTATCTCGGGCTCACCCACCCTAGGTTTATCATAGAACTTCCTGTATACGTAAACAGTTCCCAAGGACCATAATATAATCATAACACATAACATAACCATAAATGAAAGATAACATTCTCAAATTGAAATCACAATATATCTTTTCAAGATATTGAACAAGATATTGAAATAATATATCCAAAAACCATATTCAATTCCAAAATACGTAACATAGTATATGGTATTTATTTTCCTTTTAAAAACATTATGGCTTGTTAAGGAAGCCAAAAGATCAAATAATACTCGTGGCGACGGAAAGGTCATTGTCACCGCGTACGTTAAAAACAAACATTCCTTTTGTCATTTAGTAAAACACCTCATAGAAAAATATTCTATTTGAATGAAATAAAAATTAAAAGTTTTTTATATAGCATATAAAATAAATTTGTGTATAAAACAATATATTCCTCGATGAAAGGAGATTGAGATGAAGTCCCTTACCCCATGTCGGACTTGACCCGTTCATTCTTTAATCTCCTAAATAATAAACTAATGTTAATTTATACTTTCTTAAAAACCTTTTTCATGTTTATTATTCCTTTTATATCAATTATTACCATGTTATAAACATTATGTAATCATTTAAGTTAATAATGGTCGTTTTGTCGATATTTGGTACTTGAGTCAAAAATAAACTTCTTATAATTACAAGTTGTCTATGTGATCAAAAGTACATTATATCCAAAATGATATTAATGATTTAGACATCATATATATCTTATATATCCAGTATATACATGTATTTATAATAGTACATAACATTTGGATGTAAGAAATGAAATGCACCGTTTATAGAGACGGTAAGTCGTACGTACGCATGAACGCTACTTTCATTTATTTTTCATATTTAATGGAATGAAAACATAATTATACATAGGTATATTATAATTAAAGTATAATATCATATATATAATCTCAGTAACTCCATACTTTATACGTTCCACATATGGAATGAATGAGTCATATCACTTTGAGGGGGCGATAGTCTGAACTTCCTCAAATGAGATTATCGTGTTTACCCATAATGAAAACCATAACGATATGCTATAAATGAAAAATAAAGAAACATAAAGAAAACATAAACATAATATATATCATATATAAATATAGTTCCATCATAATGGCCACCATGAGAGGCGGTAGGAGATAATTAAACAATCATCATTTTGTGAGGTGTTAGTTTTCCATCCACTGAAACATTATGTTCTTTACCCTTTAGATGGAGGTGTGTGTAAGTGTAGTTAGAATATTTCTAATAAAAACATCCTAGTATATTTAGGATACTGTTTTTGTTATAAAAGAAATAAATAAAATGAGTTTAGTGGGCTTGAGAAGTAAAATAAAACAAAAGAACTTCGAGAATATGTTACCTTTAAATTAAATAACTCCCTTTGGTTTGAACCAAAAGGGTTTGTTGAAGTGCCATATGCCTAAGTTAAGGCTTCTAGAAAAAGGATATGTATGTAGAGAGATTAATTGGGAATATGTTGGAGGATCCAAGGGGCTTTAGAGGTTGGAGGAATGAGTTAGAGTTGAAGGATTTTTATAAGAGGGAGGAGGGGCTCTTTAGGAAAGTGTGAAAATATTATTTTATTACATAATGATTTTTGGTTTCTAAATGTCCAAATATTATTTAAGTCTAATATAAGATGACTCATGGTCGAAATAAAATCATACAATAATAATTGGACAGGTTTTGGATATTATTTTAATCTATATAATCTTATTTATTTAAATCATTTATTAATGGGGTAAACACAACATCATTATTGTGTCATAAATAATTTAATTTATTTGATGTCTAAAAATTATTAAAAAAAATACCATGATGTAGGAAATATTTTTATATTTCCAAATAATATTTATATTTAGAAAGATAACTTATATAACTCTATGTAAAAATTAATTTACTAAAAGATATTTGTTTATGTCATTTTTGTCTTTACTTTAAGTTAGTTAAAATAAAGTGTCATTATCACACCCAAGTTGCCCCATGGGGTCCCAAAATAGACAAAAGGATGATCATGGTCAGACTTTTATCAAACAATAGGATTAGGACACATGTTAGGGTAATTTTATATTGTTATAGTAATATTTATTTACCTTTATTTACCAGGTTTACCCCTTAACCATGGTATATAAAATATTTACTGAAGTAAATATTCATAATGTATAAATATAAAAGTTACCTTTTAACACAATTTGGACCTCCTGATTCCAAATATGGAATTAATTTTTCCAAATTCATAACACATAAGTGGAATAAATTAATTTAAAATTAATTCCTGCTATTAAAAAAAAGTGTGTTTTTAAGAAATAACTATCAAAAGATTAACACTTTTTTATGTACAATTTCAATTTGAAATTAATTACAATGAATAAAATTGGATTAAATGGTAAAAATATATTCTAATTACACTTTAAAATCAATTAAAAAGTTAATATAACCACATAAATAAATTAGATCAAAAGGCAGTTTTGAATTAAAATACAGTATTTTTCACTGTTCATTAAAAAATGGAATTTATCAGAAAAATACCAAAATTTCATCCAAAGTATATTTTGATGTCCCAATTATAAAGAATAATTTTATTTTTCAAATAAAACATATAAAAGTGACCAAAATTATAGTTAAAGAGGGTTCTCCATCAAAAGGTGGTAAATCAACCTTTTAAAGTAAATTATGCTTAAAATTACATTCATTCACATTTTAAGCCTATAACTTTTATTGGATAAATGTAAAAACATTTAACAAACATGTATAATCATATTTTAGTTTGTTCCGTTCATTCTTTCCAATACAGCGGCAAGTCGTTAACTACCATTTAAAATAATAATATTATTTTATTATTGTGCAATGTAAGATTTCAAAGAAACCCGTTGTTTCCTATCTGGTATGCCATCAAACATAGAAACCCATTTTAAGTAAAATTAATATTTAATTTAAAAATATTAATAATTATGAAAATGTATTATTCTTTATTTACTTGGGATGTTACATCCTTCTCCCCTTTTGGAAATTATGTCCTCACAATTTTATTCACTTATCAAATAAATGGGGGTATTTATCCCTCATAGAATTTTCAGATTCTCACATTGCCTCTTCAACCATATGCCTTTTCTACAAAACCTTTACCTGGTGAATTACCTTATTCTGCAATACTTGCTCTCTTTGGTCATGAATATGGACTGGCTGTTCCTCATAAGAGATATTCTCTTCCGGCTGAACTATCTCTGGGCTCAAAACATGAGATGTATCTAGCATATACTTTCTCAACATTGAAACATGAAAAACATTATGTAACTGGGATAAACATGGAGGTAAAGACACTCTATATGCAACTGATCCAACTTTATCCATGATTTAATAAGGTCCAATAAAGCTCAGACTCAATTTTCCCTTCTTATTAAAATGCATCACACTCTTCCATGGAGAAACTTTTAGAAAGACATGATCACCTACCTCAAAAGAAAGATCCTTCCTCTTATTATCTGCATAAATTTTCTGCCTGCTCTGAGAAGTTCTCATGTGCTTCTGAATCAACTAAACCTTTTCTACCATCTCTTCTACCAATTCTGGTCCCATAAACTTCCTTTCACCTACTTTATCCCAAAATGATGGAGTTAGACACCGCTTCCCATATAATGACTCAAATGGAGAAATCAATATACTGGAATGAAAACTGTTATTATAAGAAAATTCAACCAAAGAAATATATTATTCCCAACTTCCCTGGTAATCCAGTGAACAAGCACGTAGCATATCCTCCATGGTCTGAATTTTTCATTCTGACTGCCCATCTGATTGAGGATGAAAAGCTGTACTAAAATTTAATTCAGTACCCAATGACTTCTGAAGGCCTTTCCAAAATTTAGGAGTAAACCTAGGATCACGATAAGATACAATGGATAGGGGAAAACCAAGCAACCTGATTATCTCTTTAACATAAAACTAAGAAAGTTGATCTAGAGACAAAATATCTTGAATAAGAAGGAAATGAGAAGATTTAGTCAATCAATCAATAATAACCTAGATTGCATTATTACCTTGATATGTCTTTGGTAATCCCACAATTAATTCCATGTATATATTTTCCCATTTCCACTCTAGAACTAGTAAATACTGAAGCATCTATTTCGGTAACTTCTTCTCTGCTTTAACCTGCTGACGAGTCAAACAAGTCACAGTAAAATCAGCAATATCTATTTTCATTCCATCCCACCAGTAATACTCCTGAAGATCTCTGTACATCTTACTACTACCAGGATGAACTGAAAACAGGGAACTATGAGCTTCACATAACAACTCATTATTCAATTGTGATTCAAAATGCACACATAATCTTTTTCCAAATCTGAAAACACAATAATTATTAACATTAAATTTAGGCAACTTAACCTTCTGAACCAACTCTACCTTTCTCTACAACTCACTGTCTTCCTTCTACGCTTGATTTATTCTGTCTGATAGAGATGATTCCACTAACACCTGAAACAAAACAAAAGAATTTCATGCACCAACAACTTCTATGCAAAAGTTCATAAAATCAAAAACCAAAGGATCTCGTTCCAAACATAGCATGGTTAATGAAGCATTAATTTTTTGACTCAAAGCATCATCCACTTTATTTGTTTTTCCTGGATGATAATGAATTGTGAACTCATAATACTTGATTAATTCCAAGCATTTTCTATATATCATGTTGAAAAAGTGTCATGTCTATTACCATGTTTTAGACATCATGACTTTTCCTTGATCTCATCCTTGACCCCATTCATCTTTAAGTTCTGTGAAAAACATTTCAAAACTTGGGATGAACATAAAAAGCTCAGTAAGGGTTATAAAAAAAAGAAAGAAAACATTAGTTCATCAATACATACATAACATAAAATCTTTAACATACCTTATGAAATCATAAGATTTATGAATCACACATAGAAAACATTAATCATAAAGGTAACTTTTGGCATCCATTTCATACTTACATTGTAGCTATCACAACTATGTAGGGAGTTCCATTTGGAATACTCATCATAATATATTTCCTAAATCTCTTAGGAGAAACATTCATATTTACCTCTATCACATTAACCAATGCATTAGAGAGCTATCACAGGCTCACCCTCCCTAGGATTATCACGGAACCACCCGTATATGTAACAATACCCAATAACCATAACATATTAATAACACATAAAACAAATATAAAGGAAAGATAACATTTCCACATTTCAATCACAATATATCATTTAAATATATTGACATAACAAATCCATTATCAAAACCATTTTAAATACCAAAATATATAACAGATTATATGGTATTTATTTTCTTTTAAGAACATTATGGCTTGTTGAGGAAGCCAAAAGATCAAATAATACTCACGACAGTAGAAATGGTCATTGTCATTGCTTATGTTAAAAGAAACATTATTTTTTTGTCATTTAGTAAAATGACTTGTAGAAAAATATTCCCTTTGAATGAAATGAAATGTCAAAGATGTTTATACAGTGTATAAAAGAAAGTCATGTATAAAATAAAATATGCCTCAATGAAAGGAGATTGAGACGAAGTCCCTTATCTCGTGTCCGACTTGACTCATTCGTTCTTTAATCTCCTGAATAATAAACTAAAGTTAATTTCTACTTGATTAAGAACCTTTTTAAAGTTTATTATTCCTTTTATATCACATATTACCATGTTATAAACATTATGTAATCATTTAAGTTAATAACTGCCATTTTGTCGATATTTGGTACTTGAGTGAAAAATGAACTTCTTATATTTACAAGTTGTCTATGTGGTCAAAAGTAAATTATCTCCAGAATTATATTAATGATTTAGATAGGATATATATATTATATATCCAGTATATATATGTATTTATAACATTACATAACATTTTAAGGTAAGAAATGAAATGCACCATTCATGGAGATGGTAAGCCGTATGTGTGCATGAATGCTACATTCATTTCTATTTATTATTTTAATGGAATAAAAACATAATGATACATAGGTATATTATAATTATAGTATAATATCATATATAATATAATTAACTCCATCCTTTATATGTCCCACATATGGCATTAACGAGTCATAAAACTTTGAGGGGGCGGTAATCCGCACTTCCTAAAATGAAATTATCGCGTTTACCCATAATGGAAACCATGAAGGTATGATATAAATGAAAAATATAAAAGCATAAAGAAAACATAAACATAATATGTATCATATATAAATATAGTGTCATCTTAATGGATACCATAAAATATGGTATGAGAATATTGAACATCATTGTTTCGTACGGTGTTAGTTTGTCTTCTATAGAAACAGTATGTTCTTTACCCATTAGATAGAGGTGTGTGTAAGTGTATTTCAAATACCTATCATAAAAAAAACCTAGTATATTGAGGATACTGGTGTTTTTATAAAATAAAGGAATAAAAATAGTTTAGGGGGTTGGAGAAGTAAAATAATATAAAAGAACTTAAGAGAATACGTTACCTTTAAATCGGGTAACATCCTTTGGATTGAACAAAAAGGGTTTGTTGAAGTGTCTTATGCCTAAGTTAAGGCTTATAGGAGGAATAGATAGATATTGAGATATTATTTGGTCAGGTTTTGGATGATCCCAAGGGCTTGATAAGTGTAAGGAATGGGTTAGAGGTGAGGCTTTTTTTATTAGGGGGAGGAGGGGCTCTTTAGGATAGTGGGAAAATATTATTTTATTATATAAGGATTTTCAGTTTCTAAAAGTCCAAAACTTATTAAAGTCAAATATAATATGACTCATGGTCGAAACACAATCATCCAATAATAATTGTAAAGGTTTTGGATATTATTTTAATATTTATAATCTTGTTTATTTAAATCATTTATTAATGAGGTAAACACTACATCATTATTATACCATAAATAATTTAATTTATTTAATGTTTAATAATAATAAAAAAATACCATGATGTAGGAAATTTTTTTTATATTTTCAAATAATATTTATAGTTGAAAAGATAACTTATATAACCCTATGTAAAAATTAATTTACAAAAAGCTATTTGTTTATGTCATTTTTGTCTTTACTTTAAATTAATTAATATAAAGTGTCATTATCACTCTTAAGTGGCTCCATGGGGTCCCAAAATAGACTAAATGATGCCCATGGTCGGACATGACTCATCCAATAAGGTTAGGACACGTGTTAAGGTAATTTTGTATTATTATGATATTCTTTTTACCTTGAATTACCCTATTTACCTTTAACTACGGTAAATAAAAGTCAACAGTTAATATTCACCAAAAATTATTTTCATCTTATTGAACCATATTTTAATTACTAATATAAACCATGTATGTCAGATTTTTGAAATTCAATTCAGAGAAGCGGTAAAATTTTATTTAAATGAAAAATTCAGTTTTTAAATACTACATAGTGGTTTCACTATTCATCAGAAATTGATGTTTTTCAGAAAAATACCAAAAATTCAACCTAAGATATATTTGATATTATGAATTCAAAAATGATGTCTATTTTACCAAATTTAAAACATATAATTTTGATTAATTAATTTAAAATTAATTCCTGTTGTCAAAACAAAAGCGTGTTTTTAAGAAATAATAACTATCAAAAGATTGACACTTGTTTATGGCCAATTTCAAAGTAAAATTACTTCCAAAGACCAAAATTAGATGAAATGGTAAAAATATAATCTATTTAAACTTTAAAACCAATTAAAAAGATAATCTAACCACATAAATAAATTAGATTAAAAGGCAGTTTTGAATTAAAATACATTATTTTCACTATTCATTAAAAAAATGAATTTTATCAGAAAAAATACCAAAAATTTACCCAAAGTAAATTTTGATGTCCCGATTATAAGGAATAATTTTATTTTGTCAAATAAAACATATAAAAGTGACCAAAATTAGACTTAAATACGATTCGCCAACAAAAGGCGTTAAATCAACCATTTAAAGTAAATTATGCTTAAAATTAGATTCATTCACATTTAAGCCTCTAACTTTTATTGGATAAATGTAAAAACATTTAACAAACATGTATAATCATATTTTAGTTAGTTCTGTTTATTTTCGCCAAGACAACAGCTAGGCGTTAACTACCATTTATAATAATAATATTATATTATTAGTGTGCAACATAAGATTTCAAAGAAACCCGTTGTTGCGTATCAGGTACATCATCGAACATAGAAACACCTTGAAAGTAAAGTTAATACTTAACTCAAAAATACTAATAATTATGAAAATGTTATATTTCTTTATTTACCTGTGATGTTATAGTTAGGGTACATCAGGGTTCTTCATCTATTTTAGTTTGGTTATCAGCTTTTAGTTTCTTCACAGTGTTCAAAGAGGTTTCTTCAATGAGGCATATCTGGAATTGAGTGAACGACATCATGGGTTTATGGTGTTTTGTTTATGATAGGAAAATGGTTTGGTTAAATATAAAATAACAACTTGATTCTCATTGGTAGAAAAGGGTCTTCACTGTTGGTGGTTCATGGTGATAATGGAGTAGTTGAACAGTAGCATAGGGATGTTGGAAATGGATCTTACCAATGTTAAATCCTCTATTTTTTCTACTATTGAATGTTTTGTGCTGTAGTGAGGTGATGGTGGGTAGAGGATGTTAGAAGGAAAGAGGCTAGTAGTGGCTTGAGAATGGTGGATAGTTTGGTAGTGGCAGCAACCTGGGGGTAGTAAATGTGCAACAGTAGTAGAACTCATCTGAGAAAAAATTATCAAAATAAATTAATTTTACAATTATTGAATAAATGAAGTAAAAAAATTAAAAATTAAAATGAAAAAAATACTAAAATAACTTATTTTAAAATTTTAAAAAATTGAAATAATTAATTATTTTAAAATAAGAAAAATTATTTGAAAAAAATGAATATAGAATTAAATAAAATAATTAAATAATTGATAGAATGAAAAAAATTAAAATAATAAAAAATTAAGAACTAAATTAATTAAAAACAAAGAAAATAAATAAAATATCTAAATAAAAATATTAATTAAACAAATTGTGATTTTATTAATTTGAAAAAATAAATAAAGAATAAATGGAATAAAAGAATGAATTAAAAAATTGAAATTGTAATTTTGAAAAATAAAAAATGAAATAATTAAATAATTAAAAGAATGGAAAATCATAATAAAAAACACAGGAATAAAAAATGAAAGTTAGTACATAATTAGTTAATTAATTTAAATTTTTTCAAAATGATGAAAATAAATAATAAAGTACATTCTTTACCAAATAATTAGATATTTAATAATTTAATACAAAAATGAAAACAATTGATAATTATAAAATAAAAACTATTTTAAAAATAGAAATACAATAAATTATAAAAATTGATGTGGAAAATAATGGATAAAAGGAAACATCATCAATGGACCCCTTGATAAAGTCTTTATATCAGTAAAAGAATAAATATCATGTGATAGCTAGTGGACTGAAAGTTGTTGTCATTTGGAAATAGTGTAAGTGGGAATATGTTTATAGTGATCCAGGCTTAACATACATGGATGTTACATCATTTTTATGACTATTAATTATATTACACAAACACATGTGCGGGGGACATAATTGTTTATTGTCTTTTGAAACTTGAAACATAATCCTCTAACTTGGTGAATGATCTTCAATGTTTCCCCAAAGATATTCATATTTGGTACTCCTACTTAAAACCTTTATTCATAACCAGTGGAAAAGAAACATAAGAAAGGGTGAGATTAGATTCTCAGTAAGGGTAAATAAAGGAGGTAATTAAGTATAACATGAACATAAGGGTATGAGAACAAAAGAACAATTTTTTAAGATCATACCCTACATATTAAATATCACAATCATGAGTCATGGAATAAAGATTGGTAGTTAATAAGACACGATTCCAAAAGAAATCAAATAAATTGAGTCATGAAAGCATAACATTGACATAAGAAATAGACTTGTGGAATGCACATAAGCATAGAAAATCATATACATGTTATTCAAGGCTCACTACCAAGACCATCATAGTGGACAAAATCCTTTACTAAACCAGGTCCACTCGTTGTTGCAACCCTATATTATTGAATCAGGTTCACTTTCTATTCGAGACCCATATTAATGAATGGGGTTCATTTCCCATTCCAGCCCTGTATTACTGAACTGGGTTCACTTTTCCATTCCAACCCTATATTACTAAAGCGAGTTCACTCTCTGTTCCAGTCCTGTCTATCTCATGAGATATAAATATTTACCCAATGCATTAGAGTGTTGTATGGATGCACCCATCATGTAATCCATAATGGTCTCACTCAGTCTTATCTTGGTCACCCCATCATATAAGTTGTAACAGGATTACCCAATGCTATCTTGGCCTCCCCATCATATAAGCTGTAATGGTATTACCTAACACTATTCGGGGATCCCAATTGTATAAGCTATTTCCAAGAACCACAACATGAGTAAAGTAAAAAAAATATTTCATATAATTATAAAAACTCATCATAATTATCATTATTCTTTCATAACTTGATTAAACCAGGGAAAAGAAATGGGTTTCACTTCAATCTCTTTGAAACATGATTAACCCATGAAACATAAATGGGTTTCGTTACAATATATTTGGAAAATGATTAACCCATGGAAACGAAATCAGTTCTATAAACTTCATCCCATAAAAACATAAACCATTCATAGAAATAATATGAATGGTATCCTTGGATCATATCCCCTATAAGGTGTAGGTAACACCAATGGATGTCATCTTAGATGGAAAAGTATTTTGAAAGATCACTTGAGGAATTAATTTTGGAAAATAACCTTTTTTTAATTCACTTTTTAAGATATAAAACATTTTGAAAAACTTTTTCTTTGAAAATATCTTTGAAAACTTATAAATAAATATTTTAAAATAATTTAAAACACTTTTTAAACATAGAACATTTTTGAAATTATTTTCTTTGAAAACAACCATTTAAAATTATAAAGGATGATTTGAAAAATAATTTTAAACACTTTTTAACATATAAATTTTTTTCAAAATACTTTTTCTTGAAAATTATCTTTAAATATCATTCTAAAACATTTCTTAAAACATTTTTTGAAAACATGGTTTTGGAAGAAAACTGATTTCCGAATGAAGGGAGAAATAAAGTCAAATTTTATTAAAAAACTTTCTCAAATATATTAAGTACCAAAGAGTGAAAATATGGTACAATTAATTTAACATATCATTAGTAACCAGATAAGAAAAAAAATCAATGATAAATATTGATATTTATATTATGATATTTTAATCTTTTAGAATTCATCATAAATAATCTTGATAAATGATGAGATTGTAACATAAATCTTTATGACTTTGGAAACATTAAATCATAATATAAATGAAGGAATGACATAAAATATAACTTTAAATATCACAATTATATATAAATTCATGATATTACATGTCAAATGGGATGTATATACACCTCATGAAAGAATATAGGTGAATATCATAACATATGTCTCAAAAAAGGCAAATTGAGACAAAACTCCTTTATCGATTTGGTAATTTTTGAACCAAAAACCACATGAATGAGAGATCCTAAAATGGATATTTAAATACCAATAAATTTTAGTATAATAATCATAAAATTCACTTTTGGGAAATATATACACTACATAGAAGAAATAGGCAGTGAATATATCATGTGTGTCACAAAAGTTAAAAGCTAGACAAAAATCCCTTACATGAAGTCTTGAACTCCATTGTACTCATTGAAAATTATTGTATAGTAAATATTATTTTATTATAAATCTATTAAAAAATCATATTCATATATATCATTTCATATATATTTTTATTATGAAATTTTATTACCCGTTTATTAATGATCCCTTGTTAAAGTTATGTTTTGGGCAATAACTCCTTTGGTTTTTTTAAATGATTTCATTCATTATATTTTTGGTTATCTTAAATTAATTATGATTTAATAATATAAATAATGACAAAATTATATAAATATAATATTTATTCAATATTTATTTATTTATAATATTCTATAAAAGATAGATATAGGAAATAGAATACAATGTTCATGGAGACAGTAGGTCGTACGTACACATGAATGATGTTTCAGGTTTTTTATTGTATTGAAATAAATAAAAATATATGATATATTATCATTAAATAATCATACTTAATTCATATATATCAAAAAAAAATTTAAACCCATCCTTAATACATTTCATGTATTGCGTGAATGAATCACATTGCATCATGAGGTGGTAATTTGTTGTATACACGAATGACATTATTGTATTCCCAAAAAATGAAAAGCATGAAGTTATGTGTTATATAATAATTATAAGGAGAAGAAGATTATGGAATAAACTTGTTGAAATTTCTGAGAATATGGATAAAAGATGGATAATTCTTGGTGAATTCAATATAGTGTTGAGGCCAGAGGAGAAAACTGGGAGAAACTTCTGTCGTGTAGCAGCCAGGGACTTCTCCACCTGTATAGATCAATGCAGTCTGATTGAAATACCAATTCTGGGTGCTGATTATACCTAGCATAGTTACACTCACAATGGAAGACAAGCTAGTAAATTGGATAGATGCTTGGTGCAAATTAGTGAACAAAGTGAGGATATGGAAGTATCTGGAATAACTTTGTCTAGATTACACTCTGATCATCACCCGATTTTAATTGATATTTCTTCTTGAAACTTAAGGTCAGCACCCCTGCCCTTTAAATTCAATAACGCTTGGATTATAGTTTCTGGATGTAGAGAGATTGTTTTGGAAGCGTGGGCAGAGCCTGTCCAAGGCAGTGCTTTATATATTCTGGTCAGTAAACTGAAAATTGTTAAGGCCAGAATGAGGGAATGGAGTAAAAAATATTTCTCCAGACTTGATCAGGATATCAAAGAGGCAGATTCTCACCTGTATGATTGTCAGCAAGGTAATATGTCACAAGATTCTATATCTTCACAAGAGATACAAGCAGTCTCAAGGCTTGATAACTTGTTAACTCTTAAGGAGAACCTGACTAGGAATCAATTCAGTGCAAGATGGATGAAATAAGGGGACATGAACTCTCGGTTCTTTCATTGCATGCACATGGAGATAAAAGTAATAAGGAATCTCAAGGCATTAAGAATTGGTGATAACATGTACACCTCTGAAAATGATATTGCCAACTCTGTTGTTTATTACTTTGAAAATCTCTACTCTGAATTAGGCGAGGACAATTCAGATAAAGTTATAAGATGTATTGACTCAAGCTTGGATGATGTGCAAAATAAAAAGCTTATTGACATTCCTACCACAAAGGAAATTCATGATGCTCTCTTTTCTTTGAATATGGATAGTGTGGCGGGGCCTGATGGTTTCTCTAAAACAATTTTCATGTTTTACTGGGATATCTTATATAAGGAAGTGACAGAAGCAGTAAGGGAGTTCTTCTATCATTCCTATATGCCGTTTGGAATGAATTCAAATCTCATTACCCTGATCCCCAAGAAGGAAAATGTGCTTGATATAAATGATTTCAGGCCAATTTCTATTGGGAACTCCATCCCAAAGGTTATTAGAAAAATCATGGCAATAGGACTTGGTGATATTGCTAGGTCTCTTATTTCCTTTATCTAGTTTGGCTTTGTGCCTGGCAGAAATATACAAAATTGCCTCTTCACTGCCTCAGAATGTGTCAATATAATGAGAAAAAAGGTCAGAAATGGTAATATGGCACTCAAGGTGGACATATCAAAGGCCTTTGACACTATCAGATGGGACTTCATCTTCACTGTTTTGAATATGCATGGTTTTTCAGGTAAATTTATTGGTCTGGTAAAATCCATTTTGGAAAGTGCTAGACTATCCATATTGGTCAATGGATCACCAAGGGGGTTCTTTCAGTGTTCTAGGGGAGTAGGGCAGGGTGATCCTTTATCCGGATTACTGTTTTCCATGGCTGAGGACTATTTGAGCATTTTCCTTCATGATCTTGTCAATTCTGGGATTTATCAGAGAATGGTGTATGGGAGGAATTGATTCACTCCCTCTCACTTATTTTATACTGATGATATCTTACTCTTTTCTAAAGATGATAGACTAACCATCACCTCTATAAAGACTATTTTCACTCACTATGAGGATGTTTCAGGTCAGGTTATAAGTTGGAGCAAATCCTTTGTTGTCTTTGGTGAAGGAGTGTCAACTGTAAAGAAAAATAGAGTGTCCAGTAGGCTTGGTGTTAAAAGGGGTTCCTTGACCTTTATTTATATTGTCCTACCTATGTTCTGGGTCATAGTGAAGAGGGATTACTTGGAGGGTATTGCTCTCAAAATCATCAATCAATTGGCCAGCTGGAAAGGGAAATCAATGTCCCAGGCTGGTAGGATTTGTCTTGTGAACTCAGTCATCACCTCAATGTTTGTGTACTCCTTCTCACTTTACAAGTGGCCTACTGCTTTGATCAAGGAACTTGATGGCATGATCATAAATTTTATTTGGACTGGTTCAACACAACATAGGAAATTGGTTACTGTTAAATGGATGGATTGCATCAAGCCTCTCTCAAGTGGTGGAATGGGAGTCAAGGATGTTATGGTTTTTAATGATGCTTTTCTCCAAAAATTTACAGGGAGACTTCTTGTCAGTACTGACCTTTCCTTGGAGTTTCTTTCTCACAGATTTGGTGACAGATTACAGAGGAGGTAGAAGGTGTACCTGTGATCCCCTGTCTGGGCATCAATCAGGAGCACTTATACTACTCTTATGTCACATTCTAAATGGATGCTCTTCTCCAGTTCCCAGCTGAATTGATGGACAACACAGTGGTTGTCCTGTCCTATTGATGATACAGCTAATATTCCTCTGTCTTTGTGGAATACTACTGTCTCTGAATTGCAGGGGAATGAACAGGCTCTTGCAGTTTTTCCTGCCCAACTTCAATCTAAAATTGATGCTTATGAATATATGGATCAGGACACTCTGATTCGGAAACCTTCTTTGAATGGAATATTCTCCAGCCGACTGTTTTATGCCATGCATTGTTGGATTGCACAACAAATTCCTTCTTGGGTGATGGAGGTGAGGAAGGCTTTCATTTTTCCAACAGATTCTATTCTTATATGGCGTATCTAGAAAAGAAGAATGCCAATTCAATCTTCTCTTCAAAGAAAAGGATGGAATCTGGCCCTGGTCTGTTTCTTTTGTCTTACTGCGGACGAATCTATTGATCATATTTTCATTACCTGCTCATTTTCTATGTGGTTCTGGAGGTATTTAATGGATATTTTTCATTGTCAAATGGTCATCAGTTCTGTTGGTGCCCTGTTCAATTCTATCATGCATGAAGAAAATAGTGAGTAGGTTTACTCCTTGCTCATTGTTGCTGCTATTTTTGTTATTTCCTATTTTTGGCATGCCCAGAATAAGATGGTTTTCAATGGTGGCAGGCCCTCCTTCAAGGAGGGGATGATGGTGATTCATCGATGTATTAAATCTACTTTGGTAAAGCAGTCTGGCTCTATGAACAATAATATGTCTGATTTCCTATTACTGAGAACTCTTGGTGTAAGTGGTAGGGAGAGGAAGCCCAAGGTTCTTAAATATATTCAGTGGATTCCTCCAATCAATGATTATATAAAGGTGAATGTGGATGGGGCAGCCTCTAGTGTGTCGGGACCTGCTGGATGTGGTGGTGTTTTCAGGACCTATCGAGGCTTTGTAAAAGGATGTTTCTTTCACTATATTGGAACTGGTCATGCTATTGAGGCGGAGTTATGGGCTATGATTAAGGCAATAAGGTATGCTACTCGTTATGGTTGGAGGAGGATCTGGATAGAATCAGACTCTTCTGTTGCCGTGTAGATTCTCAAAGAGCGGTCTAGGAGTGTCCCATGGAGGATTCTCCCGGCTTGGGTCGGATCATTAAAGCTTGCAGAATTAATTTCTCTTAAGGTTTCTCATGTCTACAGAGAAGAAAATCAAGTGGCGGATGCACTCTCAAAAAGGGAAATCATGGAGGTGAGCTCTAGCTGGTCCTTCGTGCTTCCTAGTTATTGCAATGACCTTGTTCACAATGATAAAATTGGTACTGTGTTTACAAGGTTGTGTAAAGCTCCTCTTCTTTGACTGGTTTGTACTGTTTTAACTCTTCTTTATTTAATCTTATGGGAGCAGGTCTTTACTTGGCTCTCGAGCTTTCGGTGTAATAATTATAAAAGAATACACTTCATAAATATCATATATATTATATATAAAATTATTCCTATCATTATTCCCAACCTTGAAATGCAGTAATGGAAAAACGAACGACATCGGTTCGCAAAGCGTTAGTCCACCATACACACGAACGATGATTTCATAAACCATTTAATGGTAGTGTGTGAATTTTTTTGTAATAACATTAACATAAAAATATATAAGTATATTTAATATATTTATTTTATTATATAATCATGATATAAAAATCATTTAAGGTGTTTTAGGAATAAATAAAACAAAAATGTTAGTTGATGAATGTTACCTCTTCTTTGGGTAACTCCTTTTGGTTTGCACCAAAGGACGTCCTTGGTTGGATTTATGACCAAATTTATGTTTATATTATTGTATGAGGGAATATTATAAGTGAATTTGGTATGAATTGGTATATCCACAGGTCTTGATAGGTGTGAATAAATGTGGGGGAGTGCCCTTTTATAGTTGACGAGGAGTGACATTCTTGTAAATACTCAAAAGTACTCACTATTGGGAGGTCAAGATTACCTAAATTTGTTAAAAAAATAAAAATTAAAGGTTTTTATGAATTATATAGTTGATAAAAACCTCAAAAAAACTTTTATACACATATTTTAAACATTTTGTTCCTTAACTCATAAGTTTCGTTATTTTACCATTTTGGTTTTTCATTATGTTAACTAGTTTTCTAACCTAAGTAACTTATTCTTTAAGAATAATTTATAGTAATAATTATCATAAAATTTTTTCTCACTGATTATAAAATATTATATATAATTTATAAATTAAAAATTCCATGTGTTTTGGAAATTAATTTTAACATAAGCGAATGTAATGTGAAAAAACATTGTTTAAACCGTAACAACGCTAACAAAGTTTTTACTATTTATGGGTCAAAATGTTCATTATATAAGGTAAATTGGTCCATTAATGGAACATAGATTATATTTATTAATATTTAAAAATAACTTGTTACAATATTTCATTTTTATTAATTTTAAATCATTTATTAAAATATCATTCATACTAAAATAACATTAATGTCAATTTTGACATTATTTATTTAATTTGACTTTAATAATATCAATACAATTATAGAATTAAAATATATTATTTTCACACCATTTTAAAATTATGTAATAATATAAAAAATTAATTTAACATAATAATTAAATCAATTTACTTCACTTTTAATATTTTTAGTATCATTTATTTTAGTTAATTATTAACTAAATAATTACTGAGTTGGCGTTTCTTAATCATTTAATGTTATTATATCATATAAAAATAATTAATAATAAATAATAATGATAAAAAACTAATTTATCTTTAAAAATAATATTTATAATTAAACCTGTATTGATTTTAACCTATTCCAAAAGTTTATTGAAATTAATAGAAAGAAAGGTACATTTTTTTCTTTTTCTTTACGTAACTTTTTATAGAGGTAAATTTCATTGATATTTTCCAAAAAAAAATCATAAAATTATATTATAATTTTACAAGGTTATAAATATGTCCATAAAATGGGTTTCTAAAAATTTTTGGGTCATTATTACACCTTATATTCTAAGATTGACCACTAAGTAAACTCGTTTCTTCTTTAATCATTGTAATTAAGTATAACTATTTCTACTAATCATTTTGTTAAAAAACTAATTTGGCCATATTATACACTAAAAATTATTAATATTCAAACAAATTTTCCAATTTCCAATCACATAATTGGATAAAATTAATTTAAAATTAATCTTGTATACACGATGAGAAAGTGAGTTTTTAAAGTGAAAATGGCCAAAAGTTTACAAAGTTTTATATCCAATATCAATATTAAATTGATTAAAGTGACCCTAATTACATTAATATATGTATAATTTAATTAATTATACTTTGAAAATAATTTAATATATAATTTAACAATATAAATAAATTAGAGAAAAATCTATTTTTCAATTAAAATTTAGTATTTTCACTATTCATAAAAAAATGAAACATCTCAAAAAAAAAATACAAAACATTTACCCTAAGATAATTTTGATATTAAAATTTTAAAAATGAATTTTATTTTTTCAAATAAATTTTCTAAAATTTGGAAAAATTAATTTTAAATTATGTGTTCTAAACACGATTAACCCTTCGTTTAGAAAAGATATTGTTTTTCAGAATACACTTATTTTTCATTTAAATATTTTATATTTTATTTATAATAAATATATAACTAATAAAAAAGTTAATACTATATATTTTAAAAACTTATTCAATCTTATTCATTACTTCCATTCAAGCAGCTAGGCTATAACTTTCTTATTAAATAATAATATTAATAGTTATAATAGTTCAGTAAAACACACTCTTATGTGTAATGAAAGATATCAAAGAAACTGAGTATTGTTTATAACACAATACAAACATAGTGTTCTGTGTACCAAAAGATAAACTCAATGTTTCATGCAGTGTAATATTAACTCGGTGTTGTTTATAAAGAAAGCTTAACTTGGTGTAGTGTGCAATTCAAGCCATCAAATAATTTTAATTTATTTGAAAAAAAATTCATAAAAACTTGGGGTGTTACACTTTTAGGACTTGTTCCCTATAAATAAATTTTTTATCATTTGATTACATATTATTCTAATTAAATATGTTTTCTTATCACATCTTAATTATTCTTCTGCCTGATATTTGTATGTGATAATGTCCATAAAATATATGTCATACTAAAATGTCATAGAAGTTATCTACTATATTGAGAACCTAGAGGTCCCACAGGATTATTCATGAACCGATTTATATGGATAGATGATATTTTTTAACAAGAGAGAAAAAATTCATGATATTAGTGGTAGGAGTCCCATAAGAAAATTAGACACATTCTCATGGTGTTCACCCTTAGTAATGTCCAAGATATGAGGTTATGAGAATAGTCCTAGAAATAGGAAATCCATATTTTTAGGTTTAATTGGATGTTCCTATCTGAAGTTGTGTGTATTTATCCTTAGAAATTAATATTATCCTTAATTAATATCATGACTTTCATACTTTTATGTATTGATGAAAAATTTGATAACATATGCTCATAGAGAAATAGGATACGTTGGGTGCATCATGAGTGATATAGCATTAATGGATAATATGAGAGATGATTTATCCCTTTAGTCTTGAATGAAATGGGCACGTAGAGGAAGCCGAAAAAATGGGATTTAAAAAAATCATCAACGAATGACATGAACATGCCGATGTCAATGAATCAGTGCCCAATTACTTCCTCAGGATCACACATGATGATTTTTAAGCACAAAATTAAAAAGGTGAAAAACCTAGTTTAGATCAAAATTTGTGCTCGATGTATACTCTTTGTTAGTGATTTATGGTCAAATAATATGAATACCAATTCCTCTATATCATCCACTCATACTTTAATATTCTGTGGGAGAATCGATTGTCAAAATCTGGGTACTAACGCGGAGTTATAATGACGCCTTCAACACACCGATGATCACCAAATCACCATGCTTGTAATACTTGAGAGAGAAATCGATCCATGCTCTTGGATCCATAGCCTTTCCCTCTAAAACATGTGAGAAAGGATAGGTGAGATAAATCTCATTAATAGTTCTTGGTGGGGGCCTCTCTTCTTCTATATATAGTGTGTTTATAAATTGCTTGGTATTGCCTCCCCGACCCCCCAAATAATTAACACGCTATACAAATGATATTATGAGTACTATACTGAGCCATAAATATCATTTATTATTATTATAAATTTTCATATAATATTATAAATATATTACATGATAATACTCGAGCCATTAACTCTTCTTATACTTCCATAAATATTAATTGAACCTTGAATATTTAAATATCCATTCAAATAATATTTTTCTATGTATTTACTTAAAAATTGTAAATACAATTAATAAATAAATTCAATGCTCATTATTAATAAATTGAATAATACAAATTTGTTTATTTCATTCATGATTGTATCTCCTTGGACAAATCTTAGACCCTAGTGGTGGGTACCACCATGTCCAATCTACCTATTCAACTGAATATAGAAGATTCTTGAATATGATATTGTGTGTGACCCTCTAGACCATTATCTTGAGAGTAGTGAATATTATTCATAGACCAAGAGTAGGATCTAGAAACCCAACATGGCCCCTAAATAGATAAGGATTGTCACAGCAGTGACAACCAACCTATGAACATGTACTATGTAATATAATATATTGGTCTTTAAATATCTCATAAAGCAAGAGGCACACTCATGTCATCATCCTTTTCTTGCTTTATTGTTTGTTGATCGAACTGGATAGATTTACCCCCAAATTCCATGTCCATGGTCTTATGAAGGTACTACCATCCTTATCAACATGGCCCAAGATATATTACTTCCATAACCCAGAAGCGATAAATCCTTGCTTGACCATTCAACCAATGTCATGCCACCAATGGCACACCCAAGAAAAACTACCTCACCATGATTTCAATATCATGGTTTTCGTCTTTCATCAAAGTACACAATTAAATGACATACATTGGTAATGATCTCAAGTTAGGATACCATTACACATGATCATAGATAATAACATCCAATGACACCCAAAACATGCGGTGTTCCTATTGTCCAGTTTGTTATAATGATCTCACTACTTGAGATCACTGAGTGTGAACTTCATGAGAATAATTCTCAATGATTATGATCCACTAGAACCTGATAGTCAAATATCTAATGAGTTCAATAGGTAAGATATATCTAGAACATATAACCTTTGTTTAATATTAATTTTATAATATCTCGAGGTTTTCATTATATTCTGGGAGCTTTAATAACCTTTCTATACAACAATTAGGCTGTGGACATTACCATTTCAATAGCAGATTCATAAATATCTACACTATAATGGTAAACAAACATCATGTAAATCTAATTGTATACATGATATGGTAATCAAAAGCATTGAATATTTGTGTCTAGGGTACCCACTATTTAAACACTCCCACTTGCACTAAATCCAACTTGATAACCAAACTTGTTAGCTACTCACATTATAAAAAACATTCTTCTACTGAGTCAAGGCTTTAGCTGCGGGGCCTACCGTGATAATGCTACATAGAATATCTTCTATATGCGACCTCTTCTCCTTGATTAAAACTTCTCGAGATATGGTATCACTGAGTATATACCTCTTGTTCACTATTATAAATTAACATTTTGTCTAGTAAGAATATCATAATTTTCATTATGATAATAATTTCCTTACTAGGTGCGATTCCAAGAACTAGAAAAAAACATTATGCATAACTGCTTCATAGCTGCCTCAGAAGCTACAACGTACTCGGTATTTATAGGTATGGATAATGTTGTATTTTATGAGTTATATTCACTCATCACATTAGTCTAATTGTGATACTATATCACATTTATCTTAGGAAGACTAGTCTGTGTCCCCTTAAAACCAGTATTTGTTCTTCTCCACTTACTAGGTACTCATCTTTTGTACTTTCTGAAGTACAATTAAATAGTCTTGACTACTTCACTTGTAGTGTTTTTGGGTATAAATGATATTTTCCTAATGTAAGGTATATCCTAAAGATATAAATTCTTTGTACATATCATGGCATACGTGATTAATCCATCTCTAAAGCATATAGACTTCAACTCACCACATTTCTCTCCTACCATGTCTCAGACATGCGAACCTAGAGAGATTATGCCATGTGACACTAGAAAAATCCATCTCTTGAATTGTTCCAACTTGTATTTTTCAAAATTATATCACGAAAGGTACAATTGACTAGGTCCAAGAAACCTTTATATCTACCTTAGTAGATCTTGTTCCCTAAAACTTAGATTGCTACTTTAATTCAATCACTGGAGAATAAATTTCATCTTGGTCTTAACCAACTTGAAGACCAATCTGTTTTCCATATGTTTCCAAACATATTTTACTTGTAAAACCTTGGATCTCCCACTAAACTATAGTAGACACATGGAAAACATTTATTGAAAATGTATACTCTATGATCTTTTTGCCTACTTCAATCATAAACCAGATTTCAATAACTTGCAACATATATTAGAATTATGTGACATGACCACCACTTTTTGGTTGCATCGTATACACACCTTCCATGATTAATGTTCATGGAATCCAATTCCTAATAATATAATCATAAAAATTAGATATGATAAGTAAAATTCTGACATATTTAGACATAATGACTTAGTGAAACCAATTGAGCCTTATTGGTACTATGCTTGTACCATCCATGTATCAACTCATTTGAGTACCCATTTCAATATTCAATTTATAAGCCCATTTTAAATTTGATACATGGAATACATTATTTAATTTTAATTTATGTTGTGAATATTAGATAGTTTCCATATATTGTTAACTTTTAGGAATTATTATTCTCAAAGAATAATAGATCACCGAACACAGTGAATAAAAACAATCACAATGGTTTTATTATTCCTTAGAAATATGTGTCTCTAGAACATTATTTGTTCCACATGCACTTGTGGAACTAGTTCCCATGCCAACTACTTATTCATCTCAAGAATTGATTAAACCCAAGTCAATCAATCTACCACTGTCTCAAAATATATGTGCACCCTTTTATAGAAATGAATTTCATCACTTGACTACAATTTTTCTATCTTATGGATTTAGGTAATATCCTAAACAACCGTTAAGATAATTACAATTTATGCAAAATGTGTTTGTTCCTGATGAAAGTTTGTTTATGTCCTAACAAACTCTTGGAATCCAAACACATGTCCTTATGTCATAATTTTTTTTCATCATACTATTATCCATTTTTCATTTTAGTTGAAATATTATTATGGGATTATGCAATTATTTTCAAAGAATTTCATGAAATATAATGGAATTTTTTGTAAGTTGCAAAATTGATACAACTTACATCATTACTTTGATGTATAAAATGTGCATTTAGGAATTTATATAATTTACATTTGGTTGATCAATGTTGACATGTAAGAATTCATCATATATCCTCCTCATTAACATCAATGTCGTGATATAGATAAGCTAATGTGCATTTAGGAATTACTCCATGATACATTATCATGATAGATGATTGCATAGTCAATATATTATTCGGCATACCGACTTTAAGTAATTCATATCTTTTGACCATCAATATACTTCACTTTTTCATTCCTTAATTACTTAAAGGAATCTTATAAAGTATCTTTACCACTAGATTTCCCTTAAAATAGTTCATGCTCACTTTTTGAACTAATTTAAAAAGATTTATGACATACCTTTATTTCTAAAGGTTTATTTGTCCAAACTAAATATGTTGATAATACCAAAGGTTTTTAGTTGTGCTGAGCCTAAATATCATAATTGGTATATTCTTGATGTCATCTTTTAGTGTTGCTTGATAAAGAATTAAATTTCCACAACTGGGTATAAGTCTTAAATTTTTATATTTTTCACTCATTGCCTATGATTCATGCATCACTGAACTAGTTATTGAGTATTAAATACCAAAAACAACATTCATTATAGAACCTAGAATAATTTCTCCTTGTGTCTAAGGACATAAGAGATTATTTTTTGGGTTATACTCAATAATAGTTCTACAATAATTATTCATTTGGAAATAAAGAAGTCGTGTACTTATCACTACTAGGCTAGGTGTCACCCTCTCACAACTTCTTGGAGAATACCCATGACTTCTCATAATATTAATATACTCTCTTGGTTATCATATTAAATACACATATAGTATCAAATACCCAAGAAGTAAAACTGAAACATTAGAATTGATGAATATTCTTGAAGAAGAAGTGGGTAACTTTCTTTTTTATTCAGTTAATTATGATTAAACTTCCATAGTTTTATTTTGTGATATGAAAAGAAAATAACCTATGTTAATACCTCTATCATTGAATGATGTGGAAAATGTTCCCTTGGAATTTTTCACACTTTCCATTCTTAAATTATTATTATTATTATTATTATTATTATTATTATTATTGTAGAGACCCGAAGCTTATCGTACATGGACATTACATTACTTTTTCGGAATACTTAGTACATAACAAAAACACACACACAAGGATCGTAATAGTTTAGTGTCTTTGGAAACTCGGAACGTAATCTTCTAATCGTGGTGAAAGATCTTCAATATCTCCCATAAAGATCTTCCCCTTTTTTTTACCTAAAACCTTTCTTTATATCCTGGGGAAAAGAAAACATAAAAGGGTGAGCTCAAATACTCAGTAAGGGTAAGCAAAAGAAAAATCAATCACATCATATTCATAATAACATAACTTTTGGAAATCTTAATCTGCAAAAGAGAGCATAATTTCATATCATGGGATAAATAATAGTAGTGAAATGAAATCCCAATAAGTATAAATTAAAACATGAAACTTTGTGGCATACACACATAATCATAGAGAATCATTTCTTGTTAGTCATGACTCATTGCCAATACTATCTTAGTGGACAAAGTCCCTTTCTGAATCGAGTCACCCTTGTTTTAGTCCTGTTTCACTGAACCGGTATAACCTACCATTCCAGCCATGTCTATCTCATGAGATATGAAATCTTTACCCAATGCATTGGAGGTAGATATAGGTCCCACCCATCTTATAATGAATCCTTTTTTATGTGTGCCACATAATCATAAACCATACATCATCGCATAACACATGTAACAAAAATGGGATTCTTGAAACATCATGACATCATAAAACAATTCATATAAGATAAAGGAATTCATAAAAATATTTCCATCACAACATAATCAAATCCATGTAATAATAGGGATAAAACCAGAACCCTTTATTATCTTAGATGGAAAATAATTTTGATAAAACACTTGAACTTCATTCTTGAGGAAAATATCCTTTCTACTTCAAAAACATTTTTCCTTTCATAACATGTCATACGATTTTAAAATAAAATAAGTTGATTAAAAATAAACTTGAAAACTTGTAAAGGAAGCTTCTTGGAAATAATGTTTTAAAAATCCATTCATGCCGTATAAGTTAAAAAAAACATTCTTCTCATACTTTTGTCGCAAAAGTCAAAAAAGTACCTCGTATGAAAAACGACAAAAGATTACATTCATATCCTTTATTAAATATTCACCGAAGGGTAAAATTGAATATAAACTATTGTATATGGATATAAATATTACATATTGAGGAAACATGGATGTGGATGATAAAATACACCCCAGTAAATGCCAAAGTATAAACAATCTCGGATAAAAATGAGATTGTGATATTTCCCTTACCTTAGGTCCAATTTTCATTGTACGTGTCTGAAGCTCCTGTATAATGGTTTAAATAATGTTATTGACTTATTCAAGAATCATAAATATTGATATGATATCATATATGGTCATATTCTTAGCTTCTTGTTAGTAATATTTCATTGTTACTTGTTACTCGGGTCCTTATTGCCTTTTGTTCTTATGCGTGTTTTGCCGAATAAATTCTTATTATTATTTTAAGGATATAGATTCCTTATATCCATAATGGTATTAGTGTAAAATATATCATATTTATTCATTCAATTCATTTATATAATTACTATGTAATGATTATCATGTAGAACGAGTCGCATCACATCGTGGAGACGGTATTCCGTACGTACGCACGAGTGATGATATCGTTCCTATGATCGTGGAACTGTATTGGAGTATATATATATTATTTCAGTATCAATATTAATTTATAATAATCATAAATAGTTACTCATTACACCATTATACCCATCCTTGTAAAGTGATAGTGGAAAATAGATTACACCACGGCGTGGAGACGGTATTCTGTACGTACGCACGCGCGGTGATTTCATTTTTCCGTAGGATGGATAGAAGGTGAATTAGGGTTGTTTCATATTTATAATAACATATCAGTATGTAATTAATAATGATGTTATTAATTTATCATGAAACAACTAAATAATAAGAAGTTGAAGAAGAAAGAAATTGAAAAGATCGGTAATGGATATTACCTCTTCTTTGGAACGCCTCTTTGAATCCTCCACTTAGGGAACTAAGATTGGTCTTTGAAGAAGACCAGGACCTCTAGGATTATTCTAGGGAAGTTGAGAGGAGAAAATGTCAGGGTTTGTCCGAGCTTGAGTGCTCAAATTGGTGTGAGGAGGAGGGGGAGGAGGTGCCCTTTTATAAGGGAGGAGAGGGGCACCTTAGGAATATCTCAAAATATTATTTTATATTAAAGTCAAAATCGGTTTATAATGGTTCCAAAGGGTCTTATTTAGAATCTAAAGTGGGGATGGGTCGCAATCCTATCAACCAATAGGATTTAGACATGTTTAGGGTATTATTTTAACCTTATCAATTAGATTTAACTCTAAGTTAAATAATTTAACTTTTACCGTGTCTTTTTGTTTTCTTTCACTATATGGTTAATACACTTACTATAACATTCCAAACGAACCCCAAATTGTTTATTATTAATACATATATCCTTATCTAAGTCATTTGGACGATCTTAGATTTTTAGGAATAAAATAACAATTAATAATATAATATTTGATTTAAAAACTATTTTGTGTCAATTTTGACACTATTTGATATATGATTTTTGTGAAAGTCATAACAGAATTATATGTTCGAAACAATTTGATTAAATCAACACTAATATATCATAGTAACCTAGAAAATTAGTGGGATTCATAAAAAGTCTCAAATTACATTTATTTTGGTGTTTATAACATCAATTATGTCAATATTTCATTAATAAGATAATTAATGCATCATCATTGTGTCATAAATAAATTAAATTATTTAATGTCTAAAAATTATAAATAAAATACCATTATGTAGGAAATCATTTTAGATTTCTAATGAATATTTATAGTCAAATTTATCTTATGTATAACCCCATATTAAAAATGATTTACTTATTAAACTTTGATTTTAACTATTTTAACCCTTCTTTAAATAAATTAATAATAAATGTCCTAATCTTATCCAAGTGGGCCTAAATGATAATATTTTACACTTAAGGTTGTTTTTGGTCGAGATACACTTGTACAATAGAATTAGTACATGTGTTAGGGTAATATTAATATCATTCTTACCCTTAATTACCCTATTTACTTTTAACCGTGGTAAATAAAAGTAAAAAGTTACTATTCACCAAAAATTATTTTCATCTCATTGAACCACATTTTACTTACTGACATCAACCGTGTCACTCGGATTTTTGAAATTCCATTCACAGAAGCGGTAAAATTAAGTTTTATGAAAAATTCAGTTTTTTTAACTACCACTTAGTAGTTTCACTATTCATCAAAAATTGATGTTTTTCAGAACAATGCCAAAATTTAATCCTAAGCTATATTTCATATTCCAAATTCAAAAATGAAGTCTATTTTACCAAATTCATAACATAGAAGTTGCATTAATTAATTTTATAATTAAATCCCGCTGTCAAAACAAATAGCGTGTTTTTAAGAAACAATATCTATCAAAAGATTGACACTTCTTTATGTCTGATTTAAATGTGAAATTAAATCCAATGACCAACATTGTATTAAATTGTAAAAATATATTCTAAATATACTTTAAAACCACTCAAATTAATAATTTATCACTATTAATTATTTTGATTAAAAAAGTTATTTTTAATTATAATTTAGTAATTTTCACTATTCATCAGAATATGAAAGTTATCCGAAAAGTACCAAAATTTCACCTTAGGCTAAATTCGATACTCCGAATCCAAAAATGAAGTCCATTTTGAGATCTAAAATTTCTAAAATTTTAAAAGGTGATTATTTCTATTTATAACGGCCAGTTATAATAATATTATAATAGCATATCGTTGTTTAGTGAAACTCTGTATTGCGTACTACACACGCTATCGAGGAAGGTCGCGATTGCGTGTAATTCAAGGCAAGTCAAGGACGTGTGTTTTTCAAGCTCCTTTTGGTGTAGCGTACAACACAAGACATTAATAAAATTAAAAAAGAATAGTTTTCATAAAATCTCGGGCTGTTACATTCTACCCCCCTTAAAATGAATTTCGCCCTCAAAATTCGTCGGGGTTATAAATAGTTTACTATTCAAAAGTTTCTTTAATAGAAAACCACATCGTAAAAAGGAATATCAAAACCAATATTTAAAAACAAAAGTATAAAACGTAATGGTTACCCAAATAAACCAATCATTGGGTTTCCACATAGGTGAAATATGGATATGGAAGAGAAATCTAACTATCATGTTCTGATGGAGAGTGGTAGAGAACATGGCTATGGGAAATCCAGCAATCACAAAGCCATAAATTTGTGACGATCTAGGGTACCATCTGATTCATCGGATATAAGGGCACTAGGACAACATTTTTGGTTTTCAAGATCATTTCCCTAAAGTTGAAAATTTGAATTAGAATAAATACTTACTTTATTTTGGTACAATCTCACTGTTGTTTGTGCCTTGAACAATTTCCACTTCATCTCTTAAATAAATGAAGTTGAATTTGTTATTCGTGAAGTGTTAGCAGATCATGTGATAGAATGACGAGTCATTCCATCTGTCTCAAACAAAAGGTTAGCAAAAATTATATACATAAGTCGATCTATAGTGAGATTAATCATATATGGTTCCTAAAATTGACTTATACTTCATATATCAAACTTCTTAATATAATAAAACTAGTTTCTACTAAACAGGGACTTCCTGTAGGCCATTGGTAGGTGATAAAGGCCAGTCACACTTCGATTGTGGGTTCGATTTCCACAGCCTTGTCCGACGCGATGGGCTGTCGCCCGTCCTGTAGGTTGTCCTTTTTCTAAAACTATATTACTATAAAATCCCATCAATAATATCGAAAAAAACTTCTATCCTTAAACAATACTAACTTATATCCAACATAATCCATTCCAATCTTCAGGCTTATCCATAATACTGTAGCCCACTCTCATAACATAGTGAAAACGATTACCATAGATTTAACACCATCGTCGATCCCCATATATCATAAGATATTTTTTGTTGGTTACATTCAAAGTCCTTAATCATGTATTCTCTTGAATACCTTAGTGAAAACATGAATGCAGTTAAAAGTTAACACTTTCCACATACCAAAATCCTCAAAATTCTATATACTCAAACCATGATATCACTTAGTCCTTATATCAATCATGAGCTCATGAATACTGTTAAACATTTCATTTTCTCGTTTTCCCTTCATTATGCGCATATCATCTTATTTCCAAAAATATCTAAATTACTTTGAATACCACATTAGACCAATATATAAATATTCCAATACTTTATGATACAACATTATTTTGGAATCCCATTACATAAACACTTAATCATTCCACCACATCGTTGTCATATTCAACATCGCCAATAGTGATCGCATGTGACTTCCCTTTGTCCTTTGCCTTCAGTGGTTGCTCATGTTGATCATCACTAACCCTTGGATTAGGGCATTTATTAGCATAATGCCCCATTTCCTTGTACTTGAAGCATTGAAGTGTTGGTGGTGCGTTCTCTATAGTGTTTTCTTTATTCACATCATTAGAATCCCTTTTTCCATTACTTCGACACTCAGCTGCTCGATGACCTTCTTTTCCACACTTAAAACATTTTCTAGTCCCTTTAAGACAATCTCCACCATGCTTCTTTCCACACTTTGTGCATAAGGAAACATTCATCTTCTTTTCACCATTATTCTGAGATTTCTCCTTGAACTCCATCTTTCGTTTCTTTTCAAAACCATGAGATAGATATGTAACACCAACTTCCATTTCTACATTGATAGCACAACGCACAATTTCTTCATAGCTACTAAAGTCTCTTATAGCTAATTCCCTTCGAAGACTTGGTTTTAAGCCACTGAAAAATTGATCAACTTTACTTTCAGGTTAGATGATAATGCCAGATGCATACCTTGCAAGTCTTGTAAAATTCTCTTCATATATACCAACAGATTCAACATCCTTTTGCTTTAGTTCAAGAAACACCTTCTCCATCTTTGTTCGAAGAATACGAGGGAAGTACTTACTGAAAAACAAGTTCTTGAACTCGTCCCATTCCATGGACTCAATTTCATCTCTTGGCCTCGTATTCTTGATAAGATTCTACCATTGATCAGCTTCACCTTCCAAACGATATCCTGCTAAGATGACTTTGTCATGTTCAGAACATTGAAGAACTGAAAATATCTTTTCAGTGGTACTGATCCATTGTTCAGCAACAAGTGGATCGAAAGTCCCACTGAAAGAAGGTGGACGTTGCCTCATGAAGGACTCAATAGAATACTGTTCCCTTCTCTGCTCATTTGGAAGTCCAGAATGATTCATAGCTTGTGTAAGGATAGTAATAATATTTTTCCCTCCATCTCCCATAACATTTGTTTGTTCAGGAGGGAAATCATTGCATTGTCCATTGCATTGATCAACACGGTTCCTTCGGGTTCTAGCCATCGTCTAAAACCCAAAAATAATAGTGTGAGAGACAAAAATCATGCTAGGGAAAACAACATAATAAACGGGGTGTACCTTCAATATCTAACATCTTAGGATTAATTCTATGATCGTTAGTGTAGTTCTAGTACTATAACCTATACGTATACTTAACCTTAGGGACATCCCTAGACATACCTTAGAAATATCTCTAGGGATCTCACTAAAGTTTTCGCATCCTAGTTTCCAAATGTTGACTAAACCTTTCCTCTGATACCAACTGTAGAGACCCGAAGCTTATCGTACATGGACATTACATTACTTTTGCAGAATACTTAGTACATAACAAAAACACACACACAAGGATCGTAATAGTTTAGTGTCTTTGGAAACTCGGAACATAATCTTCTAATCGTGGTGAAAGATCTTTAATATCTCCCATAAAGATCTTCCCCTTTTTTTACCTAAAACATTTCTTTATATCCTGGGGAAAATAAAACATAAAAGGGTGAGCTCAAATGCTCAGTAAGGGTAAGCAAAAGAAAAATCAATCACATCATATTCATAAGAACATAACTTTTGGAAATCTTAATCTGCAAAAGAGAGCATAATTTCATATCATGGGATAAATCATAGTAGTGAAATGAAATCCCAATAAGCATAACTTAAAACATGAAACTTTGTGGCATACACACATAATCATAGAGAATCATTTCATGTTATTCATGACTCATTGCCAAGACTATCTTAGTGGACAAAGTCCCTTTCTAAATCGAGTCACCCTCGTTTCAGTCCTGTTTCACTGAACCGGTATAACCTACCATTCCAGCCATGTCTATCTCATGAGATATGAAATCTTTACCCAATGCATTGGAGGGAGATATAGGTCCCACCCATCTTAT
Organism: Viscum album; assembly: GCA_963277665.1. NCBI lineage: Eukaryota > Viridiplantae > Streptophyta > Magnoliopsida > Santalales > Viscaceae > Viscum > Viscum album. The sequence continues at coordinate 551,882,482 of OY728156.1, forward strand.
AATGAATCCTTTCTTATGTGTGCCACATAATCATAAACCATACATCATCGCATAACACATGTAACAAAAATGGGATTCTTGAAACATCATGACATCATAAAACAATTCATATAAGATAAAGGAATTCATAAAAATATTTCCATCACAACATAATCAAATCCATGTAATAATAGGGATAAAAACAGAACCCTTTATTATCTTAGATGGAAAATAATTTTGATAAAACACTTGAACTTCATTCTTGAGGAAAATATCCTTTCTACTTAAAAAACATTTTTCCTTTCATAACATGTCATACGATTTTAAAATAAAAGAAGTTGATTAAAAATAAACTTGAAAACTTGTAAAGGAAGCTTCTTGGAAATAATGTTTTAAAAATCCATTCATGCCGTATAAGTTAAAAAAAACATTCTTCTCGTACTTTTGTCGGAAAAGTCAAAAAAGTACCTCGTACGAAAAACGACAAAAGATTCCTTTCATATCCTTTATTAAATATTCACCGAAGGTTAAAATTGAATATAAACTATTTTATAAGAATATATATATTACATATTGAGGAAACATGGATGTGGATGATAAAATACACCCCAGTAAATGCCAAAGTATAAACAATCTCGGATAAAAATGAGATTGTTATATTTCCCTTACCTTAGGTCCGATTTGATTTGTACGTGTCTGAAGCTCCTGTATAATGGTTTAAATAATGTTATTGACTTATTACAGAATCATACATATTTATATGATATCATATATGGTCATATTCTTAGCTTCTTGTTAGTAATATTTCATTGTTACTTGTTACTCAGGTCCTTATTGCCTTTTGTTCTTATGCGTGTTTTGCCGAATAAATTCTTATTCTTATTTTAAGGTTATAGATACCTTATATCCAGAATGGTATTAGTGTAACATATATCATATTTATTCATTCAATTCATTTATATAATTACTATGTAATGATGATCATGTAGAACGAGTCGCATCACATCGTGGAGACGGTATTCCGTACGTACGCACGAGTGATGATATCGTTCCTATGATCGTGGAACTGTATTGGAGTATATATATATTATTTCAGTATCAATATTACTTTATAATAATCATAAATAGTTACTCATTACACCATTATACCCATCCTTGTAAGGTGATGGTGGAAAATAGATTACACCACGGCGTGGAGACAATATTCCGTACGTACGCACGCGCGGTGATTTCATTTTTCCGTAGGATGGATAGAAGGTGAATTAGGGTTGTTTCCTATTTATAATAACATATCAGTATGTAAGTAATACTGATGTTATTACTTTATCATGAAACAACTAAAGAAGAAGAAGTTGAAGAAGAAAGAAATTGAAAAGTTCGGTAATGGATATTACCTCTTCTTTGGAACGCCTCTTTGAATCCTCCACTTAGGGAACTAATATTGGTCTTTGAAGAAGAATAGGACATCTATAATTATTCTAGGGAAGTGGAGAGGAGAAAATGGAAGGGGTTGGCCGAGCTTGAGTGCTCAAATTGGTGTGAGGATGAGGGGGAGGAGGTGCCCTTTTATATGGGAGGAGAGGGGCATCTTAGGAATATCTCAAAATATTATTTTATATTAAAGTAAAAATCGGTTTATAATATTTCCAAAGGGTCTTATTTCGAAACTAAAGTGGGTATGGGTCTAAATAATATCAACCAATTTTATTTAGACAAGTTTAGGGTATTATTTTAACCTTATCAATTAGATTTATCTCTAAGTTAAATAATTTAACTTTTACTGTGTCTTTTTGTTTTCTTTCACTATATGGTTAATACACTTACTATAACATGCCAAAAAAACCCCAAATTGTTTATTATTAATATATATATCATTATCTAAGTCATTTGGAAGATCCTTAGATTTTTAGGAATAAAATAACATTTAATAATATAATATTTGATTTAAAAACTATTTTGTGTCAATTTTGACACTATTTGATATATGATTTTTTTGAAAGTCATAACAGAATTATATGTTCAAAACAAGTTGATTAAATCAACACTAATATATCATAGTAACCTAGAAAATTAGTGGGATTCATAAAAAGTCTCAAATTACATTTATTTGGGTGTTTATAACATCAATTATGTCAATATTTTATTAATAAGATAATTACTGCATCATCATTGTGTCATAAATAAATTAAATTATTTAATGTCTAAAAATTATAAATAAAATACTATTATGTAGGAAATAATTTTAGATTTCTAATGAATATTTATAGTCGAATTTATCTTATGTATAACCCCATATTAAAAATTATTTACTTATTAAACTTTGATTTTAACTATTTTAACCCTTCTTTAAATAAATTAATAATAAATGTCCTAATCTAATCCAAGTGGGCCTAAATGATAATATTTTACACTTAAGGTTGTTTTTGGTCGAGATACACTTGTCCAATAGAATTAGGACATGTTTTAGGGTAATATTAATATCATTTTACCCTTAATTACCCTATTTACTTTTAACCGTGGTAAATAAAAGTAAAAAGTTACTATTCACCAAAAAATATTTTCATCTCATTGAACAACATTTTACTTACTGACATCAACTGTGTCTCTTGGATTTTTGAAATTCCATTCACATAAGCGGTAAAATTAAGTTTTATGAAAAATTCAGTTTTTTTAACTACCACTTAGTAGTTTCACTATTCATCAAAAATTGATGTTTTTCAGAACAATGCCAAAATTTCATCCTAATCTATATTTCATATTCCAAATTCAAAAATGAAGTCTATTTTACCAAATTCATAACATAGAAGTTGCATTAATTAATTTTATAATTAAATCCCGCGGTCAAAACAAATTGCGTGTTTTTAAGAAACAATATCTATCAAAAGATTGACACTTCTTTATGGCCGGTTTAAATGTGAAATTACATCCAATGACCAACATTGTATTAAATTGTAAAAATATATTATAAATATACTTTAAAACCACTCAAATTAATAATTTATCACTATTAATTATTTTGATTAAAAAAGTTGTTTTTAATTATAATTTAGTAATTTTCACTATTCATCAGAATATGAAAGTTATCCGAAAAGTACCAAAATTTCACCTTAGGCTAAATTCAATACTCCGAATCCAAAACTGAAGTCCATTTTGAGAGCTAAAATTTCTAAAATTTTAAAAGGTGGTTATTACTATTTATAACGGCTAGTTATAATAATATTATAATAGCATATCGTTGTTTAGTGAAACTCGGTATTGCGTACTACACACGCTATCGAGGAAGGTCGCGATTGCGTGTAATGCAAGGCAAGTCAAGGATGTGTGTTGTGCAAGCTCCTTTTGGTGTAGCGTACAACACAAGACATTAATAAAATTAAAAAAGAATAGTTTTCATTAAATCTTGGGTTGTTACAATTATTGTTGTTGTTGTTATTTTTTTGGGAGATGGGTAGTCCGGGTTGAATTTGACATAAAAATTCTGAGTTCTTATTTAAAAACAATTATTTTGGCCTTGTTTGCTTCTAGCTCACCACATTCGAAGCCGCAAGGCCTCGCCTGGCTCGCCGTGTAACCTCACCCAGTTCACCGCACGACCTGTCGGATTTCTAATACAAATAAATGAAGTAAAATGAAATAAATGTTGTTGAGGTAAGATTAGATATAAATAAATAAATAAAGAGAATAATAAATAAATGGAGTTTAAAGAATTATATTAATAATAATAGAAATGGTAATTTTTTATTTCTTTATTATAATTTTTATTATTGATATTATTAATGTGTTAATTATTATTATTATTATTATTATTATTATTATTATTATTAGTTTTAATTTTTAGTTTTATTTACTTATTTTTTCCTTCTTTGGGTTAGGGCTTCTACCCCCATCTTTTAGGTCATCGAACCCCTCACCCCATAACCCCTCTCCAGCCCGTCTCCCTCACTCCCCTCTCTCACTTTTGGTCGCACCGCACACCCATCATCATCAGCTCTGGTGACTGCCCTGCTCCCCGCCTCTCCATCGTGACCCCTGTTTCCCCTTCCTACCTGTCACACCACACCCCTTCCCCCAACAATCCGTAGTCGCGACCTTCCTCTACCCTCACCAGACCATCATCCTAGCTAGCCACCCTTGCTTCTCAGTCAGCTACTTACAACGTACCCCCTTCCCCGGACACCCTCCGTTGTGCCCAACCTCCTCCCATTCCAATATCATCGAGCCCTTCTTCCCCATGTGTGCGCCAGGCCACATCGGATGGACCCCATCGACAACTTTCCTCTCTTGACTGGCACATTGCTTCTTCCAATGAAACTAACCAGCTCCTCTCTCCTCCGGCGCACGCACCTCCCTCCAGTAATTCGTTTCCCCTCATATTAGGGTTTCATTTTGGGTTTTTTGAGTTTTTGAGGTCTGATATTGATAAATTTGGTTCATTATTCTATTTTAGGGTTTATTTGAAGTTTTTTGAGGTGTGGTTGGTGCGCGAAAGGAGTTTCACTTTGAAATATGTGGTTTCCCTACTTTGAGGTAGGTGGTTCTGTGACTTATCATCATTTGATAAATTTACTATGATTATTTTAATTTATAATTGTGTTCTGTAGTTTCATTTTATAGAGAGAATAAATTTTTTAGAATTATTGGTGTGTGTGTTGGTTAGAAATGAATTTTTGGTTAAAAATATGTTAAAGTTTTGTGTTGGTTTTGTGAAATGTTTTCAAAGTAGGTTTTGGGGGTTGTTAGGTTTGTGAGAACTATTTTTACAAGTTTATTTGAGTTGTGTATGATTAAATGTGAATTTTTAATGAGTAGCAAATCATTTTGGGTGTGTTGGCTTGGTTTTTTTATGAAAAAATGGGAAGGTCTTGTTTTGGAAAATGGTTTTTATGTATGGTGATCTTATAAAGGGGCTTTTCCATTGTCTTGGTATTCTACGGTGTGTGTGAAATGGAAAAAAAATTTGCCTTGAAAATGATGGTGGTTTATTCAAAAGTGGTTGGTATTTGATATGAAAGATGCATTGTGTGTATTTTAATGGGATTTTTCATTCGAAAACAGATTTTTTTACAAGTTGGTTTCATGGTGCTCTATTGGTTTTAAATCATTTGGGGGTGTTGTCAAAGTTGTTCTGATAAGTTTTTATAATGGTGTATTTATTTGTGTAAGAGGTACAAACCATGTTTGAAAAAAAATATTTTGAGGCACGATTGATTTTTAAGAGAGGGAAATCGAGTATGGTTTTGGGGTAAAACATCTTTATGCATTTTATAAATGTATTATTAATTATTTAGATGATTTATTAATTTGTGAGTGTTATGTGAATTATACTTTGAAAAGGTTTTAGATTGCTCTTGGTTTAAAAATTGGATTTTTAGTGTGTGTTTTGTGTAAATCCTTGAGGCGTCTCATGGAATTATTTGATTAAGTTTTTAAATGAAATATATTAAAATGTGAAAGTGATATAAATTATATTTGAAATGGTTTTGGTGTTTGTTTTTTAATGGTGTTTGGGTATGCAAGTGGTGGATTTTGTGTGTAATTCCTTGTTTGGTATGTGATATGAGAAAGCGATATACTATGTGAATGTGGAACTTTATTGAGCATAAGGGAAAACACTAGGTACCTAGGTGGGCGGATTTGGACTAGTATGCTAGATTACACATGAGTGGTTCGTCACGATTTCATCTGGCATGATTGCGTTATAACACTAACTAAACTTTTGTGATTATTGGAGACAACTAGGTTATGGATGTGTTTCCCTACTAGTGGATTTTTCATGAGAGCGTTGATTATTGTCTTTCCTATGCCACGTTTACACTGAGGTACGATGTCTCTAGCGCACCACACATACTAGCTACCTTATAGGATTTACCCACTGTGCTCTACTATTCATGACACAGTGCCTTCTGTCGGTATACGGAGGACCACTTGAGTATGTGTGTGTTATTTATGTATTTTTTTTCTTCCACTTTGAAGTAGGATTGGTGGAATTGTTTTTTAGTGCTCTTTTCTTTTCACTTTCATCCTTTAAATGTTTTTTAAAAGAATTTTAAAAGTATGGTTTTAAATAAGCTGGTTAAATTAACTTTTTGATGTTGTGTCATGGAACCTTTTTATTGGGTGGTATCCTACTGGGAATTTGGCTCACACCCTACTTACACCTTTGGGTGTATGTAGATCTTGTCCTTTGTTTATTCCAGGTTGGGGTATCGTGCTTAGTGACAGTGGTTCGGGTCATCGATGATTTTCTTATGCAGGTCTGACGATGGTGAGTTTGGGAGGTGGATCCTCATGTTGCATAAAGGTGAGAATAGATGTGTTAATTTTCTTTTCATTGTAGAATTCTTAGAGTTTTGGGTTTAATTATAAACTTTATGTTTGGTTCAATGTTAAGGGTTTCTTTGGTTTGGTTTTCCAGTGTTTGTTTATTTATCTTTTTAGTTATTTTTTCTATCTCTTTTTTATGTTAAAATATTCCCACATGTTACTCTTGATACATGGGAACTTGTGCCAGCCCATGGGGATTGAGAATGCACTTCAGTCCATGTTGCAGACCGGTTCGGGTGCCGAGTCGGATGGCGACCTGGCCTGGTTCGTGACAAAAATGGTATCAGAGCAGGTTTTCTCTCTTGGGTCGTGTTACTTTGGGATAGAGTTATGATAAACCAAAGTTGAGGGTGTCTGAACTCGATGTTCTAGTTATGAGCAAGGTGCCTATCCAACACACCTCATGGCGGGACTCGAGTTACCAGGGTAAGTTGAGGTTTCTCTGAGTCTTTGGTCCTTGTGGATAATCTTTTCTAGGGGAAATGAAAAGGGAGTGGGGTCATTGGTCCTAGTGAGCTTTCAGGGTCTAGAAAGCCATGTGGAGCTAGGGATGCTATCCTAGAATACTCTCTGAGGGAGTGGTGTGATTGGTATATGGCTTCCAACCATATGTCCTAGTCACCCGCTGACACTAGTTTTCTCTTGCATTATTCCACTTCTCTTTGTTTTGGATTTGTGGAAATAGTGTTTCTAAGTAAAAATGATTTGGTACTAGAAAATGTTTGAAATGAGGTGCTTTAAAAATAAAATAATGTGTAAGGTTTGAAAATTTTGGGTTGAATGTTTTGGTTTTTAAAAATAGAAAGGTCGAGTTTTGACCCTTGGTGATCTCATGGGAAACCACATGCATGGGTATATGTGGAAGGAGAAATGATTAATGGAATGAGCAGATGAGTGCCTAGATGGACATGAGGTGGGTATCAGTGTGGTATGGGAACATTCATGCGTGCGACCCATGGGACAAAATTGGTGTTTGTGCAACCCACTAGTTGTGTTCATTTTAAAAAAGTTTTGGTAAAAGAAAAATTTGGAGTTTTAATAACCAGTGATTGTGTGGTGTGTCCTTGTGTTTTTGAAATGTTGGATGTGAGGTGTTTCGAGCCTATAATCCTTTTTGACTGATTTGTGTCTTGAGTTTGAATTCTTATTTGTAAGTTGGTGTGAAAGGATGTGGTTAGTGGTTTCCATTGAAAAGTGTTTCAGAAAGCCCTTATAGTGGTTCCCCCTACAAGTTTAGTGTTCACTTGCTGTATGTATTGGACATTGTATCAGTTTTACTGGGTTTATGGTTTTATTTCTTGACTAGTGCCCCCCATAAAGTGTTAACATGCGATTGAAGTGTGGCCATGATAAATTCACTGTAGGCCAGCCCTCAGGTTGATCGAATGACTCTCTTCCTGAATTCTAAAATTGAACCCACATCTCATTTTTTCAACTAAGAAAATCCTCTCATAGTGGGATGATAGATGTGAGTGGAGTTGAAAGGATTTTTGGTCTCTTTGAGTTGTCTAAGTCGTCGGGTGTGAATTTTGACAGCGTTGTGTCTGAAGGTTCCCCCTGAAAGTGGTTAAAATAATTCCAATGGGGTAGGGTGAAGGCAGTTTAGAGTTATTGATGATGACTGATGTCGTGAAAGGCTTGTATTGATTTTATCGGACTCATGGGTCATGTTTGGTGACTTATTTTAGCATGAGTTCTCCTTGAAGAGAAAGGGTGGATTTCTTATAATCCTTCAAAAATCCCTTTTTCATAGGAGTGTGTCCTCTCAGGGAGTTCTAATTTTTCTGTTCAAAGGGGAGTGTTTTTCGCGTGTCTTTCCTTCTTAAGTTTCTTGGTTAAGGTGAATAGTTGATGCATGTGCATCATCTAAATCCCTATTTTGGTGGATATGTTGTAAGAAAGTAGTTGGATGTTATGGTGTGTTGTGTTTGTTGGTGTTGTCTCGGTTGCAGTGTGGTTGTGTGTAGAACCAAAAAAGAGAAGCTCCATTCGGGAGTCTTCAATGCCTGACTATGAGGTAGGAGATACTTCCAACATCAGGGCTCTAGCCATAGGCCTCAGAGTGAAACTAGCACATTGTCAGGAAACCCGGGAGTGTATAGGACCTTGACTTTATTTATATCACCGGGGTTGAAAGTAAAAGCATATTAAATTTTTTTCTATGTTTGTTCCTTTTCTAATGACCCATTTGGGTGCGTGATGTTTCTTGTAGCTATGAGTAGGTGTGGTCATCTCAATATCTTAAAGTCTTGAGCATTGTGTCCCACCAAATGTAATCACTTTTAGTAGTCCTTATAGGTTTTTTTGGGTAAATCAGTCTCAAATTTGAATAGCGATCATCCAGAGATGTGGAGATGTTGGGTTGTATTCGGCCGTGGTTTTGATGCCACAGTATTTAGGGCTATCCCTCCCCGCCCCTTGTGGTGGGGTGTTTGGTCACCGATGGGAAATTTTCAAAGTTTTGTATCTTATATCAGTTATAATGGTGGGGAGACCCAAGGTGAGTCTTGCACAAATGTCTCTAGAATGAAATGGTGTTGGCCTTTTCATAATGGTGGGGAGTCTGCCCAAGCCTCCTCGTGTCAGTTTTCCAACCTCATCTTGAGTGTCAATAAGTTTTTAATGGTAGAGAGCCCTTTTGGGATTTCCCATGTTGGCTTTTATTATATTCCTAGAGATGACTTGGTGGTCAGTGATCAGAGTGTTCCTTGGACATGTTGGTCTTGTTTTTTCATTTTAGTGCCCGCCCAAATGGCCCGAAGGCCTTCATTTTTATTGATTTTTGATAACCCCCCTTTCAAGGGATGAGGGGGAACCCTTACAAGGCCCGTAGGCTCAAAGATTACATTTCCCGAAGGCTTAGGAGATTACATGACCCAAAGGTCTTAGGGAATTCAACCAGACTATCTACAGGGAACTGCCCCTCCCCAGCATCTGCATCATTATAGTAGCTCTCCACCTTCGTATGGCCATCTGGCTAGGCTTCCCGTTCAAGCACAGGCTGGTCCCGATGGCATAGTCATACCCTCCCATTCTGACAATTCCATTTGGATCTACTCTAGTGAGTGCACCTGCTCTGAATCCTCTTCTGAGGATGCTCTTTTTTTATAGTGTGTCTGGGGCAATTGCATGTGGCCTGAAGGCCTTGAGGTGGCCTAGAAGCCCTACTGACCCGAAGGCCAGGGTGGCCCGAAAGCCTTAAGGACTCCAAGCCCAAACCAGTGGCCCAAGGTGAATAGTTCTAGCTACTACAGAACCGAACAGTAGTTGCTATATTAAATGCTACAGTGCCCGCACAGTGTACAGTACTGCACAGTACCTGTACAGTGTACAGTATGCTATAGTATCACACAGTGTACAGTACCTTCTATAGTACTGCTATAGTACCCGAACATATGCCTCTACCTGGTTTTGAACCTGGGTCTTGTGGATTAACTTAAGGATACCTCACCAACTGGGCTGAGGCTCTTGTGCTTGTTTAATTCAGTCAAATGGAGTGGTTCTCATTCTTTGGTGCTCGAGGTGTTTCAGTTTGTGAAGTTGACTTCCATGGGTGCAAGAGTTCCTTTCATTGATCAGTCCATTAGAGGTATTCTAGGTCTTTGGTATGGGTGACACATATCAAAAATTCTTTTTATGAGTTTCTTGAGGTTGTAATTCAAGTCACCTTCTTTAAGCAGGATGATTTTTCCTACTTTCACTTGTTTTCAGGGGATCCCCTTCGAATACTAAAGGGTGTATCATTTTATACTTTGGGTCTCAACCTTATTTGGGGCTTTCCAGGGACGGAAAACTTTATGGTGGGGAGAATTGTCACATTCTCCATTCTTAAATTATTATTATTATTATTATTATTATTTTTTTTGTTAATTTGTATGGGTGTTGAGTAGTCCAAGTTGAATCCGACTTAAAATTTTTGAGTTCTTGTTTAAAAATGATTATTTTGGCCTTGTCTGTGTTTAATGCATCGCGGTCGAAGCCATGCAACCTCACCTGGGTTGCCGTGTGACCTCGCCCAATTCACAGCATGACCTGTCCTATGTCCAAAATAAATAAATGTAGTAAAATGAAATAAATTTTTTTGAAGTAAGAGAAGATATAAATAAATTAATTAGTTAATTAATAAATAATCAGAGTTTAAATAATTATTTTAATAATAATAGAAATTGTATTTTTTTCTTTCTTTATTATAATTTTTATTATTATTGTTATTAATGTTAATATTATTAATGTGTTAATTATTATTATTATTATTATTATTAGTTTTATTTTTTAGTTTTATTTCCTTCTTTTTTTCCCTTCTTTGGGGTTGGGATTCTTCCCAACCCCCTCTTTTTTTCTCGTGGAACCCCTCACCCCATAACCCCTCTCCAACCCGTCACCCTCACTCCCCTATCCAGCTTCTGGTCATGCCGCCCACCCATCCTAATCAGCTCCAGTGACCGCCTGGATCCCCGCCTCCCCATCGCAACCCATGTTTCCCTATCCTACCCACCGCATCATGCCCCCCCCATCCAACTACAGTTGTGGACTTCCTCCACCCTCATCAGACCATCATCCCATCCAGCCACCCCTGCTTCTCGGCCAGCCGATCGTGTCTTACCCCCTTCCTCGGACACCCTCCATCGCACCCAACCTCCTCCCATGCCAATCCCATCGAGCCCTTATCCCCCATGTGCACTCCAGGACACATCGTCTAGACCCCATCACCAGCGTTCTTGTATTGATCGACACATTACTTTTTTAAATGAAACCGACCAGCTCCGCTCTCCTCTGGCACACGCGCCTCCCTCTGGTAATTTTTTCCCCTCATATTAGAGTTTCAATTTGTAGTTTTTTTTGTTTTTGAGGTCCTATCTTGATAAATTTGGTTTAGTCTTATATTTTAGGGTTTATTTGAAGTTGTTTTAGGTGCTCTTGGTGCACGAATAGAGTTTCACTTTGAAATTTGGGGTTTTCATTATTTTAGGTAGGTATTTCCATGTCTTATCATCATTTGATAAATTTACTATTCTTATTTGAATTTATAATTGTGTTCTTTAGTTTCATTTTATGGAGTGAATGGAATTTTTAGAATTATTGGTGTGTGTGCTGATTATAAATGAATTTTTGGTTAAGGATATTTTAATGTTTTGTGTTGTTTTGGTGCAATGTTTTCAAAGTAGGTTTTTAGGGTTGTTTGGTTGGAGAGAACTTTGTTTACAAGGTTATTTGAGTTGTGTATGTTTAAATGTGAATTTTTAACGAGTAGTGAATCATTTTGGGATTGTTGGATTGATTTTTTTTTGCGAAAAAAGGGGTAGGGATTTTTTTGGAAAATGGTTTTTATGTATGGTGATCTTATAAAGGGGCTTGGCCATTGTCTTGGTTTTCTATGACGTGTGTGAAATGGAAAAAATGTTGTCTTGTAAATGATGGTGGTCTCTTCAAAATTGGTTGGTCTTTGATGTCAAAGATGAAGTGTATGTATTTTAATGGGATTTATCATTCGAAAACGGATTGTTTGACATGTTGGTTTTGTGGTGCTCTTTTGGTTTAAAAGAATTTGGGGGTGTTATCTAAGTTGTTAGGATAAGTTGTTATAGTGGTGTATTTATTTTTTTAAGAGGTGAAAACCATGTTTGAAAAAAATCAAATTTTTTGGGGCGTGGTTGATTTTAAAGAGAGGGAAATTGAGTATGTTTTTGGGATAAAACCTTGTTATGCATTTTAAAAATGTATTATTAATTATTTAGATGATTTATCAATATGTGATTGTTATGAGATTTATAATTTGAAAGGGTTTTAGTGTGAAATTGGTTTAAAAAGTGGATTTTTAGTGTGTTTTTTGTGTAAATCCTTACGGTGTCTCATGGAATTATTTTATTAACTTTTTAAATGACATATATTAAATTGTGAAAGCGATACAAATTATATTTGAAATTTTTTTGGTGTGATTTTTTCTAAATGGTGATTGGTTATGCAAGTGGTGGGTTTTGTGTTTAATGCCTTGTTAGGTTTGTGTATGAGAAAGTGATATACTATGTGAATGTGGAACTTGATTGAGCACAAGGGAAAAACCTCGGTACCTAGGTGGGTGGATTAGGACTAGTACGCTAGATAACTCGTGAGTGGTTGATGATGCTCCTTTCCGTCACAGAATCTAAACGACTGAAAAAAGGGAAGTACCTTAACACAAAGTGATTCATCCTTTAAAGAAACATCTAAAATTGACAAACACATGAACAAGGATTCCATTAAGTAAGGGTCGCGCAAGTTCCAAGCTTGTCATGCAAGTATACATGCGCACCACATTTGGGGCACGCAGGTCACTTGCTTTCCCTATTTGATTCTCACTCAAGGTCTTCACCAGCCTATAAATACCCCTTGTGGGCCCCCCATTTCAAGAGGAAAAAATCGAGAAACTCAGATTTGAGCTCCCGGTGCCCTAGTCTCTTCTCAAAGCCTTCCGAACACTTCTAAGGTAATTTCTTACCTATAATGGAAGGTCTAAAGAGGGGGAACAAGGCTTAAGTGTTGAAATTCATCAACACCTGTGCGTCTAAGTGGCCATCCCCTAAGGAAAATGGCCACAATTGTGCGACGCCTTATTCCTTCAATATAATTTGCACGCCACTCATTTAAAAGTCTTTAGGGATAATACTAAGGGCTTGAGATAAGTCTCACCCAAGTATTACCCTAAGGGTTGACCATTGCGCAAGTACCCATGTGTCGCGCAAGTATACTTGCGTGACCATGACTTGTGCGCCCACGCAAGACTTGTGCGCCTCTATCTTTTTGGGTGCCCCTCCTGCCTATTTACCTACTTTCTTCAAATCCAACTATCCTCTTCAAGATTTAGCCTTCAGAACCATCTTCAAAACCATTTATGGCATGTTTCCTTTGTTGGTTTCCTTATCTGAAAGGAATTCCATGGAAAATCTCTCAAAACATAGTGATTTATATATCTATAAAATCACTAAGGTGAGAGATTTCATTCAACATCATCCTTTAAGATGAGAAGTTCCTTAACCCGGGCCTTCTATTCAAGAGTAAGCCCCAGTCATAATTTCTCTAATATGGGCATGTTCTTTAGGAGTAATCCCCACTCATAAATTCCATTAAAAAATGGGCCTCCTTCTCAGGAGTAAGTCCCAATCTCAAATTCCCAAATATGGGAATCCTCTTTAGAAGTAAGCCCCAAGTCCCCTATTCCTAGGCCTCCTTTTCAAGAGTATGCCCCGGTCATAATTTCATATTCCTGGGACTCCTTTTCAGGAGTAATCCCCAGTCCAAGTTCCCAAATATGGGCATCCTCCTTAGGAGTAAGCCCCAAATCCCAAATTCCCTTAACCTGGGCCTCCTTTTCAGGAGTAAGCCCCAGTTCTCAAGTACCTTAAATTGGGCCTCCTTCTCAGGAATAATCCCCATTCATAATTTCTCTTAACCAGTCTTAACATCTTTTGATTTGGTCTTCCTTCTTTGGAATAAAACCCAATCACAAGTTCCCTCTTAATTTGGGCATCCCCCTCCGGAATAAGCCCCAAGTTAGAGTATCCAAATCTCCATAAAGCACATATACCTTTATGGACCTTGTTCACAGGATTCTTATCTAAAGTAAGTCCTGATCTTTATCTATTTGGGCAATAATACATACACAATCCCCATATCATTCCTTGTGACTGCATCTTTGTGGCACAAATTGTCAGGTTTACTAATACCTCTTTTTTCTCACACAGAACATGACTGACGTGAGCTTAGAGTGTAAAATTAACCATGACACATCTCTTTGAGCTGTTAATCATACATAATCCCCACACTTTTTAACCGAACTATGTGGACTTTGATCTCTACCTTAAAAGTAGAGTACGTAGGAAGCCTTTCTAAGGTTCAAACCCATCACCCATTAATTCTCATCCGTCCCATATGACGTTAAACTATATTTTAATTCCTGAACTATGTGGGTTCTGATTACTTTTCTAAGAAAGGATACGTAGGTAGCCCATCTGCGGGTACGATCCCAAATCTGAAATACCCCATGTCCTTCTGAACGAAAATAAACTTCAAGTTCCCCACGGAGTGTCTTTAAAACCAGTATGGTTATCATAATGACCAAGAGATCTTTATATAAGGTGTTGAAGAATACCATTGACTAAAAATCTCTAACAAATACAGATGATTCTCTATCGATGAAGAACCTCAAATACATATAAAAGATTCTATAAATCTCATACATATTAATCATTGATTTTCAACTCTAAAGGAAAGATCATTTTCATACTTGGTAGTGTAATAAGGATTCACGAACATAACTTAAATCTATAAGGAGAGTCCCAGAGTAGACAAAAATTCCCCCCAAAAAGGTGTGATGAGTCCGACCTCCCATCCTCTCGACCAATGAAAATTCTTAAGCCTCATCAGTCCACAACTAATGAGAACCTACCTTTGGAAAGTAGGTCTAAATGGATATAGAATCATTGGATGTTTCCAGTTCTATGAATAAACCTGTTAGAAACTGATTGGAATGTTTGAAACTTAAACAAACTAGGTCATCCCCATTTCTAAAGGGAACAGAAAAATGGTGAACCCGACGTGAATCCTTAACCATGTTAAAATGATGTTTTACTTATTTGTTAGGCCCCTATTTAAACTCAATGAGAGGGCCAACAAAAAAATCAATAACATATGTGTCATCCAAAAGATATAGTGGCTGATCTTATCTTGATTATTTCTATTATATCAAAGAGGCACTCTTTTCCAAGATCTTCTGCATTACAGAAATGGATTATCTTAAGTTCACACCTGTGAATGCCTCTGCTATGAATACCTCTACTACTACTCCTACTGGATCGTCATCTGCTCTGAGGAAGACATCACCTACTCAGTGTCTTCAATGTTGGGTATCAAATGCACTGGTTAAGGAATACCGTCAACACGGTACCATTCCGACTCTGGAGGCTGCTCGCCAATCCCTCCAAGTCAATAATTCACCCTGGTCGTCCAGACAGTGACGACCAGCGATCAAAAAGCAGGCGATGCTAACCACCGTCTCCAACCGTTTTGGGTCATTATCCCCAGAACGCAATCACAATTCCCTCCCATATTCTGAGGATTTGAATGATAAGGTCACTCAAGGACTTAATTCAAGGAGACATGGGTCCTTCCCGAGGGCTCCCACCAATAATTGCCGCCAGACTCATGCGGCAATGTGCCCTCAACATGATGAGGGTGTCATCTCTAGGTGTTCGGCTCAGGTTCCTCAAACCCGAGAAGGAAGGACGAACCACCAGAGGTGACGACCGATCAACAGCGAGAAGGTTCTTATCTCTTCCATCTCTGGAGAAGTCCACCAACCTAACTTTGTGGCAAGCAACGAGCGGGCACACACACCCATCTGTTTTAATTCCACTGTCCAGAAGACTCGTCTGGAGGCAGCACACCATTCTCTCCAGGAAATTCTGGTTGAGTACTATAGATAGGAACATACACCTATTTATAAATCATTATCTATTCAGCAGACTCATCTGACTACATGAAATGAAGCCCACCAACCCAATGTGTTGATGATTGGTAAACAGGCCCATACACCTGCTTACAATCATCAATCCTGCCAGTAGTCTTGTCTGCCAGTATTGAAAGAAGTTCGTCAACCATATTCAGCAGAGTGAAATCAGAAGGCACATACACCTTCTAGTATTGATCAAGCTTACCAATAGTCTTGTTTGGTAGCACTCAGAGAAGTCAGTTGGAAAGCCCCGATGACAAAATTGGAGCAGACTCAACTCTCTGCCCCCACACATAAGTACTGTCAGAATTCACTGACAGAAAAAGGAGGACATGAGTAGGAACACACACCTACTCCAAGCATAGAATGGACTTATATTCCCATTCGGGCAGCTGAAGTCACCAAGGACATTCTGACAATGGTGAAAGAGAAGAAGCAAATCCATGCTCATATTCTGGATTCCTTCCAGGATATTATAATAGCTTCAGCAGCATCACAGGGAAAGAAATGAAAATCTATCCTTACCAGTAGAGTGACACATCAACAGTTCACTCTAGAATAGACAAACACCTCGGTTCCAGTCCAAGAGGGTTGTAGGGAATACTCCCCCATATCATACGAACAACCAAGTTAGACACATACACCTAATTTGAGTAGAGATAATTAACCTAACTTGACTATTTCTCCTGAGCAGGCACATACACCTACCCATAATAACCACTTTCTTCAACAAGTGGTTCCCAAAGTGAGTAGGAAGGCATCTAAGAAAAATACTCATCCGTCACAGTCAAGAAATCAAGGGCCAATCTGTAATAAGTCCTTACTCGATGCTGGAGTTCTTGATGCACCCAGACAATTATCTGTTGCAACTCAAGATTCTATTATCTCAGTTCCCAATAGTGGGAACATTAATTCAAAAGGTCTGTATCAGACACTTCCTCATGAAGGATTACTTCATGATAGTTCGGTCGATCTCGAAGTATCATCTTCAGATGAGAGCCACGATAACCCTCTGCATGTCCAGAAGACTAAGGAGCAAAAGGTTTCATCTTTTGCTGTAACCCACCATAGTGTTCCTCCCCATGATGATGAATCTAGATGTGAAAGTCCTCTCCATAGTAGTAATTCAGATTTCCTGAAAAATTCTCTAATAGACAATGTGGTGATGAGAAATCCCTCTTATCTTGAGGAACTTCCAAATGTGAAGCCATTAATGTCTACTGATTTACTAATAGCAGGTGAAATACTTTCTCAACCATAAGATAGCCTGGGTGTAGGTCATTATCCAAACCACCCCTGAGTCATGAATCTTCTAATTTGGTAGAATAATCTTCCTCAAATGATAAGGAAGAAGTACAGAATATGAGAAAGCAACTGGCGAAAGGTGAAGTGCCAGTCATGTTTTGGTCTTTGGCTGACTCTCAGTATGACATTCCAGAAATATTGATGGAAGATTGTATTCAAGATATTCATCTTAACATGTGGAAAACTCTTTGTCAATTGAAAAAGAAAATATTATCTTATGATGAATATGAAAATCATGTCAAGATAATATAAGGGTTACAACACCAAGTTGATTTGGCATCTCTTTCAGTTTCTCAATATCCAAAGGCTGAAAAGCAGTAGAGAGCCTTTCAGCATTCATGCCTTGGGACACTAAGAAGGTTGTGCCAGTTAATTGTCAATGCCCCATCTGGTATTCATATCAGGGGATGGGGTGTTCATGGAGCAATGCATTTCACTGTACTCTCCAATCAAAAAAGCACACTGAAAGTGGTCTCATGCAATGTTATTGCCCACGGTCAGCCACAACCAATTGGTTTTGTTTGTAATCAAAGCTTTTCTCAAGAACAAGCCTCAACTAGTCCTTCTCAAAATCAGGAATACAGAGAACAAGTTGTCAAATTACTTTTGCATCAAGAAAACGAGAACATTGAACATGCTTCTTGTTTAGAGCGTGCTCATCATCAAGTGACAGAAGTTTCAAAAATCATCCAACGGTCTTTTGAGCTAGGTGATAAGAGTGGATGAAAGTTAATGCATCCATCCAATTTCCGGACTAATGTCTGTAAGATCAGGAGAGATTTTAAGAAGGTCTCAGATATAGAAACTCAAGAACCACTCCATCTTTCCAGACTGGGGACTCTTTTAGTTCAACCCTCAGTATCAACAAATAGGATTCGAGAAGTTGAGAAAAAACAACAGGAACAGTCCCAGTCCACAGGATTGGGGAATTTTTAAAATCCTCAATCTCTTCCTTAGATAAAGTCAGTCTTCTCTCGATTAGGGAAAATCTCCAAGAGTAATGAAGATCTGAATTATCATAAGATTCCCTCCAAATTATGGTTGGTCAAGAAGTTCTTGAGGGATCAAATCAGCAAAAGGTAGTGTCTAAACAAGAACATGGAAGGAAGAAATATTACAGAAATGTCGATAGAAGAGATGCAATGCGTTATGCATAAATTAATGTCATCAATTTCGTTATTGTTAATTACCCAGATGAGGCTCACTTGGAGGGATCATATGAAGAGGTTTCTACTCAATTAGTTGTACACATAGACACACATGAAGAAGGTATGCGTACAAGAAATCAAAGGCTTACCCAGAATTTGGGTATTCCTTCAAATAACCAACTTCACCCTATCCGAAAGGAATCCAACATAGAGAGAGGGAAGAATCAAGTTACATACCCTTCCTCTGGAGAAGGCCAATCACTCTCACTAGAGAAAAGATTCGCAAAACAAGAGGAAGAGATGAAAAAATTAAGAAGGTTGAATGCAGAACTACTTCAAAGTAGTCTTCCTCCTAAGCGTGATGGAGTCAGTCAGCCAAGGGAATTTTTTTCGGCTACTGAGATGGATCAAGAGTATCCTACTTTACTAGTACACCCTCACAAGTCTAATCCTATGGGTTATACACAACAACTGGCAATATTACCATCAGTGGCAGTCCCAATCGCCACACCTATCCAAACTCCAGTTATTTCACCTGCATAGGTCTAAGATCAAGTGGATGTTTCTCAAAAGTTAATGACTACCATTGAGTCATTAACAACTAGGTTGGATGATATTGAAGGAAAGCATGCACCGGTTCAACTGGAAAAGAGAGATTACCCTGAATGGGTAGTCAAAATTCCTCCCCCATAAAATTTTGCAAGTACCACATTCCCAATCTTTAATGGTTCGAGAGACCCAGAGAAACATGTAACACATTTTGTTTCTCATTGTGATCCTATGATGGGAACCCCTCAGCAACAAGAAGAAGTTAAGCTCAGGTGTTTTGTACAGTCATTACAAGGGCCCCCTTTTGTCTGGTATACAAACTTGCAATCCCGGTCAATTAACAGGTGGGAGGATCTTCGTCAACAATTCCTTCTTCAATTCAGCTCAACTTTTCCAAAGACAACAGTTTTTGATCTTACAAATTGTAAGCAAAGGGAAAATGAAAGGGTTTCATATTTCATTTCTCGCTGTAAGGGATTAACATATTCCCTGAGTCTAGCACTCTCTTAAGAAGAGTTGTTGCCAATTTGTGTGGAAAATTTGCATGATGAATTATGCACTCCGTTGATCCCTATGAAATACATAGGATTGTTTCGAGACCTTACTTAAATTTCTCAATATATTAAAGACTCTCTTATAAAGACTAAGGATAAAGCTCGTGTAATTACATCAGCTCTAGGAATGAGAATGGGTAAAGCAGAAACTGCTACATTTATACTTAAACAAGAACCTGTACCTACTTCTATTTCAAGGCCTTCATCTTCTCGAAGGGCTCCACCTCCTTAGCATCAACAATAGAGGCTGTTTCATCAAGATGATCAAAGAGATCAAAGATAGAAACAATTTGAGGATTTAAAGAGAAAAATTTACTCTTTCCAAAATGATCAAGTTCCTGGTTACTTCATTTCGTCTTTGGAAAATAATTTCATTCAATTACCAAGGCCCAAAAGTCCAAATAAGGAATGAGATGAAGACCGTCCCAATTATTTCCCATTTCATTAGATGTTGGGGAATCCCATTCAAGAGTTTTTTGTCTTAAAAGACCTCCTTCAAAAGATGGTGGACTCAGGACAAGTCAAATTGGAAGGTTCTTCAACTCAGGTAGCATGTGTTACTACTACAAATCCAGAGGAAGAAGGTGACTGGAAGGAAGTCAAAAACAAAAATGCACAGAAATGTGATGATTGGATGGTTAGAAAAATGATCAACCGAACTCATGCCATTTTGCGAATGCAATTGAAGAAACCAATTGTGTTTTCTGCTATGAATGCCACATCAAAACCCTCTTCATTATAGGAAAAATCCTCAAAGAAACAACATAATTCAAAGGAAGAGGAACAATCACAAGAAGATGATATTGTGTCAAAGCCCAAGTTGTCTTTGACTCTGGAAGATTTTATGCCATCTACTTCAAAGCCACGGGTACCGCCCCGCCAAATGGTATAGCCTAAATGGGCTAATCAGGCAGAATCTTCATCAGATGAAGAGTTGATCTTTGGTTCTATTAACATGATTCATTTAACAGATCCTTATGCCAGTTATGGCTTCAATCTTGATGAGCCTGAGTTCCCTATATCAAACAGAGGAAATAGAGGGAGTTCCAGAGGTCTAGGATAAAGAGGAAGACATGGATATCCTAGAAACCACTATTACAATTCTACCCCTACTAGAACTATGTATGAAACATAAACTCACGATAGAGACCTTCAGCGGGCTAAACAAGAACAAGAAAATTCTTCCACGCAAGGCAGATTCAGTCCTAGTATAGTTATTCTAGAGGATCGGTTAGAGGTTCCACCTTCTTCCTCTCAGCAAGTAAATAGACCTATTCTATCTAATCTTCTAATGCCAGGAGTATTTTCAACTCCTACCCCGATACGAGAATCATCTACTTCTAAAGAATCAACCTCTAAGGAACCTGAGAAACCACATATTCCTATTGGAAAATGCCGACCTTTGGATAAAAAATATGATGTTTTGAAACATTTGGCCCATGTACCAGCCAAGTTATCAATTCTGGATGCCTTGAATCTATCCAAGGGTCTTCAGGAGGCACTCATTGAGGCTTTATCAAGTCCTCATGAGTTTGAAATTGAAATTTCTACAGATTAAGTCTATCATATAGAGAATAATCTTGTAGAATTCCATGTAGTGATATCTTTTACAGATGAAGATGAAGATGATTTCGTGCATGGACATATCAGACCTTTGTATTTATCTGGTAAGGTCAATGGTGTGGACATCTGAAGAGCTTTCATTGATAATGGTTCAGGAGTCAACCTCATCCCCATTCGTACACTTCGTCGATTGGGCATCACAGAATCTGATTTATCTCATTCTACTCTGATGTTGCAAGGATATGATAAAAATGAACAAGAACCACTAGGAGAGATTACACTCAGAACTCAGTTTGGAGACCTTGTATCCAATTCAAATTTCATGGTTGTTGATCAAAATACAACCATCCATGTTTTTCTTGGAAGACCTTGACTACATCAACATGTGGCTATCCCTTCATCATACCATCAATGCCTCAAATATTGTTTTTATGGTCAAATTGGGACATTTTATGGTGATAAATCCCCCTTCAAAACATGTGAATCTCAATATATTGAGGTGGAATTCTATCACATGAAGGGTAAGGAGAAATACACAACAAAGGAAGTTACAAAAGTTAATGATCCATGTGGTTTAGAAAAGATTCTACTAAACCAATTCACACATGTGAGTACAAATTATGTGTTTCCTATCATTAAAATTGATAGGATAAACCTGAATCCAAATACTCCTATGGAAACTTCCATAATGACAATTATGGTAATCAAGCCAGACAGTATGGGAGAAATTGGTGATTCACCAAGAAATGATGAAAGCTCAAATGGAGATGTGTTCATTTCATCCACTGAAATCCAACAAGTCTATACTCCGCTGAGTAGGCCAGAAGAAGTTATAACAATATCAGAGGTAAATGATGATGTCGATTCTTAATACATCATTTCCTCTTTCTTACCCAAGGAAGACCCTTCATCACCAATAAGGTTAGAAATGGGAGCCTCTTCTTCAAGATGTTCAAATTTTAACATCTCTCCTGATCATGGAAATTCGGCTTCATCATCTATTATGCAAGTAGAAACAAAATAAGTAACACATGTTGAAGAAGATAAGAAAGATCTCAGGGATGCTCCTCCAGTATTTGAAGAGGGTATCTCTGCCACTGTGGATGAACTTAGAGAAATAAATCTGGGTATAAAAGAAGATACATTCCCTACATTAATTAGTGTGGCCATAACTCTTGAAGAGCAAGAAATGTATATTTCATTTTTAAATCAAAATCGAGATATATTTTCTTGGAACTATACAGAAATTCCAGGGCTTGATCCCAATGTTTCCACTCATCATTTGTGTTTTTTAGAAGAACATCGAGGATTTAAGCAAGCCGCAAGAAGAACACACCCAACTTACACTTCCAAAATTGAAGCTAAAGTGGATAATCTTATCAAAGCTAACTTCATTAGAGAAGTTCAATATCCAATGTGGTTGGCTAATATTTTCCCTGTGAAAAAGAAGAATGGACAAATTAGAGTTTTCATTGATTTCAGAGATATTAATCGGCATTGTCCTAAGGATTATTTTCCAATTCTAATTACAGAACTATTGATTGATGCAACAGTTGGCTATGAAACACTTTCCTTCATGGATGGATATTATAGATATAATCAAATCCGAATGGATCCAGAAGATGAAGAATCTATAGATTTTAAAGCCCCTCAGGGTGTGTTTTGCTATCGGGTAATGCCCTTTGGCCTGAAGAATGCAGGCGCAACCTATCAACGTGCCATGAACTGTATTTTCAAACCCTTTTTAGGGAAATTTTTTGAATATTATGTGGATGATTTGGTGGTTAAATCCAAACAACTTTCTAATCACTTGGCTGATTTGGAAGTCATATTCCACAAACTTCGACAACATAATTTGAAGATGAACCCCTTGAAATGTGCTTTTGGGGTAACCTGAGGAAAATTTCTCGGCTTTTTTGTATGCCATCATGGTATTGAAGTCGATCCTGAGAAGAAAAATTCAATCCTTGGTATGTAACCTCCTCATAATTTGAAAGAATTGAGAGGACTTCAAGGAAACTTGGCCTATATTCGTCGTTTCATCGCCAATTTGGCAGACAAAAGATTACCCTTCACCAAATTAATGAAGAAGGAAGTCACTTACCAGTGGACTGAAGAATGTCAAGAAGCATTCAATATTCTCAAGAAATATATCTTGAGTCCACCGATATTAATTCCACCTATTGAAGGAAGGCCATTGATTCTTTATGTGACAGCTTTAGAGCGATCATTGGGTGCCTTCCTTGCCTAGAAGAATGATGCTGGGAATGAGAACAACCTCTACTATCTCAGTCAGACTTTGCTTGAAGTAGAAACCTGATATTCAAATATTGATAAGTGCTTCCTAGAATTAATCTTTGTAGTTCAGAAACTGAGACACTACCTGTAACATCCCGATGTCCAATTGGTATCACACAATAACCTTCTCAAATTCATCCTTAGTCGTCCAATGCTTACAGAACGTATGAAAAGATGGACAGTTATTTTGCATCAATTTGATATCCAGTATGTGTCTTAAAAGGTAATAAAGGGAAATCTCTGGCTGATTTCCTTACTGAAAACCCTTCAGTGGAAGATACATCTTTAGATACTTAACTTTCTGATGAATAAGTCTATTCTATTCAAGATAATCTTCAAACATGCGAAATGTACTTTGATGGTGCTTCTAGAAGTCCAACAGGGAAGAAAATGGAAGATCCTAAATTCAACAAAGTTGGGTTAGGAATTGTGCTTATTTCCCCAGAAGAGGCAGTGCTACCTTATTCCTTCTCATTGTTGGGAGGCGGTACAAATAATGAATCATAATATCAAGCTCTCATCGTAGGATTAGAGTTAGAGCTTCAAGCATAAGTGAATCACTTAAAGGTGAAAGGTGATTCAGAACTGGTAATCAAACAATTCAATGGGGATTATTCCATCAGAAAAGAAGAGTTAATCCCTTTTTATGATTATGTCAGAGAGTTAATGGTGGAATTTCCTTCAGAACTAACATTTTCTTATGTCCCGAGATCAAAAAATGCTCAAGCTGATGCACTGGATAATACAGCCACAACTCTGGTAGATCCAAATTGGGACGAGGCATCCATCAATATTTCCCACCGTCGTACAATTTCACCTTATGTTCAAACTAGAATAGAGGAAATCAATGAAATTAGTCCTATTCCTGAACTATATGTTCATACTACAATATGGATGACACCTATCAGGGAATACCTTCAAATTGGAACACTTCCACCTGATAGAGCCAGGAAAGAACAAATCTAGGGACGTGTGGTCAATTTTACTCTTTATGATAGCCCATATCACTTAGAGAAAATTCTCTACAAAAGAGGTTTTGATTGAATTCTCTTCAGATGCATTGATGGTGAAGAGACAATGGCTGTCATGAAAGAAGTGCATGCAATAGTCTATGGTGACCACCAGTCTGGGCATAGACTATCTGATCAAATTCAAAGGCTTGGATACTTTTGGCCTTCAATGATACAAGATTTTGTTGATTTCACAAAGAAGTTTCATTCTATCCACGTACATTCCAACTTCATTCATCAACCCCCTGAGTTGCTTCATATAGCTAAATACTCGTGGCCATTTTCCACATGGGGAATGGATGTAGTAGGACCTTATCCTTCAGCTACATCCAAGCAATTTAAGTACATTATTACTGCTACTGACTTCTTTTCCAAATGGGAAAAGACAATACCTCTCAAAGAAGTTAGTTTTAAAATCATTGTTAGCTTCATCAAGTCTAACATTATTACCAGATTTGGTGTCCCTCATACCATATTGACGGACAATGGCATCAACTTCTGTTCATCCAAGGTAAGGAAGTTGTATCAAGAATACAACATCAAGTCCAACCATTCCTCTCGGTATCATGCAACGGACAATGTACAAATAGAAGCTTCCAACAAGACTCTTTAAAATATACTGCAAAAGATGGTGGATAAAGATAAGAAAACATGGCCTGATAAACTCTTTCATGCTTTATGGGATTATCGGACTACCACCGGTACTGCAACGCATTCAACTCCATATTCATTAGTATATGGAATGGAAGCAGTCTTTCCCATTGAGGTTCAATTTCCCTCTCTCAGAGTAGCCATTTGTGATCAGTCATCTATAGGTGAACAATATCAAAATCGATTGGATGAATTGGAATGATTAGATGAGAAAAGATTGTGCACCTTGCACTAGTTGGAAGTCTATCAAAATCGAATAGCATGATCTTTCAACAAAAAAGTTTGTCTTCATTCATTCATTAAGTGAGAATTGGTATTGGTTCTCAGAACTTGAATGATACCAGGAAAGAAACCTCTCAAGCTAAAGCCAAAATGGGAAGGACCTTATTCAATACATAAGGTCTACTCCAATGGAGCTTATTCTTTAATCTCAATAGATGCAGAACTCATCACTACTCCAACCAATGCCAGATTTTTGAAGAAGTATTTTGTATAATACAGATACATATGGTCTATGCATATGACATTACACTATTTTTACTTACGTCCAACATGACGTTAAACTGTTTCGCCCTTGATATACGATGTTAAACTATACAGCCCTTCTTAAGTCCTTACTGCATGACATTAAACCGCACAGTCCCTTTTGTCCAACATGATGTTAAACTGTATTGTACCCATCATATTAACTACATGTTACTAAATTGTGCAGCACCAATAGTCCTCAATGCAAGACTTTAAACTGCATGGTCCCTTCATATGTCCTACATGACATTAAACTATGCATCGTTAAGGTTGTTGCAACCTCTTATTTATCACACTGAGTATGAATCACGTGATCTTAGAGTAAACTTCAACCATAACACCCTCTTTGGGCCACTAAACATGTGTAAGTCTTGACTCCATTTTTTAGGTCATTGTCCTCATGAACAACTTGATCACCAATTCATTCTTTAATTGAACTATGCGGACTTTGATCCTTGCCTTCTAGGCTGGGTACGTAGGCAACCTTATGAGGTTCAAGCCCAAAACCAATCTCTTCACATCAGTTCACCTCCATCTCATATGATGTTGATCTGTGAAGCAGCCCCAGACCAATACTTTTTACATTGGTTCACCATCATCCTTGCTAGATGACATTAAACTATTCATACTTTTTGTCCTGTATGAAAATAAACTACAACATTATTTTACACTCTCACCTAAGAGGGAATCGTTATTTACATTAATCTCTGATCATGTTATATTCTAAAGACTACATGCATACATGGAAATGCTTGAACCTTTTATCTTGGGTCAAACCTTCAATTCACTAAAGTCCCCTTTCACCCTTCACTTGTAAGAACCAAATCTATACAAAGGGTATTTTAAGAACTATATGCGGATTGATTCACATCCTTATGGGATACGTAGGAATGTTTGAGAATCCCTTGAATCTAGCACCAAGTCTTTGGGCCTAACCCCAAATTTCACTTTTAGTCCCTTGGATGAAAAGTCCCCCTTGGTCCGAGCTCTAGGACCTTAAACTAAGATTTCCTATACTCTCATCCCACATGACATTAAACTATATTTCAAGAACTACGTATGGCTTGATTCCCATCCTTATGGGATATGTAGTGAATTCTAGTACCACAATTCAGGACCCAACCACAACATAATTATGGTTAGCATTGGTCTGTGTATCTTTACATGCATTGAAAAATGCCCATTTTGATGTGTCATACTCCTAACCATAAATAATTCTAGATCTCCATAACCATTTTCTTGACTTTGGTCACAAAATGTTTGATACCTGAGAGTTCTTTTGTTTTACTATGCAACACCTTCCCTTAGGCGGCCTTGCATAAACAGTCTACATAACAGACTTTTCAGCCAAAAGATGCTATTATTTGACTATGCATCCAATGCCCTTAGGCGGACCTGTATAATTCAACCCCCTAATGGGTTTGTCAAATAGTGGTAACTTCATTCTTGGGAGGAAAACCTATTTTTTTCTTTATTTGTCTTAATGAAAATATGTAGGGATCCGCAAAAATAGCCATCCTTAACATATTTGTCTCATATTCTTTTTCATGATCTAAAAGTATTCAAGTCTATAGTTTATACTTTCCTTCCCTACATTTGGGTCAGACCTTCGCAAGAGTGACATTCATCTAATTCTTTGATAATCTTGATTGGAAATATCTTCTCCATATTCAAGTACCTCTTTCCATACAACAGACTCTGTGCTTTGGAAAATTTGAATCTCCATAAACTTCCACTGACTTTTTAGTAGTAGAAAAGTAAATTTCCAAGAGTTCTTTTACCTGACTATGTAGCACATTCCCTTAGGCAGCCTTGCATAAGTAGTCTAAATAACAGACCTTTCAGCCAAAAGATTCTATTATTTGACTATGTAGCCAATGCCCTTAGGTGGCCCTGCATAATTCAACCCCCTAACGGGTTTTTCAAATAGTGGTAACTTCATTCTTGGGAAATAGTTCTTCTAATGCCTTTTATCCCTTTTTCATATCATTCCTCAAATTCAAAATTTCTTAAGTCATAGTTTACATGTTTTCCCCCATACTTGAGTGTGGTAATCTATTTTCAGATAAATTATCAAGGAATTGAGTCAATTTTAATCCATCGATCAAAGCTATTTTGACCTTAAACATTAGCCTCTTTATGTCCGAATTTCATGACTTTAAACTGCCCAAAAAAGACAAGGGAACTCTGAACAAAAGTCAAGTCCCAGCTCACTAAACATATACTTTTTTTGATTTAGGTAATATTGAGAAATTAAAAAGATTCAATGTTTGTAGGGTTATTTATAATAATCCTAGTAAAAATCAAACTATGCTTACTAGGCCCATTGGCTTAGGTAAAAATTTAAAGCAGGTATCAAAATAAGGCATGCAAAAATGATTGAAGATGAATGTGTCTTTCATTGATGCACAAGAGATAGAAGGACATCCACAGACTGGAGTTTCTTCTCTTTTCTAAGAATTACAAAAGGCTATCAACATAAATCTTCATTTGATTTACGGCATCTCGAGCTTCATCAACAGGCACTTGAAGCTCATGCACTCGACCAACTTCACTCTTTTCAGATTGATGGAGTTCTTTCTTGGAATCTGCAATGGCTTTCATACCATTCATTTTAACTCCTTCCAATGAATTATTAATCTGGTCAAGTTCCCCAGTAACAACATCTAACTGTTGCTGAAGGTGCATCTGCTAGACGACTTTCTCTTTGATCTTATGCTTCATCTCCTTTAACTTGGCAGCATGATCAGCCTCAGCTCAGTATACTGCAACCTCAAATTCATTGATATTGATTGACACCCTGACCCTGTTCAAATCTTGATGGTACTTCTTCTATTTCTCCCTTCTTAAGATGACTTGTTTTACCGCAGCATGGATCTCTTGATATCCAAAACTGCCAAGTCCCAACATGACAAAAAGGGATGACTGTCGTGGGATATTCGATGAAAGCTCTTCAAGAGGCACTTCATATATGATCTTCCATATGTTCTGTCATGCCTTGTGTTGTGAAAATTGGAGCGCCTTTTGTACTTCCGGGTCTGACTCAGCATCACTATCACAAGGGGGAATATAATCTGAGATTAATGCACTTAGAGAAGTGCCCTGTTCTGCTCCTTCCCCCCTGACCCTTGTTACTTCTATTCCCATTGGGACGGAGACTGAGGCTTCACCTCCAGATCTAGCCACTGAAATTGACAGCCTTGCATAGTCAATTGAAAGTTTTTGGTTAGTTTCAAAGGATAA
The DNA here is from genome assembly GCA_963277665.1 of Viscum album. NCBI lineage: Eukaryota > Viridiplantae > Streptophyta > Magnoliopsida > Santalales > Viscaceae > Viscum > Viscum album. The sequence goes on from OY728156.1 coordinate 551,911,115, forward strand.
CAAAAGTTGATTGGAAATAAGCCACAAATATTGTTATCTCTTACCCAACAGTAGATCAGTAACAAGAGAAGACTCCTCCCCATATTTCCTAGCTTCAATAGGATCTTCAGGACCATTTTGAGGAAGCTCTATCAGGTTCAGCTCCACTTGAGCCAGTGTCTCTGCAATAATAGGGTTATCTGTACTCCCTTCAGGCATTGGAAGTTCGACAGCTTGTTCAGATAGAACTACATATTTGAACCAATCATGGACAGAGATGTAATAATAAGTTATTTTAATAGGATGAAGGATAACACTCACGTCTAAAATATTCTATATTACATAGTAATTTAACATGATCTAAGAAATCTTCAAAAGATGTGCCAAGTTCCATCATTTCATCCAATGTTATCTCAGATTCCTGGTTAGTCTCACCAGTGAGAGCATTCGATACGTTTTTTTGGCGACCTTCATGCTGCGACCTCTAATCTTGGACAACATCTTCAGACAAAATTACAGCATCAGTTGCAGTGGCCACTAATTGTCCCAGTGCAGATATTGAACCAAAAGTATCACAGAATGGAAGTCAATTGATATTTTCATTCAACATATTATGAAGCATTGTTAATTTACCAGCAGCAAACTCTTCTCTCCTTGAAACAGATGCAGGAGGGATATTGGGAACAGATGCTGGCTCTTCTCTAGGAGTATCCAAATCAGCCTGAACTTGTGATTATTCACCAACACCTTCCGTCGTCCTCAAAAGAGGGTCTATCCTCTCCCTCAAAGGCAAAATTGAAGAATACCTTGTAATCCCAAGAAGTTTGAGCAATCGTTTCATGGGTTATGACTCATGAATATCCAAAGGACTTACCACTACTGATGAAATGTTTAGCTGTGGACTTCCTCCTTAATTTCCTTTGCTTCTTTGGATTCTTAGGAGTGTTGACATCATCATCTCCAAATACAGGAATTGGAGAATGAAAAGCCATGTCTAACTCCTCCTCCATGGCTTCCTGGCCTGGATATATCTCACCCGTCTCACGAGGACATTAATTAGCCCTGATGGGAGTACCACCAGGGCTATACTATGGTGAAGGAACCTCAATAGTTCCTTTCTTTGCAAGTTGCAGGATGAAGAAAATAATTTCCTTGAGTAACAAAGATTTGACTGAAATTAAATTGAAAAGAAAATAAGGAAATAAACTTACATATTTAGGAGCCACGTAATCGTGCCACTACTCATCTACAGAACCACTAGTCCCCTCAGTGGCGCCATGATCTATCATTTCGTCCACCCGCTTGGTGACAAGAATGGAATCGTCAATGGCATATATGAGCATCTATATCTCTCTGATGTAAGACCGCACTTCATCAGGGTTATACTTGTAAAAGATATCTATAGAAGCTCGAAGATTCCCTATTCCAGGAATTTGTATCCCCTCGAACAGATCCATCCAGGCAGTTTCAGCATCAAAATATAAACTTCGCCATGTCTGGACAGCCTCTAATCGTAGATATTCAACATGTGTACCATAAGGCTGCAAGGAGGGTCCTACAATCTTAGACTTCATCTTCTTCCCATATCCTTCAACTACAGATAAAGGATAAAAAAATAAGACTTATTGCTCTATAAATTAATGATGATTAAATTGACCCAATGAAGCAACTCACTAGGATTTGATGGAGTTGGTCTCTTGATTCTGACAGGAGGATTATATCTGGCATGAGGCCGCTTTGCCGCGTGTTGTGCCTCATCATCCCCATCTTGGGAATCCGAAGAATCAGCTCCAGGTGGGGAAGCATCACCTTCCTGATGAAGGGTTTCGTTCTCTACAGTTATTTTCTTTTTCCCCACCTGATAAACTGGATGATTCAACACCCCTTTAGGGTATAATGATATCCAGTTCTCAGCATACCATGTAGTCAAGTTACTCACCGCTTTATGAACTGGTAGATCAAACATTGCTCCGGTCTTCTCCATAAATGTCAGCAAATATAGTTGTCGGGAAACCATCATATGCTTCTCTGACCTGAAATGCACAAAATGGGATACAACAGTCTGATACAGACACTTGAATTGGTGTGAAAATTTGTATGAAGCACATGCCTCACATATAATCTCTCTGTCAATCCTGGTGTCCAATACACCATCTCTACAAGCCAGCATGTACGACCTCAATTCCAGATCGACGGTTCCATCATCAAAAACCACCCGGTTGGCAGGTTTCCATAAGGAAAGAAATTGAATTCCTTGAACATGCTCAGCCTCACCTTCATATCATAAGGTTTAATGGATAATGGAGCAATTCTAGAATATGCCTGCACTGATGTCCTGAAAGAGCTTCCAGGAACCTGTACTCCGTTTTGTACAACATATGTCTTGAAATGGGTGGTCATCCATCCCCACAAAACTTGGAATGGTCCCACTAATCTCAAAGTATACTTACCCATAAAGATATGGAGTAAGCTCCTGTGAATCTTCTCCAAAATGGGGGTGGCCAACCCAACCATTCTCCTCTCATCCAACATGGATGCAACAACGAAGGTCCCTGGCCTGACGCCTCCCTTCGAATCCCTGACTGGCAGAAGATAAACACTGAGCCACAAGGCTAAAAATCCCACCATAAGGGTCTTTTTTGGGATTCTCTGATTTACTTCATATCCCCACTTCTCAAATTCTCCTGCTTCCAGGGTCGGCCTGAACGTGCCAAAAGAACCCCTCTTGTAACAGCCCGAGATTTTATGAAAAATATTCTTTTTAATTTTATTAATGTCTTGTGTTGTACGCTACACCAAAAGGAGCTTGCACAACACGCATCCTTGATTTGCCTTGCATTAAACTCAATCGCGACCTTCCTCGATAGCGTGTGTAGTACGCAATAACGAGTTTCACTAAACAACAATACGCTATTAAAATATTATTAAAACTAGCCGTTATGAATAGTAATAACCACTTTTTGAAATTTTGTAATTTTATTTTTCAAAATGGAATTCATTTTTGGATTCATAATATCGAAATTAGCTTAGGGTGAAATTTTGGTACTTTTTGGATAACTTTCATATTCTGATGAATAGTGAAAATTACTAAATTATAATTAAAAACAACTTTTTTAATCAAAATAATTAATAGTGATAAATTATTAATTTGAGTGGTTTTAAAGTATATTTAGAATATATTTTTACAATTTAATACAATGTTGGTCATTGGATGTAATTTCACATTTAAACCAGACATAAACAAGTGTCAATCTTTTGATAGATATTGTTTCTTAAAAACACGCTATTTGTTTTAACAGCAGGATTTAATTATAAAATTAATTAATGCAACTTCTATGTTATGAATTTGGTAAAATATACTTCATTTTTGAATTTGGAATATGAAATATAGCTTAGGATGAAATTTTGGCATTGTTCTGAAAAACATCAATTTTTGATGAATAGTGAAACTACTAAGTGGTAGTTAAAAAAATTAAATTTTTCATAAATCTTAATTTTACCGCTTCTGTGAATGGAATTTCAAAAATCCGAGAGACACAGTTGATGTCAGTAAGTAAAATGTGGTTCAATGAGATGAAAATAATTTTTGGTGAATAGTAACTGTTTACTTTTATTTACCATGGTTAAAAGTAAATAGGGTAATTAAGGGTAAAAATGATATTAATATTACCCTAACACATGTCCTAATCCTATTGGACAAGTTTATCTCAACCAAAAAACAACATTAAGTGTAAAATATTATCATTTAGGCCCACTTGGATTAGATTAGGACATTTATTATTAATTTATTTAAAGAAGGGTTAAAATAGTTAAAATCAAAGTTTAATAAGTAAATCATTTTTAATATGGGGTTATACATAAGATAAATTCGACTATAAATATTCATTAGAAAGATAAAAAGATTTCCTAAATAATGGTTTTTTATTTATAATTTTTAGACATTAAATAATTTAATTTATTTATGACACAATGATGATGCAATAATTATCTTATTAATAAAATATTGACATAATTGATGTTATAAACACCAAAATAAATGTAATTTGAGACTTTTTATGAATCCCACTAATTTTATAGGTTACTATGATATATTAGTGTTGATTTAATCAACTTGTTTTGAACATATAATTCTGTTATGACTTTCACAAAAATCATATATCAAATAGTGTCAAAATTGACACAAAATAGTTTTTAAATCAAATATTATATTATTAATTGTTATTTTATTCCTAAAAATCTAAGGTTCGGCCAAATGACTTATATAAGGATATATATATTAATAATAAACAATTTGGGGTTCGTTTGGCATGTTATAGTAAGTGTATTAACCATATAGTGTAAGAAAAAAAAGACACGGTAAAAGTTAAATTATTTAACTTAGAGTTAAATCTAATTGATAAGGTTAAAATAATAACCTAAACTTGTCTAAATCCTATTGGTTGATAGGATTTAGACTCATACCCACTTTAGCTTCGAAATAAGACCCTTTGGAACCATTATAAACCGATTTGGACTTTAATATAAAATAATATTTTGAGATATTCCTAAGGTGCCCCTCTCCTCCCTTATAAAAGGGCACCTCCTCCCCCTCCTCCTCACACCAATTTGAGCACTCAAGATCGGCCAACCCCTGCTATTTTATCCTCTCCACTTTCCTATAATAATCCTAGAGGTCCGGGTCTTCTTCAAAGACCAATCTTAGTTCCCTAAGTGGAGGATTCAAAGAGGCGTTCCAAAGAAGAGGTAATATCCATTACCGATCTTTTCAATTTCTTTCTTCTTCAACTTATTCTTCTTTAGTTGTTTCATGATTAAGTAATAAAATCAGTATTACTTACATACTAATATGTTATTATAAATATTAAACAACCCTAATTCACCTTCTATCCATCCTACGGAAAAATGAAATCACCGCGCGTGCGTACGTATGGAATACCGTCTCCACGCCGTGGTGTAATCTATTTTCCACCATCACCTTACAAGGATGGGTATAATGGTGTAATGAGTAACTATTTATGATTATTATAAAGTAATATTGATACTGAAATAATATATATATATACTCCAATACAGTTCCACGATCATAGAAATGATATCATCACTCGTGCGTACGTACGGAATACCGTCTCCACGATGTGATGCGACTCGTTCTACATGATCATCATTACATAGTAATTATATAAATGAATTTAATGAATAAATATGATATATGTTACACTAATACCATTCTGGATATAAGGTATCTATAACCTTAAAAGAAGAATAAGAATTTATTCGGCAAAACACGCATAAGAACAAAAGGCAATAAGGACCAGAGTAACAAGTAACAATGAAATATTACTAACAAGAAGATAAGAATATGACCATATATGATATCATATCAATATGTATGATTCTGGAATAAGTCAATAACATTATTTAAACCATTATACAGGATCTTCGGTCACGTACAAAGCAAATCGGACCTAAGGTAAGGGAAATATCACAATCTCATTTTTATCTGAGATTGTTTATTCGTAAGTATTTACTAGGGTGTATTTTATCATCCACATCCATGTTCCCTCAATATGTAATATTGTTTCAATCCACTTACAATAGTTTAAATCCAATTTTACCCTTCGGTGAGTTTTTAGTAAAGAATATGAAAGGAATCTTTTGTCGTTTTTTCGTACGAGGTACTTTTTGACTTTTCCGACAAAAGTACGAAGAATGCTTTTTTTAACTTATACGGCATGAATGGATTTTTAAAACATTATTTCCAAGAAGCTTCCTTTACAAGTTTTCAAGTTTCTTTTTAATCAACTTCTTTTAGTTTATAATTGTATGACATGTTAAAAAAAAGAAAAGTGTTTTTGAAGAAGAAAGGATATTTTCCTCAAGAATGGAGTTCAATTGTTTTATCAAAATTATTTTCCATCTAAGATAATAAAGGGTTCTGTTTTTATCCTTATTATTACATTTATTTGATTATTTTGTGAGGGAATTATTTTTATGAAGTCATTTACCTTATATTATTTGTTTTATGATGTCATGATGTTTCAAGAATCCCATTTTTGTTACATGTGTTATGTGATGATGTATGATTTATGATTTATGTGGCACACATAAGAAAGGATTCTTTATAAGATGGGTGGGACCTATATCTCCCTCCAATGCATTGGGTAAAGATTTATATCTCATGAGATAGACATGGATGGAAGGGAAGGTTATTTCGGTTCAGTGATACAGGACTGAAACGAGGAGTGAACTCGGTTCAGAAATGGACTTTGTCCGCTAAGATAGTCTTGGCAATGAGTCATGACTAGCAAGAAATGATTTTCCATGATTATGTGTGCATGACACAAAGTTTCAAGTTTCATGTTATGATTATGGGGATCTCATTTTCACTTCTATGATTTATTCCATGTTAAGATATTATGATCTCTTTTGCAGGTTATGATTTTCAAAAAGATATGATATGATTTTTATTTCCTTTATTTGCCCTTGCTGAGCATTTGAGCTCACCCTTTTATGTTTTCTTTTCCACAGGATATAAAGAAAGGTTTTAGGTAAAAAAAGGAAGATCTTTATGGGAGATATTAGAGATCTTTCACCACGATTAGAAGATTACGTTCCGAGTTTCCAAAGACACTAAACTATTACGATCCTTGTGTGTGTGTTTTTTGTCATGTACTAAGTATTCTGCAAAAGTAATGAAATGTTCATGTATGATAAGCTTCAGGTCTCTACAGTTGGTATCAGAGGAAAGTTTTAGTCAACCTTTGGAAACTAGGATGCGAAAACATTAGTGAGATCCCTAGAGATATTTCTAAGGTATGTCTAGGGATGTCCCTAAGGATAAGTATACGTATAAGATACAGTCCTAGAACTATGGTAACGATCATAGAATTTAACCTAAGAAGTTAGATATTGAGGATACTCACCCTTTATAATGTTGTTTTCCCTAGCATGATTTTTGCCTCTCAGACAATTCTTTTTGGGTTTTAGACGATGGCTGGAACCCGAAGGAACCGTGTTGATCAATGCAATGGACAATGCAATGATTGTCCTCCTGAACAAACAAATGTTATGGGAGATGGAGTGCAAAATATTATTGCTATCCTTACACAAGCTATGAATCATTCTGGACTTCCAAATGAGCAGAGAAAGGAACAGTATTCTATTGAGTCCTTCATGAAGCAACATCCACCTTCTTTCAGTGGGACTTCCGATCCACTTGTTTCTGAACAATGGATCAGTACCACTGAAAAGATATTTTCAGTTCTTCAATGTTCTGAACATGATAAAGTCATCTTATCATTATATCGTTTGGAAGGTGAAGCTGATCAATGGTGGAATCTTATCAAGAATACGAGGCCAAGAGATGAAATTGAGTCCATGGAATCAGACGAGTTCAAGAACTTGTTTTTCAGTAAGTACTTACCTCGTATTCTTCGAACAAAGATGGAGAAGGAGTTTCTTGAACTAAAGCAAAAGGATGATGAATCTGTTGGTATATACGAAGCGAATTTTATAAGACTTTCAAGGTATGCTTCTGGCATTATCATCCAACCTGAAAGTAAAGTTGATCCATTTTTCAGTGGCTTAAAACCAATTCTTCGAAGGGCATTAGCTATAAGAGACTTCAGTAGCTATGAAGAAATTGTGCGTTGTGCTATCAAGGTAGAAATGGAAGTTGGTGTTACATATCCATCTCATGGTTTTGACAAGAAACGAAAGATGGAGTTTAAGGAGAAATCTGAGAATAATGGTGAAAAGAAGATGAATGTTTCCTTATGCACAAAGTGTGGAAAGAAGCCTGGTGGAGATTGTCTTAAAGGGACTAGAAAATGTTTTAATTGTGGAAAAGAAGGTCATCGAGCAGCTGAGTGTAGAATTAATGGAAAAAGGGTTTCTAATGATGTGAATAAAGCAAACACTGCAGAGAACGCACCACCAACACTTCAATGCTTCAAGTGCAAGGAAATGGGGAATTATGCTAATAAATGCCCTAATCCGAGGGTTAGTGATGATCAACATAAGCAACCACTGAAGGCAAAGGACAAAGGGAAGTCACATGCGATCACTATTGGCGATGTTGAATATGACAACTATGTGGTGGAATGATTAAGTGTTTATGTAATGGGACTCCAAAACAGTGTTGTATATAGTATCGTGGAATATTGGAATATTTATGTATTGGTCTATTGTGGTTTTCAATAATTTTATGGTACCAGTAACCATGGAAAGTGATTGAGATAATTTTGGAAAAAGAATGATATGCGCATAATGAAGGGAAAATGAGAAAATTAAATATTTGACAGTATTCATGAGCTCATGATTGATATAAGGACTAAGTGATATCATGGTTTGAGTATATAGAATTCTGAGGATTTTGGTATGTGGAAAGTGTTAACTTTTAAATGCATTCATGTTTTCACTAAGGTTCGATGGGTATTCAAGAGAATACATGATTAAGGCCTTTGAATGTTTGGAATGTGACCAACAAAACATATCTTATGATATATGGGGATCAACGATGGTATTAAATCTCTGGTAATCATTTTCACTATGTTATGAGAGTGGACTACAGTATTATGGATAAGACTAAAGATTGGAATTGATTTTGTTGGACATAAGTTAGTATTGTTTAAGGATAGAAGTTTTTTTTTCTGATATTATTGATGGGATGTTATAGTAATGTAGTTTTAGAAAAAGGACAACCTGCAGGACGGGCGACAGCCCATCACTTCGGATAAGGCTGTGGGAATCAAACCCACAACCGAAGTGCGACTGGCCTTTATCGCCTACCACTGGCCTACAGGAAGTCCCTGTTTACTAGAAACTAGTTTTATTATATTAAGCAGTATGATATATAAAGTATAATTCCATTTTAGGAACCATATATGATTAATCTCACTATAGATCGACTTATGTATATAAATTTCGCTAACCTTTTGAGACAGATGGAATGACCCGTCATTCTATCACATGATCTGCTAACACTTCACGAATAACAAATTCAACTTCATTTATTTAAGAGATAAAGTAGAAATTGTTCAAGGCACGGACAACAGTGAGATTGTACCAAAATAAATTAAGTATTTATTCTAATTCTTCAACTTTAGGGAAACGATCTTGAAAACCAAAAATGTTGTCCTAGTGATCTTATATCTGATGAATCAGATGGTACCTTAGATCATCACAAATTTTTGGATTTGTGATTGTTGGCTTTTCCATAGCCATGTTCTCTACCACTCTCCATCAGAACATGATGGTTAGATTTCTCTTCCATATCCATATTTTCACCTATGTGGAAACCCAGTGATTAGTTTATTTGGGTAATCGTTACATTTCATACTTTAGTTTTTAAAGCCAAGTTTTGGTATTCTTTTTTACGATGTGGGTTTCTATTAAAGAAACTTTCGAATAATAAACCATTTATAACCCCGACGAATTTCGAGGGCGAAATTCATTTTAAGGGGGGTAGAATGTAACAGCCCGAGATTTTATGAAAAATATTCTTTTTAATTTTATTAATGTCTTGTGTTGTACGCTACACCAAAAGGAGCTTTCACAACACGCATCCTTGATTTGCCTTGCATTACACGCAATCGCGACCTTCCTCGATAGTGTGTGTAGTACGTAATAACGAGTTTCACTAAACAACAATACGCTATTAAAATATTATTAAAACTAGCCATTATGAATAGTAATAACCAATTTTTGAAATTTTGTAATTTTATTTTTCAAAATGGAATTCATTTTTGGATTCATAATATCGAAATTAGCTTAGGGTGAAATTTTGGGACTTTTCGGATAAATTTCATATTCTGATTAATAGTGAAAATTACTAAATTATTATTAAAAACAACTTTTTTAATCAAAATAATTAATAGTGATAAATTATTAATTTGAGTGGTTTTAAAGTATATTTAGAATATATTTTTACAATTTAATACAATTTTGGTCATTGGATGTAATTTCACATTTAAACCAGGCATAAACAAGTGTCAATCTTTTGATAGATATTGTTTCTTAAAAACACGCTATTTGTTTTAACAGCGGGATTTAATTATAAAATTAATTAATGCAACTTCTATGTTATGAATTCGATAAAATAGACTTCATTTTTGAAATTGGAATATGAAATATAGCTTAGGATGAAATTTTGGCATTGTTCTGAAAAACATCAATTTTTGATGAATAGTGAAACTGCTAAGTGGTAGTTAAAAAATATTAAATTTTTCATAAATCTTAATTTTACCGCTTCTGTGAATGGAATTTCAAAAATCCGAGAGACACGGTTGATGTCAGTAAGTAAAATGTGGTTCAATGAGATGAAAATAATTTTTGGTGAATAGTAACTTTTTACTTTTATTTACCACGGTTAAAAGTAAATAGGGTAATTAAGGGTAAAAATGATATTAATATTACCCTAACACATGTCATAATCCTATTGGATAAGTGTATCTCGACCAAAAACAACCTTAAGGGTAAAATATTATCATTTAGGCCCACTTGGATTAGATTAGGACATTTATTATTAATTTATTTAAAGAAGGGTTAAAATAGTTAAAATCAAAGGTTAATAAGTAAATAATTTTTAATATGGGGTTATACATAAGATAAATTCGACTATAAATATTCATTAGAAAGATAAAAATATTTACTACATAATGGGTTTTTATTTATAATTTTTAGACATTAAATAATATAATTTATTTATGACACAATGATGATGCAGTAATTATCTTATTAATGAAATATTGACATAACTGATGTTATAAACACCAAAATAATTGTAATTTGCGACTTTTTATGAATCAAACTAATTTCATAGGTTACTATGATATATTAGTGTTGATTTAATCAACTTGGTTAGAACATATAATTCTGTTATGACTTTCACAAAAATCATATATCAAATAGTGTCAAAATTGACACAAAATAGTTTTTAAATCAAATATTATATTATTAATTGTTATTTTATTCCTAAAAATCTAAGGTTCGGCCAAATGACTTAGATAAGGATATATATATTAATAATAAACAATTTGGGGTTCGTTTGGCATGTTATAGTAAGTGTATTAACCATATAGTGTAAGAAAACAAAAAGACACGGTAAAAGTTAAATTATTTAACTTAGACTTAAATCTAATTGATAAGGTTAAAATAATAACCTAAACTTGTCTAAATACTATTGGTTGATAGGATTTCGACCCATACCCACTTTATCTTCGAAATAAGACCCTTTGGAACCATTATAAACCGATTTTGACTTTAATATAAAATAATATTTTGAGATATTCCTAAGGTGCCCCTCTCCTCCCCTATAAAAGGGCACCTCCTCCCCCTCCTCCTCACACCAATTTGAGCACTCAAGCTCGGCCAACCCATGCCATTTTCTCCCCTCCACTTTCCTAGAATAATCCTAGAGGTCCTGGTCTTCTTCAAAGACCAATCTTAGTTCCCTAAGTGGAGGATTCAAAGAGGCGTTCCAAAGAAGAGGTAATATCCATTTCCGATCTTTTCAATTTCTTTCTTCTTCAACTTCTTCTTCTTTAGTAGTTTCATGATAAAGTAATAACATCAGTATTACTTACATACTGATATGTTATTATAAATATTAAACAACCCTAATTCACCTTCTATCCATCCTACAGAAAAATAAAATCACCGCGCCTGCGTACGTACGGAATACCGTCTCCACGCCGTGGTGTAATCTATTTTCCACCATCACCTTACAAGGATGGGTATAATGGTGTAATGAGTAAATATTTATGATTATTATAAAGTAATATTGATACTGAAATAATATATATATATACTCCAATATAGTTCCACGATCATAGGAACGATATCATCACTCGTGCGTACGTACGGAATACCGTCTCCACGATGTGATGCGACTCGTTCTACATGATCATCATTACATAGTAATTATATAAATGAATTTAATGAATAAATATGATATATGTTACACTAATACCATTCTGGATATAAGGTATCTATAACCTTAAAATAAGAATAAGAATTTATTAGGCAAAACACGCATAAGAACAAAAGGCAATAAGGACCAGAGTAACAAGTAACAATGAAATATTACTAACAAGAAGATAAGAATATGACCATATATGATATCATATCAATAGTTATGATTATGTAATAATTCAATAACATTATTTAAACCATTATACAGGAGCTTCGGTCACGTACAAAGCAAATCGGACCTAAGGTAAGGGAAATATCACAATCTCATTTTTATCCGAGATTGTTTATTCGTAAGTATTTACTGGGGTGTATTTTATCATCCACATCCATGTTCCCTCAATATGTAATATTGTTTCCATCCACTTACAATATTTTAAATCCAATTTTACCCTTCGGTGAGTTTTTAGTAAAGAATATGAAAGGAATCTTTTGTCGTTATTTCGTACGAGGTACTTCTTGACTTTTCCGACAAAAGTACGAAGAATGTTTTTTTTAACTTATACGGAATGAATGGATTTTTAAAACATTATTTCCAAGAAGCTTCCTTTAAAAGTTTTCAAGTTTATTTTTAATCAACTTCTTTTAGTTTATAATTGTATGACATGTTAAAAAAAATAAAAGTGTTTTTGAAGAAGAAAGGATATTTTCCTCAAGAATGGAGTTCAAGTGTTTTATCAAAATTATTTTCCATCTAAGATAATAAAGGGTTCTGTTTTTATCCCTATTATTACATTGATTTGATTATTTTGTGAGGGAATTATTTTTATGAAGTCATTTACCTTATATGATTTGTTTTATGATGTCATGATGTTTCAAGAATCCCATTTTTGTTACATGTGTTATGTGATGATGTATGATTTATGATTTATGTGGCACACATAAGCAAGGATTCATTATAAGATGGGTGGGACCTATATCTCCCTCCAATGCATTGGGTAAAGATTTATATCTCATGAGATAGACATGGCTGGAACGGAAGGTTATTTCGTTTTAGTGATACAGGACTGAAATGAGGAGTGAACTCGGTTCAGAAATGGACTTTTTTCCGCTAAGATAGTCTTGGAAATGAGTCATGACTCGCAAGAAATGATTTTCCATGATTATGTGTGCATGCCACAAAGTTTCAAGTTTCATTTTATGATTATGGGGATCTCATTTTCACTTCTATGATTTATTCCATGTTAAGATATTATGATCTCTTTTGCAGGTTATGATTTTCAAAAAGATATGATATGATTTGTATTTCCTTTATTTGCCCTTGCTGAGCATTTGAGCTCACCCTTTTATGTTTTCTTTTCCCCAGGATATAAAGAAAGTTTTTAGGTAAAAAAAAGGAAGATCTTTATGGGAGATATTGGAGATCTTTCACCACGATTAGAAGATTACGTTCCGAGTTTCCAAAGACACTAAACTATTACGATCCTTGTGTGTGTGTTTTTTGTCATGTACTAAGTATTCCGCAAAAGTAATGAAATGTTCATGTACGATAAGCTTCAGGTCTCTACAGTTGGTATCAGAGGAAAGGTTTAGTCAACCTTGGAAACTAGGATGCGAAAAAGTTAGTGAGATCCCTAGAGATATTTCTAAGGTATGTCTAGGGATGTCCCTAAGGATAAGTATACGTATAAGATACAGTCCTAGAACTATGGAAACGATCATAGAATTTAACCTAAGAAGTTAGATATTGAGGATACTCACCCTTTATAATGTTGTTTTCCCTAGCATGATTTTTGCCTCTCACACTATTCTTTTTGGGGTTTAGACGATGGCTGGAACCTGAAGGAACCGTGTTGATCAATGCAATGGACAATGCAATTATTGTCCTCCTGAACAAACAAATGTTATGGGAGATGGACTGAAAAATCTTATTGCTATCCTTACACAAGCTATGAATCATTCTGGACTTCCAAATGAGCAGAGAAAGGAACAGTATTCTATTGAGTCCTTCATGAGGCAACGTCCACCTTCTTTCAGTGGGACTTCCGATCCACTTGTTGTTGAACAATGGATCAGTACCACTGAAAAGATATTTTCAGTTATTCAATGTTCTGAACATGATAAAGTCATCTTAGCAGTATATCGTTTGGAAGGTAAAGCTGATCAATGGTGGAATCTTATCAAGAATACGAGGTCAAGAGATGAAATTGAGTCCATGGAATGGGACGAGTTCAAGAACTTGTTTTTCCATAAGTACTTCCCTCGTATTCTTCGAAAAAATATGGAGAAGAAGTTTCTTGAACTAAAGCAAAATGATGATGAATCTGTTGGTATATACGAAGCGAATTTTATAAGACTTTCAAGGTATGCATCTGGCATTATCATCCAACCTGAAAGTAAAGTTGATCGATTTTTCAGTGGCTTAAAACCAAGTCTTCGAAGGGCATTAGCTATAAGAGACTTCAGTAGCTATGAATAAATTGTGCGTTGTGCTATCAAGGTAGAAATGGAAGTTGGTGTTACATATCCATCTCATGGTTTTGACAAGAAATGAAAGATGGAGTTCAAGGAGAAATCTCAGAATAATGGTGAAAAGAAGATGAATGTTTCCTTATGCACAAAGTGTGGAAAGAAGCATGGTGGAGATTGTCTTAAAGGGACTAGAAAATGTTTTAAGTGTGGAAAAGAAGGTCATCGAGCAGCTGAGTGTCGAATTAATGGAAAAAGGGTTTCTAATGATGTGAATAAAGCAAACACTGCAGAGAACGCACCACCAACACTTCAATGCTTCAAGTGCAAGGAAATGGGGCATTATGCTAATAAATGCCCTAATCCAAGGGTAAGTGATGATCAACATAAGCAACCACTGAAGGAAAAGGACAAAGGGAAGTCACATGCGATCACTATTGGCGATGTTCAATATGAAAACGATGTGGTGGAATGATTAAGTGTTTATGTAATGGGATTCCAAAATAGTGTTGTATATAGTATCATGGAATATTGGAATATTTATGTATTGGTCTATTGTGGTTTTCAATAATTTTATGGTACCAGTAACCATGGAAAGTGATTGAGATAATTTTGGAAAAAGAATGATATGCGCATAATGAAGGGAAAATGATAAAATCAAATATTTGACAGTATTCATGAGCTCATGATTGATATAAGGACTAAGTGATATCATGGTTTGAGTATATAGAATTCTGAGGATTTTGGTATGTGGAAAGTGTTAACTTTTAACTGCATTCATGTTTTCACTAAGGTTCGATGGGTATTCAAGAGAATACATGATTAAGGCCTTTGAATGTTTGGAATGTGACCAACAAAACATATCTTATGATATATGGGGATCAACGAAGGTATTAAATCTCTGGTAATCATTTTCACTATGTTATGAGAGTGGACTGCAGTATTATGGATAAGCCTAAAGATTGGAATGGATTATGTTGGACATAAGTTAGTATTGTTTAAGGATAGAAGTTTTTTTTCGATATTATTGATGGGATGTTATAGTAATGTAGTTTTAGAAAAAGGACAACCTGCAGGACGGGCGATAGCCCATCGCTTCGGACAAGGCTGTGGGAATCAAACCCACAACCGAAGTGTGACTGGCCTTTATCGCCTACCATTTGCCTACAGGAAGTCCCTGTTTAGTAGAAACTAGTTTTATTATATTAAGCAGTATGATATATGAAGTATAAGTCCATTTTAGGAACCATATATGATTAATCTCACTATAGATCGACTTATGTATATAAATTTTGCTAACCTTTTGAGACAGATGGAATGAACCGTCATTCTATCACATGATCTGCTAACACTTCACGAATAACAAATTCAACTTCATTTATTTAAGAGATAAAGAAGAAATTGTTCAAGGCACGAACAACAGTGAGATTGTACCAAAATAAAGTAAGTATTTATTCTAATTCTTCAACTTTAGGGAAACGATCTTGAAAACCAAAAATGTTGTCCTAGTGATCTTATATCTGATGAATCAGATGGTACCTTAGATCGTCACAAATTTTTGGCTTTGTGATTGCTGGATTTTCCATAGCCATGTTCTCTACCACTCTCCATCAGAATATGATGGTTAGATTTCTCTTCCATATCCATATTTTCACTTATGTGGAAACCCAGTGATTAGTTTATTTGGGTAATCGTTACATTTCATACTTTAGTTTTTAAAGCCAAGTTTTGGTATTCTTTTTTACGATGTGGGTTTCTATTAAAGAAACTTTCGAATAATAAACCATTTATAACCCCGACGAATTTTGAGGGCGAAATTCATTTTAAGGGGGGTAGAATGTAACAGCACGAGATTTTATGAAAAATATTTTTTTTAATTTTATTAATTTCTTGTGTTGTACGCTACACCAAATGGAGCTTGCACAACACGCATCCTTGATTTGCCTTGCGTTACATGCAATCACGACCTTCCTCGATAGCGTGTGTAGTACCCAATAACGAGTTTCACTAAACAACAATACGCTATTAAAATATTATTAAAACTAGCCGTTATGAATAGTAATAACCACTTTTTGAAATTTTGTAATTTTATTTTTCAAAATGGAATTCATTTTTGGATTCATAATATCGGAATTAGCTTAGGGTGAAATTTTGTTACTTTTTGGATAACTTTCATATTCTGATGAATAGTGAAAATTACTAAATTATAATTAAAAACAACTTTTTTAATCAAAATAATTAATAGTGATAAGTTATTAATTTGAGTGGTTTTAAAGTATATTTAGAATATATTTTTAAAATTTAATACAATGTTGGTCATTGGATGTA
This sequence comes from Viscum album, assembly GCA_963277665.1. Lineage (NCBI taxonomy): Eukaryota > Viridiplantae > Streptophyta > Magnoliopsida > Santalales > Viscaceae > Viscum > Viscum album. Next base: position 551,927,801 of record OY728156.1, read on the forward strand.
ATTTCACATTTAAACCAGACATAAACAAGTGTCAATCTTTTGATAGATATTGTTTCTTAAAAACACGCTATTTATTTTAACAGCGGGATTTAATTATAAAATTAATTAATGAAACTTCTATGTTATGAATTTGGTAAAATAGACTTCATTTTTGAATTTGGAATATGAAATATAGATTAGGATGAAATTTTGGCATTGTTCTGAAAAATATCAATTTTTGATGAATAGTGAAACTACTAAGTGTAGTTAAAAAAAATTAAATTTTTCATAAATCTTAATTTTACCGTTGCTGTGAATGGAATTTCAAAAATCCGAGAGACACGGTTGATGTCAGTAAGTAAAATGTGGTTCAATGAGATGAAAATAATTTTTGGTGAATAGTAACTTTTTACTTTTATTTACCACGGTTAAAAGTAAATAGGGTAATTAAGGGTAAAAATGATATTAATATTACCCTAACACATGTCCTAATCCTATTGGACAAGTGTATCTCGACCAAAAACAACCTTAAGTGTAAAATATTATCATTTAGGCCCACTTGGATTAGATTAGGACATTTATTATTAATTTATTTAAAGAAGGGTTAAAATAGTTAAAATCAAAGTTTAATAAGTAAATCATTTTTAATATGGGGTTATACATAAGATAAATTCGACTATAAATATTAATTAGAAAGATAAAAATATTTCCTAGATAATGTTTTTTTATTTATAATTTTTAGACATTAAATAATTTAATTTATTTATGACACAATGATGATGCAGTAATTATCTTATTAATGAAATATTGACATAATTGATGTTATAAACACCAAAATAAATGTAATTTGAGACTTTTTATGAATCCCACTAATTTTATAGGTTACTATGATATATTAGTGTTGATTTAATCAACTTGGTTCGAACATTTAATTCTGTTATGACTTTCACAAAAATCATATATCAAATAGTGTCAAAATTGACACAAAATAGTTTTTAAATCAAATATTATATTATTAATTGTTATTTTATTCCTAAAAATCTAAGTTTCGGACAAATGACTTAGATAAGGATATATATATTAATAATAAACAATTTGGGGTTCGTTTGGCATGTTATAGTAAGTGTATTAACCATATAGTGTAAGAAAACAAAAAGACACGGTAAAAGTTAAATTATTTAACTTAGACTTAAATCTAATTAATAAGGTTAAAATAATAACCTAAACTTGTCTAAATCCTATTGGTTGATAGGATTTCGACCCATACCCACTTTAGCTTCGAAATAAGACCCTTTGGAACCATTATAAACCGATTTTGACTTTAATATAAAATAATATTTTGAGATATTTCTAAGGTGCCCCTCTCCTCCCTTATAAAAGGGCACCTCCTCCCCCTCCTCCTCACACCAATTTGAGCACTCAAGCTCGGCCAACCCATGCCATTTTCTCCTCTCCACTTTCCTAGAATAATCCTAGAGGTCATGGTCTTCTTCAAAGACCAATCTTAGTTCCCTAAGTGGAGGATTCAAAGAGGCGTTCCAAAGAAGAGGTAATATCCATTACCGATCTTTTCAATTTCTTTCTTCTTCAACTTCTTCTTCTTTAGTTGTTTCATGATAAATTAATAACATCATTATTACTTACATACTGATATGTTATTATAAATATTAAACAACCCTAATTCACCTTCTATCCATCCTACGGAAAAATAAAATCACCGCGCGTGCGTACGTACGGAATACCGTCTCCACGCAGTGGTGTAATCTATTTTCCACCATCACCTTACAAGGATGGATATAATGGTGTAATGAGTAACTATTTATGATTATTATAAATTAATATTGATACTGAAATAATATATATATATATACTCCAATACCGTTCCACGATCATAGGAACGATATCATCACTCGTGCGTACGTACGGAATACCGTCTCCACGATGTGATGTGACTCGTTCTACATGATCATCATTACATAGTAATTATATAAATGAATTTAATGAATAAATATGATATATGTTACACTAATACCATTCTGGATATAAGGTATCTATAACCTTAAAAGAAGAATAAGAATTTATTAGGCAAAACACGCATAAGAACAAAAGGCAATAAGGACCAGAGTAACAAGTAACAATGAAATATTACTAACAAGAAGATAAGAATATGAACATATATGATATCATATCAATATGTATGATTTTGGAATAAGTCAATAACATTATTTAAACCATTATACAGGAGCTTCGGTCACGTACAAAGCAAATCGAACCTAAGGTAAGGGAAATATCACAATCTCATTTTTATCCGAGATTGTTTATTCGTAAGTATTTACTGGGGTGTATTTTATCATCCAAATCCATGTTACCTCAATATGTAATATTTTTTCCATCCACTTACAATAGTTTAAATCCAATTTTACCCTTCGGTGAGTTTTTAGTAAAGAATATGAAAGGAATCTTTTGTCGTTTTTTCGTACGAGGTACTTTTTGACTTTTCCGAAAAAAGTACGAAGAATGTTTTTTTTAACTTATACGGCATGAATGGATTTTTAAAACATTATTTCCAAGAAGCTTAATTTACAAGTTTTCAAGTTTATTTTTAATCAACTTCTTTTAGTTTATAATTTTATGACATGTTAAAAAAAAGAAAAGTGTTTTTGAAGAAGAAAGGATATTTTCCTCAAGAATGGAGTTCAAGTGTTTTATCAAAATTATTTTCCATCTAAGATAATAAAGGGTTATGTTTTTATCCCTATTATTACATTGATTTGATTATTTTGTGAGGGAATTATTTTTATGAAGTCATTTACCTTATATGATTTGTTTTATGATGTCATGATGTTTCAAGAATCCCATTTTTGTTACATGTGTTATGTGACGATGTATGATTTATGATTTATGTGGCACACATAAGAAAGGATTAATTATAAGATGGGTGGGACCTATATCTCCATCCAATTAATTGGGTAAAGATTTATATCTCATGAGATAGACATGGCTGGAACGGAAGGTTATTTCGGTTCAGTGATACAGGACTAAAACGAGGAGTGAACTCGGTTCAGAAATGGACTTTTTCCGCTAAGATAGTCTTGGAAATGAGTCATGACTAGAAAGAAATGATTTTCCATGATTATGTGTGCATTCCACAAAGTTTCAAGTTTCATGTTATGATTATGGGGATCTCATTTTCACTTCTATGATTTATTCCATGTTAAGATATTATGATCTCTTTTGTAGGTTATGATTTTCAAAAAGATATGATATGATTTTTATTTCCTTTATTTGCCCTTGCTGAGCATTTGAGCTCACCCTTTTATGTTTTCTTTTCCCCAGGATATAAAGAAAGGTTTTAGCTAAAAAAAGGAATATCTTTATGGGAGATATTGGAGATCTTTCACCACGATTAGAAGTTTACGTTCCGAGTTTCCAAAGACACTAAACTATTACGATCCTTGTGTGTGTGTTTTTTGTCATGTACTAAGTATTCCGCAAAAGTAATGAAATGTTCATGTACGATAAGTTTCAGGTCTCTATAGTTGGTATCAGAGGAAAGGTTTAGTCAACCTTTGGAAACTAGGATGCTAAAACGTTAGTGAGATCCCTAGAGATATTTCTAAGGTATGTCTATGGATGTCCCTAAGGATAAGTATACGTATAAGATACAGTCCTAGAACTATGGTAACGATCATAGAATTTAACCTAAGAAGTTAGATATTGAGGATACTCACCCTTTATAATGTTGTTTTCCCTAGCATGATTTTTGCCTCTCACACTATTCTTTTTGGGTTTTAGACGATGGCTGGAACCCGAAGGAACCGTGTTGATCAATGCAATGGACAATGCAATGATTGTCCTCCTGAACAAACAAATGTTATGGGAGATGGAGTGAAAAATCTTATTGATATCCTTACACAAACTATGAATCATTCTGGACTTCCAAATGAGCAGAGAAAGGAACAGTATTCTATTGAGTCCTTCATGAGGCAACGTCCACCTTCTTTCAGTGGGACTTCCGATCCACTTGTTGCTGAACAATGGATCAGTACCACTGAAAAGATATTTTCAATTCTTCAATGTTCTGAACATGATAAAGTCATCTTAGTAGTATATCGTTTGGAAGGTGAAGCTGATCAATGGTGGAATCTTATCAAGAATACGAGGCCAAGAGATGAAATTGAGTCCATGGAATGGGACGAGTTCAAGAACTTGTTTTTCAGTAAGTACTTCCCTCGTATTCTTCGAACAAAGATTGAGAAGGAGTTTCTTGAACTAAAGCAAAAGGATGATGAATCTGTTGGTATATACGAAGCGAATTTTATAAGACTTGCAAGGTATGCATCTGGCATTATCATCCAACCTGAAAGTAAAGTTGATCGATTTTTCAGTGGCTTAAAACCAAGTCTTCGAAGGGAATTAGCTATAAGAGACTTCAGTAGCTATGAAGAAATTGTGCGTTGTGCTATCAAGGTAGAAATGGAAGTTGGTGTTACATATCCATCTCATAGTTTTGACAAGAAACGAAAGATGGAGTTTAAGGAGAAATCTCAGAATAATGGTGAAACGAAGATGAATGTTTCCTTATGCACAAAGTGTGGAAAGAAGCATGGTGGAGATTGTCTTAAAGGGACTAGAAAATGTTTTAAGTGTGGAAAAAAGGTCATCGAGCAGCTGAGTGTCGAATTAATGGAAAAAGGGTTTCTAATGATGTGAATAAAGCAAACACTGTTGAGAACGCACCACCAACACTTCAATGCTTCAAGTGCATGGAAATGGGGCATTATGCTAATAAATGCCCTAATCCCAGGGTTAGTGATGATCAACATAAGCAACCACTGAAGGCAAAGGACAAAGGGAAGTCACATGCGATCACTATTGGCGATGTTGAATATGACAATGATGTGGTGGAATGATTAAGTGTTTATGTAATGGGATTCCAAAATAGTGTTGTATATAGTATCGTGGAATATTGGAATATTTATGTATTGGTCTATTGTGGTTTTCAATAATTTTATGGTACCAGTAACCATGGAAAGTGATTGAGATAATTTTGGAAAAAGAATGATATGCACATAATGAAGGGAAAATGAGAAAATTAAATATTTGACAGTATTAATGAGCTCATGATTGATATAAGGACTAAGTGATATCATGGTTTGAGTATATAGAATTCTGAAGATTTTGGTATGTGGAAAGTGTTAACTTTTAACTACATTCATGTTTTCACTAAGGTTCGATGGTTATTCAAGAGAATACATGATTAAGGCCTTTGAATGTTTGGAATGTGACCAACAAAACATATCTTATGATATATGGGGATCAACGATGGTATTAAATCTCTGGTAATCATTTTCACTATGTTATGAGAGTGGACTGCAGTATTATGGATAATCCTAAAGATTGGAATGGATTATGTTGGACATAAGTTAGTATTGTTTAAGGATAGAAGTTTTTTTTCGATATTATTGATGGGATGTTATAGTAATGTAGTTTTAGAAAAAGGACAACCTTCAGGACGGGCGACAGCCCATCGCTTCAGACAAGGCTGTGGGAATCGAACCCACAACCGAAGTGCGACTGGCCTTTATCACCTACCACTGGCCTACAGGAAGTCCCTGTTTAGTAGAAACTAGTTTTATTATATTAAGCAGTATGATATATGAAGTATAAGTCCATTTTAGGAACCATATATGATTAATCTCACTATAGATCGACTTATGTATATAAATTTGGCTAACCTTTTGAGACAGATGGAATGAACCGTCATTCTATCACATGATCTGCTAACACTTCACGAATAACAAATTCAACTTCATTTATTTAAGAGATAAAGTAGAAATTGTTCAAGGCACGGACAATAGTGAGATTGTACCAAAATAAAGTAAGTATTTATTCTAATTCTTCAACTTTAGGGAAACGATCTTGAAAACCAAAAATGTTGTCCTAGTGATCTTATATCTGATGAATCAGATGGTACCTTAGATCGTCACAAATTTTTGTCTTTGTGATTTCTGGCTTTTCCATAGCCATGTTCTCTACCACTCTCCATCAGAACATGATGGTTAGATTTCTCTTCCATATCCATATTTTCACCTATGTGGAAACCCAGTGATTAGTTTATTTGGGTAATCGTTACATTTCATACTTTAGTTTTTAAAGCCAAGTTTTGGTATTCTTTTTTACGATGTGGGTTTCTATTAAAGAAACTTTCGAATAATAAACCATTTATAACCCCGACGAATTTCGAGGGCAAAATTCATTTTAAGGGGGTAGAATGTAACAGCCCGAGATTTGATGAAAAATATTCTTTTTAATTTTATTAATGTCTTGTGTTGTACGCTACACCAAATGGAGCTTTCACAACACGCATCCTTGATTTTCCTTGCATTACACGCAATCGCGGCCTTCCTCGATAGCGTGTGTATTACGCAATAACGAGTTTCACTAAACAACAATACGCTGTTAAAATATTATCAAAACTAGCCGTTATGAATAGTAATAACCACTTTTTAAAATTTTGTAATTTTATTTTTCAAAATGGAATTCATTTTTGGATTCATAATATCAAAATTATCTTAGGGTGAAATTTTGGTACTTTTCGGATAACTTTCATATTCCGATGAATAGTGAAAATTACTAAATTATAATTAAAAACAACTTTTTTAATCAAAATAATTAATAGTGATAAATTATTAATTTGAGTGGTTTTAAAGTATATTTAGAATATATTTTTACAATTTAATACAATGTTGGTCATTGGATGTAATTTCACATTTAAACCAGACATAAACAAGTGTCAATCTTTTGATAGATATTGTTTTTTAAAAACACGCTATTTGTTTTAACAGCAGGATTTAATTATGAAATTAATTAATGAAACTTCTATGTTATGAATTTGGTAAAATAGACTTCATTTTTGAATTTGGAATATGAAATATAGCTTAGGATGAAATTTTGGAATTGTTCTGAAAAACAACAATTTTTGATTAATAGTGAAACTACTAAGTGGTAGTTAAAAAAAATTAAATTTTTCATAAATCATAATTTTACTGCTTCTATGAATGGAATTTCAAAAATCTGAGAGACACGGTTGATGTCAGTAAGTAAAATGTGGTTCAATGAGATGAAAATAATTTTTGGTGAATAGTAACTTTTTACTTTTATTTACCACGGTTAAAAGTAAATAGGGTAATTAAGGGTAAAATTGATATTAATATTACCCTAACACATGTCCTAATCCTATTGGACAAGTTTATCTCGACCAAAAACCACCTTAAGTGTAAAATATTATCATTTAGGCCCACTTGGATTAGATTAGGACATTTATTATTAATTTATTTAAAGAAGGGTTAAAATAGTAAAAATCAAATTTTAATAAGTAAATCATTTTTAATATGGGGTTATACATAAGATAAATTCGACTATAAACATTCATTAGAAAGATAAAAATATTTCCTACATAATGGTTTTTTATTTATAATTTTTAGACATTTAATAATTTAATTTATTTATGACACAATGATGATGTAGTAATTATCTTATTAATGAAATATTGACATAATTGATGTTATAAACACCAAAATAAATGTAATTTGAGAATTTTTATGAATCCCACTAATTTTATAGGTTACTATGATATATTAGTGTTGATTTAATCAACTTGGTTCGAACATATAATTCTGTTATGACTTTCACAAAAATCATATATCAAATAGTGTCAAAATTGACACAAAATAGTTTTTAAATTAAATATTATATTATTAATTGTTATTTTATTCCTAAAAATCTAACGTTCGGCCAAATGACTTATATAAGGATATATATATTAATATTAAACAATTTGGGGTTCGTTTGGCATGTTATAGTAAGTGTATTAACCATATAGTGTAAGAAAACAAAAAGACACGGTAAAAGTTAAATTATTTAACTTAGATTTAAATCTAATTGATAAGGTTAAAATAATAACCTAAACTTCTCTAAATCCTATTGGTTGATATTATTTAGACCCATACCCACTTTAGATTCGAAATAAGACCCTTTGGAATCATTATAAACCGATTTTGACTTTAATATAAAATAATATTTTGAGATATTCCTAAGGTGCCCCTCTCCTCCCTTATAAAAGGGCACCTCCTCCCCCTCCTCCTCACACCAATTTGAGCACTCAAACTCGGAAAAACCCTGCCATTTTCTCCTCTCCACTTTCCTATAATAATCCTAGAGGTCCTGGTCTTCTTCAAAGACCAATCTTAGTTCCCTAAGTGGAGGATTCAAAGAGGCGTTCCAAAGAAGAGGTAATATCCATTACCGATCTTTTCAATTTCTTTCTTCTTCAACTTCTTCTTCTTTAGTTGTTTCATGATAAAGTAATAACATCAGTATTACTTACATACTGATATGTTATTATAAATATTAAACAACCCTAATTCACCTTCTATCTATCCTACGGAAAAATGAAATCACCGCGCGTGCGTACGTACGGAATACCGTCTCCACGCCGTGGTGTAATCTATTTTCCACCATAACCTTACAAGGATGGGTATAATGGTGTAATGAGTAACTATTTATGATTATTATAAAGTAATATTGATACTGAAATAATATATATATATAATCCAATACAGTTCCATGATCATAGGAACGATATCATCACTGGTGCGTACGTATGGAATACCGTCTCCACGATGTGATGCGACTCGTTCTACATGATCATCATTACATAGTAATTATATAAATGAATTTAATGAATAAATATGATATATGTTACACTAATACCATTCTGGATATAAGGTATCTATAACCTTAAAAGAAGAATAAGAATTTATTTGGCAAAACACGCATAAGAACAAAAGGCAATAAGGACCAGAGTAACAAGTAACAATGAAATATTACTAACAAGAAGATAAAAATATGACCATATATGATATCATATCAATATGTATGATTCTGGAATAAGTCAATAACATTATGTAAACCATTATACAGGAGAATCGGTCACGTACAAAGCAAATTGGACCTAAGGTAAGAGAAATATCACAATCTCATTTTTATCCGAGATTGTTTATTCGTAAGTATTTACTAGGGTGTATTTTATCATCCACATACATGTTCACTCAATATGTAATATTTTTTCCATCCACTTAAAATAGTTTAAATCCAATTTTACCCTTCGGTGAGTTTTTAGTAAAGAATATGAAAGGAATCTTTTGTCGTTTTTTCGTACGAGGTACTTTTTGACTTTTCTGACAAAAGTACGAAGAATGTTTTTTTTAACTTATACGGCATGAATGGATTTTTAAAACATTATTTCCAAAAGCTCCCTTTACAAGTTTTCAAGTTTATTTTTAATCAACTTCTTTTAGTTTATAATTGTATGACATGTTAAAAAAAGGAAAAAGTGTTTTTGAAGAAGAAAGGATATTTTCCTCAAGAATGGAGTTCAAGTGTTTTATCAAAATTATTTTCCATCTAAGATAATAAAGGGTTCTGTTTTTATCCCTATTATTACATTGATTTGATTATTTTGTGAGGGAATTATTTTTATGAAGTCATTTACCTTATATGATTTGTTTTATGATGTCATGATGTTTCAAGAATCCGATTTTTATTACATGTGTTATGTGATGATGTATGATTTATGATTTATGTGGCACACATAAGAAAGGATTCATTATAAGATGGGTGGGACATATATCTCCCTCCAATGCATTGGGTAAAGATTTATATCTCATGAGATATACATGGCTGGAACGGAAGGTTATTTCGGTTCAGTGATACAGGACTGAAACGAGGAGTGAACTCGGTTCAGAAATAGACTTTGTCCGCTAAGATAGTCTTGGAAATGAGTCATGACTAGCAAGAAATGATTTTCCCTGATTATGTGTGCATGCCACAAAGTTTCAAGTTTCATGTTTTGATTATGGGGATCTCATTTTCACTTCTATGATTTATTCCATGTTAAGATATTATGATCTCTTTTGCAGGTTATGATTTTTAAAAAGATATGATATGATTTTTATTTCCTTTATTTGCCCTTGCTGAGCATTTGAGATCACCCTTTTATGTTTTCTTTTCCCCAGGATATAAAGAAAGGTTTTAGGTAAAAAAAAAGGAAGATCTTTATGGGAGATATTGGAGATCTTTCACCACGATTAGAAGATTACGTTCCGAGTTTCCAAAGATACTAAACTATTACGATCCTTGTGTGTGTGTTTTTTGTCATGTACTAAGTATTCCGAAAAAGTAATGAAATGTTCATGTACGATAATTTTCAGGTCTCTACACCTCTTCTCTGTTCTAGGGTAGGTATTAGGGTAAGTACAAGTGGCCCCCTTCTCCTTCGAATCCTTCTCCTCCTTCTTGGTAAGAAACATATTCATCCACTCCTCTGGATGAATATCCTTTCTTGAATGAGTTAGGGAGGTATTTGAACTCTTGATCTTGTGGAAGATTTTCAATAACTCCTGAGCCAAAGCTGGAGTTTTCTCGGAATCATTCCAAGTCACCTTGGGGGGATGAATTCATTATACATGTCTCCCAGAATTGGAGCCCCCAAAATCTTATAGACATCCCACAAATTGATGCCTACTTCTCTATGATTCAGATGGAAAGAATTGGTTTTTGGGATCCATCGGCTGATTAGCTCCGGCACAAACTCATCATTTCTTTAAACATATGTCTACCCAGCCCAGAAGACTTCATATATTGTAACTCCTTTAAAATCCTGGACAAATTCTGCATAGGTTTGTCGCACCCAGTATACCCACATCCAAGTTGGCTTCACACCTCCTCCAGGACGAAATTCCCAACTCTTCTTCCAGCCTTTGTATTGATCCATATGAGAATTTCTAAATATTGAAGGATAACAATGTGGTTGTAGCTCAGGCTTATGAGGTTTTAGATTTGGTGCACAAGGGCTATGATGCATCATATGGGCCTTCTCCGTTGTTCTAGTATTTACAAATTCTCCTCCTCTTGAGATATTTTCTGAAGAAAAGTTGGTGTAATTCTGAAACTGAGAATTTGGGAAATAGTTCTTTGCCTCTGGAATGTTGACATCTTGCATATGACCATGCCCATACAGAGGCAAGTAAATGCTCTATGGAAAGTCACGATGATACTTCTTCAAGTGCCTGGCCAAATCTGGAAGACTGTTGTTGCAGATATCATAGTAATCATGGCCTACAATGTTCATCATATCATCAATCCGCTCACTCGATGGTTCATCAACAGTTCCGATTCTTCATGGATCCATTGCATCTACACAAAGGTCGAATAATTAACTCTTAAGTGAGTTTATTTTTCATAAAAATTGGTGAAGAAAAATGAAAAAATGGATAAGGAATTAAGGCGTGCAAGTATAATTTTGGCGCGCAATTAGAGTTGTGTCGCGCAATTTTTGGGCGCCTAGGTATCACCGCACAATTCCAAATACCTCTATAGAAGCACGACACAAAGAAACTAGTGGAAAACAAGTAACTTCCACGACGAAGGAAACTTTTTGTGGTGAGAGCTAGAAAGTTTGAAATCCGGGTGCTTTTCACGAGAATGGGGCACATATTTATAGGCCAGGCCACACCCCTGCGCACCGAAGCCTGCACGGCTCACACTTGTGTGATGCCAGATGCACGCCTCTCACCTGTGCGCCGATATCTGCATGCTCAAAACTTGTGCGCCGCCGTTCCTTGGTCTTCTTCTTTACCTCAGAGTCACATCCTCATTTCTTTTGGCTCCAACTCTGAGGGGGGACTTTTGTTGATGCTCCTTTCCATCACAAAATCTAAATGACTGAAAAAGGGAAGTAACTTAACACAAAGTGATTCATCCTTTGAAGAAACATGAAAAATAGACAAAGGCATGAACAAGGATTCCATTAAGTAAGGGCCGCACAAGTTCTAAGCTTGTCGCAGAAGTATAATTGTGCACCACATTTGGATCACATAGGTGACTTGTGCGCCCTATTTTATTCTCGCTCAAGGTCTTCACCAGCCTATAAATACCCCTTGTGGGCCCCCATTTCAAGAGAAAAAATCGAGAAACTCAGATTTGAGCTCCTGGCGCCCTAGTCTCTTCTCAAAGCCTTCCGAACACTTATAAGGTAATTTCATACCTAGAATGGAAGGTATAAAGAGGGGGAACAAGGACTAAGTGTTGAAATTCATCAACGCCTGCGCGCCTAAGTGGCCAGCCCTTTAGGAAAATGGCCACTCTTGCGCGTCGCCTTATTCCTTCAATATAACTTGTGAACCACCCATTTAAAAGTCTTTAGGGATAATACTAAGGGCTTGAGCTAAGTCTCGCCCAAGTATTACCCTAAGGGTTTACCATCGCGCAAGTACCCATGTAACACCCCAAGATTCCACGGTACGTTTCCCTTTGAATAATGAAATAGCTTGCATTGTACGCAACTTCGAGATTCTAACACACCGCGACCAATCAAAGTAGCCATTATGAATAGTAATACCCACTTTTTGAAATTTTAGAAATTTTTTCTCTCAAAATGAAATTCATTTTTGTATTTGGAATATCGAAATTATCCTAGGGTGAAATTTTGGTACTTTTCGGATAACTTTAATATTTTAATGAATAGTGAAAATTACTAAATTTTAATTAAAAACAACTTTTTTAGTAAAAAATAATTAATAGTGCTAAATTATGAATTTGAGTGGTTTTAAAGTATATTTAGAATATATTTTTACCATTTAATACAAATTTTGTAATTGGACATAATTTCATAATTAAACCAGACATAAACAAGTGTCAATCTTTTGATATTTATTATTTCTTAAAAACACGCTTTTTGTTTTGACGACGGGAATTAATTTTAAATTAATTTCTGATACTTCTGTATTTTAAATTTAGAAAAATGGATTCAATATTTATAATCAAGAGGTCCAAATTGTGTAAATAGGTAACTTTTATTTTTATACATTTTGAATAATTACTTCGGAAAATATTTTATTTACCATGGTTAAAGGGTAAATCTGGTAAATAAGGGTAAAAAAATAATACGATAATAAAATTAATTTTCCCTAAAACGTGTCCTAACCCTATTTGTTGATACATTTCTGACCATGGGCATCTTTGGGTCGATTTTGGGACCCCATGGAGCCACCTGTTGGTGATAAGGACACTTTATATTAATTAAGTTAAAGTAAATACCAAAATGACATAAGCATATATCTTTTAGAAAAACAATTTTTACATAGGGTTATAAATGTTATATTTTGGAATATAAATATTAATTAGAAATATAAAATTATTTCCTACGTAATGGAATTTTATTTATAATTTTTATATATTTAATAATTAAATTTATTTATGACACAATAATGATGCAATATTTTCCTTATTAACGAAAGAATCAAACAATTGGTATTATAAATGTTAAAATGAATATAATTTGAAAGTTTTGATGATATAAACGAATTTAATTGGTTAATATGACATGTTATGATTTATTAAATGATTTTTTTTTCGAATTAATAAAGTTTTTACGACTTTAACAAAAATCAATTATTGAATAGTGTCAAAATTAACATAAATGAGTTTTTAAAACAAATATTATATTATTAATTGATATTCTATTCCTAAAAATCTAAGGTTCGGAAAAAGGACTTATATAAGGGTAGTTTTATCATTAATGGAACACTTGAGGGTCTATTGTATGTATATAGTAAGCTTATTAACTATATAATATACAAATACAAAGTGACATGGTAAATGTCAATCTAATTAACTAAGAGTTAAAACTAAACGATAAGGTTAATATAATGACCCAAACCTGTCTAAAATCGATTGGTTGAATGGGTTTAGACCCATACCAACCTTATTATTTGAATAATCTACTTTGGAGCCATTAGAAACCGAATATTAATTTATTATAAATTAATACTTTAAGTTTTTCCTAAAGAGCCCCTCCTCCCCCTTATAAAAGGACACAACTTCTAACCAATTATTAACACCTTCAAAGCCTTTTGGTTCAGCCAAAACCTACCCCAATACTCTATTAACTTCCCTCACTTCAACCTAGAGGCCTTATTTGGATCATAAAGCCAACCTAAAGAGCCATTTTGATCAAATCAAAAGGAAGAACCCGAAGAAGAGGTAATGTTTTCACCACCCTTTTTCAAGTTCCTTTCTTATTCAACTTCTTCTTTATTTGTTATTTCATTTCTAAAATAATAACTCCAGTATCTTCTATATACTATGATGTTATTATAAATATGGTACAACCGTATTCAGTATTCTATCCATCCTTTTAATGACATGTCACCATACGTGCGTACGTACGACTTATTGTCTCCACGTCGTGGTGCAATTGTTATTAAAAAACATTATTATTTGGATGGGTATGATAATGATATGTAATTGATGAAAATAATAAATATAACATGATAATGATTATGTATATATGATATAACATCCAATTATATATTATTTTAATATCAAAAGAATGATATTGTCGCATGTGCGTACGTACGGACTGCCGTCTCCACGAACGCGATGAGATTCATTCCCCATCGTATCCATGCAATTATAATTCTCATTTGATAATTAAAAATAATGTTTAAGGACCTGATATCATTCTGTATATGATTAAGATACAACCTATCCATAACAAACATGGCTTATGTAACAAAATATATAAAAGAAAACGAGTAAGTTAACACCCGAAATGATGATAATACTAAGACATTATTAACATTGAAATATTAAAAGATCATATATGATATCATATTAATATATATAATTCTTGTATAATTTAATAACAAATATTTCACCATTATACAGGAGGTTAACCTACCCCCAACCAAGGAAAAGTATAAGGTAAGAGTTTATTTTACAATGTCTTCATTATCCGAGGTTGTTTATACGTAATTATCTACTAGGAACTCTTTATCATTCACATCCATGTTTCTTAAAAATGTATTTCAAATCATTCTTAATATTTTACAGACTATGGGTTAAAGTCATTTATACCCTTGTTTGACTTTTTATAATAAGTTTATAAAGGAATATTTCTGTCATTTTCTAAACAAGGTCCTTTTTAACTTTTTCGACAAAATTAAGGTAAGAATGTATTTTTTAACTTATACGCCGGGTGCGGCTATTTTTTGCCGTTATAAAATAGTCGAAGCTTCCCTTACAAGATTATAAGGATATTTTAAAATTAAATGTTTTATTTTATAATTATGTGACTTTTAAATGATTTCAAAAAAGAGATATTTCCCCCAAATAGTTTTGATTTTATCTATGTCAACATCTTTTGATGGATTTTAAGCTTATTTGAAGTTGATTTATAATGATACAAAACTTTCATATTGTATTGAAGTTTTTGTGATATGTTTGACTGTGTATGTGTTATTTTTATACAATTCACGGTTTATGGATAAATTATTGACATTTTGTATGCTAGTTTTAATATGAATGTTTATGTTATGTTTAAACCTGTTCATATGAGGAATGAATTGGCCTTAATAAGTGACAGGTGGAGCCCGCTATAGCTCCTCGATGCATCGGTAGGTCTCATGAGACAAACTAGTGTTTTGACATGAGGCCTTGACAAAATATTATTTGTAGTCTTGGCACGAGTCCTTGGCTACGTGGTTATGATATTCTGGAATTATGCATTCCGTCATTATGAAAGAGGTTATTGATATTGCATGTGATTATTCGACTAATAGAATATCCATGTGAATAAGTAAATGGAATTATCTCATTTTATCTTTTCCATATTATGCCAAAGTTCAAGTTTAAAAGGCTTTTGTTTTAGTTATACATTTCCTTAAATGTTTATGTTTATTTATGAAAGTTCCCGCTATATTGTTATCCTTACTGAGCATCTAAGCTCACCCCTTTTAATGTTTTAATTTTTCCTAGGATATGAATAAGTGTTTTATGAATGACCTATAGGGAATGTATGAGGGGATATGAAGACAATATGTTGTTTTATTTTTTTTAACATTATGATGTAATGTAAGACTTATGAATATATCTAGTGTTTCTAAGGTTACTAAACTAACCAGTCTTTTGAGACTTGATCTTTTGTGATCATGCCAATGTTAAGTAATAATGCACCGACTCTAGGTAACTGGGGTCGGGGTGTTACAGTTGGTATCAGAGGATGTTTAGTACAAACCTTCGAAACTAGATTTATATATACTCTGATTAGAGCACATATCCCTAAGATAGAATTTGAGGATTAATATAGAAGAACTTCCTAGAATTTTAGTATTGTAGATATTTTGTGAGTTTTAGGAGCAATAAATCCCTGTTTGGATATGAGCAGGTAGAGGCAGATTTGGCAAAAAAGTATCTAGGGGTAAAATCGAAAAACACCGCTTTGAGCTAGACTCGAACGGGAACTGGTACATAACAACGGGCCTTGCTACACACTTGGTTACGACATTCTCAAGGGATATGCTTAGGATAATTATCATTTTATTTACAATCCATTATGAAGGGTTTATGAGAATATACTTCCTCAAAGAAAACATTTTTTTATGATTATGGATTATAACTATAAATATTTCAATTTATGTTAAGTGTTTTAAAAGTATAGAATTATGTATTTTGATTCATATACCGATCTAGTTTATGACATTGTTTAGAAATGGCGCCTAGCGAAAGGAATGGAAACCTTATCAATGCACACACTCCATGTAAGGATTTACCTCCTAATCAAGATAATTATAGTGGAGCTGGTGATACAACTAGTGCTAGTCAGCTTATCACTATACTGCGATAACTCACTAAGGTTATGAATAATAACCATACCCGTATGGAGCACCCTAATCCGCGGCATGGAGGATCAATGTTAGAATTCTTTATGAGGTAGAAACCACCAACATTCAATGGGAGTACAAATCCATTAGTAGCTGAGTAATGGATAAGTTCCCTAGAGAAAATATTTCATGCTTCGGGGAGTAGCAAAAGGGAAAAGGTTATCATGGCATTTTACCACCTCACTGGAGATGCTGATCAATGGTGGTTATTAATTCAAAACACAAAGGACGATGAAGAAGTATAAAGTATGTAATGGAGGGAGTTTAAAGAAATTTTTTAATAAAAATACTTTCCTCATAACCATCGAGCAGATATGGAAAGACAATTTTTCAGTCTGAGGCAAAAGGAGGATCAGAATGTCGCAAAGTATGAAGGTAACTTTACAAGGTTAGTGAGGCATGCAACAGATTATATACGTAACCTAAGGAGTAAGATTGATCATTTGTTTAATGGGTTAAAACCATTTCTCTTTCAAGCATTAGTCTCACAATCATTCTCATCATACGAAGACATTGTCTCATGTGCTATAAAGACAGAAAATGAATTCCCTAAATCTTATGACAATAAAGTAAAGCAAGAGAAGAAGAGAACGATGGAATAAAAGATAGATAAAGTAAAAAAGGGAAATAAGAATTTTCCATTATGTGATAATTGTGGGAAGAAACACCCTGGTACTTGCCTAAAAGGAATGTGAGTTTGTTACAAATGTGGAGAAAAAGGTCACCAGGCTCGTGATTGCAAGGGAAAGAAAGATGTTGTCAATGTTGAATACTACAATTGTAGAGAAATGGGGCATTTTGCGAATGAATGCCCTAAGCTCCAAGGAAAATTACCTCAGAAAAGGCCAAGGGATCATGTCCAATATTATGCTGTTACTATAGTTGATGTGGAATAATTAATGTATTTGTGTTTTTGGACTCAAGGATTATATTCTGGTTATAAGAATAATGTGATATATATAAGGATTGTACTACAGTACTTGTTGTTTTCATTAAAGTTTTAATATGAATAAGGTAATCATATTTTTTTTTATGTGAAAATAAGATAAACTTTACTTTGTCTGGGGAATCTGATGTGACAATTGATTTTGGAATTTAGATACCTTTTACAGAGAGTCTGGACAAAGGTACTTTGGATAACTATAATGTTTGGAGAGGATTAAGTTGAACTTTGGATAGTATTGTTTAAGGTTAAAACAATTATTATGATCAATTTTTGGAATATTATGATACTATAGTTTTAGGAAAAGGACAACCTACAGTTCGAGCGATAACCTATCGCGTCGGACAAAGCTATAGGAATCAAACCTACAACCATAGTGGGACATGCCTTTATTACCCACCACTAGCCTGCAGGAAGTCCCTGGTCATTGCAAAGAATTTCTATTCATTTTAATGGTGTATGTTGATGTTTGGATCCTTATACGATTAGGATAAATATAATATTTTTGAGTTCTATTATCTTTTGGAGTGAAAGATGAGTTTGTGGTAGAAATTAGTTGAATGATGAAACTCTACTTGTCAAGTATATATATATATATATATGTATATATATTTCTCTTATTATACGAATAAACTAATTTATAAACATTAGATAAGGGATCTTAAAACCAAAAATTTATTATCCTAATACCTCATGTTTTGTTGAACCAATGATATTTTAAATCATCAAAGATTGATGGCTTTTAGGCCCTCAATTCTACAATTATTTGTGACTGATGACCTCAATCACTACCTATAAATATTTAAAATTTTCCTCCAATTATGTGTCTCTAATTTACACCAATTTTCTCCAAATCAAGATCATAATTTTTTGGTGACCCTTTCATTTCTCTTTCCCTCTTATTAAGACTAAATTTTATTAACCCAATTTCGGATGTGGGTTTTCCCACAAAGATATTTTCTATTTTCAACCTTTTATTTCCGAAGAACAATTTCAAATTGCGATGACGCAATTTATTGAAGGTGGGGATAATGTAACACCCCAATCTTCCAAAATACGTTTCTCTTTGAAGAATGAAATAGCTTGCATTGTACACAACTTCGAGATTCTAACACACCGCAACCAATCAAAGTAGCCGTTATGAATAGTAATACCCACTTTTTGAAATTTTATAAATTTTATCTCTCAAAATGGACTTCATTTTTGGATTTTTAATATCTAAATTAGACTAGGGTAAAATTTTGGTACATTTCGGATAAATTTTATATTTTTATGAATAGTGAAAATTACAAAATTTTAATTAAAAACAACTTTTTAAATAAAAATAATTAATAGTGATAAATTATGAATTTGAGTGGTTTTAAAGTATATTTAGAATATATTTTTACCATTTAATAAAATTTTTTTAATTGGACATAATTTCATAATTAAACCAGACATAAACAAGTGTCAATCTTTTGATATTTATTATTTTTTTAAAAACACGTTTTTTGTTTTGACAATGGGAATTAATTTTAAATTAATTTTTGCTACTTCTGTGTTTTAAATTTAGAAAGATTTATTCAATATTTATAATCTGGAGGTCCAAATAGTGTAAATAGGTAATTTTTATTTTTATACATTTTGAATAATTATTTCGGTAAATATTTTATTTACTATGGTTAAAGGGTAAATTTGGTAAATAAGGGTAAAAAAATAAAATTATAATAATATTAATTTACCCTAAAACGTTTCCTAACCCTATTGTTTTATACATGTCTGACCATGAGAATCTTTGGGTTGATTTTGGGACCCCATGGAGCCACTTGTAGGTGATAAGGACACTTTATATTAATTAATTTAAAGTAAATACCAAAATCACATAAGCATATATCTTTTAGAAAAACAATTTTTACATAGGGTTATATATGTTATCTTTTTGACTATAAATATTCATTAGAAATATAAAAATATTTCCTACAAAATGGTATTTTATTTATAATTTTGAGACATTGAATAATTAAATTTATTTATGACACAATAATGATGCAGTATTTTCCTTATTAATGAAAGAATCAAACAATTGGTATTACAAATGTTAAAATAAATATAATTTGAAAGCTTTGATGACATAAACTAATTTTTTTGGTTAATATGACATGTTAGGATTGATTAAATGAATTTTTTTCGAATTAATAAAGTTTTTATGACTTTAAAAAAAATCAATTATTGAATAGTGTCAAAATTAACATAAATGATTTTTTAAAACAAATATTATATTATTAATTGATATTCTATTTATAAAAATCTAAGGCTCAGCCAAATGACTTATATCATGATAGGTGTATCATTAATTGACCACTTTATGATATCTTGGATGTATATAGTAAGTTTATTAACTATATAATATAAAAATACAAAGTGACATGGAAAATGTCAATCTAATTAACTAAGAGTTAAAACTAAAAGAAAAGGTTAATATAATGACCCAAACCTGTCTAAAATATATTGGTTGAATTGATTTTGACCCATAACCACATTATAATTTTAATAATACACTTTTGAGCCATTATAAACAGAATATGAATTTATTATAAATTAATACTTTAAGTTTTTTCCTTAAGATCCCCTCCCCCCCTTATAAAAGGACACAACTTATAACCACTTCATAACACCTTCAAAGCCTTTTGTTTCAGTCCAAAACTGCCCAAATACTCTCTCAAATTCCCTCAATTAAACCTAGAGGCCTTAGTTTGATCAGAAATCCAACCTAATAAGCCCTTTTGATCAAATAAAAAGGAATAACCCGAAGAAGAGGTAATGTTTTCACCACCCTTTTTCAAGTTCCTTTCTTCTTCAACTTCTTCCTTATTTGTTACTTACTTTATAAAATAATAAATCCAGTATCTTATATATATCGTGATATTATTATAAATATGGTACAACCATATTCAGTATTCTATCCATCCTTTGAATGACATGTCACCATAGGTGCGTCCGTACGGCTTACCATCTCCACGTCATGGTGTAATTGTTATTCAAAAAGATTATTATTTTGATGGTTATGATAATGATATGTAATTGATGAAAATAATAAATATAACATGATAATTATTCTTTATATATGATATACCATCCAATTATATATTATTTTAATATAAAAAAATGATATTTTCACCCGTACGTATGTACGGACTACCGTCTCCACGAACGCGATGAGATTCATTCCCCATCGTATCCATGCAATTATAATTCTCATTTGATTATTAAAAATAATGTTTAATGACTTGATATCATTTTGGATATGAATGATATACAACCTATCCATAACAAACATGGCTTATGTAACAAAATATATAAAATAAAACGAGTAAGTTAATGCCCGAAACGATGATAATACTAAGACATTATTAACAAAGCAATGTTAAAAGATCATATATGATATCATATTAATGTATATAATTCTTTTATAGTTTAATAACAATTATTTAACCATTATACAAAAGTTTAACCTACCCTCAATCAAGGAAAAGTACATGGTAAGGGTTTATTTCACAATATCTTCATTATCCGAGGTTGTTTATACATAATTATCTATTGGGACCTCTTTATCATCCACATCCATGTTTCTTAAAAATGTATTTCAAATCATTCCTACTATTTTACAGACTATGGGTTAAATTCATTTATAACCTTGATTGACTTTTTATAATAAGTTTATAAAGGAATCCTTCTGTCGTTTTCCAAACAAGGTCATTTTTAACCTTTTCGACAAAATTAAGGTAAGAATGTCTTTTTTAACTTATACGACAGGTGTGGATATTTTTTGCCATTATAAAACCGTTGAAGCTTACCTTACAAGATTATAAAGATATTTTAAAATTAAATGTTTTATTTTATAATTATCTTACTTTTAAATGATTTCAAAAAAGAGATATTTCTCTCAAATAGTTTTGATTTCATCTATGTCAACATCCTTTGATAGATTTTAAGCTTATTTGAGGTTGATTTATTATGATATAAAACTTCCATATTGTATTGAAGTTTTTGTGATATGTTTGACTTTGTATGTGTTATTTTTATACCATTAATGGTTTATGAAGAAATTATTGACATTTCATTTACTAGTTTTAATACAAATGTTTATGTTATGTTTAAAACTGTTCATATGAGGAATTCATTGGACTTAATAAGTGATGGGTGGAGCCCGCTATAGCTCCTCGATGCATTGGTAGGTCTCATGAGAAAAACTAGTGTCTTGGAACGAAGCCTTGATAAAATCTTATTTGTAGTCTTGGCATGAGGCCTTGGCTACGTGGTTATGATAGTCTGGCATTATGAATTCCATCATTATGAAAGTGGTTATTGATATTGCATGTGATTATTCAACTAGTAGAATATCCATGTCAATAAGTAAATGGAATTATTTCATTTTAGCTTTTCCATATTATGATGAAGTTCAAGTTTAAAAGGCTTTTGTTTTATTTATACATTGGCTTAAATTTTTATTTTTATTTATGAAAGTTTCCACTATATTGTTATCCTTACTAAGCATCTGATCTCAACCCTTTGAATGTTTTAATTTTTCCCAGGATGTGACGAAGTATTTTATGAATGAACTGCAGGGAATGTATGAGGGGATATGAAGAAAAGATGTTGTTGTAGTTTTTTTTACCTTATGATGCAATATAAGACTTATGAATATATCTAGTGTTTCCAAGGCTACTAAACTAATCGGTCTTTAGAGACTTGATCTTTTGTGATCATGCCAATGTTTAGTAATAATGCACTGACTCTGGGTAACTGGGGTTGGGGCGTTACAGTTGGTATCCGATGAAGTTTAGTACAAACCTTGGAAAGTAGATTTAGATATACTCTGATTAGAGCACATAGCCCTAAGATAGACTTTGAAGATTAGTATATAAGAACTTCCTAGAATTTTGGTATTGTAGAGATTTTGTGAGTTTTCCGAGCAATACATCCCATTCGGGATATGAGCAGGTAGAGGCGGATCTGGCACAGATTAACCTAGTGGTAAAACCCGAAAACACTGCTTTGAGCTAGACTCGAACGATAATTGGTGCATGACAACAGGCCTTACTGCACTCTTGGTTACGACACTCCCAGGGGATATTCTTAGGATAATTATCATTTTATTTAAAATCCATTATGAAGGGTTTATGAGTATATACTTCCTCAAAGAAAACATTTTTTTATGATTATAGATTATATCCATAAATAGTTCAATTTATGTTAAGTGTTTCACAAGTATGGAATTATGTATTTTGATTCATACACTGATCTAGTTTATGCCATTGTTTAGAAATGGTGCCTAGTGGAAGAAATGGAAACTGTATCAATTCACACACTCCATGTAGGGATTTCCCTCATGCTCAAGATAATTATAGTGGAGCTGGTGATACAACTAGTGCTGATCAGCTTATCACTATACTGGGACAACTCACTCAGGTTATGAATAATAACCTTACCCGTATGGAGCACCCTGATCCGCAGGGTGGAGGATCAATTTTAGATCGCTTCATGAGGCAGCAACCACCAACATTCAATGGGAGTACAAATCCATTAGTAGCTGAGAAATGGATAAGTTCCCTAGATAAAAGGACAATGAAGAAGTATCAAGTATGGAATGGAGGGAGTTTAAAGATATTTTCTTAGAAAAATAATTTCCTCATGACCATCGAGCAGATATGGAAAGGAAATTTCTCAGTTTGAGGCAAAAGGAGGATGAGAATGTTGCAAAGTATGAAGCTAACTTTACAAGGTTAGCGAGGCATGTAACATATTATAAACATAACCCGAGGAGTAATATTGATCGTTTCTTTGATGGGTTAAAACCATTTCTCTGTCGAGCATTAGTCTCACAATCCTTCTCGTCATATGAAGACATTGTCTCATGTTCTATAAAGACAGAAAATGAATTCTTTATATCTTATGACAATAAAGTAAATAAAGAGAAGAAGAGAACGGTGGAAAAAGAGACAGATAATAGGAAAAAGGGAAATAAGGATTTTCCATTATGTGATAATTGGGGGAAGAAACACCCCAGTACTTTCCTAAAAGGAATGGGAGTTTGTTACAAATGTGGAGAAAAAGGTCACCAGGCTCGTGATTACAAGGGAAAGAAATATGTTGTTAATGTTGAATGCTACAATTATAGAGAAATGGGGCATTATGCGAATGAATTCCCTAATCTCCAAGGAAAAATACATCATAAAAGGCCAAGGGATCAAGGCCAATCTTATATTGTTACTACAATTGAAGTGGAATAAGTAATGTATTTGTGTTTTTGGACTCAAGGATTATATTCTGGTTATAATAATAATGTGATATATTTAAATATTGTAATGTAGTACTTGTTGTTTTCATTAAGGTTTTAATTTGACTAAGGTAATTATATTTTTAGTATGTGACAATAAGATAAACTTTACTTTGTCTGGGGAATCTGATGTGACAATTAATTTTGGAATTTAGATACCTTTTACAGAGAGTCTGGATAGAGGTACTTTGGTTAACTATAATGTTTGGAGTGGATTAAGTTGAACTTTGGATAGTATTGTTTAAGGTTAAAACAATTATTATGATCAATTTTTGGAATATTATGATACTACAGATTTAGGAAAAGGAAAACCTGCAGGTCGGGCGATAACCCATTGGGGCGGACAAAGTTTCAGGAATCGAACCTACAACCATAGTGCGACAGGCCTTTATTAACGACCACTAGCCTGCAGGAAGTCACTGGTAACTAAAAATTATTTTTATTCATTTTAATGGTATATGTTAATGTTTTGATCCTTATACGATTAGGATAAATATAATATTTTTGAGTTCTATTATCTTTTGGAGTGAAAGATGAGTTTGTGGCGGAAATTAGTTGAAGGATGAAACTCTACTTGTCAAGTATATATATTTATATATGTATATATATTTATCTTATTCTATGAAGAAACTAATTCATAAAAATTAGGTAAGGGATCATAAAAACAAAAATGTGTTATCCTAATACCTTATGTTTTTTTGAACCAATGATATTTTAAATCATCATAGATTGATGGCTTTGAGGCCCTCAATTCTACAATTGTTTGTGATTGATGACCTCAATCAATCCCAATAAATATTTAATCTTTTCCTCCAATTATGTGTCTCTAATTGCCACCAATTTTCTTCAAATTGAGATCATAATTTGGTGGTGACCCTTTCATTTCTCTTTTCCTCTTATTAAGACTAAATTTTATTAACCCAATTTCCGATTTGGGTTTTCCCACAAAGATATTTTCTATTTTCAACCTTTTACTTTTTAAGAACAATTTCAAATTGCGAGGATGAAATTTATTGAAGGTGGGTAGAATGTAACACCCCAAGCTTCCATGGTACGTTTCCCTTTGAATAATGAAATATCTTTCATTGTACAAAAATTCGAGATTCTAACACACCGCAACCAATCAAAGTAGTTGTTATGAATAGTAATACCCAGTTTCTGAAATTTTATAAATTTTATCTCTCAAAATGGAATTCATTTTTGGATTCGTAATATCGAAATTATCCTAGGGTTAAATTTTGGTACTTTTCGGATAACTTTTATATTTTGATGAATAGTGAAAATTACTAAATTTCAATTAAAAAGAACTTTTTTAATCAAAATAATTAATAGTGATAAATTATTAATTTTAGTGGTTTTTAAGTATATTTAGAATATAATATTACCATTTAATACAATTTTGGTAATTGGAAATAATTTTATAATTAAACCGAACATAAACAATTGTCAATCTTTTGATATTTATTATTTCTTAAAAACATGCTTTTTGTTTTGACAGCGAGAATTAATTTTAAATTAATTTCTTTCACTTATGTATTTTAAATTTAGAAAAATGAACTCAATATTTATAATCAGGAGGTATAAATTATGTAAATAGGTAACTTTTATTTTTAGACATTTTGAATAATTATTTCGGTAAATATTTTATTTACCATGGTTAAAGGGTAAATCCGATAAATAAGGGTAAAAAAATAATATTATATAATATTCATTTACCCTAAAACGTGTCCTAACCCTATTGGTTGATACATGTCCGACCATGGGCATATTTGGGTCGATTTTGGGACCTCATTGATCCACTTTTAGGTGATAAGGACACTTTATATTAATTAAGTTAAAGTAAATACCAAAATGACATATGTATATATCTTTTAGCAAAACAATTTTTTACATAGGGTTATATATGTTATCTGTTAGAATATAAAGATTAATTAGAAATCTAAAAATATTTCCTACATAATGGAATTTTATTTATCATTTTTAGACATTGAATAATTAAATTTATTTATGACACAATAATGATGCGATATTTTCCTTATTAATGAAAGAATCAAACAATTGGTATTATAAATGTTAAAATAAATATAATTTGAAAGTTTTGTTGAAATAAACTAATTTTATTGGTTAATATGACATGTTAGGATTTATGAAATTAATTTTTTTCTAATTAATAATGTTTTTATGACTTTAACAAAAATCAATTATTGAATAGTGTCAAAATTAACATTAATGAGTTTTTAAAACAAATATTATATTATTAATTGATATTCTATTAATAAAAATATAAGGTTCATCCAAAGGACTTATATCATGATAGGTTTATCATTAATGGACCACTTTAGGGTATCTTGGATGTATATAGTAAGTTTATTAACTATATAATATAAAAATACAAAGTGACATGGTAAATGTCAATCTAATTAACTAAGAGTTAAAACTAAAAGATAAGGTTAATATAATGACCCAAACCAGTATAAAATCAATTTGTTGACTGGATTTACACCCATACCCACCTTATACTTTACATAATCCACTTTGGAGCCATTATAATCCTAATATGAATTTATTATAAATTAATACTTTAAGTTTTTCTTAAAGAGCCCCTTCCCCCCTTATAAAAGGACACAACTTCTAACCAATTCTTAACACCTTAAAATCCTTTTGGTTCATCCAAAACCTACCCCAATACTCTCTCAACTTCCCTCACTTCAACCTAGAGTCCTTATTTTAATCATAAAGCCAACCTAATGAGCCCTTTTTATCAAATCAAAAGGAAGAACCTGAAAAAGTGGTAATGTTTTCACCACCCTTTTTCAAGTTCCTTTCTTCTTCAACTTCTTCTTTATTTGTTATTTCCTTCATAAAATAATAATTCAAACATATTATATATACTGTGATGTTATTATAAATATGGTACAACCATATTCAGTATTCTATCCATCCTTTGAATGACATGTTACCATATGTGCGTACGTACGACTTGCTGTCTCCACGTCGTGGTGTAATTGTTATTCAAAAACATTATTATTTGGATGGGTATGATAATGAAAGGTAATTGATGAAAATAATAAATATAACATGATAATGATTCATTATATATTATATAAAATCCAATTATATATTATTTTAATATCAAAAGAATGATATTGTCTCTCGTGCGTACGTACAGACTACCGTCTCCACGAACGCGATGAAATTAATTCCCCATCGTATCCATGCAATTATAATTCTCATTTGATTATTAAAAATAATGTATAAGGACTTGATATCATTATTGATATTAATAATATACAACCTATCTATAAAAAACACGACTTATGTAACAAAATATATATAAAATAAAACGAGTAAGTTAACACCCGAAACGATGATAATACTAAGACATTATTAACAAAGCAATGTTAAGAGATCATATATGATATCATATTAATGTATATAATTCTTGTATAATTTAATAACAATTATTTCACCATTATACAGTAGTTTAAAATACCCTCAACCAATGAAAAGTACAAGGTAAGGTTTTATTTCACAATCTCTTCATTTTCCAAGGTTGTTTATACATAATTATCTACTAGGACCTCTTTATCATTCACATCCATGTTTCTTATAAATGTATTTCAAATCATTCTTACTATTTTACAGACTATGGTTTAAAGTAATTTATACCCTTTTTTTACTTTTTATAAGAAGTTTATAAATGAATCTTTTTGTCGTTTTCCAAACAAGGTCCTTTTTAACCTTTTTGAAAAAATTAAGGTAAGAATGTCTTTTTTAAATTATTCAGCGGGTGTGACTATTTTCCACCATTATAAAACCGTCGAGGCTTCCCTTACAAGATTATAAGGATATTTTAAAAGTAAATGTTTTATTTTATAATTATGTGTCTTTTAAATGATTTCAAGAAAGAGTATTTCTCTCAAATAGTTTTGATTTCATCTATGTCAACATCCTTTGATGGATTTTAATCTTATTTGAAGTTGATTTATTATGATACAAAATTTCTATATTGTATAGAATTTTTTGTGTTATTTTTTACTGTGGATGTGTTATTTTTATACCATTCATGGTTTATGGAGAAATTATTGACATTTCGTATGCTTGTTTTAATAAGAATGTTTATGTTATGTTTAAACCTATTCATATGAGGAATGCATTGGACTTAATAAGTGATGGGTGGAGCCCGCTATAGCTCCTCGATGCATCGGTAGGTCTTATGAGACAAAATAGTGTCTTGGATCGAGGCCTTGACAAAATCTTATTTGTATTCATGGCACAAGGCCTTGGCTACGTGGTTATGATAGTCTGGCATTATGCATTCCATCATTATGAAAGTGGTTATTGATATTCCATGTGATTATTCAACTAGTATAATATCCATGTCAATAAGTAAATGAAATTATTTCATTTTATCTTTTCCATATTATTTCAAAGTTCAAGTTTAAAATTCTTTTGTTTTAGTTATACATTTATTTAAATGTTTATGTTTATTTATGAAATTTTCTGCTATATTGTTATCCTTACTGAGAATTTGAGCTCACCCCTTTCAATGTTTTAATTTTTCCCAGGATGTGAAGAAGTATTTTATGAATAACCTGTAGGGAATGTATGAGGGGATATGAAGACAAGATGTTGTTGTAGTTTTTTTTACATTATGATATAATGTAAGACTTATGAATATATCTAGTGTTTCCAAGGCTACTAAACTAATCGGTCTTTCGAGACTTGATCTTTTGTGATCATGCCAATGTTAAGTAATAATGCACCGACTCTGGGTTACTGGGGTCGGGGCATTACAACCCATGTGTCGCACAAGTATAATTGCATGACCATGACTTGCACGCCCACGCAGGACTTGCGCGCCTCTCTCTTTTTGGGTGCCCCTCCTGCCTATTCACTTGCTTTCTTCAAATCCACCTCTCCTCTTCAAGATTTAGCCTTCAGAACCATCTTCAAAACCATTTATGACATGGTTCCTTTGTTGGTTTCCTTATCTGAAAAGAATTCTGTGGAACATCTCTTAAAACATAGTGATTTTTATATCTTTAAAATCACAAAGGTGAGATATTTTATTCAATCTTATCCTTTAATATGAGAAGTTTCCTAACTTGGGCCTTCTTTTCATGAGTAATCCCTTGTCTAATTTCTCTAATATGGGAATCTTCCTTAGGAGTAATACCCACTCATAAATTCCATTAACAAATGGGCCTCCTTCTCAGGATTAAGTCCCAATATCAAATTCCCAAATATGGGCATCCTCTTTAAGAGTAATCCCCAAGTCCCCTATTCCTGGGCCTCCTTTTCAGGAGTATGCCCCAGTCATAATTTCCTATTCCTAGGCCTCCTTTTCAGGAGTAAGCCCCAGTCCAAGTTCCCAAATATGGGAATCTTCCTTAGGAGTAATCTCCAAATCCCAAATTCCCTTAACCTGGGCCTCCTTCTCAGGAGTAATCCCCAGTTCTCAAGTCCCTTAACCTGGGCCTCCTTCTTAGGAATAAGCCCCAGTAATAATTTCTCTTAACCAGTCTTAACATCTTTTAATTTGGGCTTCCTTCTTAGTAATAAAACCCAATCATAATTACCCTCCTAATTTGGGCATCCTCCTCAGGAATAATCCCCAAGTTAGAGTATCCAAATATCCATAAAGCACATATACCTTTAGGGACCTTGTTCACAAGCTTCTTCTCTAAAGTAAGTCATGATCTTTATCTATTTGGGAAATCATACATACATAAACCCCATATCATTCCTTGTGACTGCATATTTCATGGAAAAAATTGTTAGGTTTACTAATGCCTATTGTTTCTCACACCGAGCATGACTCACGTGAGCTTAGAGCGTAAAAGTAACCACAGCACATCTCTTCGGGCTGTTAATCATACATAATCCCCACACTTTTTAACTGAACTACGTGGAATTTGATCTCTACCTTAAAAGTAGAGTACGTAGGAATCCTTTCTGAGGTTCAATCCCATCACCCATTAATTATCATCTGTCCCATATGATGTTAAACTATATTTTAATTCCCAAACTATGTGGGTTCTGATTCCTTTTCTAAGCAAGGATACGTAGGTAGCCCATCTGTAGGTACGATCCCAACTCTGAAATACCCCATTTTCTTCTGAATGACAATAAAATTCAAGTGCCCCACTGAGTGGCTTTAAAACCAGTATGGTTATCATAATGACCAGGAGATATTTATATAATGTTTTTAAGGATACCATTGACTAAGAATATCTAACAAATATAGATGATTCTCTATCGATGAAGAACCTCAAATACATATAAAAGATTCTCTAAATCTCATATATATTAATCATTGATTTTAAAATCTTAATTAATGATCATTTTCATACTTGGTAGTGTAATAAGGATTCACAAACATAACTTAAATCTATAAAGAGAGTCCCAGAGTAAACAAAAATTCCCCCCAAAAAGGTGTGATGAGTCCGACCACCCATCCTCTCGACGAATGAAAATTATTAATCCTCATCGGTCCACAACTAATGAGAACATACCTTTGGAAAGTAGGTCCAAATGGATATAGAATCATTGGATGTTTCTAGTTCTACGAATAAACCCGTTAGAAACTGATTGAAATGTTTGAACCTTACACAAACAAGGTCATCCCCATTTCTAGAGGGAACAATGGTTCATCCTAGTTTCATCTGGAAGGATTAACGTTACAACACTAAATAAAATTTTGGGATGATTGGAGACCACTAGGTTATGGACGTGTTTCCCTACTAGTGGATCACGCACGAGATCATTGGTTATTGTGGTTCCTATTCCATGTTTACACCGAGTTATGATGTCTCTAGAACCCCACACATACTAGATACCATAGGGGATTTACCCACCGTGCTCTGTTATTCATGACATGGTGCCTTTTATCAGTATACAGAGAACCACTTGGGTATGTGTGTGTTCTTTATGTATTTTTTTCATCCAATTTGAAGTAGGATTGGGGAAATGGTTTTTCTTCAATGCTCTTTTCTTTTCACTTTCAGCCATTAAATGTTTTCCTTAAAAGCATTTTCAAAGTAAGGTTTTAAATAAATAGGTTA
Organism: Viscum album; assembly: GCA_963277665.1. Classification (NCBI taxonomy): domain Eukaryota; kingdom Viridiplantae; phylum Streptophyta; class Magnoliopsida; order Santalales; family Viscaceae; genus Viscum; species Viscum album. The sequence goes on from OY728156.1 coordinate 551,958,893, forward strand.
AATTATCTTTTTAATATTGTGAAATGGAACCTTTTTATTGGGTGGTATCATATTGGTCATTTGGATTACACTCTATATACACCTTTGGGTGTATTTTTATCTTTTCCTTTGTGTATTACAGGTTGGGGCATCGTACTTAGTGATAGTGGTTTGGGTCATCGATGGTTTTCTTGGGTAGGTTTGATGATGGTGAGTTGGGGTGGTGTCTACTCATGTTGAATGAATATGTGAATAGATGTGTTAGTTTTATTTTCATTTCAGTATTCTTAGAGTTTTGGGTTGAATTGTAAACTATAAGTTTGGTTCAATGTTAAGGGTTTGTTTGGTTTGGTTTTCCAGTGATTGTTTATTTTTCTTGTTGGTTGTTTTTTTCTGTCTCTTATTTTAGGTAAACTATTACCACATGTTACTCTTGATACACGGGCACTTGTGCCAGCCCATGGGGATTAGAAATGCCCTTTGGGCCATGTCGCAGACAGGGTCGGGCACCAGTTCAGATGGCAACCTGACTTGGTTCGTGACATCATTACTTTCCATTTTCCCACAAAAATAAATTTTAGCAGATTAGTACTTTTATCATGATTACCTTTCAGAAATTTTGATTAATTAATTAAATATTTTAATAATTTAATCATTAAATAGTTAAATCATTAAATGTCTCCCGCTATTTTATTATATTATATGAACCCTCAATGCTAGAATCGGAATACTCTGCCGTTTGAGTATTCTAGTGGAAAGGATACCTAAACCACCCATCATAGTCTACAAACTTTGTCTATACCAATACTTATAGGGTTAAAGGTAGGTGTTTGGTTGGAAAACTGCATGAACTCGTGATTCCTTGATCTTTTGAGTGAAGTCCCAGCTTCTTAAATCATTACTTGATTTACTAAACTCTTACCACTAAAATTACAACAAGCTAGATTTGGCTATTTCTTTGTTACAATTTTAGTTAATTAAACCCACCAATATCATAAGAATTCCCCAATAGTAATAGGTTCCCTCATCTTTTGCATGACCAGCACCCCAAATAGGCGGTTTTGCGCAAATGCGAATGATGGAAGGCGATTCAGACTTAATATTTCTTTTGAGGGTTTTATTATTTTTATGTGATGAAAGAAATAATTTTCTATCGTCTTCATACATACTATGTGATCACCCTTACAACTAACTATGTAAGAAATAGAAATATATATCACATCACGTGTTCATTTTATCTTTTAAGCCTATTTATTATTTCTTTTTGATAGCGCATAAACTAGACATGAAAAAAACAATAAACCATGAAAAATAAAATGCCGACCTGATCATGAGATGGTACTAATGGTTGATCCATTGATTGAGTAATGAACCAACCAAAACCCTAGGGGTTATATATTGAGTCACTTCGCTTGCAACTCAAAAAGTAGTATCTTCCCATCCATTGCATCAAACTCCTATCTGGTGCATCACCATTACTCGGTGTGAAAAGCATTATTTGTTGTCTCGTAATTATACAAAAATACTCTAACACATGTGAGATGAACCGGGGATTATAAAATGCAACACTATAGTGGACACGCAAGTCCTTATACATATAATGACAGCGAGATGATTCACAGATCACCTTTTAATTAAACTAATTATTACAAAACCATTGAAATAAATTAATTAAATGAAAAATGTACTGAAACATGCATTGGTCGGTCCACAGATCATGACCAGTCTAATACGCATTAACTCACGTATTTAAAAATAAATTCATAATTAAAATTAAACTTGCATTAAATAAATTCGAGGGAATTTAATTGAATTAAAAATTTCACTCTCATTTTTAATTCAATATATATACATTGTTCGGTCCCGATTAATTGATTTAATTTTAAAACTATAAATTAAATTAATCGATTAATTTAATTAAACACTAAATTAAATTAATTTACACCAAATTAATTAGTAAACCAAAAATTAATATTTAATTAATTTAGTTATCAACTAAAATTAAATTAATAATTTTAATTAATATTTTATTAAATTAAAATTACCTGGGCCCCAAAAACTTCATACATGGCCTGTGTGGGTAGGGTCGAACCCGTACAAGCCCATTTTGAGCTATACTGACCCCGTGCAGTGGTGATGTGGGTCAGAACAGTCCACCCAAGGCTGTTCCTGACTGGGCAGACCTACCCAGGCCCATTTCAGGGCAATGTGAACAGGGATGTAGTTACCTATCCGCTAAGAGGACAGGGTGGCGACTAGGTTTTCAGAATGCGGTGGCACAGGAAATAGGGATCAAGAAACATCGTTAGTAGAGAAGTAGGGGAGAGCCACATGGGGGCGTGGTTTGTGGTAGGTGGGTGCGGCTGGGATGTTGAGTTTGGTGGGATCCTTCTAGATATGGATCTACTGCGGCACAGGAGCACGAGGGAGGTTCAGCTCGATAGGTGGGTGTGTCAGCCCAAAATGGGTCTAGGTAGAGGGTGGCCAGCATCTGGCCGTGTAGGGGGGAGGCGCTTTGGGGAAGCATGATCAGTCGGGATGAGTATGGTCCGAGGTATATACAAAAGTGATAGTCTAAGGCAAGGATGCGGTAAAGCGATGGTGGTCGGATAGCCGGCGCGCGGTGAGGTGGAGGGGCGGATGGTGTCACCGCCTAGTAGGGTGTCCACATGAGGTAGACAGAGGGTTCCCCCCAATTATTGATTCCATTTTTTGTCTTTTTCTTTTTTGTCAAAAATCCAACCCATTTTTTTGTATTTGATTCTTCTTGTTTGATGACCCGCTGGAACCATAGCCCACCACATTTTTTTTTATATCACCCACTTGGGTGATAATGCATAAAATTTCAAAAGGTTGATATATTGGAATTTTGAATATATATATATATATAATATTATTATAATATTATTTTAATAAAACCATTGGTATCGAAGAAAACTATTCTGATGATCAGAATGTGGTTTTGCAGACTGTTTCAAGTGTTAGATCATATAAATAAATATATGTTCATCATTTTAACCCGTAAAACAAATTGAATCTGAATTTATGACTTCGGATGACCGCAAAATGGTCATCCAATATCAGATTAAGATGTGGTCTGCGACATTGGAACTGTAACGAAACCCTCTTTGCAGATTAATACAAATTTAATTTTTTCATTGGTTTAAAAATTTTCATGCATCTCTTTGATACCAATTGAAGGAACTGGGCATGCCGTGGAAGCCCTAAATATGGTATTTTGAAAAAAAATCGATGAACAACATGAGCATGTCCAAATCGGTGAATCATTTCCCAATTACTTCCTTGGGATCACGTGTTAAGAGTTTTAAGCATAGAATTAAAAACATGAAAAACCTATATTATATCTGAAGTCATGCTCAACATATGCTCATCGTTGTTGATCGTTGCTTAAAGAATCTAAATATTAATTCTTCTAGATTATCCACAAGTTATTTAATAATATACAGGAGCACCAATCATCAAAATCTGGGTGCTAGCACAAAGTTCCAATGACGCCTTCAATGCACCGATGATCACAGTATCACCTTTCTTACGATTCCTGAGAGAGAACTCGATTTTTCTCTTATATCTAGAGATTCTATTTCTAGAATATGGAAGAGAGGAGAAGTGAGAGAAAGCTCATGACTATTCCCTGATGGGATGCTCTCTTCTTCTATATATAGTGTGTATATAAATTACCCAGTATTGCCTCCCCAGCCCCCCGAATAATTAACAAGCTATACAAATGATATTAAGAGTACTATAATGATCCATAAATATCATTGATTATTATTATCACTTTTCTTATAATATAATAAATGTATTACACTATAATACCCGAGCCATTAACTCAGTTCACACACCTACAAATATTAATTGAACCTTGATTATTTTAATATATGTTCAAATAATATTTTTCCATTTTTTACCTAAAACTTGTAAATACATTTAATAAATAAATTCAAGGATCATTATTCATATCTTGAATAATATGAACTTATTTATTACATTGGTGATCGTATATCCTTGGAAAAATCCTAGACCCCAATGTAGGGGCCCACCATGTCCAATATACCTATTCAACTGAATATGTCATATTCTTGAATACGCTATTATGTGTGACCCTCTAGGACCTTATCTCAATAGCAGTGAATATTATTCATAAACCAAGATTGGGATCTAGAATCCCATCATGGCCCCTAAAGATATAAATATTTTCGCAATAACAACAACCAACCTATGAACATGTACTGTGTAATATAATCTCTTTGTATTTAAATATCTCTTAAAGTAGGATGCACACTCATGTCATTATCATTTTCTTGATTTATTGTTTGTTGATATAATTGGGCATATTTACCCTCAACATTCATGTCCATGGTCATGTTAAGGTACTACCATCCTTATTTAATGGCCCAATATATATTACTTCCATAACCTAGAAGTGACAAATCCTTTCTTGACCATTCACCCAATGTCATGCCACCAATGATGCACCCAACATAAACTACCTATCCAATATTTCAATATCATGGTTTTTTTCTTTCATCAAATTGCACAATCAAAATGAATACATTGGTAATGATCTCAAGTCAGGAGACCATTACACATGATCATAGATAAGAACATCTAATGACACCCAAAACATGTGGTGTTCCTATTGGGGGGTCTTTCCTCATGATATCACTACTAGAGATCACCAAGTTTGAACTTCATGAGAAGAAGTCTCAATGATTATGATCCCCCATCACTTGATAGTAAAACATATACTGTGTCTAGTTAGTAACATGTATCTAGACCATAGGACCTTTGTTTAAGATTAATGTCATAGTATCTTAAAGTTCTCACTATAGCCTAAGATCTTCTATAACATTTTGATACAATAATTAGTCTATGGAAATTACCATTTCAATAGTGAATGCAGAAATATATAAACTATAATGGCAATAAAACATCATCTATAGCTAACCGTATACCTGATATGGTACTCAAAATCACTGAATATTTGGGTCTAGGGAGCCCACTATTTCAAAAGGTCTCTTGATGAAAGTTAATATCTCAATTCCATTTATGGGAAAGGAACAACCTAAATTAATCCCTGGCCATGATGGTTGATAGTAAAGTTCATTTATATAATTTCAAAGAAAGATACATGTTTCATATAGGTTTATGGCACTAACATGGATCCTTCTTGATTTGAGATATTATGATAAAGGGATTATATTACATGGTAAACATTCAAAGGAGGTTGGGAATAATTGTGATGTAAAATTATTTCTCAATGGATTCATTAAAATATTGCTAGATTCTAACCATGGAATTTAGGAAGATATTTCTAATTCCCCTGAGAAATAGGCCTAAAGGGTCTCACACTAAGTGAAATTTCAATCTCGGTTAAATTCTAGTATTGAATTTAATAAGTAAAAATAAATAAGATTTATTCTGTTTGGTTGATCTCAATAATTTAATCACAAGTTATTTGAAATAATAAGTGAGTTAAATAATAAAAAAAATATTTGGTTTCAAGTTTGGGGAATATAATATTTACTATATTTATCGATGAATAATGTAGTTATATTTATTTATTAAATAAATATTCATTATTCAAGGGTTGGTAAATGTGGATGAGAGAAAGAAGACCAAGTTTAATGGTTTGATTGGAAATGGTATGAATGATATTTATTTACATTATTTATGATTTTCACATGTCAATTGTTTAATAATAATATTTATATTATTATTATTCAACATGAGGCCGACTAAGAATTACGGAATTGGGAAAGGGCTTGTGTGCAATTTTCCAACCCTAAATCTTCCAAAATAAATATCTAGTTATATATTTTTATGAAAACACAATTGATGTGAACAACAGATAGAGAGATAACATTTGAATCCCTAGAGATAGATAAAGAGATATAGAGTTCTCTCCTACCCTCCTCTCTAAATCCAATGAGATATCATTAGTAGTTCTACCTCATCGAGAAGAATTATGATGCGATCAACTACGAATAATGAAAGTGATCAGGATAATTCATGCTAGAACCTAGAGGTTCAACAACATCGTTAAAATATTTTGTTGTAATGTTAGACCACTACTAGATGAATTCTTCACATTGATCCTGCAGTGAAACGATGGTATGAAAATATCTTGTTAACTATATCATCAATAAAAGTAGAATTACATGTTGAGATAATTATATATATACTCATAAATTTATTAAAAATTAATGTGAATATCCTAAACTTATAGTTCTGATGTTTTAATCTAGTTAATTAATCTATTGATTTCTTTGGACATGAAATTCTTATCATGTAAAGAAACAATTACACATGATTTAATACTAAAAGTTGAGTTGTTCATACCATCAAAGGGTGCTTCCACTACACCCAAAACCTACACCAAGGACAAAAAAGATTAATTATAAATCATATATTGATTCAAACACTAAAATGGAGTGCATAATTTAAAATAAAAAGTTACATAAGTGTGGAAATGAGTATAAGAAGAGTGGAATAGATTCCATATCTTAAACTATTCACTAGAAGGTCTAGATGAGGTGGTGATGTTCATCCAGTTGCTTTGACAAACTAAAGGGATTTCCATAAAGTTCAAAAGGTGGTATAATTGGTAGAACCTACTTGAAGCTTCATAGAACCACCATAAATAGAGGTTGAAATATCACTCATTCAAGGAGATATGATTATGTGATAATAGATCTGGTAGGTGATGAAATTGAGTGAGATTCGATCCATAAGGGGATGGTTTAACGTCCGTGATGGAATCCTCCTGTTTTAATTTTCAAAAATCTTATTTAACTTTTTTAAATCATTTGTAATGTTGTTTTATAATGTTTCATTATGATAATGTTTAATCTTAATCCATTCTATGAGTAATACTTCTAAAGACAGATTGTAGGTATTTGGTAAAGTATGAGTCACTATTAAGGTGAACTCACATTCACCATTTATGTGACCAAACAGTCACACCATTTTGTCTAAAAATCGATAAAGTATGAGACATTGTTATAGTGATACCATTCTATCATGATACCGGTTCCAGAACTCACAATGTACAAGAAACCAATGTATCAAGTAACTAGTTCAGAATTTTCACAAAGGACCAGACACTGTTTCCATGACACTGTTAACAGTGACACCATTTCTCACAAAGGACCTGACACCGTTTCCACAAAATTATTGCATTGCCTAACCGATTCAAAAAATATGAAAATTAGGAGACACTAGTTTGGAGGCACTGCTTAGAAGTAAAGGGTAATTCACCACTGACTGTGGAACCTCTCCTAACTCACCATTCCTATGAAACCATTCCTATGCCATCATTGACTATGACACCATTTCATACTTACTCATTTATGACTTATTTCAATTAAATTAAAAAGTATTTATAATGTTCATATTTGAGTAATTTAATGATATTGATATTATTAATGGTTCTTGAAGACATGTTAATAGACAGTTCGAGGTACAAGGTGTGGAGATCATGCTCTCAGTCAAAAAAACACAAACAACATAGGATTGATATATTATAGTGCAAGAGCTGAAGAATATAAGAGAGAGTGAAACACACCAAATCACTCAGAAGATACATTACAATCCATTCTGCTTGCTATGAGATAAATAACTCACTGTGAACCATCTTATGAACATCCTTGTAGAATCTGAAACTCAAAGAAGAAGAAGAGATACGAAAAATATCTCATTGAACTAGAAAGCAGAACAGAAAACTCATGACACTCTGTTTCTGAGTCTATTTCTAGAAGAGGACCCATTCTTCAAATATGCTACATTCAAAGAGTCCAAAACTGCATAGAACAACACTCAGATCACATCTAATCCCTTCTTATTATATTATGTTCTATTGTGTAATTTTTATTATTCCTTTTAGTAGTGTGTATATGTATTAAAAATACACATTGTATCCTATGATAAAGTATAGGATACATGATATCCTCTCACTGTTACTCTGTTACACCATTTTACTCCCACTAATAATTGTGTAAGAGGTATATATGTGACCTGGTTATATTTTGTTCCCATGTAAAACTATGGTAGAGGTCTAGATGACCTGGACAATTTGTATGCTATTGTAAACCCCGATCTAGGGCGTGGATCAATATTTTTTATATATATTTTCCTTGGTGGAAGGTGATCACCAAGTGGATAAGACTAAGTCTCTACTTTAGACTAAACCAATTGTTTTTATCCTCTCTATTCAAATTTTGTTTTCTTTCTTATATTTGTTTATTCAAACCAGAAAACATTAATTTTCTTTGATAGTTAATATTAGATAGTGTTTTCATTAAAATTTGTTTTATTAGACTGATTTCAAAATTTAAAGAAATTTCATAAATTTCCTTAGCTGAGAATTAATAAATCTTTGAGAAATATTTCAAACAAGAAAATATTTTACAAATATGCTACTTTTATTAGTTGGACTGTTTGATTTTAAATTAGGGTACTTTCAAATAAATATTTTTTAAAAAAATATAGGAACTCAATTCACCCCCTCCTCTTGAGTGTCCTACTCTAACCAATATTTGGTATCTAAGGCTATTTTTTAACTTCTATTTTCAAATCTTTTCAACTGTGATTTTATTTGTGTTTTAAAGATCTTAAAATTTCCATAAGTTCTAGATTTTTAGATCTTTAAAATCTATTCTTTATTATCTATTATGGATAATAGATAGGAATGTTCTACTACCAATAGACCTCCCTACTTTAATGGTATAAATTATTACTAATGGAAAATAAAGATGAAAATGAACTTAAAAAGCGTAGGGTTTGATATTTGGACTGTAATAGAAGATAAATATGACATACCAGACACTCCAAGAATTAAATGGAGTGATTCCACAAAAACTTCTTATAATAATAATTTTAAATCTATGAATGCCTTGTTTTGTACTTTGGGGGATGATGAATTTAATATAATTTCTGCATGTAAATCTGCCTATGAAATTTGGGATACCTTAGCTATTTCACATGATGGAACCACTAATGTTAAATAAACAAGGCTGAATACCTATACTATTAAATATGATAATTTCAAGATGAATATTTATGAACCAGTTTTTGATATGTATATCAGGTTCAATGAGATAGTCAATACAATGAGCTCTCTTAGGAATCCAGTGGAGGCCAAAGAAAAAAATCATGCGGCTACTTAAATTTCTACCTGAAAGGTGGATATGAACCTCAATATCCATTAGAGAATACTATAATAACAGTAAGTTTCTAGTCAAGGAGATAACAAGAAAGTGATGATGTATGATTAAGAATTAATGGTTAACAAAGAAGAAGAGGATGAACCAAAGAGAAAGTTAGTGGATTTGAAAACCACTACTTCCAAAAATAGAGAAAATGAGAGGGAACAAAATCATTGTGAAAATAAAAGAAATTAAGCTTCATCATTAGAAAATGATGAGGAAATGACTCAATTATCCATAAGGTTTAAAAAGTTTTATATAAAGAAGAAGTTTTTTAGGAAGCCCAACTATGAATAAAAATATGAAAATAATGGAAATTGGAAAAAAATATAAAATAAATTAAAATTCAAATGATATAGTTTGCTATGAATGTAAGATAAAAGGACATGTACAGGTTTATTATCCTAAGTTAAAGTATAATAATAAATATGAGGACAAATATAGGAAGTAAAATAAATCAATTAAGGCCACCTAGAGTGCTTGTGAGGATAGCTCCAGTGAGTCAGAATCATCACATGGTGAGAAAGGTGACAAGTCAAACATGTGTTTTATGACAAACACATCTGAAGTAACCCTTCAGTCTAATTCCTATTATTATGGATATGATTCTAATTCTGAAAACATGACCAATGAAGAAATGATTGTGTAATGAAAAATGCTTGAAGATACATGCAATTAGTTAAAATATAATATAAGGTTTTAAATAAACAATATGCTCTTACCTATATTTTTACATTCAAGATTACTATAGAAAAATAAAATAATTCCTAATTACTTAAAAAGAACAATGAGATTAAACTGTCTAATGAGAAATTGAAAAATGAATTAGAAAAGTTTAATAATAGAAATAATACTCTTAAAAAAAATTTGGTAAACAAGTAGCTCATAGGTATACTACTGAAATAGGATACCAACCAGGGAAAATGAATCTAGTCAAATACAATTTTGTGTCAAAATATAGAATTTTTTTTTCATACCCAGAATTGAAATTTTTTCTGCAAATTCCAGCAGTGGATATGTAGATAAACAAGCTTGACATAAGTGAAAATTACATTAATTTTGTGAAATACCAAATACGTGACACAAATAGACAACCAAAGATCTTATTATTTTAGGGTCCTTGGAAACTTGGAAAATAATCATATAACTTAGTGAAAGATATTCAATATATTCCATAAATATCTTCCCCTTTTATTTTCCTACATAAAACCTTACTTTATATCCTGGGGAAAATAAAACATAAAAAGAGTGAGCTCAAATTTTTAGTAAGGGTAAACATGAATAACATAAAACAAACCATAAATATTTGAATGTAAAAACATGAACATAAAGTTTAAACATCAAAATATTGAATCATGAAATAAATCATGATAGTACGTAAGGCATAGATCATAAGGGAACACTAACCATTATAGAATAGAATTGGAATAAAATATAGAATTATGGAAAAAAATATGAACATAATATGATTTCTATAGTATCCATTGAATTTCTGCCAAGACCATCATAGTGGACAAGTTCCTTTACTGAATCAGGTTTACTTTCTATTCCAGTGATGTATTACTAAACTAGATTTACTTGTCATTCTAGCTTGGTATCACTGAACCAGATTTACTTGCCGATCCAGCCAACTTTATATCTTGAGATATAAATATTTACCCAATGTATTGGATGGATATATAGGTCCCACCCATCTCATAATTAATTCATTCTTACATGTGCCACAAAAACATAAATCCTTCATCATAGCATAACCCATGGAATAAAATGGGGTTCTTAAACATCATTCCAAAAAAATAAATATAAAATAAATAGATTTCATAAAAATAAATCCATCGTAAACAGAATTAAATCAATGTACTAATAGGGATACAAACATAATTCTATGTCATCTTATATGGAAAATAATTTTCATAAAACACTTAAACTTAATTCTTGAGTAAATATCCTTTCTTTTTCAAAAACATTTTCTTTTAATCAAAATGTTGTAAAATTTTAACAAAAAATAATTTAGTTGAAAATAAAATTGTAACTGTTTAGAAAAATATTCTTAGAAATAAGGCGTTATAAAGATGTAAAAACCATTTCATGCCATATAATTTAAAAAAAATATTATCCTCTTACTTTTGCTAAAAAAGTCAAAAAGTACCTCATATGGTAAACAAAAGAAAAATTACTTCCATACCATGTAGTCAAAGTCAAAAAGGGGTAAAAATGACTTTAAATATACATATAATAATATTAAAAAAATTATTAAAACTTTTTTAGAAAACATGGACATGGATGATAAATATAACCCCAGTAAATACTTACGAATAAACAATCTCAGTTAAAAATGAGATTGGAAAAGTTATCCCTTACCTTAGGTCTCATTTATTTCATATGTGTCCAAAACATCTGTATAGTGGGTTTAAACATATTATTAACTTGTAAAAAAACCATAATAATATTTATGATATAAAATATGATTAACTTATGACTTTACATTACCCGTTCATTTGTCAAATCCATGTTAAAGCAATGTTTTGTGTAATAATCATTTTATTTATCATATGTGTTTGGAATTGTTATTCTTGATATTATTACATAAATCATGATTTATGTACTTAAAGAATGTAAAAAATGATTTATATATCATATATATTCAGTATATATATATATATATAATATAGATAAATGAAATGGAATACACCTTTCATGGAGACGGTAGGTCGTACGTACACATGAATGTTGTTTTCGTTTCCTTATTGAATTGAATGGAAGTAAGTAAATGACATATACATATACATAAATACAGTAGAATTATTATTTAATATATTTAATGATTTTTTATTTTTTATTTTTTATAATTTATTATCATTCTTGAATGGTTAACGTGGAAAATGAATCTCACCACGTTGTGGAGACGGTAAGTTGTACGTACGCACGAGCGACGATATCGTTCCCATAATTATTGAACGGTATTAAATTGAATGGTGTATAATATCTCAGAATTAGTATCATGTTATAATAATCAAATATAATTATTATATCCATCATTATACCCATCCAATTAAGGTGGTGGTGAAAAACATATTACACCACTGTGTGGAGACGGAAAGTCGTACGTTCGCACACACAATGATTTCATTTTTCATAAGATGGATAGAAGGTGAAATGGGGTTGTTTCATATTTATAATAGAATATCATTATATGAGTGATAATGATGTTATTACTTTATAATGAAACAAATAATTAAGAGTAAGTAGAAGAAGAAGGAAATTTGAAAGAATCGGTAGAAGAGATGACCTCTTCCTCGACGTGCCTCCACTAGTGTAGAAAACATTTTTTATGGCGGTTATTTTTTATTTTTAACATTGGATTTTCCCCAAAGTTATTATAGGAGATGTTATAAACAAAGTTTTTTAGATTGGTTATTTTACAACCGACGTAAAAAACACAAATCCGGTGCATTTTTCACGTCGGTTGATAAAAACCCGATGTGGAAAACACTTTGGAGGAGTGCTTTATTACATCTGTTATTTAATAAATGATGTGATATATACACTTTCACATTGGTTATTATATAAATTACATCATAAATCACTCTTCCGAGGAATTTATCACGTCGGTTATTTTTAAAACCGACGTGACAAACCTGTCTGCCAAGCGGTTTTCAACATCAGTTATATAATAACCGACGTAAAAACATATCTACGATATCAGTTATAAAATAACCAACATAAAAAACTATCCATTTCAATTTATTACATCGTTTATGAATTAACCGACGTAAAAACCATTTCCCATGAAGCTATTACGTCGGTTTCTAAATAACCGATGTTATACCAAATAACGAAGCCTTTTTTACGTCGGTTATATCATAACCGACGTAATTTTTTTTTGTTTTTAAATAAACCCGAAACACTACTATACCCAACCAAATCATCTGAAATAGAGAAAAATATTACCAAAAACAGATCAGAATAGACCAGAACCCCCCCCCCCCACCACACCCCTGGACACCCCCCATACCCCTGGACAGCCCCCACCCCCTGGACAACCCCCACACTCCTGGACATCCCCACCACCCCCTGGATAGTCCCCCACACCCCTAGACAACCCCCAACCTCCTGTATACCCCCACCCCCTGGAAAACACTCCCACACCCCTGGAAAACCCTCCCACACCCCTGAAATAGACCAAAAAGTTACCAAAAAATAGATCAGAACCCCCTCACCCACTGAACATCCCCCACCACACCCCTAGACACCCCCACCCTTCTGGACTCCCCCCACACCCCTGGATGGCCCCCACACCCCTGGAAAACTCCCCACCCTCCTAGACACCCCCTACACCCATGGACTGCCCCTACCCCAGGACTACCCCCACCCTCCTGGACATCCCCCAAAACCCCTAGACTACCCCTCACACACTAGACAACCCCCCACACCCCTAGACAATCCACCACCCTCCGGGACACCCCCCACATCCCTGGACTTCCCCCACCCCCGGGACTACCCCCACCCTCCTAGAAACCCCCCAACACACCTGGACTGCCCCCACCCCCTGGACAGCCCCCCACACCCCTGGAAAACCCCCACCCTCCTAGACACCCCCACACCGCTAGACTGCCCCCATCCCCGGGACTACCCCCCACACCCGTGGTCACCCCCTGGACATCCCCCAACTCACCTAAACATCCTTCTCACCCTCCTAGACACCCTACCACCTCACTGGACAACCTCCACCACACCCCTGGACACCCCCACCTCACTGGACACCCCCAGACCAAAACCTGACCAAAACTAGAACATAACCCCCCACCCCACTGGACAGCCCCCACCACACCGCTGGACACCCCCCACAGCCCTGGACTGCCCCCACCCCCTGGACAGCCCCTGGACAGCTGGTGTTGGGAGAGGAGGCGCTGCCATCCCTCGAGGGGCACACCGCTGGAAGGTACTCATCACTCCCACATGAGAATCTTGATCTCTCAAAATGTTTCACATGTGGGAGTGATGAGTACCTTCCAGTGGCGTTCAACCCCTCGAGGGATGGCGACACTTCCTATCCCTCCCCCTGGACTTCCCCCCATCCCCATGGACACCCTAGACCCCCACCCCACTGGACACCCCCCACCCCACTGAACAGTCCTCCCACACCCCTAGAAACCCCCTCACCCAACAGGACACCCCCACACCCCTAGACACCCCCTGGACAACCCCCACTCCACTGGACAACCCTTCCACCCTCCTATAAATTCTCCCACCCCCTGGACTACCCCCCACTCTCATGGACACCCAGGATACCCCCACCCCACCGAACAACCCTCCCACAGCCCTGGATACCCACCACCCCATTGAACACCCCCACACCCTTGAAAACCCTCCCATAGACCAAAATACATACCAGAAAAACCATCATAAGTAAACCAAAACAAGAAGTAGAGAAAAATTAAATATTCACATATATAACATTCAAAACATACAATTTCAACTTAAAAAAACTAAATCCAACCTAAACGACTACCAAATACACAATTATAATGACAATATTCAAAATTAAATTTTACACTAAAAACAACTAAAATTCAATCAAACTGGTAAAATAATTTGACCATTCCACTTTTAAGTGTTTAACGTATTGAGAACTATAGGGTTGAGGGTCATCAAATAGAAACAAATTAAAAGGATAGTAGTTAACATGTATAATGAATAAATCAAATGAAATATTATGGAAAAGTTTAAAAAGAAATCTTACCAGGTAAAAGTTCACAACTGTCTTAGTTTTTTTTATTTCATACATAAATCTTAACATATAATATCCGCATTCGATGATGCCTTGTTTTTCATGAAAATTCTACTTGAATGAGTGTAAATTTAAATATTATTTTTATGTAATAAATCTAAAAGTACAAATTATAAATGGATATTTCCCTTTAACTTTACATATTTGATATTCGCACTCCTTTTATTTGTGTTTTTTTGAAAGTAGACCCATCCCCTATCAAAAAATAATATAAATAGGATAAACTTAAAATTCATTATAATATATAAAACTATTGAAAAATTGAAACTTACTTTTCCAAAAATTTATTAAAACTTTCCCATACATCACCATGGACAGAGAATATCCAATAAAGTGTCTTCTCCCTTGATAAAAAACCCCTAACATCCAATGATCACTGATAAAAGAAAATTTAAGTTTAGTGGTTTTTTATTTTAAAAGATAGTGAACTCTTTGAGAGAGACTTGTTTCATACCTCTCATAAAAAGGCATCATCCAAAATTTTGTGACTATATTATGTTCAAGTCTTTCAGTAATATAAAGAATTCTTTGTTCCTCATCCAATGCACATGATTCAGGGGAAATCAAATACGGGTCCATGAACCCATATACATTTGTCCGCTCATTCTTCTCACAAATGTTATAACGATAAGTAATACAAAATAGACATAAGTATACATTTTTAATAAATATAACTTAGGGAAAAGGTGTTAAGACTTAAATGGAAAAACATTCACCACATTGATTCCCAACTTATCTCTAGTAAAAAGCTCCATGATATCATTTTCAAAATCCCATAGTTATTGCACATCCACAAACATGAGCTTCCATTAAAAATTCATAATGATCCACCAACAAATTTGGATATCATTACAATATGTCAAAACTACTAGAATCTGTATCTGATGTCATAACCATTTTTCTTTGTTGTTGTCTATACAATATTTATTTACCATTTAAATATTCCAAAAAAATAAATAGAAAATTATATTAGTTTTCAAATGATAGAACAACTTTAATAAAAAAATAAAATAAAAGATATAACATACATACCTCTATGGTAATGAGTCGAAGAAGTCTGGATGGCTAAATTAAAAAATGGCTGATACTATTCCCAAATGTCGTCACTCATATGTAGGTAATTGTACTCAAGTTGATCTATCTATAATATACTGTACAGTGACCCTCTGATTCCCTACCTCTAATTGTTGATGATGAACTGTATCTCCTATAAAATATACCAACCCATATGCAACTATATGATGTTGAGGATTATCAACATACAATTCACAATAAGTAGGAAGCTGTGGTGGAGGATTAGGATTAAAAATGGGGTCCTCAGGCTGAGGTGGAGGAGTGGGAGCTACTGGCAGAGGTGTAGGATAAATAATGGGGTCTTTAGGGGGAGGTGGGGGAGTGGGAGCTACAGTATGAAATTTTCTTTGCATGTCTGCAAACATAGACTGTACCAATGCTCTAATATTTTCCTCCATCGTCACATTAATATTATGAAATTCAGCCTCCAAGTATTCTATTTTTTTATAAACACCCTCATCGTAAGTAGTTTAAGAACATGGAAACACTTTTCTTACCGATACACCTGTCAGATATCCTTGTACACGACCAGGTTATTCAGGCTTTCCCAATGCTACATATAAAATATCTTGCCTCCCAGCAGCTGTAAATACCCCCTGTGAGCTCTGATCCTCAAGAGAATCCTGTATTAATTAATTTAAAATTTATGTAATGATTGAAATTATATGAAAAAAATAGTTAACTTAAATAAATAAAATAGATATCTTATAATACTCTTAGCTACGATTCTCGAATCTTCCGAAAGATATTTCCCTTTTTTTCCAATCCGAGCTCTCTTCCATTTTTCATGTCTAGATGGAGGGGATGGAGGGGCCACCTCTCTAGAGCTTGAAGACTCAGCTATTAGTTTTTGTAATTTTTTCGCCATCATTTTTTCTTCCAATAATGTATACTCTCCCTGAGGTAAACTATGAGGGTATTCATTTTTAGATTGGATATCCGGATGAGATTTCCTTGTTTTCTGTAAATTAAGAATAAGAAATCATTAACAAAACATTAATAAGTTCATTTATATAAGAAAGTGTATAAAAGTTTACATTGCCCTTACCAAAAATGAATCTTTTCTTCTACTTTCAACAAACTGTATCCATGTGTCTTCATCTATGAAAGGATATATACTATAAGGATTTTCATTACTCCTATGACTAAAAATGAAATTAGATGTGAGGGTAGATTTGAAATCCCTCCATATCTTGGCATCCATTGATAATAATTTATTCTTGAATCCTCCAGTGTCAGGAATATCAAATGTCATATGATAAAGAAGAGGTTAAACATATTATATATACTAGAAAAATTTAAATAATAGGAAAACAATAACAAAAGATCTTACCAAAATCGTCTCCCACAACTGAGAGATTATCGTTTTGTCCACACTTCTCCAGTCATCATACAAAATGCTTAATTTTCTCTTACCCTGAGTTGATACAATACTCTTAAAATCTTTTGTATTTGGACCTCTAAAAATATCATCCTCATCAAATTTAATGAGTATCCTTTGATCTTGCGTACATGCAAGTGATAATTTTGGTAAACGTGTGCACCCATGTTTACCAACTCTTGAACTATTTGTCGCAATAGGATCACATGAGGGAAATTGGGGAACATCAAGAGGAGCATGTGAATGTTCCTCCCCAGAAGTATGACCAATATGATCATCTCCAGAATCATGTGGTTAATCATCTGATTGATCTGTCATTATCCTTCAAATCAAAAAAACAAACATTAGTTCACAAATATACAAATTCAAATATTTTAATACTACTGTAATCAAAAAATATAAAATTGTACTAAGTTACATAATAGTAAACATGGTTAATATGGTAATCATGTTAAACAATGATAAAGATGGAAAAGATGGTCAAGACGGTAAACATGGTAAACCTAGTAAACCTAGTAAACATGGTAAAGTAATTGTCACTGAACAAAAATAATAGATATATAATTTATATAATGGTAAACATGATAAAGTAAACTAAACAAAATTAAATCATAGTAAACCTGGTAAACATGGTAAATTAATTGTCACTAAACAAAAGTAATAGATATATAATTAATGTAATGGTAAACATGATAAAGTAAACTAAACAAAATTTAAACAAAAAAAACTTATACTTATTTTGTTTTAATACATGTTTTAATAAAGAAAAAACGTACAATATCTAACATTTTATGAAAATAATAAATGTAAAAAAGAAATAAAAAAATGTTACCTGTAATTTTAGGAATGTACAAATAGATTGTTTTCCCAGATTCCTTCTTCGTGATCGTTTCTTATGGCACAAACCATGTCTTCATCATGCTCATCATTATGGTCTGTTAATCTTTCCATGGAAGTAGGGATCTCACATAAATTAGCATCTTCATCAAGTTCATCCTCACCAACATATTGTTTTTTCCATTGTAAAACAACAACCCACTACATATAAGATTGATCTACTATATAGAAACCTTTTTTTTCATCTGTTTCCATTATAAATGAATCAGTTGTGTCTTCCAATCTATTCAGATTAACAACTATCATTCCAAATTCATCGTGTCTGACACTGTTGTTACTGATAAACCATTTACAGTTAAAAACATGAACATTAGTAATCAACCTCCCATATGTCTTCAATCACTCCATAATATGCACTTGATGAAGAAATTGGGTTTTTGTCCTTATCACTCAAAAAATGCATTTCTTCTACAAACACGAATACACCACTATTCTAAAATGCACTTCTGTTGTCCTAATATTTCGTATGAAATGTATAGCCATTAATTTCATAAACAGACCTTGTTATCACATTTAAACATGGACCACCCTCTATCAATTTTAATGTCTCTGATACATCGGATCTAAAAAAGCAAGGTCTTTTTAAACCATGACAAAAATGTTTTGTTGTGCTCATTCAAAATCCACATTTCTTTCTTCTTTGGATGACATTGTTTCAACTCATTAATATGAAATGTGATATACGGTTGAGCATTAGCTATGTTATTCAAGATATATGATTCTAACTTCTTCATCTATTCAACTGACAATAATTTGACTTTCAAGACACGAATCCCCTTTCCCTCATTATTAACTCTTTCATGGCGAGATGGAGGCAAACCTATGTGCTGCGCCGCAGCCAAGTAGCTCGTACAAAACTCCGAAACCTCCTCAGAAATATACTTTTCAATAATGGAGGCTTCAGGTCGATATGGATTGCTAACATACCCCTTAAATATTTTCATATACCTTTCAAAAGGATACATCCAACGAAGATATAGTGGTCCACAAAGCTTTATTTCTCGAACCAGATGAATCATTAAATTCACCATTATATAAAAAAAAGTTGGAGGAAAATACATTTTCAATTGACAAAGTATACAAATTGCATCCTTTTCCAAAATGGTCAAAGCATTCACATCAATCACTTTATTACAAATTGAATTGAAAAAATAACACAACTTCATTATAGTCTTTCTGACACAGATGGGCAATATTCCACGCAATGAAACTGGTAGAAGTTGTTGCATCATGACGTGACAATAATGAGATTTCATACCTATCAACTTAAAGTCCTTCAATGAGACACAACTTTTTACATTTGAAGAATAACCTTGAGGCACTTTGATATCATGAAGACACTGACAAAAGATAATTTTCTCCCTCTTCAATAATGTAGGACAAGCCTGGGGAAGAAATGTTCGTCTTCCATTAGGAGTGGGAGATAACTCCAAATGTATTTCCATTGATAGTAAGTCTAATCTTGCATTCAACCTATATTTTTTATTTCCATTAATATCTAACAATGTTCTAATAAAACTATCACATATATTCTTCTCCACATGCATGACATCAATATTATGTTTAAATTCATGATATCTTCAATATGGTAGCTCAAAAAATATTAATGTTTTCTTCTAAATATGTCTATCATTATCAGATTTCTATGTCTTTCCCAATGTCACACCAAGGTTTTTCACCCTCTCAAAATATAGATCAGGGGATAAAGGTTTTGGAGCAATATCTAATTCTTGTGAGACATCAAATGCCTTTTTTAGTCTTCTATAAGAGTGATCCATAGGAAAAAACTTTCGATGACCCATGTACACTGTTTTCCTCCCATAATGCAATTGACAATATGACGTTTGTTGTTCGAAAATTGGACATGCTTTATGCCCTTTAACACTATATTTATAAAAATTTCCATATGATGGGAAGTCATTTATAGTGAAAAAAATCACTGCATGCAGTTGAAAATATTCAATTTTATAATAATCATACACCCTAATACCATCCTCCCATAAAATTTTCAAATCATCAATCAACGGTGACAAGAAAACATCAATATCATTTCCGGGTTGCTTCAGACCAGAGATCATTATACTCAACATGACATATTTGTGCTTCATAAAAACTTTAAGAGAGAGGTTGTAAATTACCAATAAAATAGGCCATGAACTATGTGTGCTACTGAGGATTCGGTATGGATTCATTCCATATGTGCACAACCCTAGTCTAAGATTTCTAATTTCATTTCCAAATGTAGGATACTTCTCATCAATTTTCTTCAATTATGGACAATCAACTGGATAACGTATTTTTCCATCACATAACTACTCATCAGCATGCCATATTAACCTTTTTTGCATCATGTGGATTAGCAAATAAACATTTGAAATGATGAATTATAGGAAGATACCAAAATACCGTGTAAGGGATATTTTTAATCTCTACTAGCCTGTGATTTTTCTTTCACCTTATACTGTGATGTCCCACATTTAGGACACTCTGATAGAAATTCATATTCCTTCCTATATATCATAGAATCATTCAGATAGGCATGTATTTTCTTGTATCTCAATCCCATGGGGCATAATATTTTTTTGTCCTTATAATTTTAATCTGGAAGATCGTTATCTTTTGGAAGAATGTATTTCATCAATTGTAGCAGCTCTATAAAACTTCTATCACTCCATCCATGTTTCGCCTTCAGGTTATTCAATCTTAACACCACCGAAAAAACTGTAAAATCTATAAAACTAGGATATAATGGTTTTTCAGCATCACCATATAGACGCAAAACTGTTGGTTCTATCTCAATTTATTCTACTGTAATATTTCAAATCATTTATTCAATTCCATCAGAGTCTCCATCTTGCGAATCATCAACATTAGTGACATTCTGTCCAGTTTCACCATGCCAAATCCAAGGGCTGTAACTTGGATTAAAACCATGACAAATCAGATGATCTTTTATCTCTCGACTTTTCATATTCAAACATTTCAGGCATGGATAGAAAAAAATGTCACTACTTGGAACATTTTGTTTAGAAAATTCCAAAAAGGCATCAACACCTTCCTCATATTCATCGCTCATTCGATGTGTCATAATCCAACTTCAACTCATTATTACATATAAAAAATATCAAAATTATACATATTTTTAAGATAAGACAAATATTTGTTTATATGAAAAAATCATAATTTAAATTTAAAGCAATTTTGAAATAAAAAAAAAATCTATGCGTATTTAAAAAAATATGATTGAATATTATTTTTTAAAAAATATAGTTAGATATAATAGTTTTAAATTTATCTTGGATCCTTTCTTCTTAAGGTTCACAAAGAATACATCCTGGTGCAACTGGATACCAAATTCAACCTTCCCTAAAAAGGAATATGAAGTATAAATATTAAAATATGTATTCATTCCCTACTGAAAATTACACAGATCCTAATGATTTGAAACCTCTGGAAAGCCCCCCCACCCCTCTGGATATCCCCCCACCCCCTGGACACCCCTACCCCCTTGGAAAACACCCCCACCCCCTTGGACACCAACCCCTACCCCCTTGGACACCGCCCCCACCCCCACCCCCCTTGGACACCCCCTGGACACCACCACCCACTTCAACAGCCCCCACCCCCTGGACACCACCCCCACCCCCTTGGACACCCCCTAGACACCACCACCTCCTTGGACATCCCCCCACCCCTCTGGACATCCCCCTCACCACCTGGACAGCCCCCACCCCTCTAGACAGCCCCCACCCCCTTGGACACCCCCACCCCTCCTGGACACCACCCCCACCCCTACCCCCTCAGACACCCCCAACCCCCTAGACACCCCACCCCCTAGACACTACCCCCCACCCCCTTGGACACCCCCTGGACACCACCACCCCCTTGGAAATCCCACCCACCCCTTTGGACAGCCCCCACCCCTCTAGACAGCCCCCACCCCTTGGACACCCCCACCCATCCTAACAACCCTAGAAAACATCGGTTACTATTAAACCGTCAATTTAAAAATGACCAAACATCCCTAAAAATAGAAGTAATGAAGGAGAAGAAGAAGTGGATGAAGAAGAAAAAAACAAAGAATAAAGGAAGAAGAACATAGAATAAGTATCTTATTTAAGGAACTTCCATGGAATCCAAGAAAACCATGGGGACTAAAATGGTTGATATAAAATTGGAGAAAATGTAGTAAACCTAAGAATAAAATAAAATTTAAAATAAAAACTAGGATGGAGAAAATCACAGTGTAAAGCCTATCATCACGGCATAATGGGGTCAAAATAACTACGCATCTTTGAAAACCATGACATGGTCTCCCCCATAACCCATAATTTTCTCATAGTCAATGACTAGTCAAAATATCTATAACCAAATAGAATCATATTTCAACACCCATCATCTTTTCATAATGCTTGAATCCCTAAAAATCATAGTGGAAACCTCAAACATAGACTGTACCGACCCCCTTGGACCCCCCCCCCCCATCACCTTGGACACCACCCCGCATCCCCTTAAACAACACCACTAAATTATAGCCTAATATCCATGAAACAATACAATCATCATGTCATAATTTCACAAACCATGATGCAATAGTCAATCCCAACTGACACTTATCCCCCACCACCTTGGACACCACCCCCACCCCCGTGTACACCCCCTGAACACCACCACCCACTTGGATAGTCCCCCACCCCCTGGACACTACCCCCACCCCCTTGGACACCCCCTGGACACCACAACCACCTTGGATATCCCCCCATCCCTCTAGACACCCCCACACCCTGGACAACTCCCACACCTCTAGAAACCCCCACCCCCTTGGACACCCCCACCTCTCCTGAACACCACCCCACCTCCCACCCCCTTGGACACCCCCAACCTTCTAGACAGCCCCCCAGAGAACCCCCCAAACCCTCTGGATAGGCCCCCACCCCCTTGGACAACCCCCCCCCCCCCCCCACCCTCTTGGACAACCCCCACCCCCTTCGACACCCCCACCCCCTTGGACCCCCCCATACACACCCCTGGACTGCCCCTCCCCCCCCCCCCCCACCACCACCACCACCATGGACACCCTGGACACCCCCAACCCTTTGGACAGCCCCCCAAACCCTCTGGACACCACCACCACCCCCTTGGACACCCCTTAGACACCACCATACCCTTGGAAAAGCCCCCCTATGGATAGCCCCCACCCCTTGGACAGCCCCCCACACCTCTAAACAGTCCCCCCACCTTGGACACCCCCACCCCTCTTGGAAACCACCCCCACCACTTACCCCCTTGGACACCCCCCCCCCCCCCGAACACCCCTCAACCCTCTGTACATCCCCCCAGACAACCCCCCCAAACCCTCTGGACAGCCCCCCACACCCTTGGACAGCCCCCACCCACTCCCTTTGATTTCCCCCCCACCCCTCCCCCCCCCCCCACACACACCGCTGAACTTCCCCCCCCCCCCCCCCGAACCCTCTATACAACCCCCCGAATCCTCTAGACATCCCCCACCCCTTGGACACCACCCCACCCACTTTGACATCCCCCGAACCCCCTTTGGAAACCCTAACCCCCTTTGGAAAGCCCCCACACCCCCTGGACACCACCCCCACCCCCTTTGACATCCCCTGGACACCCCCACCCAACTGGACAACCCACCCACCCCCCTGGACACCCCTACCCACTTGCACATCCCCCCCACTCCCTTGGAAACCCCCTGTACAGGCACACACACATGATAAAACACACAAAAATCATAAACTTGCATGATATCACTTCTATAGGTTTATTTTACCAGAAAATAATCTAGCATGGTATAGATGAACACTATGAAACTAACCATTATTGCAAGAACAAATAAAAATAACATCTCAACAAATTCGTTTAGGGCATTGCGGAAAAATAACTGAAAAGGAGTCATGTGAGGCTTACTTGAGTGTTGTGAGTCGACCTGATAGATCTGATAATAATAAATATTAAGATTGATGTTGCAAAAACGAGGATGGAGGGAACGACTTTGACGAATCGATTCTAGTTTTTCCGCGCGAGAGAGACGAGTCACAGGTCACCCGAATGAAGAAAATAGAATGACTGAATACGGGGTGCGATAAATCATTTAAAATAGTTATCACGTCGGTTATTTAATAACCACAGTGATAAACTATTTTTTTAATGTTTATAACATCGGTTATTTAACAACTGACATAGAAAACAATTTATCACATCGGTTATTTGATGACCGACGTGATATATGTCGCTTCATACCGACGTGATAAATTGATAATATTGGCTTTATCACATCTGTTTTTTATAACCGACGTGGTAAATTGTCGAGCTTTCCTCTATCACATCGGTTATTTAATAACTGCTGTGATAAAGCGCTGAGATTTCCTTTATCACATTGGTTATTTTATAACCTATGTGATAAAGCATGCCAGATTTGATTTGCACATTGATTATATAATAACCGACGTAAAAACGCTAATCTCTGTATATTATACATCGGTTATAAAATAACCAATGTAAAATATGGATGATGATCGATATACCACGTTGGTTATAAAAAAATTGACATGATATATCGATCATTATATCTTTGCACATCGGTTACATAAAACCGCCGTGAAAAATGCCGACATGTTAAATGTTTTTTCCACTAGTTCTCCTTAAAATTTTATCTTAGGGCACTAGAGTTGGTCTTTTGAGAAGACCAAAACCTCTATAATGTCACTAAGAAAGTTTATAAGATAAATCGGTATGGTTTGGCTGATCATGAATGCTCAAAATGGAGTTAAGAGGAGAGGTAGGATGTGCCCTTTTATAAGAGAGGAGAGGAGCACTTTAGAAAACTCTAAAAATATTAATTAATTATAAATTCAATTTCGATTAAAAATGGTCTAAAACTCATGTAATTCAAATATAGAATAATTTTGGTTCGAATAACCATTATTCAATAATTTTTAGACAATTTTGGGATATTTTTTTACCCTTATCTTTTTTGTTTAACCCTTATTTTACCCTTTTTAATCTTACCATGATTTCATTTTATTCACACATTATCATTTAATGTAATTAACATATCATGTAAAACGACCCAAAAAAGTTATTTATGACATATTTTTACTTATATTGACCATTTTGATGAATAATATATTTTTAGGAATTTAATATCATTTAATAAACTATTTTTGGTTTTAAGTTATGAATTATGTAAATTTTGGACACTATTCATACTTGACTTTTTTAAAAATTCATAAAAAACTAATTCATTAAAAAATAAGGCATTAAATCAAAGATAATATTTTAATATCATCCAAAAAAATAGTTTATGACATCAAAATAACCAAATTAAATTTATTTTAATATTTATAATATCATTTATTTAAATTCTTTATTAATGAAGCAATCACTACATCATCATTGTGTCATTATTAAATTTATTAATTTAATGTCTAAAAATTTTAAATAAAATATAATGATGTAGGAAATAATTTTATCTTTAAAATTAATATTTATAGTTGAAGAGATAATTTATATAACCCCATATAAAAATTGTTTTAGTAAAAGATACATGTTTATGTTATATTTCTCTTAACTTTAAATTAATTCTTATAAAATGTCATTTTCACATCTAAGTGGCTTCATGGGGTCCCAAAATCGACCCAAAGATTCCCATGGTTATAAATATCTCATTAAAAATTATTAGGACATGCATTAGGGTAGTTTAATATTATAATATTATTTTTTACCCTTATTTACCAGATTTACCCTTTAACCAAGGTAAATAAAATAATTACTGAAGTTACTATTCATAATGTATAAAAATTTTCACAACTTGAACCTCATGATTCCATATATGGAATCCATTTTTTCAAATTCAAAATGCAGAATTTTCAGAAATTAATTTAAAATTAATTCATATTGTCAAAACCAAAAAGCGTGTTTTTGAGAAGTAAAATCAACAAAAGATTGACATGTGTTTATGTCCAATTAAAATGTAAAATTACTTAGAATTACCAAAATTTTATTAAATGATAAAAACATAATACAATTACACTTTAATACCAATTAAAAATATAATCTAACTATATAAATAAATTAGATAAAAAGGAAGTTTTGAATTAAAATGCAGTATTTTCACTATTCATTAAAATTTGAATTTTATCCGAAAAATACCAAAAATTCAATAAAAGAAAATTTTTATGTCCTCCTACGGAATAAGAAGTTTATTTTTTAAAATTTAACTTATAAAATTGTCAAAAACTAGATTTAAAATTGGTGTTCCATCAAAAGGCGGTAAAACTGCATTTTTTGAAAAAAACTTATTTTATCCATAAAATTGATTTTGTTCTCATATCATGTTTTAGAAAATGTGTAAGATGAATTATAATGCTATAAAATATTAAAAATGTGTTTAATACTATTCATAATGTCTACTTTATATCCCATTAAATCATAATATTTTAATAATATATCATTGTCTAGTGAAACCCGATATTGCATATAATACAAGCTATCAAGGAAGGCCACTCTTGCGTGTAACGCAAAAAAAGTCAGTGTAGTACAAGATTATTTTTCTGTTGTGTATAACATAATATAAACATAGTTCATTTATACATTGAAGAAAATATACACTCAGTGTTGTGTGAAATGAATTCTATAAAAAGAACTTGAAATTGTGTGCAACACAAACCAAGAATAGTGTTGCGTATATTACAAGCTAATACGGTGTTGTGTATAGCACAAGCTAATCTTTGGCGTAGCTTACAAAACAAGACATCAATGAAATTAAAAATAATATATCTCATAAAATTTTGGGGTTTTACATTCTAACCCCCTTAAAATGAATTTCTCCCTCAAAATTCATTGGTGTTATAAATGGTTTACTATTTGAAAGTTTCTTTCATGAAAACCCACATTATAAAAAAGAGATACTAAAAATTCATTTTAAAAATGAAAGTTAGAAACATAATGGTTACCCGAAGTAACTCATCATTGGGTTTGCACATAGGAGAACTTAGTTGGGAAGTGAAAACATGGATATGGAAGAGAAATATAACCATCAAGTTCTAATGGATAGTGATAGAGAATAAGGTTGGGAGAAAGTTAACTACCCAAAATCCATAAATATGTGATGATTTAAGGGACCATCTGATTCATCGGATAAGAAGGTACAAGGAAAACATTTTTGGTTTCAAGATCTTTTTCTTAAATTTGATGATTTTTTTTGCATGAGTAGAAATACTTACTTGATTTCAGTACAATCTCACCATTGGTAATTCCCGGAAAAATTTCCACTTCATCTATTATTTTAAGAAATGAAGTTAAAATTTTCATTCTTGAAGTGTTAAAAGATATTTCAATTGAATGATAGGTCATTCCATCTGTCTCAATAAAAATGTTAGAACAGGTTATCAAATATTCATAAGTCCACATACAGTGAGATAATACATTATTCTAATAAACTTTAGTGAGAATATAACTTATACTATCCACAAATGGATAAAATTACAATCCTTTTAAAAACTGAAAATATAAAACTTTAGAAAGAGGTTAACTCAATCGACTTAACATTTGTCTCCCATATTTCATTTGTTAGTTCTTAGTTTCCACATTCCAAACATGTGAATACCTTAATCATGTATTTTCTTAAAACACGATAATAACATGAATTACCATATAACCTTAGTGAAAACATGCATTCTATCAAAATTAACTCTTTCCACGCACCAAAAAATACCAAAAATTCTATATACTCAAAAAATGATATCACTTTGTCCTTTCATTAGTCATGAGCTCATTAATACTATAAAACATCTCATTATCTCCTTATCCCTTCATTATGTGCATATAATGTTCTTTCCAAAAATATGTCAACCACTATTCATGGTTACTAGTACCATATAATTATAGAAAACCACAATATACAAATACATAGGTATTCCAATATTCTATAATACTATAAATGAGATTCCACAACACTATTATGGAATCCCAATACGTAAACACTTAATCATTCCACCACTTCGTTGTCATACTCAACATCACCGATAGTGATTGTATGTGATTTTCCTTTGTCTTTGGCCTTAATAGGTTGTTGATGTTGATAATCATCCATAACCCTTGGATTTGGGCATTGGTTAGCATAATTCCCCATTTCCTTGCACTTGTAAACCTGATTTGTGGGAGGTGCGCTCTTTCCAACATTCTATTTATTACCATTACTTTGGAAGTAAAATGATCGATGAAATTATTTCACACACTTAAAACATCTATTATTCCACTTAAGATAGTTTCCCCCATGTGACCTTCTACACTTTGTGCATAAAGAAAATCAAATCATCTTGTCTCTGTAATTTTTATAATTTATTTTGAATTGTATCCTTATTTTCTCATCATAACAATGAGTTAGATGAGAAACTACAATATCCCTTTATGTAAGAAGAAAAAGTAAGGTATATACTAAAAAATGAGTTTTTAAACTCATCCCAATCCATGGAGTCAATTTTATCTTGTTTCCATGTATTCTTGATAAAGTTCCACCACAGATTCGCTTTACCTTCCCAGAAATAAGTGCCCAACTTAACCTTTTCACGTTCTGAACAATATAGTATGAAAAATATATTTTCAATAGTACAAATCCATTTCTCTTCAACTGATGGATCAGCCGTTCCACTAAAATATGGTGGATGTTTCCATAATAAAGATTCAAGAGAACATTGTTCCCACCTTTGGTCATTTAAAAGCCTAGTAGGATTTGTCATCATAGAAACAAGATTATTTGTTTTATATCCCATAAAATTTGGTTTTTTATGAGGACAATAATTGAATTTTCTAGTGCATTGATCATTAAAATTGTTCCTTTGGGTTCCATCCATCGTATAAAACCCAAAAATAATAGTGTAAGGGGAAAAATTCATATTAGGAAAAAAACATAATCAAGGAGGAGTACTTTCAATATCTAACATATTAGGTTTAATACTAGGTTATTCATGATCATTACCATAATTATAGGACTCTAATATATAATTATACTTAACCTTAGGGACATCTCTATACATACCCTGGAAATACCTCTAGGTATCTCACTAAAGTTTTCACATTCTAGTTTCCAAAGGTTGACTAAACCTTCGATTTGATACCAAATATAACGACCCAAGCTTGACATACATGGAAATTACATTACGTTTAAAAAATACTTAATATATTACACAAACAAGTTCCCAAATACCATATTAGTTTAATGTCTTTGGAAACATGTAACATAATCTTCTAACTTGGTGAAAGATATTCAAAATCTCCCATAAATATTTTCCCGTTTTGTTTTTGTATCTAAAACCTTTCTTTATATCCTGGGGAAAAGAAAACATAAAAAGGGAGAGCTCAAATTCTCATTAAGGGTAAACATGGAAGACATAAAACAAACCATAAAAATTTGAACATAGGAACATGAACATAAAGTTAAAACATCAAAATATTGAATCATGAAATAAATCTTGGCAATACGTATGGTATAGATCATAAGGGAACATTAGCCACGATAGAATAGCATTGGCATAAAACATGGAATTGTGTTAGAAGAATATTAATATAATATTATTTCCATAGTATCCAAGGTATTTCTTTATAGACCATAATAGTGGACAAATTCCTTTACTAAACTGGGTTTACTTGTCGTTCCAGCCATTTATTACTAAACCAGATTTACTTGTCATTCCAGTCCTGTATTACTAAACCATATTTACTTCCCATTATAGCCATGTTTATCTCATAAGATATAAATATTTACCCA
Organism: Viscum album; assembly: GCA_963277665.1. NCBI lineage: Eukaryota > Viridiplantae > Streptophyta > Magnoliopsida > Santalales > Viscaceae > Viscum > Viscum album. The sequence continues at coordinate 551,989,033 of OY728156.1, forward strand.
ATTCATTGGAGGGATATATATTTCCCACAAATATCATAATGAAATCATTCTTACATGTGCCACAAAAACATAAATCATTCATCATAGCATAACTCATGGAATAAAATAGGTTTCTTAAACATCATTCCATCAAAATACATATAAAATAAATTCAATTCATAAAAATAAATCCATAATAAACACAATAAAATATAAGTAATAATATATATATAAACATAACCCTATGTTTTCTTAGATGGAAAATAATTTTGACAAAACACTTGGACTTAATTCCTGATGAAATATCATTTCTTTTTTGAAAACATTTTCTTTTCATCAAAATGTCATGAAATTTTAAAAGAAAATAATTTAGTTGAAAATACACTTGTAAACGTGTAAGGGAAGATTCATGGAAGTAAGTCATTATGAATATGTAAAACCTTATTCATTATGTATAAGTTAAAAAAACATTCTCCTTATACTTTTTCGAAAAAAGTCAAAAAGTACCTCGTACGGTAAACAAAAGAAAGATTCATTCCATACCACGTAGTAAAAGTAAAAAAGGGGTAAAATGACTTTAAATATACATATAATAATATTAAAAATTTTATTAAAACATTTTTAGAGAACTTGGACATGGATGATAAATATATACCCAGTAAATACTTACGAATAAATAATCTTGGAAAAAAAAGGATTGGAAAAGATATCCCTTACCTTAGGTCTGATTTCTTCCATATGTATCCAAAACCCCTATATAGTGGGTTTAAACATATTATCAACTTGTAAAAAACCATAATAATATTTATGATATCATATATGATTTAATAATGACTTTATATTACCAGTTAATTTTTCAATTCCATGTTAAAAGAACGTTTTGGGTAACAATTGTTTTATTTATCGTACGTGTTTGGTATCGTTTTTCTTGATTTTATTACTTAGATCACGATTTAAGTACTTAAATAATGTAAAAAATTATTTATATATCATATATACTCAGTATAAATATATATATATATATAATAGATAGATAAATGAAATAAAATACATCGTTTATGGAGACGATAGGTCGTACGTACGCATGAAAGCTGTTTTTGTTTCATTATCGAATTGAATGGAAGTAATTAAATGAAACATATATATACATAAATATAGTAGAATTATTATGTCATATATTTAATTATTATTTATTTTTTATACTTTATAATAATTCTTTAATGGTTAATGTGGATAATGAATCTCATCGCGTTGTGGAGATGGTAAGTCATACGTACACATGAGTGGCGATATCGTTCCCATAATTGTTAAATGGTATTGAAGTGGATGGTGTATAATATCTAAAAATTAGAATAATGTTATAATAATAATAATATATATTTATTATTTCCACCATTATACCCATCCAAGTAAGGTGGTGGTGAAAAACCGATTACACTATGGCGTGGAGACGGTAAGTTGTACGTATGCACACACGATGATTTTATTTTTAATATGATGAATAAAAGGTTAAATATGGTTGTTTAATATTTATAATAAAATATAAGTATATGAGTGACACTTATGTTATTACTTTATAATGAAACAAATAATTAAGAGGAAGTAGAAGATGAAAGAAATTTCAAAGAATCGATAGAAGAGATTACCACTTCCTCGACGTGCCTCCTTTAAATTTACTCTTAGGGAACTAGAGTTAGTCTTTTGAGAAGTCCAGAATCTCTAAAATGTAACTAAGGAAGTTTAGAAGAGAAATTTTCCGGAGTTTGATGATATTTAAGGCTCAAAATTTAGTGAAGAAGAGAGGGAGGAGGTTCCCTTTTATAAGAGAGGAGAGGGGCACTTTAGGAAACTCTGAAAATATTAATTTATTATAAATTAAATTTTGATTAAAAATCGTCTAAAACCCATTTAATTAAAATATAGGATTAGTTTTGTTCGAATAAACATCATAAATTAATTTTTAGAAAAGTTTTGAATACTTTTTTATCCTTATCTTTTTGGTTTAACCCTTATTTTACCCTTTTTAATCTTACTGTGATATCATGTTATTTACACATTTTGGGTTAATGTAATTACCATATCATGTCAAAAGACCCAAAAAAATTTATTTATGACATATTTGGACTTATATTAACCAATTAGTAGAATATTATATTTTTAATAATTTAATATCATTTAATAAAATATTTTATGTTTTAAGTTTAGAATTATTTCAATTTTGGACACTATTCATACTTGACTTTTCTTAAAAATTTTAACAAACCGATTCTTTATAAAATAAGGAATTAACTCAAATATAATATGTCAATATTATCCATAAAATTCATGTATGATATGAAAATAACCAAATTAAATTTATTTTAACATTTATAATATCATTTATTGGATTCCTTTATTAATGAAGTAATCATTGCATCATCACTGTGTCATTATTAAATTTGTTAATTTAATGTATAAAAATTATAAATAAAATATCATGATGTAGTAAATCATTTTACATTTCTAATGAATATTTATAGTCGAAGATATCACTTATATAACCCTATATAAAATTTTTTTTAGTAAAAGATACATGTTTATGTTATATTTATCTTTACTTTAAATTAATTCTTATAAAATGTCATTTTTACATCTAAGTGGCTCCATGGGGTCCCAAAATAGACCCAAGGATTTACATGGTTGAAAATATCTCATCCAGTATGATTAGGACATGTTTTAGGGTAGTCTAATATTATAATATTATTTTCTTACCCTTATTTATCATATTTACCCTTTAACTATGGTTATTAAAATAATTACTGAAGTTACTATTCATAATGTCTAAAAATAAAAGGTACCTATTTCCAAAATTTGGAAATAACGATTCCAAATATGAAATCCATTTTTTCAAATTCAAAATACATAATTTTCAGAATTTAATTTAAAATGAATTCCCTTTTTCAAAACCAAAAAGTGTGTTTTTAAGAAGTAAAATCTATCAAAATATTGACATGTGTTTATGTCCAATTAAAATGTGAAATTACTTCCAGTGAGCAAAATTATATTAAATTATAAAAAAAAAATCTAATTACACTTTAAAACAATTTAAAAATATAATATAACCATAAAAATAAATTATATTAAAATACAATTTCGAATTAAAATGTAGTATTTTTTACAATTCATTAAAATTTGAATTTTTTCAGAAAAATACAAAAAATTCAACAAAAGTAAATTTTTATGTCCCACTTCCAAAGAATAATTTTTTTTTCAAATTTAGCTTATAAAAGTGTCAAAAACTATATTTTAAATGGGTACGCCATCAAAAGGCGGTAAAACTGCATTTTTTGAGTAATACTTCATTTATCCAAAAAAATGATTTTGTTCTCATATCATGATCTATAAAATGTGTCGAATGAATTGTAATGTTACATAAAATTAAAAATGTGGTTAATACTCTTCATAATTGTAGGAACCTGGATCTTCTTTCAGGTATGGATCCTGTTTTTCTGGTGTTTTGAGAAAAAAGGAGTTTCTAAGAATTTAAGGAGTACACACTGTGTACTTAAGAGTACACGCCATATACCCGGTTGTCATGGGTTACCATTTACTGGTCGTGTAATAGAGGAGTACATGGCCGTGTGGGGTGACCTGGAGAATTCCTAATGCAGGGCTCGATAAAGGCATATACACACCATGTACTTTTAAAAGACACACCATGTAGTTTTTCTTTTATTTCATTAAATGGGACAGTGTCGTGCCTCTTTCCCATATTCATCTTCTTATAACCTCATCTCGTCCGAGAACAATTGGGAGTGATGATTCTTCTACAATCCACTGGCTCGCCATCCGTGCTCCAAATCAACCGACGTCGATTGTGTTGGAATCACCATGTTGGGTTCTTCCTTCTTCTAGAACTTTATATCTTGATTTCTATCCTTCCGTAAGATATACCTGGTTGAACATTTTATACATTTTTGTAGATATACAAAATTATAGATCGATTCAAGGCCGACATCAGAGTATATCGACTGTACAACATCGATGTAGGTGGTTTGTTCCTTTCCGTAGTTGGTCTTTGAATATTATGTGCAAAAGTGCCCAATACCCTAGAGCAGGGTATTGTGTATTTAGGGATTTTAGCCCTATTATTTCATTTTATACATTTTGTACCTGAGTAGAGGTTGTTTTATTAGGAATAGGGTTATTTTCCATGCTATGGATGTGTTTCCCATGTTTGTTTCGATATTGACCATTTGGTCTAGCTTTGCTGGTTAGGCTGCTTGTTTCCATGCCTAGTGTTGTTAGGATCGAGTAATATTATCTTATGCTGTTATATGATTGTATCTATTTATCCAATTATTTATTGAAAGATTTTATCCAATTATTTTATAAGTTTTACTCTGGTTGTTGAACATCGTTGTGCACGATTGACTTACACATGGTTGTGGGAACCTGGTGTAGTAGACCATAGGGATAATCGACGTTGAGGGATTCTCCAGAGTGTATTTTTACTTTTACATTGTGAGGCTATAGGGGAGATGGAATTTGTGCTCCCTCAAATTGTATATAGTTCAACATTGCGAGACCATAGGAGGAATTGGACGTTGAGTGCTTCCTCAGAGTATCTATAGTTACAGATACGAGACCACATGGGGAATTGATGGTGAGTGCTTCCTTAGATAGTCTTTGATAAAGCCGAAATAAAGGGGTTAAACTGTGAGTACTTCCTAGAGGGTTTCCTGTGTTTGATTGGTTGAACCAGAGGGGTTAGTCTGTGAGCACTTCCTAGAGGGTTACTTTTTTTTATTTTCTTCTTACTTTATATATGAAAATGAATTCAATTGAAACTGTAGGATTGTTTATATTTGAGTAGTTCCTTGTTTACCGCTTTATTTTGCTTATTGTCTACCATATATATTCACTGACTGTTAGGCACATCTATTTGGGTGGTTTCCTAATGGGATTCATCTCACACCCAGTTTGGGTCATGATTTTGGGCCCAAATAGATTATATTGTTGTGGGTATAGATAAAGGCAAGTGCCCTTCTTCTTCAGGTACTTAATTGCTATGGAGCTGGAGAGCATGTGACCAAGCTGAGTCTTGCAATGATGATGGAGTTTATTTGTTTTCATTGTACTTTGGTTTATTATTGTATTCCAGCATTTCAACTGTTTCGCTAGTTTCCTATATATTTGTGACATGCATCATTATTTATGTATATGTTGCAGTTGTTTAATTTATTTTAGTCTTCCATTGTTTGGTTATTGTATGTTTTTTCTACTTCTTCTATTGTTATATATTTCTCTCCACTACATTACTCTTCCAATGATGGAATAGTTTCCCCACTATCACACCCAAGTCCCTCATTGTTAGTCAGAAGCCTCTGGTATTTGGGGAAATTCTCTTGAGGCCATGTGACCAACTGGGTATGGGACACCTCTAGGTGGCACTTAGAACTGGGACATTAAAAAGTGGTACCAGAGGATTTATTTTCTTCTTGACTTAATTTTTGGAGCCTATAGTCAGGGATATTATGGAATAGGTAGTTGGTAATAAGCTATGCCCGGGAGTAGCTAACCTGTTTATAGTAAAAAGCTAATTTACTTCGATTATTGAAATTTTTCTGGTTTTTCAATTATTACAGTTGATTTGATTTTACCATTGGGTGATTCACATGTTTTGTGCTGTTATCATTTATATTGTTGAGGTTTTATTTATATTGAAACCATATGAGATAAGGGTATTCCATCTCATGCAACATATAGGAACTTTCTAGAGATCACATGTCATGCATTCTTGTCATGCCATTTAGGGTGAATTACCGATTTCATGTTGTTGTGATAGATTTTGTGCTAGGTATGCATGCTTTTGGGATAGATTAATTGATATAATACCTATTAATTGATAGGGTATTGGATTTTTGTAAGGTTCTGTTTGAATAAACTCCAGAATTTGGTTCCTAAGGTGTTATGGGCCCTCATGGATCGATATTTTGTTGATCATTGCACTTTTATACTCATATATGACATGATTATGATGCCAAGCTTTTATTCGTAAGGATTATGGGCCCCCACAGACTATAATTTGGCACTTTAATGTTTGTTTCAGTGTTTTTTGGGTTCTGGAGTAGTTTGTGTGGCTTAATGTCCAGAAAAACCAAGAATACACAGCGTCTAATGATTAGTACATGCCATGTATCCTTCTCTTTGGGAAGGTACTTTTTTTCTTAAGTACACGCTGTGTACTTTAGTTACATTTCGTGTAGTCTCTAACCATGTTACTTTTTGTGTGGGTAGATACATGGGGTTGGGAAATCCTTGGTGGAACACGCCGTGTACCAGACCTACACGTCGTGTTGTATAGACCATGTGTTTAGTCGTGTAACCAACGACATGGGTGGATGAAACTCAGGTAGTACACTTGGTGTCTAGATTAAACATGTCGTGTAGATTTGACCATGTATTAGGCCATGTGACTAGCAACACAGGTCAGTGAAATACTTCTAGTACATGTCATGTCTGGCACGAACACATCGTGTAGTCGCGTTCTAAGAGAACTGTGTGGGTTAGTCATGTAGAAGAACTAGGGCAGGGGAAAATGATTCAAGTACAGGTCATGGATTGGGTGAACACACCGTGTGTATAGGGTGTTACACGACTAGGTTTTGCAGGAGTACACACCCATCTGAAGTCTTAAGAAACATGTCGTGTAGGGGTCACACACGCCATGTATCCCTAATTTGAAAAGCATGAATTTTTTCCCTCTCATGTTCCTTTCTTGAACTTATAAGTTTTAGTTCTTGATAATATTGAACTAAGGTGTTTTTTTGACCTTGTAGAATCATGACACTATGACGACATCTGGTTGTAAGCCAGATATAGGGCAGTGATCAAACAGCGGACATGGCTGGTCAGGAACTACTAGCAGACCCTCCCATCATGTATGCCTTGGCACCATCCGTTATTTCAGATAAAAGTGTCGATGCACAGTTTCAAGAAAGCTTCATGAGCTTTATGAAGACCTTCTAGGGATCACTGCATACTACCCAGTCTATGGAAGAGTTGACACAGGTCTTTTAGCAGAAACATTGTCACACCCAGAATTCGTTGAGGTACAAATTTAATTTTAAATTTTTATTTCATGAATTAATTGACTATTTATTGATTGGTTTTAGAATGAGATGAACCCGATGCGGGTTTCCTGTTGTGGCAATGATGTGTGTGCATGAGCCTTACACCGCTCGGTGCACGGGCATGGCACGGGCGAAGCCATGCGGCTTTTCCATTTTAACGTGTGGTGTCCGTTGCGCAGATGTTTCAAATACCGGATGATTAACATCAGTTTTCTTATTATAATTATAATTATTATTATTATATTATTATTATTATCATTATTGTTAATTTTATTATTATTAAATACTTTTATATTTATTTTATTTCATTTAGTTCTTTGGTTTATTGAATTGGGTTGTTCCATTTCTTTTATTTGTTTTTTATTAATCCCCCCCATGCAAACCCTAGCTGCCACCCTTTTTTTTCTTTCCTTTTTTTCCTCCTCTTTCTTCCTCCCCACGCATTCCCTCTCTCCTTCTTCTCTCTTCTTTCCCATGGCCTCCCTCCTCCCTCACCCTTCTTCCCTGCTAGGACGCGCCTCTTCCTTATCCCTTCTTCCTCCTTTATTCTTTTCTCCCTCCCTTATCCTCTATTCCCTGTTGCGCCCCACCTCTCCCCCTGTCCCCCTTCTCTTCCCCATGGCCACCCACTCCCCCTCTTCCCTGCGTGCTCCCCCTTCCCCTCATCTCCCCCCAGCACCGCGCCCCACCTCCCTTTCCTCCTCCCCTCTCCGTCGGACCCTCATCTCCTCCTCTGCTCCATGGCCAGTCCCCCCCCCCCACCCCCAACTCCCTTCCTCCTCTTTCCTCCATTCCACAGGACCGCCTCCCACACCTCATTCGCGCTGCCAGACCACCTCCCACACCTTGTCTGTGCTGCCAGACCACCATCCCGCACACCGCTCGCGCTTTCCGAACAACCGCTGTGCCGCCCCTCGTCACTTTCCCGACGTTCCATAATAAGGGTTTATTTTTTATTTTAATTAATTATTTTGATTGGTTTAATTGATATTTAAGTTATTTAATTATTAATACATTGGTTTAAGTGTTAATTAATTAATTTATTGTTATTAACTTTGTTAATAATTTAATTTATTTGAATTGGTTAAATTGATAATTAATTTATTTAATGATCATTAAATTTGGTAAATTGTTAATTAATTTAATTGATTTTGTTAATCATCTTATTTAATTGAAATTGTTGAATTGTTAATTAATTTATTTAGTTAGTTTTGGAGTTTCATACTTATTAATAAACTTATTTAATTGTTATTGGATTGTTTAACGGCTAATTAAATTGATGATATTTTTTGGGTTGGAACCGTGGTGACTTGGTCTACTGTTTTAGGACCTTTTTTACGGCTCTATACGGTGCAACCATTTCACAACAGGAATTTTTCACTGTGTCGGTTTTTGTACCTATTTGAGGTAGGTGGTTTCACATGCTTTGGGAATTTGATCAATTAGTCTGCTGGTTTGATTAATTTAATATGTCTTTTATTTAAATGCTACTGTGAGTTTTCAGTTTGAATAGTAGAGCGTGGTGTTTTAATTTTATTAGTGGCTTGTTTAGATTGTTGGGTTTATACTGTGTTGTGCCTTGGTATTTGAACAAATGTAGAAGTTGAAATTTGATCCTTGTTACAGTCTTAGTGTGCGTCTGAGTGGGTTTTTTACTGTTAATTGTGTTGTTTTATTTTCTTAAAACTCCTAAACAAATTTTTATTAAATGTTTGATAAACTTTAGTTTTGGTTCTAAAAATTCCATAGTTCTTGCATGTTGTGAGGTTCCATGTTGGTGTTGTGTCTTGACCTTGATGAGTAGGGTGAACTTGGAATATTGAGCATAAAAGGGGAAGCCTGGGTATTAGGTGGGCAGACTAGACTAATGTGATTGTGATACGGGAGTGGCCTCGTCCCAGTTTCACTTAGCGAGATTGATGCTTATAACACTATCTAAACATTGGATGATGACTGGAGACCACTACGGTAGGAGGTGTTTCCCTGCCAGTGGACCGTCCATGGGAATGTATGATATGGTTCACCGAGACGTGAGGTTCTATGGCCCCACACAACTTTAGTACTTTATGGCCTCTCCCACTTTTTGTTGCTCATGTGTGATTATATACTCATCAATGGTTGGTTTTGGTGACTTCTGTGGTTTCAAAAGGTAAGAATGTTTCATTTTCTTTCAGTACCAAAAACCCATTTTCCCTATTTTAAAACTGTCTTTCTTTCTTTAAAAACCGTTTCCATCAAAATGTTAGTGCATTTATTTACTTTCTCTAAAATTTGAACCTGCAAACTACTTTGGTCATCTAACCCTTTTTATGCGGAATATTTTCCCTGGTGCCAACCTATTGAGTGTTTTCTCACACGCTACTTAAACCCTTGAGTGTAAGTTGATCTGATTATGTCTCATGTAGGGAAATTCCATGGTTTTGAGCACGGTGGTCCGAGTTATTAGTTGGATCATCTGATTTGGTGCTGGTGGCGGAGGCCTGACAGTGATATTCTTCTATCAGGTGACAGTTTCTGGTTTGGTTTTTGGTCACCTTCTTTTGGGAGTTACTTGTGGTTGAGTTGCAGTTGCTCTTTTGTTGAGACTCATTCATGATGTTTTTAAAACATGTGGTTGTAATGGTGATTTCTGAATTTAGTTTACTTATGGTTTGTTTCTGGTTGTTATACGGGTAAATCATTCCAAAAAATTCTAAATTGATACCCGGGCACTTATTCCAGCCCGTGGGGATCATGAACGCCCTTCGGGCCTTACCGTGGGTTGGGTTGGGCATCGAGTTGATGGCGACCCGATTCGGTTCGTGAAAAGATGGTATCAGAGGATGTTTAGCTCTTGGTTTATGTTATTGGGATGAGTTTAGTCATACATAAGTTGGGACTATCGGGGCTCGGAATTCATGTTGCGATTAGGGTGCCTGGCCAGCACGCCTCGTGGCAGATACTGAGTCACCATGGTATGTAAGGACGCTTGTTTGAATTATTTTCTAGGTGGGACGTATAGGATGCAGATTGTACATGGACACCAGGAAGGAAAGTAGAGTTTTAACATGAAGTTGTTCTTGCATGTTTGGTTCACTAATGATTATTTATCTTGCTGAAAAATTTGGTTCCTCTTGAGATATTTGATATTGATGGTATTTCTTTAGGACTGTTTCCCTTTGTAGCAAGATGCCTCCCTAGAGAGCTCCCATGAACCAATGGGAGAAAGCCAGAGAGAGTTCTCTCGTGCCACTTGATTAGAGATTGGTAAAGGCTGTGGTCCGATCCGTTCAGGCTTTGGGAAAAGGGGTGACTCTGGCCCCTGCCCCTTTTTCAGCTAGAGGGGAAGAATCTGGCTCCAAGATGGATAGAGCTCAAGAGTTTCTGAAGAACAAAACTACTTCATTCTGAGGTAGTTCAAAACCTTAGGAGTAATAGGAATGGCTTGAAAAGATATAACGCATGTTCGAATTACTCGACACACCTACGGAATTCAGGGTGATGTGTGCCTCATTCCAACTAGAGGGTTCCAGTTGTAAATGGTGGGAATCAGTGGTCCAGACTGGGAAATATGAGCACATGAGCTGGAAAGATTTCAAGGGTGTCTTCAATGAACAGTATTGTCCAAAGTTCCTAGCCTACGGTAGATCTTGGGAGTTCATGGATCTTTCGCCAGGGAATCAGACAGTGATGGAACATGCGAACCGCTTTGCTGAGCTGGTGCGGTATGCACCTGAGATAGTTTCGAGCGAATTCTTGAAAGCTCAGAAGTTTGAGAAGGGCCTTCGACCAGAAATCCACTCTCAGGTTTTCTTATTTAAGATAAAGACTTATTTCGAGGTGGTTGATAGTGATTTCATGGCCGAGATTGACCAGAGGGGAATGTCGGGGTTTTTTGGATCAGTTTCAGGTTTTGGAAGCGGCAGTTCCTCAGAAACGAAAAGGAAGCGTGATGAGCAGTGGAAGAATAGTGGTGATGGATCAGGCCAACCCTCCAGGAAGACATCATCTGGGGATTCTGATGTGAGGCCCATTGTGTGCCATCAGTGTGGAAAGGCAAGGCACATCCGACCTGCATTTCTACATCCTCCCAGACCTTTCTATGGGTGTGGAGTCATGGGGCACCTACAGCGTTTCTTCCAGACTGTATGCCCTTACCAGAGTGGGACTAGATCTGTTGCTTCCAGGGATGTATCAGTGCAATCAGAGCTGACCAGGATGCTGGGATCTGGTTCAGTGGTCGTGGTGGAAGGACCATATCATCATCTGGGTAGATCCAGATTAGGGAGGAGCCGCAGGCGAGCGGTCGTTCTCAGGCAGGGACAAGGCAACTGCATGCTGTGGATCATGCACCAGCAGGATCTGATGCAGGGCCTTCGACTGTTCGAGGTATCATCCTGCTTGCATGTTCTATATCTGCAATTTTATTTGATAATGGCGCATCAATTTCTTCCATATCTGCTCACTTTGTGAATCTATTGAACCTACCAACTGAGCTATTATCATTTTCTATGGAGTTGGCAACACCGTTGGGGAAAAAGAGGGAGCAAGGCCTTAGGTGCCCATCGTGCGCACTCTCTGTGTTGGGAGTCGAGATGGAATGAGATTTCCTGGTCCTTGACATGGACCTATTTGATGTGATCCTTAGTATGGACTGGCTAGTGCACTTTTAGGTGCACATTGATTGCTATCGGCACCGAGTCAGTTTTACGGCACCAGATGGGACTCCCTAGTTATTTCACGGAGAATGGGATCCTCGGTCGGGACGCATAGGACCTCTACTCCCTGAGTTGGTAAATCTTGCTTATCAGTTTTCATCACTCACATTGGAGGACTATGGTGGTGTTTCTCAGGGTGGGTTACCTCGTGTAGTGTATGAGTTCCTAGAGGTCTTCCCAGATGATTTTTCTATCTTACCCCCAGAGCAGGATGTGGAGTTCTCGATTGAGTTGGCGCTGGGAACAAAACATATATCTCTTCCCTCATATCGCATGGCCCCCAGTGAATTGAGGGAATTAAAGATATAGCTGGATGATTTGGAATCCAAAGGATTCATTCTCCCGAGCATCTCTCCTTGGGCCACCCCAGTTTTATTCACGAAGAAGGCCGATGGAACCCTCCGGTTGTGTATTGATTACTGAAAATTGAACAAGGTAACCATCAAAAATAGATACCATTTACCCCAGATTGATGATTTATTCGACTAGATGAAGGGGGAAATGTGGTTCTCTAATATTGATTTGCATTCGGGATACCACCAGCTCAGGGTGAGAGAAGCAGATATCCCGAAGACGGCTTTCCGAAGCAGGTACGATCACTTTGAGTAATTGGTCATGCCTTTAGGATTGATGAATGCTCCAACAGTTTTCATGGAGCACATGAATAGGGTGTTCCACCAATATCTCGACTCATTTGTCGTGGTATTCGTGGATGACATTCTAGTTTATTCTGGATCTGAGGAGGAGCATGAGCATCACCTGCGCGTTGTTTTGGGCACTTTGCGAGGCCATCGCCTGTATGACAAACTCTCGAAGTGCACATTCTGGATCAAGGAAGTGATATTTCTAGGGCATGTCGTCTCAGAACAAATGGTTTCAGTGGATCCTGAGAAGGTTAGGGCAGGTATGTCATGGGAGCAGCCAAGAAATGTGTTTGAGATCAGGAGTTTTCTAGGCTTGGCTGGTTATTATAGGCGCTTTGTTTGGGACTTCTCACGGTTTGCCTCCCCCATGAATGCACTCACCTAGAAAGGGGTGAAGTTTGAGTGGAGCCCTCAGTGTCAGACATCCTTTGGGGAGTTGAAGCGGAGGTTGACCACCGCACCTGTGTTGACCTTACCAGAGCCAGGAAAGGGATATGTGGTTTATTTTGATGCTTTAGGTACAGGCCTTAGATGTGTTCTCATGCAAGATGACCATGTTGTGGCTTATCGTTCTCGCCAGCTCTAGCCACATGAGAAGAATTATCCAACTCATGACTTAGAGTTGGTAGTGGTGATGCATGCTTTGAATATGTGGCATCACTATCTCTTTGGGGAGAAGTTTGTGGTCTATTCTGACCATAAGAGCCTGGCATACATTTTCTCTCAGAAGGATCTCAATTCGAGGCAGCGCCGCTGGGTCGAGTACCCGCAGGGTTTTGATTTGGACATTGTCTATACCCCTGTCAAGGGTAATGTGGTAGCCGACACCTTGAGTAGGAAATTACCAGTGCATGCGTTGAGGAAGTCCAGTGATGAGTGGAGTTTGATGGGGATTTTCTCCCAGATGCACCTGGAGAACAGGGAACATAGTAGAGGTACCTTCCTGGCTAGCATTCAGTTGAATCCTACTCTTCTGGAGTTGATTCAGCGAGAGAAGCATAGAGATGAGTTGTTTCAGTGATCTATGCAGTTTCTTCATGGTAGGGAGACTCCTTCTGATTGGTCCTTGTCTTCCCAGAGGGTCTTGTGCTTCAAGGTCCGTACTATGGTGTCGTTGTCTCTATGGAAGGTGGTGATGCAGGATAACCACCAATCTCAGTGGGTCGTCCATATTGGTACCACCAAGATGTACTACGATGTTTGCCATCAGTTCTGGTGGCCATGTATGAGGCGGGACATAGCCAATTTTGTGTCGAGATGCAACACTTTCCAGCAGTTGAAAGCAGAGCATCAGAGACCATCTGGCCTACTCCATCCATTACCCATTCCTACCTGGAAGTGGGACGAGGTTTCTATGGACTCCATTATTGGATTATCTTATACACCTCAGGGAAGGAATGCTATCTGGGAAGTGATTGACCACTTGACCAAGTCATCTCACTTTATCCCGATCATAGATACAACGAAGGTAGATAAGCTGGGCCGCTTGTATGTTCAGGAGGTGGTTAGACTTCATGGTGTGCCGTCGGAAGTTGTTTCTGACCGAGACCCCCTCTTTACCTCCTAATTTTGTGGAGGCCTCCAGAAGTCTTTGGGGTCGCAAATTAAGATGAGCACAACATACCACCCTCAGACGGATGGCCAAACAGAGCAAGCGAATCAGATTCTGGAAGACATGCCCCGTTCTTGTGTGTCATATTTCGGAGGTTCATGGGATAGCCATTTGGGATTGGTTGACTTTTCTTATAATAATAGTTACCAATATTCCATTAGAATGGCACCCTTTGAGGTGCTCTATGGTCGGCCTTTTCGGTATCCTCTGTGTTGGGATGAGGTAGGCGAGACCTCACTCTTGGGACCGAGCCTTGTTCAGGAGACTTCTGAGAAGGTAAAGCTGATTAGGCAGTGGTTTCTGACAGCTCAGAGTCATCACAAGTCTTATGCAGATCAGAGGTGGTGGGATCTTGAGTTTTTAGTGGGGGGTAGAGTGTTTCTGAAAGTATCCCCTTGCTTGGGTCACCGTCGTTTAGGGAAGCAGGGGAAGCTGACACCGAGGTATGTCAGACCTTTCGAGATTCTTGAGCAGATTGGCAAGGTGGCATACAGGTTATCTTTTCCCTCGCAGTTGACGTCAAGTCACAACGTATTTCATGTCTCCCAAATAAATAAGTACAACTCCGATCCTTCACATGTGCTAAATTGGGAGGAGCTAGAGATAGAGTCTAACTTATCTATGTTTGAGTGACCAATGCGGATAGTGGATTCTCAGGAGAAGGTGCTACGTGGAAAGTCCATTCCTTTGGTTCATATTCTGTGGAAACATGGAAGTGACGAGCATGATACTTGGGAGCGCAGGTCTTGGGTTGAGTAGGAGTATATATTTCTATTCTCCGATCAGCCTTCTAATTGACTTATCAAGGGCGGGAAATTTTCATGGTGGGGAGAATTATCACGCCCGGACTTCGTTGAGGTACAACTTTAATTTTAAATTTTTATTTTGTGAATTAATTGCCTATTTATTGCCTGTTTGTAGCATGGGATGAACCCGATGCGGGTTTCCCATTGTGGAAACAATGTGTGCGCATGAACCTTACACCGCTTGGCGCACGAGCAGGGCACTGGTGAAGTCATGCGGCTTTGCCATTTTAACGTGCGGTGTCAGTTGCACGGACGTTTCAAATACCGGATGATTAAATTTAGTTTTATTATTATTATTATTATTTTTATTATTATTATTATATTATCATTATTATCATTATTATTAATTTTATTATTATGAAAGCCTTTTATCTTTATTTTATTTCATTTAGTTCTTTTGTTTATTTAATTGGGTTGTTTATTTTCTTTTATTTGTTTTTTATTAATCCCCCCATGAAAACCCTAGCCGCCACCCTTTTTTTTCTTTTTTTCTTTTCTTTATTTCTTTTTTTCCTCCTCTTTCTTCATCCCCATGCATCCCCTCTCTCCTTCTCTCTTCTCTCCCGTAGCCTCCCTCCTCCCTCACCCTTCTTCCCCGCTCGGCCGCGCCTCTTCCTTCTCCCTTCTTCCTCTTTTCTTATTATATCCCTCCCTTCTCCTCTCTTCCCTACTGTGCCCCACCTCTCCCCCTGTCCCCCTTCTCTTCCCCATGGCCACCCTCTCTCCCTCTTCCCTGCGTGCTCCCCCTTCCCTTCATCTCCCTCCAGCACTGCGCCCCACCTCCCTTTCCTCCTCCCCTATCTGCCAGACCCTCCTCTCCTCCTCTGCTCCACGGCCTCCCCCTTTCCCTCATCTCCCTCCAGCATCGTGCCCCACCTCCATTTCCACCTCCCCTCTCCACAGGACCCTCCTCTCCTCCTCTACTCCACGACCATCCCCCCCTCCAACTCCCTTCCTCCTCTTTCCTCCATTCCACTGGACCGCCTCCCACACCCCGCTCGCGCTGCCAGACTGCCTCCTGCACCCTGTCCGTGCTGCTAGACCGCCATCCCGTACACCGCTCGCACTCGCCGGACAACCACTGTGCCACCCCTCATCACTTTCCCAACGTTCCACAATAAGGGTTTGTTTTTTATTTTATTTAATTATTTTGATTGGTTTAATTAATATTTAAGTTATTTAATTATTAATGCATTGGTTTAAGTGTAATTAATTAATTTATTGTTATTAAATTTGTTAATCATTTAATTTATTTGAATTGGTTAAATTGATAATTAATTTATTTAATGATCATTACATTTGGTAAATTGTTAATTAATTTAATTGATTTTGTTAATCATCTTATTTAATTGAAATTGTTGAATTGTTAATTAATTTAGTTAGTTAGTTTTGTAGTTGCATACTTATTAATCAACTTATTTTATTGTTATTGGATTGTTTAACAGTTAATTAAATTGCTGATATTTTCTGGGTTGGCACTGTGGTGACTTGGCCTACTGTTTTAGGACCTTTTTTACGGCTCCATACGGCGAGACCATTGCACAACGGGAGTTTTGCACCATGTCACATTTCGTACCTATTTTTGGTAGGTGGTTTCACATTCTTAGGGTATTTGATCAATTACTACGCTGGTTTGATTAATTTAATATGTCTTTTATTTAAATGCTGTTGTGAGTTGTCAGTTTCACTGGTAGAGCATGGTGTTTTACTTTTATTAGTGGCTTGTTTAGATTTCTGGTTTATACTGTGTTGTGCCTTGGTTTTTGAACAAATGCAGCAGTTGAAATTTGATCCTTGTTACAGTCTTAGTGTGCGTCTGAGTGGGTTTTTCACTGTTAATTATGTTGTTTTATTTTCTTAAAACTCCTTAACCAATTTTTTTTAAATGTTTGATAAACTTTA
This sequence comes from Viscum album, assembly GCA_963277665.1. Taxonomy (NCBI): domain Eukaryota; kingdom Viridiplantae; phylum Streptophyta; class Magnoliopsida; order Santalales; family Viscaceae; genus Viscum; species Viscum album. Next base: position 552,005,788 of record OY728156.1, read on the forward strand.
GTTTTGGTTCTCAAAATTCCGTAGTTCTTGCATGTTGTGAGGTTCCATGTTGGTGTTTTATCTTGACCTTGATGAGTAGGGTGAACTTTGAATATTGAGCACAAAAGGGGAAGACTGGTTACTAGGTGGGCGGACTAGACTAGCGTGCTAGTGATACGGGAGTGGCCTCGTCCCAGTTTCACATAGCGATATTGATGCTTAAAACACTAACTAAACATTGGATGATGACTGGAGACCACTACGGTAGTAGGTGTTTCCCTACCAGTGGCTCGTGCGTGGGAATGTATGATATGGTTCACTGAGATGTGAGGTTCTAGGGCCCCACATAGCTTTATTACTTTAGGGCTCTCCCACTTTTTGTTGCTCCTGTGTGATTATATACTCATCACTGGTTGGTTTTGGTGACTTCTTTGGTTTCAAACGGTAAGAATGTTTCATTTTCTTTCAGAACCAAAAACCTCATTTCCTATTTTAAAAATGTGTTTCTTTCTTTAAAAACTGTTTCCATCAAAATGTTAGTGCATTTATTTACTTTCTCTAAAATTTGAACCTGCAAACTGCTTTTGTCATCTAACCCTTTTTATGCAGAATATTTTACCTGGTGCCAACCTATTGACCATTTTCTCACACCCTACTTACAACCTTGGGTGTAAGTAGATCTGATTATGTCTGATGCAGGGAAATGCCAATGTTTTGAGCACGGTGGTCCGAGTTGTTAGTTGGATCATCTGATTTGGCACTGGTGGCAGAGGACTAACAATGATATTCTTCCATTAGGTGACAGTTGCTGGTTTGGTTTTTGGTCAACTTCTTTTAGGAGTTAGTTGTGGTTGAGTTGTAGTTGCTCTTTTGTTGAGACTCGTTCATGCTGTTTTTAAAACTTGTGGTTGTAATGTTGATTTCAGAATTTAGTTTACTTATGGTTTGTTTTTGGTTGTTATACGAGTAAATCGTTCACAAAAATTCTAAATTGATACCCGGGAACTTGTGCCAGCCCGTGGGGATCAGGAATGCCCTTCAGGCCTTGCCGTGGGCTGGGTCAGGCGTCGAGTTGATGGTGACTTGATTTGGTTCGTGACAAACATCCTCCCACTTTCTCAAGGTATGGAGGACCTGAGGCTGCTGATTCATGATTGTAATCCATGATATCTATCTTTGAGAATCTGGATATGACTCTAGATAGGAGGGTGAAACTCTCTATGTTTATACTTCAGGACTCTGGAAAGAGATGGTGGGATGTGATCTCACAGGTGGGACGCCATCAGGTTATGGATTGGGATGAGTTTCAGCATGCCATCTACGATTACTTCTACCCGGAGACTTTGAGGGCCAATGGAGCCTAAGAGTTTATCAGTCTGGAACAAGTTACTCTCTTAGTCATGGATTACTCTTCTTGTTTCACAGAGATACAGGGATTCACGCCCATTCTAGGAGGTGATAAGTTATTTCAGGCGAGGAAGTTTGAGGATGGTCTCAGGCATGATATTTGATCTCAGGTGAATATCTTTAGGTTTACTTCCATAACCTCTATAGTCGACCTGGATTTGATCACAAAACAAAATCTGATGGATTCTAGAGCTGTGAGCCAGGGAGGCCTGGAATTCAGAGTTGGTACCCCTCCGACTGACAGCAGGAAGTGCCTCAGGGAGTCTATGTGTGGATATATGAGGAAGCCAGATACTTCTTATAGTATCCAGGTGGTGTGCTACTAGTGTGGGAAGAGTGGTAATATGATGCCACATTGCCCAAGAGACCCAGTGGAGTGAAAATCTTGTGAAAACATGGGTCTTCTTCAGAAGTTTTTTCAGTTTTTATAACTAGTAGCTGGTGATAGAGGTTCGGTTTCGACTCCTCATACTGGAGAAGAACCACCAGTTTCTCATCGATCTAGAAACTAGATTTATTTTGGCCATTCAGGCAGAGGTGGAGGTCGCGACCATGGTTGCCAGTCCACAGGATTTTAGCGACAATAGGGTGGATCAGCTCAAGGTGGTCAGGTAGGGTCACAGGGCCATGATGCAGGTCAGACATTTGCAGTGGATTAGACCCAGTAGGGGAAAGATCCCAGACCCTCTATATTTTGAGGTACAATTCTAGTTGCCTCAGTCTTAGCTTCTTCCCTTTTCGATGCAGGGGCTTCCCATAGTTTCATATCTATTATTGTTTTTGATAGACTTGGGAACTGTATCTTTACCTCTGCCAATATCTTGATGCTAGACACTCCATTGGGGACTAGAATGGCTAGTGTAATCAGTGCAAGGAGTTCCATCTTGAGGTTGGTGGATGTCACTTCTTATGGGACCTTTACGTCTTAGAGTTAATGGGGTATGAATTCAATATCATAATGGACTGGTTAGTTACCTTCCAAGATCTTGTGGATTTCTATCACCGTAGAGTGAGTATCACATCACCAGAGGGAGAATTAGTCCTACATAAGGGAAAATGGGATTTCAAGGCAAGAAGATCAGGACCCGAGCATCTTGGGATAGGAGGACTTACAGCCTAGATTTCTAGTCTATATCTGGATGACCAAGGGACTTCACAGATGGACTTTCCTCCAGTGGTGGATCATTTTAGGGATGTATTTCCATAGGACTTTTCAGGTTTTCCTTCAGATCCAGAGGTAGAATTCTCTATTGAGCTTGTGCCAGGGGTAGGATCGGTATCTATTCCTCCTTATAGGATGTCTATACCAGAGTTACAGGAGCTCAAGAAGAAATTAGACGAGTTCCAGGAGAAGGGTTTCATCCAACCCATCACTTCTCCTTGGGGTTCACCTATCCTATTTGCGAATAAGGTGGATGGTACCCTTAGAATTTGTGTGTATTATTAGAATCTGAACTAATTGATGGTCAAGAACCGATATCACTTGCTGAGGATTGATGATCTCTTTGATCAGCTTTGAGTATCTTGGATGTTTTTGAATATTGAATTGATATCTGGTTACCATCATTTTCATGTTATACCATTTAGTATACCTCTTACATCCTTTCAGAGTAGGCTTGGTCTATACGAGTATATGGTTATGTCGTTCGGTCTCACAAACATGGCTGCAGTTTTCATGGAACTGATGAACTGAGTTTTCCATCCATACATGGATTCATTATTGGTAGTCTTCATGGATGATATCTTGGTGTACTGTCACACTCGACACGACCATTCCAAACATCTTGAGATCATTTTGAGTACACTGAGAGAGAATTAGTTATATGCTAAGCTCTCAAAATTCCACTTTTGGATGGACCAAATGCACTTCTTTGGTCATGTTATCTCAGAGACAAGAGTATCTGTAAACCGAAATAAAGTGATATTAGTAGTTTAATGGGAGTATCTGAGGAACATATTTGAGGTACGAAGTTTTCTAGGGATGGGCAGATACAAAAGATGTTTTTATTCATGATTTTTCATGCTTATTAGTTCCACTAATGGGCCTGACTAAGAAGGGTGTGAATTACTTATGGTCAGATTCTTATGAGTCAGCATTTTAGAAGCTGAAAGGGAGGTTTACTTCAGCACCGATACTAGTATGTCTAGATCCAAGAAAGATTTATACTATTTACTATGATGCATCATGTATCGGGCTGGGAGTAGAGATTATGAATGGAGGAGTCATTGGGTATGGGTCTCGACATTTTAGGCCACATGAGAGGAATTACCCGACACACAATCTCGATTTGGCTGTAGTTGTTCATGCTTTATGCTTTTGGAGACATTATCTTTTGGGATATCATTTTGTGGTTTCTTCCAATCACAAATGTCTTAAGTATATCTTTAATCAGTGCAATATGAATTTGAGACAGCGAATATGGGTTGAGTACCTTTAGGGTTTTGACATTGAGGTTGCCTACATGCCTGGGAAAGGCAATAAAATGGTTGATACACTGAGTAGGAGGACTTAGATACAGACAGTTTAAGAGGCCAACAGTGAGTGGTAGCTTATGCATCTGTTCTCTAAGATGCATTTGGAGGTTCATGACAGACAGGGGAAAACGTTTCTTTCTTATGTACTTGTGACCTCTACTCTACTTGATCGAGTGTGAATGAGGCAGCTATCAGATGTTGAAGGCCTAGTCCTATAGGAGAGTGTGTTAGGAGAGGACCCTATTCCTAGATGAACCATAGGCGAGGATGAGATCTTTCACTTTCATGCGCGCATACAGGTGTCAACAAACATACGTGAGGAGCTGATGCGGGACTTTCATTCCTCAGTTTGGGCAGTTAATCCTTGTTTCACTAAGATGTATCGAGATTTTCAACATCAATATTGGTGGCCAGGTATGAAGAGAGATGTTTTTGGATTTTTCATGAGGTGTTCCACCTGTCAGCAAGTGAAGGTGGACCATCAGCGACCAAGTGGGCTTTTGCAGTAGTTACCCATTCCTGAGTGGAAGTGGAATGATGACGTGATGAAATTCGTAATGAGTTTACTAATGTCTCCTTGAGGGAATGATGCATTATGGGTTTTCATTAATAGACTCATGAAGTTTGCTCACTTCTTGACGATTTAGGAGACCTCTGGTGTAGATGGGCTGGGAAGGTTGAACATATGAGAGATTGTACGGTTGCATGGAGTTACATATTCCATTGTTTCAAAAAGGGATGAAATGTTTACATCTCAGGTCTCACAAGGAATATAGAGGGATTTGGTTACACAGGTACTTCTGAGTATGGCTTACCATCCCTAAATAGATGGATAGTCTGAGCATACAATTCAGGTGTTGGAGAACATGCTATTAGCAAGTGTCTTAGATTTTGGAGACTCTTGAAAGAATCACATAACTATTGTGGAGTTTTCCTAAAATAATAGTTTTCCAGAAACTATTTTGATGGAACCTTATGAGGATATATATATTAATCTATGCTGACAAACCCTATGTTGGCTGGAGGTAGGAGAGGCAGCTATGTTGGGACCTCATCTTGTCCAGGAGACCACAGAGAAGATAGAGTTGATTTGGAAGAGGATGGCTACAGCACAGTCATGAAATAAGTCTTATGTTGGTCAACAAAGATGACCTCTAGAGTTCAAGGTCATAGATTAGGTTTTTATATGTGTAAAAACAAGGTTGGGACACAAGAGGATTATGATATAAGGTAAGATTTTGCTGAGATATGTTGGACCATTTGAGGTTTTGGAAAGAGTCAGTCCAGTTCCCTATCTATTGTAGCTACATCAGAGGTATCGAGATATGCACGACATATTGATGATAGCATGAAGGTTATATGTGGCTGTTTTATTCCTCTGGTATGAGTGTTATGGCAGGACGAGAAAGTACATGATGAGACTTGGGAGAGGGAGGCTGATGTGCGATCACAGTGGCCAGAGTTGTTTGAGGATTCTTCTTCTACGCCACCTTGCTAGGGAAATTCAGGGTTGAATTTCATTAAGGGGGAAAGTTTATAAGATCCCATATCTTCTTTCAGGTATGGATCCTGTTTTTCTGGTGTTTTGAGAAAAAAGGAGTTTTTTTTGGAATTTAAGGAGTACATGTCATGTACTTAGAAGTGCACACCATATACCTGGTTGCCGCGGGTGACCATGTACTAGCCGTGTAACGGGCGAGTACATGGCTGTGTAGGGAGTCCTTGAGACCACCTAAACTGGGCCCCATTAAATGCATATACACACCATGTACTTTTAAAATACACGCTATGTACTTTTTATTTTATTTCATTAAACAGAATGGGGTCACGTCTCTTTCCCAGATTCCTCTTCTTCTAACCCTATCTCATCTAGGAATGACTAGGAATGAAGATTCTTTTCCAAGCCACCAACCCACCATCCGTTCTCCAAATCAACTGTCATTTATTGCCTCGGAATCACCACAGTGATTTCTTCCTTCTTCTAGAACATCTTCTCTTGATTTCTCTCCTTTCATGATATATCCTTGGTTGAAATTTTTAGATATTTTTTTGTAGATATACTACATTATTGGATGATTCAAGGGTTTATTAAAGAGTATTTTGATCATACAATGTCGAGGTAGGTGTTTTGTACCTTCTTGTAGTTAGTCTTTGAATATTATGTGCAAAAGTGCCCAATACACTAGAAAGGGATATTGTGTATTTATGGATTTTAGCCTTGTTATTTCCTACTATGCCTTGTTTTCTTGAGTAGAGGTTGTTTGATTGTGAATAGGGTTATTTTTATGCTATGGATGTGTTTCCCATGTTTGTTTTGATATTGATTGTTTGGTCTAGCTTTTCTGGTTAGGATGCTTGTTTTCCATGCCTTGTGTTGTTAGGATGGAGTGGTATTATCTGATGTTGTTATATGCTGATATTTGTTTATCCAAGTAGTTATTTAAAGTTGTTATCCAAGTAGTTCTTAAGGTTTACTCTTTATATTGAACATCATTGTGCACGATTTAATTACACAGGGTTGCGGGAACTTAGTGTAGTAGACCATAGGGAGAATGGGTGCTGATGGATTATCTAGAGGGTATATTTACTTTTACGTTGTGAGACTATAGGGGGGATGGAATTTGTGCTCCCTGATAGTGTCTATAGTTCCATGTTGTGAGACCACAGGAGGAATTAGACATTGAGTGCTTACTTAGAGTGTCTATAGTTATTGATATGATACCATGAGGGGAATTGACGACGAGTGATTCTTCAAAGAGTCTTTTATAAAGCCGAACTAGAGGGGTTAGGCTGTGAGTAATTATCAAAGGGTTTCTTGTTTTTGATTGGTAAAACCATAGGGGTTAGGCTATGAACTCTTCCCAGAGGGTTACTTTTTTTGATTAGCTTCTTACTTGATATATGAAAATGAATGCAATTGAAACTGTAGGGTTGTTTACTTTTGAGTACTTCCTTGTTTACTTCTTCATTTTTCTTATTGCCTTCCATATATATTCACTGACTATTATGAATATATATTTGGGTGGTTACCTACTAGAATTCGTCTCACACCCTTTTTGGGTCATGATTTTGTTCCCAAACAGATTATATTGTTGCAGGTATATATATGGGGAAGCACCCTTCCACTTTAGGTACTTGATTGCTGTGGAGATGGAGATTATGGGACCAAGCTGAGGCTTGAGATGCTACTGAAGTTTATTTTTTTTCTTTGTACTTTGGTTTAGTACTATATTCCAGAATTGTGACTACTTCGACGCTTTCCTAGATATTTGTAACATGCATCATTATTTATGTATATGTTATAGTTGTTTAATTGCTTTCAGTCTTCTGTTGTTTTCTTATTGTCTATTTTTATTGCTTCTGCTATTGTTATCTGTGTCTCTCTACTGCATTACTCTGCCAATGAGGGCATAATTTCCCCACTATCGCACCCAAGGCCCTCACTACTAGTCGGAAGCCTCTAGTATTTGGGGAAATTCACTTGAAGCCATGTGACCAACCGAAAACTGGGCACCTCTAGGTGGCACCTGGAACCGGGATGTTACAGTAACGACTAGTTTATATCCCATTAAATAATAATATTTTAATGATATATCATTTTTTAGTGAAACTAGGTATTATGTACAATGAAAGTTATCGAGGAAGGTCACTCTTGCGTGTAACGCAAGAAAAGTCAGTGTAGTAAAAGCTTCCTTTGGTGTTGCGTACAACATAATCCAAACTTAGTTCATTTATACATTGAATAAAATCTATACTCAGTGTTGCGTGAAATTAATTCTATCAAAAGAACTTGAAATTGTGTGTACCACAAACTAGGAATGGTGTTGTGTATACTAAAAGGTAATACAGTGGTGCGTATAGTGCAAGCTAATATTTGGTGTAGCGTACAACAAAATACATCAATGAAATTAAAAAGAATCTTTTTTATAAAATCTCAGGGTGTTACAGGATAGTCATTTACTATCTCTAGTTTCTCTACACTAGATAAATTTTATTTTTCCAATACTTTACAAACTATTTATAGGAAACCCATGAAACAAATGTGGGTTGCCAAAGAATTAATTACCAATATTACTAGACCCAAAAAAGTCTAGTTACCAATGTATTTTCTTAGTTAAATTAATTTTGTAGGTAAGGTGATTTAAGAGCTCATGTAGAAGTCAATGGTGCTTGGAAAGTGGATGGTCAAGACACATGATAGGATATTATTCATGCTTCAAGAATCTGATAAATATTGATGGTGGGTATGTCACTTTTGGTGATAATGAAAAAATAAAAATAACTGGCCTCAGCCTAATCGGTAACACCAATAAAATTTTAATTTCCAAAGTTATTTTTATTCATAGATTAAAATATAATCTTTTTAGTGTCTCTCTATTTCGTGATGATTGTTTTAATGTAAATTTGAAAATGATGCATGTAATGTGTTCAATTCTAAAAATTATTTTTTATTTATTACTTTTAGAAATGAAAATTTTGTTGTTGTTAATTTAGATTATTTAATTACTAAAAATGTTTCTTTTTTGAGTGATTTTAAAAAAGAGTATTGGCTCTATTATAGGAGATTAGGACATTGTAATATTCACTCACTTAGGAAACATACAAGGAAAGGGTTAGTAAAGGATCTACCTAAAATATAATTTCCAAATAAAAAAGTTTGTAATCCTAATGAAAAAGGTAAAAATCAAAAAAAATCTCTTTCAAACCAAAGAAATAAGTTTCAACTTCTCAACCTCTTGAGTTGGTTCACATGGATTTGTTTGGAACTTCATGAGTTTCAAGTCTTAATGGGAAGCAGTCTAGGTTCTTGTAGTTGACTCCTCTAGATATACTTAGAATTTATCTCTTTCTCACAAAAGTGAAGATTTCTCTCAGTTCACTAAGTGTTCCAAAACAGTGGAAAACCTAAGTGGTCTTAGGATTAAATACATAAGAAGTGACCATGGCCATGAGGTTCAAAACTAGGAGTTTGAATTTTTTTTCTCAAAAAATCGCTATAGTCATAAATTATATACTCCTAGGACACCCTAGAAGAATGGTGTTATAGAATGAAGAAATATAACCTTATAAGAAATAACCTGAACTATGCTTAATGAATATGATTTACCTATTTACTTTTGGGTTAAAGCTGTTAATAAATATTTTTATATAATTAATATAGTCTTGTTTAGACCTATCCTTAAGAAAAAATCTTATGAGTTATGGAACAATAAGAAACCAAAAGTTAACTATTTTAAAATTTTTGTTTGCAAAGTCTATATTCTTAATATTAACGATAATATTGGCAAGTTTTACTCCAAAAGTGATTAACAAATCGTTCTAGGCTACTAAATCACTAGAAAATACTATAGAGTATTTAATAAAAGAACCAAGTGTGTGGAAGAATATGTACATTTCAAATTTGAGTAAATAGATCCACAAGAAACCAAGACCTACCTATAAAATATTGAGGATGATCTATCCAATCTCGACATAACTACCAAATCTTCTGATCCTGTTGTTAAGAAACCTATTAAATTAGTCAGTCCTAGAAAATATTTAGATTCTAACTATAGAGAACTCGAACTTGTTGTAGAAACTGAAATTACTAGCCCTTCTTTTTCTAGACCTACAATAACTCTTAAGAACTATCCTTTAGATGATGCAGTTGGATACATAGACAAAGGAACTAAAAATAGAGATTCTCTTAGAAAATATGTTGAACATCAAGCCTTTTTATCATAGCTTGAACATAAGAACATCAATGATGAATTCTGGGTAATGGATATGCAAGAAGAACTGATTCAGTTTGAAAGAAATTAAGTTTGGAAATTGGTGGATAGACCTAAAGACACCTTGATTAAAGGAACTAAGTGGGTGTTTAGAAATAAAGTTGATAAAGTTGGTGCTATTGTAAGAAATAAAACTATATTGGTCGCATAAGGATATAGTCAAGAAGAAGAAATTGACTATGAAGAAACTTTTTCACCAGTTTCTAGACTTGAAGTCATTATAATCTTTCTAGCATATGCGGTATATCTAAATTTCAAACTTTATCAAATGGATGTCAAGAGTGAATTCCTAAATGGGTATATATTTGAGGATTTTTTTTGTTGAAACTCCCCCTGGTTTTACAAACCCCCATTTTTCAAATCTATTTTATAAATTAATAAAGGCTTTATATGGTTTAAAATAGGCTCCAAGAGCTAGGTATGATAGACTAATTACTTTTCTCATTTCTAATGGTTTTACAAAAGGTATAGATGATCCTATTATTTGTATAAAAATAATTTATGAAGATGTTTTATTAGTTCAAATCTACGTTGATGATATTATTTTTGGGTCTTTAAAAAATTCTTTATGTTTTGTTTTTTCAGAAATGATGCAAAATGAATTTAAAATTAGTTTGATGGGTGAACTAAAATTATTTCTTAGATTTCAAATATCTCAAAATAAGGAAGGTATTATTTTGAATCAAAGTAAATATACAAAATATCTTCTAATTTTTTTCATTTAGATAGCATTAAAAGTAGTGATACTTCAATGAGTACCACCTATAAGTTAGATCTTGATGAAAATGGTAAATCTATTGATCAAACTAATTATAAATGTATGATTGGAACTCTACTCTACTTGGTCGCTAGCCGATCAAATATTATGTTTAGTGTGTGTATGTGTGCTCATTTTCAAGAAAATCTTACAGAATCTCATTTAACTACTATTAAAATAATTTCCAAATACCTCAAACATACTACCAACATAGGACTATTCTACCATAGAGGACAATCATTTGACTTGGTTAGTTATTATAATGATGATTTTTGTGGTTGCAAGTTAGATAGAAAAAGAACCAATGGAACATGTCACTTTTTGGGCCAGTCACTAGTATCATGGGCTAGTAAGAATCAAAATTCCATTTCATTATCTACTACTGAAGATTAATACACAGTTTTTGGTAGTTATTGTGATCAAAATTTATGGATGAAACAAAATTTTCTAGATTATGGATATCAATTTAGACATGTCCCTATAAAATATAATAACACAAGTGCTATTAACATCTCTAAGAATCTAGTTTATCATTCAAGAACAAAACATATTAATGTAAGACATCACTTCTTGAGATATCATTATCAAAAAGGTGATATTACTTTAGAATTCATTAGCATAGAACATTATCTTGTTGATATTTTTACCAAGCTGTTAAATTTTGAAAGAATGAGCTACATCATATAGGAATTGGGAATGATCAACCTTGAGTGACCATGTAATGTCTCAATATTTACTATATCACCTTTTTATGTTTCATAGTTTACTATCTCACAGTTTACTATCTCACCATTTGTTATCTCACCTATCAAATTCACACTATTGTGATGCCACCATGACTGCAGATTTTGGTCTCACCGTTATGACTAAACTTTGTATATTTATTAATATTTTCCCGCATCATTGTTTTAATTGTTTTATTTTATTTTTATATTATTATTTTTAATTTGTGACTTTTGAAATCCCTAAATGATAAAAACCCATCACTCCACTTCTCTCCTCACTCGTTCTATCTACTCATAAAACCAAAACCCTTCTCTCTCTTGAACTCCTTTCTATCATTCAAACCCTCTATGCATGTCAAAAATTTCAAGGATGAAGCATCTATATTCCCCAGCTCCAGGTAATCTCAAGTATTCAAAGAAAGAGAAAAAGGTCCTGACAAAAATTCTTAAGAAACCTCTAAACTCTAGCCTCGCAGATTGTGTAGTCATGTCGGAAAAGTAAGTGTGTGAAAAATGTATTCTCTTGATTAGGTCTCTTTTTCTCAGAGTTTTAGAAGAACATAGATGGTTATAATGGTTTATAAAAGAAAATAGACTCATATATCTTAATCTTGTTTTTGTGTTTTACCCGTATATTGAGTTTGCGTTGAATTCTAAGGATGAATTTGAGGTTAGAAGTTGGGTAAATGGAAAAAGATTTACTTTTTCTTCAAGATTGTGGGATTCAAGTTTAATACTTCCTGATGAAGGTATCTTCAAGTATCATCAATGAACCCTCCACCTTCAAGTGACATATTTATCCTAGAAGAGGATTTGGGTGACTTGACTGGAGATAGAAAAAAGAGAAGGTCTATCGCTACTAAATTATATGGAAGAACTATATTGTTGTTCAATTTTATTCAACACCTGATATTTACAAGAAAATGTTAATTTTCTACTCTGAAATATCAAGATATATTCTTGTTGCATCTCTTGATTAATGGTTACAAGATAAATCTGTGCAAGTACCTTATTCTTCACATGTGTGATATGATCAAGACAACTTCAAAGTCAACCTTTTTATTCTATTCAAGATTAATTTCTGCTATTCTATAAGCCAAGGGTTTGGTAGGGGAGGATGATTAAGTTTTTGTGGATTATGAGTTTTGTCTATATAAGTATATATAAAGGATAATTAAAATTAGTTGGAATCCACAGAAGAAGTTATGGGTTGAATACAATGAAAGGTTGTATGGAGATTTCAATCCTGATGATCACCCTTCAAGACCTAATAATATCACTGATCTTGGTTTTGAACCAGATGAGTTTGTGGAATATTCAGTTAAAGGAATGGATGTTGATGTTCCTAGTGATGAAGTTGGAATAATTTTGGAAAGCAGTGATCCTGCTATTTCCAAAATGACTGAAGAGACTCCTCATACATCACCTAAACCATAATAGGTTGTTCCCTCTAGAGATTTTATTCTCTCTAAAGGTGGTTAAGGTGAATGTGAAGAAAATAAAACCAAGGATAAAGATGTGGATAAAGGGGAAGAAACTGTGGAGGAACATGTTGTTAATGAACAATAGAAAGAAGAAGAATCTATAGAAATAGAAGTTGTTTTACATGATGAAGTAAGGATTAAACAAGATTTTTAGTTAGAAAAAAGTGTGGATGATACTGAGAGGTACCAAATGATAATATAATATGTGAAAATAGTTCACATGATGGAGTCATTTAATTCTCCAAGGGAAGAATTAGTTGTGGGGGAGAAGAACCCCAGTTTGGAAAGGATTGAATTATATAATCCTGTAGATTCAAGATCAGTGGATTTATGGTACAGATTTCCCAGATAACTTGATTTTTATGATTCTCAGAATTCCTTAGTGAAAGAAATGGACCCCTCAACTGAGTTTCAACTCAAACTAATCACAACTAAAGAAGTGATATCTACTAAGGAGCCAGAATTGTTTTTTGTTCCTGAACATGCTCAGGAAACCCCCAATTATATAATCTATGATGATCTGAATGTTTTTAGAGAAAATCTCTTATCAAGTTTTAGCAAGATTATAAAGTCCCAACCTTCTCCTGTGAATTACATCATTTAAAGAGATGCTTCACTGATTTTGGATAAGTTGATATGGTAGAGTCAACCTAAGATGCTTCATGAGATTCCAGAAGCTAGAATTGAAAACAAATAATTAAGTGATGATGTAAAAGCTTTAAAGTATTTGGTTGAATAATTAAAGAAAAATTTCCAAGATACTCCTACCCCAACTCATATTATTAGTATGAGTGAATATGATACTTCCATGATCTCAAAAAATATTATAGCTGATATTCAACCCAATTTGATTTTAGTGGTTGAAGAAATTGTCAAGAATAACACCAAGATAGAAAATGAAATGCATGGACTGGTAGCCATAATCAATCAAATGATAGATGAATATAAATTCTATTTGGATATAATTTTGAGAAATCTTAATACCTTTAACTCAGGTACTCTATCTCAACTATCTTCTACACAAACCTCTATGCCTTTGGACATTGAAATGATCAAATAAGTAATTCAAGAAGAGATTCAGTCTTTGAAGAGTGGAACTGATCAAGAGATTCTCTCAAAAGTTTTGAAGAATAGTGATCTTGTGCATGACATGGTAAGACTTTATTCCAAGGAAGATTCAACTACTCAAGAAGAAATATCTAATAAAGTGGATTACAAATTTAAGAGAATCTATTCCAAGAATGAGTTGAAAAATCATTTCAAGTATTTAGTGAAAAATTTGAAGCTACCTCTAGTGACTCAGGATTTCAAGGACCAAGTTTAGAAGTTAAAGGACTTCACACCTACTCTTGAGATGTTTATGGAAAATAAGGATGGCTTTGAGAAGTCTATGGAGTATTGTTTGGATATCATCAAGAACTTCATAAACTTATTGAATCCTTATTTTCATGTTAAAATCACAACCATAGTTTATCCTGTAGCTACTCCTCTCAGACCTGGCCTACTTTCTTCCATCACTCCTTCTTCCTCTAACAATTTTACACCTATAATGACGACAATTTCTTAGGATCTAAGCTAGATCAGACCTATCATTACTGAGAAACCCTTACCTCATTCTTCATCCAGACCAAGACTTGAACCTTCTATTTTTTAAGGGATGCCTCTCCCTTCCATCTTTCTTAGCTCTATCTATTCCACCTCTACTACTTCTTCACATGATGATCCTCCTCATGATATCTCTAATAAAGAGAAAGGTAAGGCTGCAGAATCTAAAGAGAATTGAATGATGATTTTTGATAGGGCTATGATGTATTTTCTTTTTTTTGATTTTACTATACTCTATCTGTATATTCAATGAAATGTTCCCCCATTCATTCACTTTTTTCTTTCATTTATTTCATGTTTTTATTTTTTAATTTCTTTTTGATAATCCCAAAATGGTGATAAGAACTTTCCTTTATGATATTTTTAAATATATTCTCTAATACTATAATGTACTACCTTGATTTTATGTATTAATCTCATATGATTTGTTTGATTTGTTAAGAATTTTTTTTATTCCTTTCTGAAGTGTATGGCTTGTAAATGGAATGATTTTTGATCATCAAAAAGGGGAATATTATTGGACCCCTCTTGTTTTAATGCTCAAAAAACATGATTAACTCTTGTTATGAAGTGTATGTCTTGTAAATTACATGATTTGTGATCATTAAAAAGGGGGGAATGTTGGAATCCTCTTGTTTTTATGCTCACAAATCATTTTTAACTCTTTTAAATCATGTTAATCTTGTTATATAATGTTTAATTATTATCATGTTTAATATTAATCTATTTTATGAGTAGTACTTCTTAAGAAAAATTGTAGATATTTGGTAAAGTATGAGTCACTGTTAAGGTGAACTCACAGTCATTGTTTATGTGACCAAATAGTCTCACCGTTTAGTTTGAAAATCGGTAAAGTATGAGTCGCCATTACAGTGACACTATTGTATCATGCTACTAGTTCCAAAACTCAAAAATTACAAAACACTATTGTATCAGGTAACCATATCATAATTTTTTCAAAGGACCTATCACCGTTTCCATGAAACTATTTTCAGTGACACTATTTCTCACAAAGGACCTGACACTGTTACCGCAACACTGTTTCATCACCTAACAGATTCAAATTTTTTGATAATTATGAGACACAGTTCTGGAAGAACCTCTTAGAAGCAAAGGAAGATTCACTACTGACTATGTCACCACTCCTAACTCACCATTCCTATGACACCAATCTTATGTGACTACTAACTGTGACACCATTCCATACTTAGCCATTTTTTCCTTATTTTAATTAAATACAAAATTATTTCTAATGGTCATATTTGAGCTATTTAATGATATGGATATTATTAATGGTTCTTATAGACATGGTAGCAGACAGTACGAGGTGTAGAGATCATGCTCCCAATTGGTAAAAGCAAAAATACCCAGGGATTAATATATTTTGGTGCATGAGCTAAAGAAGATAAGAGAGAGTGACACACACCATACAACTCATAAGAGACATGAAAATACCTCTTTATTGTTGTGGTATAAAGAATAACTCATTATGAACCATCCTATGAACATCCTTACCTCTGTCTCTACTCAAATAAGAAGAAGATCTATGAAGATCATCTCACTAAACTAGAAACCATAACACAGAACTCATGACACTCGTTTTTTAGTCTATTTCTAGAAGAGGTCCTGAGATTCAAATCTTATACATTCAATGAGTTTATAACTATATAGAAAAACACATAGAGCATTTCTAATCCCTTATTATATTCTACTCTGTTGTGTACTGTATGATTATTCCATTTAGCAGTGTGTCTATCTATATTAAAAACAAACACTATCTCCTATGATAAACTCGAGGATGCAAGATATCCTCTCATTACTATTCTATTATGTCATTTTACTCCCACATATAACTGTGGAAGATGTCGTTTTGTGACCTGGTTATATTTTGTTCCCACAAAAAACTATGGTAGAGGTCTAGTTCACCTGGACAACTTGTATGCTATTGTAAACCTCGATCAAGGGTGTGGATCAATCTTGTTTATATATATTTTTCTTGGTGGAAGGTGATCACCAAGTGGACAAGACTAAGTCTCTACTTGAGACATAACCTCTTATTTTTATCTGTTGTGTTCAAGTTTTGTTTTCTTTCTTATATTTTTTTATTCAAAGTAAAAAAAATTTATTTTCTTTAATAGTTAAACTTAGATAGTGTTTGCTTTAGAATTACTTTAGTAGACTGATTTCAAAATTTAAAGTAAATTCATAAATTTCTTTAACTGGAAATTAATCAATCATTGAGAAATCTTTTAAACAAGCTTTTTTTTACAATTATGTTACATTCACTAACCAGCCTGTTTGATTTTAAATTGGGGGTCTTTCAAATAAATAATTTTTAACATAATTTTTTATAGGAACTCAATTAACCCTCCTGTTGAGTATCCTACTATGACCAACAGTCTATCCCCATGGAGTGATTGCATCAAAAAGAAGATAGATTGAGGTTTTTTATTTCTTATTCTATTTTCTAGGAAGGATTTTAGAATATGGTTCCCTTTTAACTCATAAATTTATCCTTAATAAAGGTTTATGAGTTTTCACATGTGGATTATTACCAAGTCTAAACCATATTATTCCTATGTGTCATGCTCTGTTTTGTTTGTTTGTGGGTCTTTTATTTCTTGTTCATTGTATTTTTCAAAATATCTTATCTAAGGGAACCCAGGAAATTAAAACATGAGGGTGGTGGAATAATGTAGTGATTAGAGTGAAAATTATTCTTATTTTTTTATGATAATCTCAGAGGGTCATGTTGTAGAGTTTTAGAACTTATAGTGGGATTTTTCTGCATTTGAGATTCGGAAGAAACTTCAGGTGGTAGGAGGATGGCTCATTCCATTTCACTAGTTCTAAGACCTAGTAGCGGTATGGTATGCTTGAGTTTCATATTAAAGTTGTAAAGACCCGTAAAATTCAAGGGAAATTTTTTCTTAATTTTCTTTAGAATTTTACAAGAGCGCGGTTTTAGACGGCACCTGATTCCGAGGCCCGGAATGCCCGGAATTAATTTCCGAAGTTTGGCTCGGGTACGTTCAGTGAACGAACGAGCAGGAATGCCTAACTTTTGATCCGGTGCTCGGAATTGAAATCCGAGGGCACCGATGAACTCGCAGCACCGATATTCGCTTAAAGAGACCTTTTCGGGAGTTGCGTTTGTTGCGGGTTGAAAGTTAATTTTGGGGTTTTTTAGTTGAGTTAAATAAAATTTGTGTAGAACAAATTTTATTATAACTTCTTAAAACCTATCAAAGGAGGTTGGAAGTGGGACCCACACCCACTTAACCTCCCTTGGGAGGATTAAGTGTGGTGGGGCCCACACGAACCCCTAATTCTTTTCAAATTCCCTAACCCCTCTAAACCCCCTCTTAATTTTGTAACTCTCCCCTACTTTAATTCTTGCCAACCTATCTCTTCACTTAATTTTGTCAACTCTAGATTTAATTATTGTATTGAATTCAACTTTTGAATTTTGAAAGGTTGGCAAAGTGAAAATAAAATAAGGTGTAGCTTATTTTATTTTGGGGTTATTTTGTTTGTCTTCTTGAGAGGTGGAGAGCTCCTCTTCTTCTTCTTCAAACTCAACGAAGAACGCGAAGAACGTCGTTCTTCAACGAAGAACTTCTCCGCCGAAGAACACGGTCCATCCGCGACGCCGTATCCGCGACACGACGTACTTCTTCCGCGTCATCTCTTCCGCGACGGTTTTCCGCGACGAACGCCATCGACAACGACTCTTCCTCCGATGTCAAAGGAATCGACACCGATTTTCCACGACTACGTCAACGTGCGACTATCGAGGTAGGGGTTCTTGAGTTCGTTGTTTTCTTATTTATTTGACTTTCCTCAAGACTTGACGAAGAACGCTCAATTTCCGACGAAGAACGCCACTCCGCTCTTCTTCGTTTACCGTGTCAATGAAAGGGGACGCCACTTCTTCCTCGGACAATCTTCGTCGGCGTACAAGTTTCGCCAACGACTTGTCTCTTCGAACGCATCCCTTCGTCATCGGATTTGACGAACGGCTTCCGCGACGCCCGACCTCCGCGACGTCATCTTCCGCGGAACCTTGACAATCCTCGAACCTTATACCCGAGGTAGGGGTTGTTGATTTAATATTTAATTATTTCATTCTTGATCGTGGTTCGTATGACTGACGTGAGGATGTTGATTATTTAAAGTTGTGTTATTATTTAACGTGAGGGGGGGCCGGACCGCATGAACACGGCCGAACCCCCTCCATCATTCATGTTGTTTATCTGCGGGCGGAAGCAAGGTGGCGTGGTGCCGTCGCACCATGCGGATAATTGTACGTTAATCTTACATGACGCCGTCGCGCCACGCCGAGGAAGAATCTTCAAGAACGCGACGTCGTCGCGCCGCGTTGAAAGGAATCAAGACACGGCGAAGGGACGCGGTGCCGTCGCACCGCGCCGGACGACGAACACCGCGGCCGGTTCCGGGCCGCGGCGGGACGAGGAGACCGCGGCCGGTTCCGGGCCGCGGCGGAAGAGAAGACCGGCGGCCGGGCCGCCGGCGTCGGAAGCCGAAGGGGGGACCGGAAATTTCCGGTCCCGTTGGAGAAAACCGGCCGGCCAGCTGGCCGGCCGGAAGTCTTTAAAACCGGGGGAATTAATTCCCCGACCGTCATAATAAAACCCCCCTCTTTAAGAGGGGGGCGGTTCTTTGAAGGAGGGGGGAAGCCGGCCCCCTCGGTTCCGCACCAGCAGGCCCCCCACGTGGGGGGGCGCTTCTTAAAACAAAACGGCGTGGCTATGCCGCGCCGCCTCTTGAAAAGCGGGGGAAAAATCCCCCGCGCGCAGCCTCCTCGCGGCGCCAGCCGCCGCGGCACCCCGCGCCGCCGCGCCGCCGCGCCGCCGCGCCGCCAGGCCGCCGCGCCGCCGCCGGCCGCCGCACCGCCGCCGCCCGCCGCCGCCGGCCACCGCGCCGCCCAGGGGGGGCGGGGGGGTCGGGCCGGGTCGGCCCGGACCCGGACCCCCCCGTTTCGAACCAGAATTGGTTTTTGGCCCATAACTTGAGCCTTGGACCTCCGATCGACGAACCGTCAGCGGCAACGCGATCCTTGGATCGAGACGGTCGTTTCGGTATATCGCACTCAAGGTTTCGGATTACTTTGAGTTCGGCCGGGTTGGTTCGTTCACGAAACCAACCGGGCCTTCGGAGCGGAAACGCTCATATCTTGAGCTACGAACGTCCGATTGACGCGCCGTCAGTCGCGTTGTGTTCCTCTTAGTGAGACTGATCTTTTGGCATACTCTGCCCGAGGTTTGGACGCAGGTGGAGTACGGTCGGGTTGGTTTTGCCTTAAAAACCAACCGGGCCCCGGAGACGAAAATGTCAATAACTCTCAGACCGGGCGTCCGATCGACGCGCCGTCTGTTGCGTTGAGTTCCTATTGATGATACAGAACTTTTGGATACATCAACTCTGGTCTTTGTGACAGTTGATGTATCAGCCTCTCGGCTCGTGGAGCGGACCCTCCGAACGAGCTTGCTGTGTGCGGGAACCCTAGTGCTGGCTGCGACTGCTACTACTGCTACGACTGCTACTGTGACTGCGACGACGACAGTACAGAGATCCTGTGTGGATTCGACGACGACAGTACAGAGATCCTGTGTGGATTCGACGACGAAGACTACAACACTCAGCGATCCTACGTGGATCAGTGCTACAGGTCCTGTGTGGGCCCGATCCTGTGTGGGTCCGCGCTCAGCGGTTATGTGTGAGCCAGCGCCTACAGGTCCTGTGTGGGCCCGATCCTGTGTGGGTCTTCTGCGGGGGTTAGTTATCTATCGATCCTTCGTGGGTCCGACGACTTAGATGGATCAGTGATCATCTTTATCGTCCTCTGAAGAAGTATACATGTGTGAGCTGAATCCTATTGCTTTCCTTTGTGGATTGTGTTGTGCAATCCTGTGTGGATTACGTTTTGCTTTCCTGTGTGGAATACGTTTACTATCTTGTGTGGACTGAGTTGTACTTGGGCTCGGAGGTTGGAGCGTATTTGAATCGATGACTTAGGTATATGTATGGGCATATACCTAAGCAGTGTCGGTTGTTACTTCGTGATTGTACCTTTCTTCGTGGTTTATCCTTTGTGGATTTTGAGAGACCCTCAGGGGTCTCGAGGTCCCTACTGAGTAGCTTATACTCACCCCTGCACGGGATTTTCCCGCACTACGTTGTGTTGGTTGCAGACGACGGACAGCGTTGACCTTAGCTGAGGCTTGCACAGCGGGACGGTACCCGGAGGTGGACCACTGGGCGGAACGTGCACGGAGCAGACGGCGGGACCCGTGGAGCAGAGGAGCTATCTGTACCCACCCTTCAGGTGGGATTTCCAGTGGACAGCTCGGAGTAGCGACTTTTACTTTTCAGTTGCTGTTTTCCCTTTCGAGTTGTACTTTACTTTCAGTTTGGGTTTGTATACTGGCCCATTTACTTTTCCGCACTTTCAGTAGTACTCTGCTTTGGTTTAGTGTTTACTTTCCGCTTGCTTACTCTGTGGTGTTTGTATTACTTTTCAAAGGCAATGCCTTCCCTTTTTACTGGGATTTACGCCTTGGTGCTAGTCGCCAGCCCCTGGCCTATGGAAGGCGGGCTTGGGGTAGTCACGACACGGACCCCGAGGGAGGGTCGTGCCAAATTGGTATCAGAGGAGTTCGGTTCTACCGCGAACTCTGATCTTTTCTATGTGAAGCAATAATGTTTAGTGTATTGAGTGTGGTTATCAGTCCAGGGAGTCCAGTATTGGTGCGGCGGCCGACGTATCCGTACACCAGGACCCTGACTTCTGATTTCCGACTTAATGCACGAAAACATTGATTGCGTGTGTGTTTCAAAGTTTTCTTTGTGATTACTTATATCAGCTCACCAGGTATACTGTTCTAACCTTGGCGCACCTGTTTCCTTTTCAGGATGGCCCCACGACGGCAGCCAGCTAGGGTTCCGAGAGTCGAGCGAGACGACAGCCCACCGAGCGACGAGGCCTCGGTACAGGGCCCTTTTTCAGTAGTGGCACCGGCGGTAGCTTTACCCGCCGAGCCCCCGATGCTTCCAGCAGCAGCCGCTGACGATGCACGTCGCCTCAGTGCACTGCATGAGTTTCAGCGCCAGCGACCACCCATGTTCCGCGAGGAGACGGATCCCCAGGCAGCAGAGGACTGGCTGGAGGCAGTGGTTCGAGTGTTTAGGCTAGTGAGGACACCAGCAGACCTCATGGTGATCCTCGCTGCGAGCCTACTACACGCAGCAGCAGGACGATGGTGGAGCTTGATGCTCCAGGTTCACGATGAGACATCCTTGCTCTGGACGGACTTTGAGAGCCTCTTCCGCTCTGAGTTCGTCCCGGCCACCCTCCGAGCGGTGCGCATCCAGGAGCTTCTCCAGCTGTGCCAGGGCAGCATGACGGTCGCTCAGTACGCGGCGAGGTTCACCGATCTCTCACGCTACTCGACCGACATGGTACGGGACCCATTCTTCCGGGCCCGGACCTTCGAGCAGGGTTTGAGACACGAGATCAGGGCATCGCTGATCTCCCTCAGCATACCGACTCAGACAGGAGTACTGGAGCGGGCCCTTCTGATCGAGAGCTTCCTTGCTGAGTCTTCACCAGCACAGCGACCCACCGCAGGGCGGCACGTGGCAGAGTCATCTGCAGCAGGCAGTCGACGGATGACTCAGGGGTCCAGGAAGACCAGACCTTCAGGCAGACGACCTCAGGGCACTGGCTCAGCAGTGTGGGGCACACAGCGCGGAGCCAGTCTTACGAGAGGCAGACAGTGCTACTTGTGCGGCGGGCAGGGCCACATGGCTCGTGACTGCCCGACCCGCCGTGCCGAGGAGCAGCAGACGGTTGATGGACCACCGAGGCAGAGGCATAGGGTCGACCGTGGCGGTCCGCAGGGAGGAGGCGGACGAGGCAGAGGAGCTGGACGAGCAGCTGGTGGTGGCCGACGCTTTGAGGCTCTACCACCACCACCACCAGGAGGTCCACCCCGACCACAGGGAGCTGGCGGGCAGCGACAGGCACAGCTCCAGGCAGCAGAGGCCTACGACCACGGCGCACCCGAGATGATTCGAGGTACTATCTGTGTCTATTCCACCCTTGCTGCAGTTCTTATAGACACAGGAGCGAGTCATTCTTTCATAGCCCCTGCCCTTGTTCGGAGCTCGGAGATTCCGACAGAGCCGTTGGCTCGATCCTTACGGCTAGAGACTCCTACTGGAGCAGACTCGACTATTACGCACTAGTGCCGGCAGTGTGAGCTTACTCTAGGAGGCGAGAGCTTCGGCTGGGATCTTCTTGTAGCAGCGTCGAGGCCTTACGACGTCATCTTGGGCATGGATTGGCTATCTACGGTCCATGCACAGATTGACTGTTTTAGGCGCAAGGTGCGTTGTGTACGCACCGACGGGAGCAGGTTCACCTTCACCGGCGAGAAGGGAGCCTTAGCAGCACAGGATGGACTTCCGCGGAAGAGAGGACAGCCCATCACTCATCAGTTGGCTAGCCTTATCCTTGGAGTAGTTGACGTGCGGAGTCCTGGTTTTCCTGCAGTGGTGGATCAGTTTGCGGACGTTTTTCCCGACGACGTTCCAGGGCTACCTCCTCGCAGAGAGGTAGACTTTTATATTGACTTGTACCCCGGGACAGCCCCGATATCCACTCCAGCATATCGGATGGCCCCCGCCGAGCTTCGAGAGCTACGGGTACAGTTAGAGGACTTGCAGGGCAAGGGGTTCATCCGACCCAGTGTTTCACCCTGGGCTTCCCCGATATTGTTCGCCAAGAAGGCGGACGGGAGCTTGCGACTTTGTGTTGACTATCGTCGCCTGAACCAGGTGACAGTGAGGAACAAGTATCCGCTACTGAGGATTGATGACCTCTTTGATCAGCTCAATGGAGCACGGTGGTTCTCGAAGATAGACCTCAGGTCAGGCTATCATCAGCTCAGAGTCAGAGACGAGGATGTCCAGAAGACAGCCTTCAGATGTCGGTATGGCCACTATGAGTTCTTGGTTATGCCTTTCGGTGTAACCAATGCTCCAGCAGTGTTCATGGCTCTCATGAACAGGATCTTTCAGCCATACCTCGATCGGTTTGTCGTGGTCTTCATTGACGACATCCTGATTTACTCTACGACAGAGGAGGAGCACGCCTATCACTTGCGAGTTGTTCTTGACACACTCCAAGAGCACCAGCTTTATGGTAAGCTCTCGAAGTGCCAGTTCTGGATACGTGAGGTCCACTTTTTGGGACACGTTATCTCTGAGGTGGGAGTTGCAGTGGATCCCGCGAAGATTGAGGCTGTGTTAGCATGGGAGCCACCCAGGAGCGTGACTGAGGTTCGGAGTTTCTTGGGACTAGCTGGATATTATCGGAGATTCGTGCCAGACTTCTCTAGAGTTGCGGCATCAATCACGGCTTTGACGAAGAAGGGAAAACCCTTCGTATGGACAGACAGATGTCAGCAGAGCTTCCAGGAGATGAGACAAAGATTGACCTGCGCACCTATCTTGAGGTTGCCTGAGGAGGGAGTAGGGTACGTAGTCTACTGCGATGCATCAGGGACCGGACTCGGATGTGTTCTGATGCAGGAGCGGGCCGTGATCGCTTATGGATCACGTCAGTTGAGGCTGCATGAGCAGAACTACGCTACCCATGACCTGGAGTTAGCAGCAGTGGTCTTCGCTCTGAAGACATGGCGACACTATCTGATGGGTGAGCGCTTTACAGTCTTTTCCGATCATCAGAGTCTCAGGTATATCTTCTCGCAGAAGGACCTGAACCTGAGACAGCGACGATGGCTCGAGTTCCTCCAGGACTATGACTTTGAGATAGTCTATACTCCTGGGAAGGGGAACGTAGTAGCCGATGCCCTCAGCAGGAGGACGGGCATTCAGCTACTTGAGGAGGTGACAGAGCAGCTAGCCTCTGTTGTACCTCTCGTTCCCCTCGTTGTTTGATTTTCATGATCACAATCACCTTATTATTTGTCTAACCTTGTTTTTAAGTGTTGTGGATGATAGGCAAATTATTGCCAAAGGATTGGCCCAAGAAAGCTGGCAAATGGACTGAATTGCAGTCCACCGGCCAACCGGTGTGATGGCACCGGCCAGCCGGTGGACCTGGCAGAGGCATTGCCCACTACCAGGTTCCACCGGTCAGCTGGTGGATCTGTCACCGGCCAGCCGGTGGCAACCTGATTCAACAGTGTTTGCTACTATCTTTCCACCGGCCAACCGGTGGCCTCCTCACCGGTCATCCGGTGGAGTCTGGACAGAAGCACTCTCAAACTTCCAAGGCACCGGCCAGCCGGTGGAGCTGTACCGGCCAGCCGGTAGGCCTGGTCAAACTAGCCGTTGGCTTTGACCAGTCAACTCCAAAAAGCCTCCCAACGGCTACGAAGACTTTTCCAACGGCTCCAAAGCCCTCCAACGGATACTTGAAGGTTCCTAGCCTATAAATAAAGGCCTAGGAAGCCCCAGAACTTCACCCAAGCCACCGGACACATTGTTGATCATTTTGGCGAACCTCCGGCGGATTTCCTCAAGGAACCTCAAGTGCTCCAACAACTTCCACATCCAAGGAGCTCCACCAAATAAGCTTGGAAGCGGCCTTCAACATCTCCAATCAATCAAAGGCGCCCAAGGCTTCTCCTCAATTACGGTTTTTATTGCATTATTTATTTTGAGCTTAAAATTGGGTTTGTGCCTACAAACCCCAAACCTTTTCTCATCCCCCTTTCTTTTGGGTTTCACATCACCATTAAGGTGTGAAAAGGTTGCCAAGCTTTCCTTTAAATAGCTTGAGACATAGGTGAGCTATCCTTCACCTGTAAGAAGGATAGTGGGTTCTTGCTAAACCATTAAAAGAAAGTGGGTTCTTGCTCAACCACTAAAAGCAAGCTGTAATAGGTCCTAGTGCTACCTCAAAGCCTAGTGGGTTTCTTGCTAAAACCATTGAAAAGCAAGCGGTAGAATCTCTCAACGGTTGAGTTGGGAGCGGAGACGTAGGCCGGGTTTTTGGCCGAACTCCGTTATCAAGTTTTGTGTTTTGCCTCCTTTTTTTTCCGCTGCATTTTCAACTTTGATTTTAATTTGTTTATCATTTTTTAAAAGGCAATTCACCCCCCTCTTGCCATCATTCCCGTTTTGTTCCGACCCAAAAATTGGTATCAGAGGGAAATTTGAGTAATACCCTAACCCGGTTTCAAATTTAAGATCCATTAAGATGGCATCAACCTCTTTCTCCCCCGAGGGCCTCTCATTGGGTCGGGCTCCATTTTTTGATGGGACCGACTATAATTATTGGAAAACCCGCATGACCACTTTTTTAAGAAGCATAGGATATCCTATTTACAAAATTGTCATGCAAGGTTATTCTTTGTCTTCCCCCGATGAATCCAAATGGACCCCCGCCGATATTAGAAATTTTGAGCTTGATGGCAAAGCCATGAACGCTCTCCATTGCGGCTTAGATAGAAATGAATTTAATCGTGTATCCACTTGCACCACTTCACATGAAATTTGGAAGCTTTTATAAGTGACCCATGAAGGCACTAATAAAGTCAAAGATACTAGATTAGACATGTATAGACAAGATTTTGAGTCTTTTTCCATGCACCCAAATGAATCAATTTCTGAAATGTTTACTCGATTTACTGACGTGTGCAATGGTAGAAAGTCTCTTGGAGATAATATTTCTGCAAAAACTATGGTGAAGAAGATCCTATGGATCCTACCGAGCTCATGGGCACCTAAAGTGACGGCGATCCAAGAAGCTAAGGACGTCAAAAATATGCCGGTAGAGGATCTCATCGGATCTCTCATGACTTATGAGATCACGATGAGGAGGCAAGCTCAAAAGGAGGGCACACCAATCAAGACACCAAAGAACATTGCCCTCAAGGTACAAAAAGAAGTAAGCTCCTCCTCATCATCCTCTTCCTCCTCATCCTCTTCATCTTCAAGTGGCGACTCGGAAATGGAGGATCTCGCCCGCCAAATGCACAAGTTTATGAAGAAGCACAAGAAGAAGAAATCCCGCAAGCATCGAAAGCAAGAACCCACCGCAAGATCCGAGCCCAAGGTAAAATGCTACGGGTGCGGCGAAAAGGGCCATTACAAGCCCGATTTCCCACTCAACAAGAAACGGGCTAAGGAGAAAGGAAAGAAAAAGGTCCTCAAGGCGACATGGAGTGACACCTCATCATCCTCCTCCTCCTCCTCCTCGAGCAACCAAGGTACAAAATGCCTAATGGCATTCCATGAGGTAACTTCTTCCGATTCCTCTTCCTCATGTTCTTCAAATTCAAATTCTTTAAATCATTTGTCTTATGAGGATCTCCAATTTGCTAGAGATCAATTAGAAAATAGTTTTCATAAACTTTCTTCAAAATTTGTCTCTTTAAAAAAAGAATTTCAAAAAGATTTCCTCCGAAAAAGACCAACTTCTCAAAGAGAAGGAGGAACTCTCCCTAAAAATCCAAAATTTTCCAAATGTTGATTCTTTGGAATCAACCATTAAAGACCTAAGGGAATCCTTAGCCAAGTTCACCCAAGGTGAACAAAATTTTTCCAAACTCTTAGGTTCTCAAAGGGTATCTAGAACCACCAATGGACTTGGCTATACCAACCAAGCTTCCTTCTCCCATGCACCCACTGTTTTTGTAAGGGGGAGCTCTAGTAATAAATTTTGTAATTATTGTAAAAAACCCGGGCACCTCATTTATGAATGTAATTGTAAAAACGCCCGGTATGGTCAACCCAAAAGTATTTTCTTTTCGGACGAATTTTATAGGAGAAGACCCGCTATGAGACAAGTTTGGATTGAAAAATCCCTTCTAGCAAGTCTCTCCGGGCCTAAAATTGTCTCTTTTCAAAATCCCTCTCCCCGGTGACTTTTTGTTTTTATTTAGGGGGAGTTAGGTTTGTTTAAGCTTTTTGTTTCAATTCAAACTTTCAATTTCAATTTAAGCCCTTTTAATTTCAATTTCAAAATTTTCGATTCCAACTTTCAATTTCAACACTTGGTATCAAAATTTTCATTTCAAAATATTCAATTCGAATTTTTCATTCAAAACTTTCAGTTAAAACTTTTGATTCAAAACTTTCAATTCAAATTTCGAATTTCAATTGGTTTTTGATTCAAAACTATCAATTCAAAATGTTATTCAAATTTTCATTTCAATTTCAAAAATCTCAATTGATTTTTCAATTCTCATATCTAGTTTTTTCAAACCCTTTCCCTCAATCAAATTTTTATGCCCCACGCTATTTTGATAATCACAAAGGGGGAGAAATTCTTGATTGATTGGGGGAGAATCCTTTTCATCATGCTTAGCATTTCCTTTCAATTTCAGTTTTTTACATTAATTGTTTTGGTGATTGTGATCATCAAAATAGGGGGAGATTGTTGTACCTCTCGTTCCCCTCGTTGTTTGATTTTCATGATCACAATCACCTTATTATTTGTCTAACCTTGTTTTTAAGTGTTGTGGATGATAGGCAAATTATTGCCAAAGGATTGGCCCAAGAAAGCTGGCAAATGGACTGAATTGCAGTCCACCGGCCAACCGGTGTGATGGCACCGGCCAGCCGGTGGACCTGGCAGAGGCATTGCCCACTGCCAGGTTCCACCGGTCAGCTGGTGGATCTGTCACCGGCCAGCCGGTGGCAACCTGATTCAACAGTGTTTGCTACTGTCTTTCCACCGGCCAACCGGTGGCCTCCTCACCGGTCAGCCGGTGGAGTCTGGACAGAAGCACTCTCAAACTTCCAAGGCACCGGCCAGCCGGTGGAGCTGTACCGGCCAGCTGGTAGGCCTGGTCAAACTAGCCGTTGGCTTTGACCAGTCAACTCCAAAAAGCCTCCCAACGGCTACGAAGACTTTTCCAACGGCTCCAAAGCCCTCCAACGGATACTTGAAGGTTCCTAGCCTATAAATAAAGGCCTAGGAAGCCCCGGAACTTCACCCAAGCCACAGGACACATTGTTGATCATTTTGGCGAACCTCCGGCGGATTTCCTCAAGGAACCTCAAGTGCTCCAACAACTTCCACATCCAAGGAGCTCCACCAAAGAAGCTTGGAAGCGGCCTTCAACATCTCCAATCAATCAAAGGCGCCCAAGGCTTCTCCTCAATTACGGTTTTTATTGCATTATTTATTTTGAGCTTAAAATTGGGTTTGTGCCTACAAACCCCAAACCTTTTCTCATCCCCCTTTCTTTTGGGTTTCACATCACCATTAAGGTGTGAAAAGGTTGCCAAGCTTTCCTTTAAATAGCTTGAGACATAGGTGAGCTATCCTTCACCTGTAAGAAGGATAGTGGGTTCTTGCTAAACCATTAAAAGCAAGTGGGTTCTTGCTCAACCACTAAAAGCAAGCTGTAATAGGTCCTAGTGCTACCTCAAAGCCTAGTGGGTTTCTTGCTAAAACCATTGAAAAGCAAGCGGTAGAATCTCTCAACGGTTGAGTTGGGAGCGGAGACGTAGGCCGGGTTTTTGGCCGAACTCCGTTATCAAGTTTTGTGTTTTGCCTCCTTTTTTTTCCGCTGCCTTTTCAACTTTGATTTTAATTTGTTTATAATTTTTTAAAAGGCAATTCACCCCCCTCTTGCCATCATTCCCGTTTTGTTCCGACCCAACAGCCTCTTTACAGATATCCTTCGTGGATAGAGATGGAGCAGCCTTTCTTCAGTCTCTCACAGTCACTCCTCCACTACTGCAGCGAGTCAGGGAGGCACAGCGTGGGAACGCTGACTGTGAGACACGGCGTGCACAGATATCCTCGGGACAGGCACCTGATGGTTTCTCCCTTGGAGCAGAGCACGACATCCTTTTCAGAGGACGTACCATGGTACCAGTTGCTTTGCGAGAGGAAGTTCTGAGAGAGTTTCACACTTCTCCTTTGGCGGTACATCCTGGAGTGGCGAAGATGTACCAGGACCTCAGACGACAGAATTGGTGGCCGGGTATGAAGAAGGCTGTAGCAGAGTTCGTTTCTCGATGCCTCACCTGTCAGCAGGTGAAGGCAGAGCATCAGGTACCAGCAGGCTTGGTACAACCCTTGGAGGTTCCGGAGTGGAAGTGGGACGACATATCTATGGACTTCGTGACTGGACTTCCACGCACTTCCAGAGGTCACGACTCCATCTGGGTGATTGTTGACCGACTCACCAAGTCGGCACACTTCTTTCCCATCAGAGAGCAGGGCTCAGTTGAGAGCTTGGGACGTCTCTACGTTCAGGAGATTGTG
Source organism: Viscum album (assembly GCA_963277665.1). Lineage (NCBI taxonomy): Eukaryota > Viridiplantae > Streptophyta > Magnoliopsida > Santalales > Viscaceae > Viscum > Viscum album. The sequence goes on from OY728156.1 coordinate 552,035,271, forward strand.
CGGCTCCACGGCGTGCCATCATCTATCGTCTCCGATCGAGATGCCCGCTTTACTTCCCGACTTTGGAAGGGGTTACAGGAGGCGTTCGGTACGCAGCTACGTCTTAGCACAGCTTTTCACCCTCAGACGGATGGTCAGACGGAGAGGACCATTCAGACTCTCGAGGACATGCTCCGCGCATGTGTCCTCGATTTTGGTCATAGCTGGGAGGACCACCTACCCTTGGTGGAGTTCGCGTACAACAACAGCTACCACTCCACTATCGGGATGACACCGTACGAGGCGTTGTACGACCGACCATGTAGATCTCCTTTGTGTTGGACAGACCCTGGGGAGTCAGCACTGGTGGGACCGGAGATGGTCCAGGCCACGACAGAGAAGGTCCAGGTCATCCAGGAGCGGATGAGGACAGCTCAGAGCCGGCAGAAGTCATATGCTGACAGGAGGCGGAGGCCACTAGAGTTCGAGGATGGCGACCACGTCTTCTTGCGGGTCTCACCTCGATGTGGTATTCGGAGATTTGGCCGAGGCGGCAAGTTATCTCCGCGCTTCATCGGACCCTTCCAGATTCTCCGCAGGATTGGTGAGGTGGCTTATCGCCTGGCTCTACCACCTCAGTTGCACCGGGTGCACGACGTCTTCCACGTATCTCAGCTGAGGAGATACGTGCACGACCCGACGCACATCATTGATCATGGGGAGCTTGACGTTGACGATGGGGCGACTTTTACGGAGGTCCCGGTGGAGATAGAGGATCGACAGGAGCGGGTCCTGCGTGGGCGATCGATTCCTCTTGTGCGCATCAGATGGCAGCACGGGAATCTCCAGGAGAGCACATGGGAGCGGGAGGCTCAGATGCGTGCTCAGTACCATCATTTGTTTCCCTAGTTTTTGTTGTATCTTTACGGGGACGTAAAGCCCTGAGGTGGGAGTAATGTAAAGACCCGTAAAATTCAAGGGAAATTTTTTCTTAATTTTCTTTAGAATTTTACAAGAGCGCGGTTTCAGACGGCACCTGATTCCGAGGCCCGGAATGCCCGGAATTAATTTCCGAAGTTTGGCTCAGGTACGTTCAGTGAACGAACGAGCGGGAATTCCTAACTTTTGATCCGGTGCTCGGAATTGAAATCTGAGGGCACCGATGAACTCGCAGCACCGATATTCTCTTAAAGAGACCTTTTCGGGAGTTGCGTTTTTGCGGGTTGAAAGTTAATTTTGGGGTTTTTTAGTTGAGTTAAATAAAATTTGTGTAGAACAAATTTTATTATAACTTCTTAAAACCTATCAAAGGAGGTTGGAAGTGGGACCCACACCCACTTAACCTCCCTTGGGAGGATTAAGTGTGGTGGGGCCCACACAAACCCCTAATTCTTTTCAAATTCCCTAACCCCTCTAAAGCCCCTCTTAATTTTGTAACTCTCCCCTACTTTAATTCTTGCCAACCTATCTCTTCACTTAATTTTGTCAACTCTAGATTTAATTATTGTATTGAATTCAACTTTTGAATTTTGAAAGGTTGGCAAAGTGAAAATAAAATAAGGTGTAGCTTATTTTATTTTGGGGTTATTTTGTTTGTCTTCTTGAGAGGTGGAGAGCTCCTCTTCTTCTTCTTCAAACTCAACAAAGAACGTCGTTCTTCAACGAAGAACTTCTCCGCCGAAGAACACGGTCCATCCGCAACGCCGTATCCGCGACGCGACATACTTCTTCCGCGTCATCTCTTCCGCGACGGTTTTCCGCGACGAACGCCATCGACAACGACTCTTCCTCCGACGTCAAAGGAATCGACACCGATTTTCCACGACTACGTCAACGTGCGACTATTGAGGTAGGGGTTCTTGAGTTCGTTGTTTTCTTATTTATTTGACTTTCCTCAAGACTTGACGAAGAACGCTCAATTTCCGACGAAGAACGCCGCTCCGCTCTTCTTCGTTTACCGTGTCAACGAAAGGGGACGCCACTTCTTCCTCGGACAATCTTCGTCGGCGTACAAGTTTCGCCAACGACTTGTCTCTTCGAACGCATCCCTTCGTCATCGGATTTGACGAACGGCTTCCGCGACGCCCGACCTCCGCGACGTCGTCTTTCGCGGAACCTTGACAATCCTCGAACCTTATACCCGAGGTAGGGATTGTTGATTTAATATTTAATTATTTCATTCTTGCTCGTGGTCCATATGACTAACGTGAGGATGTTGATTATTTAAAGTTGTGTTATTATTTAACGTGAGGGGGGGCCGGACCGCATGAACACGGCCGAACCCCCTCCATCATTCATGTTGTTTATCTGCGGGCGGAAGCAAGGTGGCGTGGTGCCGTCGCACTACGCGGATAATTGTACGTTAATCTTACATGACGCCGTCGCGCCACGCCGAGGAAGAATCTTCAAGAACGCGACGCCGTCGCGCCGCGTTGAAAGGAATCAAGACACGGCGAAGGGGCGCGGTGCCGTCGCACCGCGCTGGACGACGAACACCGCGGCCGGTTCCGGGCCGCGGCGGGACGAGGAGACCGCGGCCGGTTCCGGGCCGCGGCGGAAGAGAAGACCGGCGGCCGGGCCGCCGGCGTCGGAAGCCGAAGGGGGGACCGGAAATTTCCGGTCCCGTTGGAGAAAACCGGCCGGCCAGCTGGCCGGCCGGAAGTCTTTAAAACCGGGGGAATTAATTCCCCGGCCGTCATAATAAAACCCCCCTCTTTAAGAGGGGGGGCGGTTCTTTGAAGGAGGGGGGCAGCCGACCCCCTCGGTTCCGCACCAGCAGGCCCCCCACGTGGGGGGGCGCTTCTTAAAACAAAACGGCGCGGCTATGCCGCGCCGCCTCTTGAAAAGCGGGGGAAAAATCCCCCGCGTGCAACCTCCTCGCGGCGGCCGCCGCCGCGGCACCCCACGCCGCCGCGCCGCCAGGCCGCCGCGCCGCCGCCGGCCGCCGCACCGCCGCGCCGCCGCGCCGCCCAGGGGGGGGGGGGGGTCGGGCCGGGTCGACCCGGACCCGGACCCCCCCGTTTCGAACCAGAATTGGTTTTTGGCCCATAACTTGAGCCTCGGACCTCCGATCGACGAACCGTCAGCGGAAACGCGATCCTTGGATCGAGACGGTCGTTTCGGTATATCGCACTCAAGGTTTCAGATTACTTTGAGTTCGGCCGGGTTGGTTCGTTCACGAAACCAACCGGGCCTTCGGAGCGGAAACGCTCATATCTTGAGCTACGAACGTCCGATTGACGCGCCGTCAGTCGCGTTGTGTTCCTCTTAGTGAGACTGATCTTTTGGAATACTCTGCCTGAGGTTTGGACGCAGGTGGAGTACGGTCAGGTTGGTTTTTCCTTAAAAACCAACCGGGCCCCGGAGACGAAAATGCCAATAACTCTCAGACCGGGCGTCCGATCGACGCGCCGTCTGTTGCGTTGAGTTCCTATTGACGATACGGAACTTTTGGATACATCAACTCTGGTCTTTGTGACAGTTGATGTATCAGCCTCTCGGCTCGTGGAGCGGACCCTCCGAACGAGCTTGCTGTGTGCGGGAACCCTAGTGCTGGCTGCGATTGCTACTACTGCTACGACTGCTACTGTGACTGCGACGACGACAGTACAAAGATCCTGTGTGGATTCGACGACGACAGTACAGAGATCCTGTGTGGATTCGACGACGACGACTACAGCACTCAGCGATCCTACGTGGATCAGTGCTACAGGTCCTGTGTGGGCCCGATCCTGTGTGGGTCCGCGCTCAGCGGTTCTGTGTGAGCCAGCGCCTACAGGTCCTGTGTGGGCCCGATCCTGTGTGGGTCTTCTGCGGGGGTTAGTTACCTATCGATCCTTCGTGGGTCCGACGACTTAGATGGATCAGTGATCATCTTTATCGTCCTCTGAAGAAGTATACCTGTGTGAGATGAATCCTATTGCTTTCCTGTGTGGATTGTGTTGTGCAATCCTGTGTGGATTACGTTTTGCTTTCCTGTGTGGAATACGTTTACTATCCTGTGTGGACTGAGTTGTACTTGGGCTCGGAGGTTGGAGCGTATTTGAATCGATGACTTAGGTATATGTATGGGCATATACCTAAGCAGTGTCGGTTGTTACTTCGTGATTGTACCTTTCTTCGTGGTTTATCCTTTGTGGATTTTGAGAGACCCTCAGGGGTCTCGGGGTCCCTACTGAGTAGCTTATACTCACCCCTACACGGGCTTTGCCCGCACTACATTGTGTTGGTTGCAGACGACGGACAGCGTTGACCTTAGCTGAGGCTTGCACAGCGGGACGGTACCCGGAGGTGGACCACTGGGCGGAACGTGCACGGAGCAGACGGCGGGACCCGTGGAGTAGAGGAGCTATCTGTACCCACCCTTCAGGTGGGATTTCCAGTGGACAGCTCGGAGTAGCGGCTTTTACTTTTCAGTTGCTGTTTTCCCTTTCGAGTTGTACTTTACTTTCAGTTTGGGTTTGTATACTGGCCCATTTACTTTTCCGCACTTTCAGTAGTACTCTGCTTTTGTTTAGTGTTTACTTTCCGCTTGCTTACTCTGTGGTGTTTGTATTACTTTTCAAAGGCAATGCCTTCCCTTTTTACTGGGATTTACGCCTTGGTGCTAGTCGCCAGCCCCTGGCCTATGGAAGGCGGGCTTGGGGTAGTCACGGCACGGACCCCGAGGGCGGGTCGTGACAAAAGTGGAAAGAAAAAATTCCCAAAAAAGTGGTATTAGAGCTATTGGTGGTTCTTTAGTGACTTCGACCTCAGTAATTGGTACCATAGAACTGGTTACAGAAGCATCTGGTGGTTCTAGATGAGTGGTTTACTAAGTTTCAGAAGGATTTATCTAGTAAGATAATGGAAATATCAGTGAGTATAGGTTTTTTAAAATACTTACACAAACTTGTATCTGAGTGTATGTTCCATTGTTGGGTTAACATTAGGATCTTGATTAGAAAACTATTGAATATTTTTGAAATATAGCCCTGGTCCTTTTAGAATTTTCAGATTCAATGGGAGCATATTATTTCCAGATGATGAGGTGTAAGAGGGTAAGTTCTAGATTCATTGGTTCCATGGTGGAAGGTTAGGATTTTAGATAATTCTATATTTGTTACTCTTAGAGAATATAAAATTTTTGTTGATTATGATTCAACTGAAAGTGAGGTTTTTTGGTAGAATAGAGATCCAAAATAACAAGCACAATAAATTGTATGGATGGTTAAGCCAGGAGAAGTAGTGCATGACCCAATAAGAGGATTCGATAGTAAATTCAACGGAAATAGCATGTCTTGTTTAAGGAATTAGAAGAACGATTTGATATTATTTTTTTAGTTCTTGGATTTTTCTAGCATTATAAAGGAAAGGTTTTCAAAGAGACTATTGATACTGAATGGTTTTTTCTGAGAGGTAAATTTTTTAGGGGTTTTAAAAATACGGTAGTTGTGAGTGGTAGCTATTTTTACTACCAAGTGTACACCAACCCTCTTGAGTTATGATTATTGGATCTGGGGTTTCATTTCATCAATGAAAATTCAAGAAGAGGAGTATGTGTTTATTTATAGAAGATTTTGTTGGGACTTCTAGTGATATTTGGAAAAGATGGTGGTTTCATTTCACAATAGAGAATTACAGAGATGCAAAGAGTTTAGAGAAGTCATAGCCTTTTAGAAGGTGATTATGATTATTATATGGAGAATAGAGTGAAGATTCAAAAATTTTGTGTGATTAAAATAGGGTCTCGTGGTCATAGAAAAGTGTAAAATATGGAGGTTTTAGTATTTATAGTTTTTTGGAAGGAGCATTCATGTTGGAGAAACAAACTTATAAAACCTAAAGGTTGTGGTATGTGAATCTTGTTATCACTAATGTAAGAATTCAAGAGATATAATTTTTCTATAAGGATATGCATTGTTTAATAGAAATATTGAACGGTTTTGGTTTTTCTCATAGGGATATTGTACTTTTCACCTTCATCAATGATGGAACATGAAAGTGTGAGTGTTGTTTAATAAAGTAAAAGTATAAGGAATTTCACAACATTTATTTAGAAGAACCATGTGTTCTAGATACAAGAATATAATGGTGAGAATTGAAGTCTAGATCTGGGTTGTGGTTCGGAGTTTTAAAGTAGTGGGAGATTCATAAGATTCACTAGAGGTTCATCTATCATTTTGGAAAGATTGTACCTAGAACATTGGAAATTGGTTTTGTGGGGAATATGTTCAAAACACGAATGTTAAAGATCGAGAATCATGTGAAGAATATGTGAAAGGATTTATTTCATTGAATTTATTCTTGTTGAGATGTCAAGTTACATTTTTTGGAAACAAAACTACAATATGTTTGGGTCTGGTTAACGTGTTGTTTATCCTATGGATCAAGGTTGTTCCATTTATGTTTAGGGTAGGATCTTTTGGGGATAATCCAAGTTTCGAAGGGACTGTTTTTTTATTATCTCACCTATAAAGTCTTTATAAAGTAAAAAACAACCACATCGATGCCATAAGAAGGACAAACCCAAGTCCTAGACGTGTTTTTTTATAAAGGAGTGGTGATTGAGACTTTGATGATCCTAACTTTGGAAATGAATTTCAAAAGGTCATCAAAGTTTCAGAATGACCTTTATAATGGTGGGAGCCTTCGATGGTTTGGAAATAGGATGAAATGTAATAGTATAAAATGAAAAAACACTTTCCTTAGTTTTAGTAAACACCATAATTTTTTAAAGATTTTTTCAATGGGAGTAAAACAATTTTATGATGCTAGGCCTTATCAAAGTTATATTCTGGATGGAGGTTGGTTCCAATGGTATCGCTAGAGTCATATGTACCAAAATCACTAGATTTAAGAATCTCATAAGTATATATTTGGGTACATAGGGTCTATAAGGATTGATTCCATGAACATGATACACAGAAAAGGATTATTGATAAGGGCTTTAACAAATTCAGATGGTTCTCAAACCTATTTTATTTGGATAAATTCCCTAAATTCATTTAGAAGGTTCCATGACCTTGTAGAATGGGTGGTAAGAGTTTAGAAATTTTGGGGTGAATTTGTATCATTAATGGGAAATGGATGATTGCATCATGTTAGAGGACCATGAGAACACTACAAAGGAAGGGAGAATGGAATATATTATTTAGAAGTTGTTTAGTTAGACTTTGGTGAAAGATTTGAGAATGATATTTGAGTTGGATACTATTAAGATAAACCTAAAAAACAATTCTCAAGTAAGATAATGTTAGTTTTTCAATGTATGAACTATTTTTTGGCTAACTAGTTGGAACTTTTGTAAGTTTTTCTTCTAGAAGGAAAAATATGGAACCAAGATGATGTATAATTAGCCTTTATTAAAGGGAAGTTTGGATTCGATACAATGATAAAAACAACGCCATCCATGTTTTGGAGGAAGTGACATTGGAGGATGATTTGTATGTGGCATGAAATTTCTGAAGGAAGTAAAGAAGTCGAAGGACAATGGATTCTCTTAATAGAGGAGAAATAAGATTAAACCAATCTTGTATAATTGTATCATTGGTGTTTCAAAATCCATGTAAGATTAATCAGTCTTGCATAACTGATTATACCGATTCTTATAATTGATTTAAACACTATCATGGAGTATAGAAGCTGAAGGATGAGGTTAGGAAAGTGGGAATGTGAATGCAGGAAAAGAGGCGATGATTTTGAATCATGCATTGTTCATTAAAAGGGCTGGTTGAGGTAGTGATGTTCAACTAATTTGTTTGATCAAATAGAGATATATCCATGAAGTTCATTAGGTGGTTCTACTAGTAGATACTATTATCATCTACAAAGAACCTTTATAAATAGAGCATGTGATATTACTTGTTTGATGCAATGAGATCGAGTGAGATTCAATATGGATGGTGATAAGATTAAGTGAGATTGAATTTAAAATAGGAAGAGATAATTTCTATACCCATTGGGGGACTTCACCATGGAGTTATCGTAGCCATAAAAAGATAGATGTATTTATTTATATTTATTACCCTTTTTTTGTTTGGCTTCTAAAACATGGTTCCCTTGTAACTCATATGTTTCCCCTTAATGAATGTTATAGTTTGTTCTCTCATGGAGTTGGAACAATCCGAAATAACATTATTCTTATGTATTGTACTGATTATATTTTTTCATGTTCTTTTTATACTATTTATTGTCTTTGTTAGAATATATTATTTGACAGAATCTTGGGAAATGGAGCCAAAGTATGGTTTTTTAGAGTTAAGTTTGATTTCTATGGTGATTATTAATTATTGGGGAGATTGTTTGTTAGTTTTTTAAATGTTTGTTTTTGAATATTATAAATACCTTGTATTGTTCACAAATACCTAACATGTTCAAAAGTACAATTATAATTTATTATATCACTATTAAAACACAATGAGTTTATTCTGTTATTTTTTATAATATTTTTAAAGATACAGTAGTCACTATATTTTAGTTTTGTATTTTCAATGTTTTTATAAATTTATGTTAAGCTTGTATAAATGATTTCTGTACAAACATGTATCATGGTTACATAGACATCTTTTATGAATATGTAGACACAATTCATGATTATTTTAAAGTCTCAGTTAGGGTCACTCTATGAACAATAACTAGATCGGATCTCCACATGATCATAGGCTCACCACCTCAAATGTGAGAGTTTTTTGACTAGTAGTGGAGGTCTAGGAGGTACTGTGGGGAGGATATACCCATGTATCAGATTACGAAATCACATATAAAATAAATAAACATAATAAATATCCATCATATAAGAGTATTCATAAAGAATAAGTAAATTAAAGCATCTATACAAAATAAAATGTTGACATATGGAATACAAACCATACTGATTATCCATTAGGATGGTTATATATATAGACTAGATTAAAAGGAAAATAGAAACATGAATCTACTACCACTTAAATACAAACCATATACCTATATCCTAACATTTCCTGAGCTACCCCACTCAACCATGATTAACCAGATCCTAGGCCTCAGTCCTACTTGTACCTATAATGTCCATGTGATAGCTGCTCGGGTACCCATGAGTAGTGGTGGTCTGAGTAGGGTGTGAGTAAATAAATCACTAGGGAACCACCAATAAGGTCCCATACTAACTGTTATATGCTATGATATGTTCACATGACATGATAAGATAAATAAATATAATAACTGCAGAAACATAAATAAAAGTTACTTGCTTCATCCCGATAATGGGGTGTCTCTGAGAATGTTGAAATGAACACACCAACATAGTAACTAGTGTCAATCCTTGGGTTTGGGATCTCTATCGACCATACTAATTAATCCAATTATAGGGTGTCTTGAATCACATTAAAATTACCATTCTAACCAACATGGACCTTTGACCGATCCCCAGGTAATCCTGGGTGATCCCATAGATCACATTCCTACCAAGGGTAATATACTAATCCCTATGGATTGCAGGATCATCCAAACAAGGGGTAATATACCCATCCCCATGAAACAAAACAACCATCTTAGGTGTAACAATATTTTGGGAAAAAAACCCATTCTCAGATCATCCAAAGAGCATAGGCCTATGAGGGTAATATTCCCATCCCTGCGACATGAGGGCTAAACCAACTAGGGGTAATAAACCAATCCTTGTGGAACAGTCAAGCACCAGGGGTAATATACTCATCCCTGATATCTACAAAATCAGGAACTAGGGGTAATATACCTATCTTCCGGATATAAATAGTTATGAAATGAGGGTAATATACCTATCCCCCAGACAAACACCATGATCTAAAAAATATAACACCTTCCTAGGGAAACCATAATCCATGATAATTAAGAATGATCAAGTAATATGAAAACAATGGGGGTAGGATGCATGCTTGACCCACCTCAACTACCAAAGACTTTTGAATCACAACATGATTGGGGTTATAAGGTGACACCCACATTCATCTCTACCCATATCCATACATACCCGCACAGGGTTAACCAGTCAACAGGGCACCCAATGGGGTCCCTATAGTCAATCCAAATGGAGGCACTCCACTTGGAGTCATTGGTATGAAACATTGTCTCATAGGTCAACACCCATCACTCTATAATTTATTCTTCCCAGTAGTTTCATCACACATATTACCTCTTGTACTCCATGTTTAATCCACATACAATCATTTAGAGGGAGGGGTGACCCATAACCCATCATAGTTTCAAGGTCCCACTTGGTTATTCCACTCCCCTAACCCAATCCAATCTCAACCTAAGGTGATCCACCTAAGAGAAGACACAACTATAGGAAAAGGACCAATAACTCAAAACAAATACTATGATCATCTTGGCTTGGAGGTATACCTAAGGTCTATTAAGGATGTACATGACAAGGTTTCTAAGTCGAACACAACCTCTAGCTTGAAGGTTTCATAATCCCCTAGATAGAGGAAAATAAGTCTCATTTGATTTAGCCTCACCACTCAAGAGGTCTGGAGGCCACCTAAAATTTCAATAATCATGACCTCAACCATCGACGATCGATAAAAAAAGATAGAACTAAAGTATTGTTCATGACCCCTGGTGGTCGGTCATTTCATAGGGTGTTGTTTTTTTAATCAATCAATTTCATTTTAAACAAATGGTCGATTGACCATGTGGAAAAAATGGAATATCTACATGAATTAAAATAACATGAATAAACCATAAGAGATATTATATATTACCACCTACCTTATCCAAGCCATTTACTCTTTTAAAAGTATCTCAAAATCCCTCACTAGGACCCATTGAGATTCGTCCAAGGCTAATCCAAGCTTGTGTTGATGTCTGAGTACCTAGATCATGTGAAAACAACTAAGATAATTAATTATAATCAATTAATAATTAGTTAAAAATTTAAAATATATTTAAATATTTATATAAAAAAGAAATAATTTCTGATTAGCTCACTGGCTACTTGCCACTCGAGGAAACCTCGAACAACCAACTTTGAGAGGTATATAGTAGATTTCGGACACTACTCCTGACCAAATATATAACACACATAACTAATTTAACAACCAATTAAATCTAAATTTAAAGAAAAATATATGAAAATACCCATAAAACAATACCTTGATGAAACACCGTGAAATTGGATACATATAGAATATTAGGATTCCCTTATCGCAAGTAGAATGAAATCATCATTGATGTTGTCTGATTCTACCATGTTTTAGTGTTATCTAAAATAAAAACCCTATTCAGAAAACCAAAAATTAATGGATAGTGAATTAAAGAATAACTATAGATTAACTAAGGGAAAGATATACCTGTAACCCCCCAAATATGCATCAATAATCTATCCCAAAACAAGGGAGATGAAGGTGGTATAGGGGAAGTGCATATAACATTTGTGTATATGAAGGGAAAGGAGGGATGATAACTATAAATTATTAAGGGAGGAATTTATTTTTAAATTTACAATTTTTTGTAGGTCACATGGTTCCACCACTTTTTTGGTGAAACTATGCACCGACTATGCAGATGAATCTACCTCCAAACCACCCACCTCGCATGATTTGGTCACACTATAATAAATTATGTGCCAAACAATACTGAATTACTCTATGCCCCTATATAATTTTCACTATTTTTCTTTTGAAAAATTTCATGGTATTCCATTAAATGTGTCTTAACCATACAAGAAAACCATGATCCATAGAAAAAAACTTAAAACACCCTAAGATTTAGGGTTTCGCATGGTTTCCCCTAAACTGTGTGCCCCAAACTATGCTCCCAATAAAAAACCCCTAAAACATAATAAATATATCCCAAAGCACTCAAGGCCCACCCAGGAACCCAAAATACCCTTTGAGCCTCGTTGCACTTCTAAAAAATCACTTTAAGACATCCAAACTCTCAAAATTCTCTTCAGAATTTTTGATCAATATTTGACCCATCCAATAATCAAAATTTTAACTTTTTTTTGAATTCCAAATTCTCATTTGGATGAGAGGCATTACCAAATCCCCACCACAAAACTTCTCATCCTTCATAATTCTCAATGGTCATACAACTATACATCCAAAAATATCTAGGATTTAATTCATTATAAACTAGACAAAGTCCATGCCCAGATTCTCAATGAACATCCAATGCACAACCCTCAATTCAATGTGCTCAGACCCATGAAACATGATAAAACACTTGTAACCGTTATCAAAACACTTGTATGAGGATTTCTTAATCCTTTATATCATGATACATGATCACATAATTTTCCCATTGATCACATGTCCAATGGTTCTCCCCACCATAAGCTTTAACTTACAACTGCCAATCTCCAGGACTTAGCACTGCCAACCTTGGAATTTCCTTATGGAACTCCATACTAATGCTCTAATGACTCTCCTGACATGATATATTGAACCCTATTCCCAATCACACCTGATAATCCCATTCAACATCTAAAATCTCTCTCATTTCTAATATATAATACAAAACTTGAAACATACCTATCACATCCAAAATAACATACCAAATGTTTTTTTAGGATCACCACATATAATTATACATAAAACAACCAATTGGACCTCCCCTAGACAACCTGTCTAAAAAATTACTAGAAACACCCACCAAAGTACTCCTAATTTATCCGATAATGATTCCCTTAAGCTTAGAAGAACCCCATGATCAACCAAGCACCCACCCCAACTTTTGTACTCAACAACTAGTGGGATTTCATGGTTGAACCACCATTCAACAAAAACCACCACCATGCTCTCCTACTAGGGTGATTCATTTTTGAATAGATAATGTTTAGAACATTTTAAATTTACCTTGAACATAAAACTAGTGCTTAGAACACATGTGACATCAACATGAAATCCATCCCATACATTCTCCCGAAAATCTAGTAAAATTTAGTCTCATAGATTACTAATGTATAAAAAGTCCCAAACGATGGTCTAATGATGAGTCCCTTCATGATATCATGATTCCACCCACATGGTGTTGTATCACCCTTGACCAACATCATTCTTATCGCAATAAGAGTTTACTTTTCATTAATTTATGAAGATAAAATCTTAGCCATCATGACCCAAATTCCATCTGTGGATGAACATGATATGTAGGCATGAAAGAAATGCTCATTTTCAGGCACCAACTTGAAATCTCATTTAACCCTTTTTACCACATTTTGATAAAAGATTCTATGAAATTACCCAATATCAATCCCATAATGACATTCATGCCAAAAATTATCCAATGGTGCACTACCCACTATGTGGATTACCTTATACCGCTACTTGATCACAATTGTGACTAGGACAAAACTATATCAAGAACATGTTTCTCATCCCAATCCATGATCATGAAGTTATTAACCTGGATCACTGATCCAAACTCAACAGCACCATGAGTATCTACCATATTCTACCTTGATCTCATCAGAAAATGAACAGGAATATGATACCACACCACCCAATCACGAAAACCCAAATCATTATCCCTAGAGTCATACATCCTTAAACTAGTATGAACATGCTCCATGGAATGTGAAATAATTAATAAAATATCATCCCAGATGCTCCTATACAAGGTCCTAACATCCCACCCATTCCAAGTCCAGCCATACAGTTAGATACTACCCAACATCATTCCAAATCATGAGCATCAACCTGCACTCTCGGCATGATTATCTGCATGTCCAAGGAACACAAGGATATGAACTTGATTGATCCTTCCATCATTTAACATTTTAGTAATAAACCCTAGTATTATAGGTTCTTTCACATTCAAGATCCATTAAATCGTCACCCTGCTTATGTCATATACCCATCCTCACCTCCATGCATTGATCAAATCACCCAAAGAACTCACCTATTATTTCCACCTTAAGGAACCAACAATCCTAGAATAACCCCTATATTGGGTTGCTCTCATCAAAAAACCATGAACCAACCCACTAAGGTCAAAGTGATATCTATGGATTCTAGGTATCTGAACTAGTCCAACATTTATGTCTTACAAAAGTTCAAAACCCACAAATCATGATCCACACACCAGTCTCAACATCCAACGGATATAGACATGCCAAACTACCCACTCACATGTCTCATTCAACATAATTTGGAACCATATTCCAAAAAAACCACACAAAATGGAATTAAATATCATAAGAATCAACACATAAGACTACCCTTAGAGAATAACAACTCACCCATCATGATTTTCGAAACCAACAACATTATCCTAGATGACCCATACCAATAGAAACATGATGTTCAACTCAATTATGTATATTTCCATTAGAATATATGTTTTAAAACACCACATAGGTTATCACTAAAACTTTAAATAACTTAGGTTGAAAGAAAAAAAATCATAAGGGGTTTAAATATTAGGCACTAAGTGACTCTACCAACCCACTAAGATCTCTATATTATTACCACTAGAGGGGTCACTCCATCTTCATCTCCATCAATAAGCATCTCTATATAGAATATATATGACCTATAATCAAAAGTTAATACATACATATTTTTATCAATTAATTAGAATTCCACAAAGTACTTATATAATAGAATTACATATTGGAAGATTTTGAAACATTAAATAATATAACCTTAATCATCAGTGAAATCACACACTAGAAGGACCATACATCATGTGAATCCTACTTGCCTGATATGATGCATGAGATGCTTCTTGCCTATGCAGGCTAAGAGTAAAAAGTACAATAACTAATAAATCATAAATTTCAAACCACATGTGCATCATGCTTGGTTGAAATCATAATAAACATAACAAAACATGCTAATAACATCAATCCCATAACTTATGACATGGAATTTATTCAATAAAGGTGTTAATGACACACTGGACCATGTTTCATAACAATCTATGACACATTTCTATTTATCCTACCCATTGAATCCAAAAACAGTAAGACAAAAAATTATAAAAATTCTATAATACCACTTTGTAATGTCCCGATGAGGATCACTCTATGAAAATTAACTAGACCAGTTTATCATGTAACCTCAGACATACCTCCTCGAACAACAGAGGATGCTGACTAGTAGTGAGGATCTAGGAGATATTGTGGGTTGGATATACCCCTTGTAGCAGAAAATAATAATAATAAATAAAATAAATAACCAAACATCATACACATCCATCTCATCAGAGTACATATAAATAATAAGTAAACTAAATATGCTATATAAAATAAAATTTTAATATATGGTATACAAATCATATTGACCATCCACTAGTATAGTTACATATATAGATCCAAATAAAATGAAAATAAAAACATGGATCTACTACAACTTAGAGCCACACAACATCATGATCTCCTGATATCGTTCAAACTACCATGATCTACTATGATAAACTTGATCCTAGGTCTTGGTTCTACTCATGAATGTAATGGACATGTGAGAGATGCTTGGGTACCCATGTGTATTCGAGGACTGAGAAGGATGTGAGTACATAACTCAGTAGGGATCCACCAACCTAGTCCCATACTAACTAGTATATGAAATGATATGTTCATGTGAAATGCTAAGATAAATAAATATAGTAACAATATAAATGTAAATAAAAGTTATCTACTTCAACCTGATGCCAGAGTGTCTCTGAGCATGTTGTGATGACTGCACCAAAATAGTAACTAGTTCTAATCCTCATCCCTAGGATCTTGATCAACCATACCTACTTTGGCCAATTCCATGTTATCTCCAATCACATCATGAAGACCATTCCTACCAACATGACCCACTGGTTGATCCCCATGTAATATCTAGAAATGTCGTTGAGCATATTTATATTGAGGGTAATATACCTATCCCCATGGCATGTGGTCTTAGCCAATTTAGGGAAATATACCCATCATGTAGCACATAAAAACCATCTCAGGCATAACATCATATGGGGATAAATTCCCACCACCAGATCATCTAGATATCATAATCCAATATGTGTAATATACATATCCCCATGACATGTGGTCTTTTTCAACCGAGGGTAATATACCCATCCCCATAGCACAATTAGGAATTAGGTATAATATAACCATACCTAGTCCGTGCATATTTGTGCACCATGGGTAATATGCCCATCCTTGGGCCATGCACAATTGGTCACTGAGGGTAATATATTTATCCTTGGGACAATAACCATGAACTAAAAATGATAACATCTTCTGGGGGTATCCATCATACCAGGGCATTAAGCATGAGCAAGTAAGAAGAAAACAATGGGGTTTATCCTCATGCCTAGCCCACCACAACCACCATGCCTTTATCAAATAATAATGTGAATGAGTTTCTTAGGTGAGACCCGAGACTTTCCCTACCCATATCTATATGTACCCACATAGGTCCAAGAACCATGAACTGAAAATGATAACACATGTCTGGGGTAAACATCATCCCAAGTAATTAAGCATGAGAAAGTAAGAAGAAAACAATGGGGGTCAGCTGCACGTCTAACCCACCACAACCACCATTCCTTTATCAACTTAAAATATGAATGAGTTTCTTAGGTGAAACCTGAGACGGTCTCTACCCATATCTATATATACCCACATGGGGTCAATCAGTCAATGAGCCACCCACTTGGGTCCCTCTAGTCAATCCAAAATGAGGCACTCTAGTTGGAGCCCTTGGTCTCAAACTCAGTCCCTTGGGTCAATGCCCATTACTCAAGAAGTTAAACTTCCTAGTAGTTTCATCACACACATGAACTATTTGCCTCCATGTATAATCAAAATGACATCATTCTGGGGGGTTGATCTATACCCCATCCCAGTTTTAAGGACCAAATTGGTTGGTCAACTACCCAATTAGATCCCAGTCTAGCCTAAGGTCACCTACCTAGGAAAATCCACAACTGATGGAAAATAAATGATCTCTATTAACCAACACTACATGAATCTTGGATCAGAGGAATACCTAAGGTTTGGTATGGCCATAAGAGGACAAGGTTTCTTAGAAAAACCTCACCTATATCCTGTAGGTGTTGTAATCCTCTAGGAATGATATAATAGATCACATTTGGTCCAAAACCACCTCTCAATAGGTCTATAGGACACCGAATATTTCAATAGTCATGGCCTTGTCCATCAATTAATGTGGAAGAAAACTAGAACACGAGGGTTTCTCATGAATCATGGTGCTGAATCATCTCATGGGACATGGTTCATTTAATCAATCGATTTTATTTTAAACAAAATATCATTCACCCACATGGCATGGTCTCAATTTTCATATGAAGCACAAGAATTTTCATAAAACATAAGGGATAGTACATAGGACCACCTACCTTATCCATGCCATTTCCCTTTATAAATATCCCGACAACCTTTGATAAGACCCACTAAGGTCCATCCAAGCCAATTACATGCTTGCAATCATGCCCAAATCCCTAGATCATGATCGAACACAAAAGTTAATTAATTAAAATTTTAAAATATATTTTATCACTTAACTCAAAAGGAATAATTACTAATTATTTCACTGGAAACTCATTACTCAATGAAACCTCAAGCAACCACCTACAGGAGGTCCACAATGGACTAACAACACCACTCTCAAACAAATATCTAACATGAATCACTAAATAATTAACCAATTCAATATAAATATAAAATAAGAACCTAATAAAATTACTATAATTACGTACCTTGATGAAAAACTGAGCAACCATGTGTAGATGACATCATAGGATGATCTTATCACAAGTATAATGAAATCCCCATTGATGTTGTCTGAATTTACAATGGTTTGATGGAATTAAAAATTAAAAATATACCTGGACAACCCAAAATTAATGAAGAAAAAAATAATGAGTAACTATAGATTAATTAAGGGTTATATATATATAGAATTTCCTAAATAGAAATCAAGAATGCCTCCTAAAGAAAGGGATATGAAGGTGGGAGAGGGGGAAGGGAATTTAGCCCTGGTGCATGTGAAGGGGAAGGGGGATTTCCCCTCTCAAAATTTGAGGGTGGGGAAAATTATACATTTTTACTTTTTAGTAGTTCACTTGGTTTTTCCTTATATTTGGATATACCATACATCAAGAAAACGGATGTCATAGCCTCCAAGACATCCACCTTGCATGGTTTGGTTACACTATTACTAAACCACGTGAAAAACCTTGAAGAATAGCTATATACCCCTATGAAACCTTCACATAGTTTCCTATAAAAATTCAAATATTTTTTCCTTAACCATATACTAAAACAATTCTATGTATTAAATAAAATGAAAACATCCTAAACTTTAGGGTGTTTCATGGTTTCTCCTAAACCGTGTGCCCCAAACTATGCTCCCTGGGAAAAATACTTCATAACTTTTGAAACATATCCTTATGCTACCAAGGCCCACTTGAGCACCCAATTTACCTTATAAGACCCATTAAATTTATAAAAACATCACATTAATATGTAAAAACTCTCATTATTCCTTTTTAAATCTTTGATCAAAATTCAAAATTTTTCTGAATTCCAAACACCCATCTAGACACTAGGCATTATGAACTCTCCTACATAACACTTATCATTCCTAAAAAGTCCTAGTGGTCATCGAACCATATATCCCAGACTATCCAAATCATCAATTCATCATCAATTGACCACATTTTAATCCCAAATTCTCAAATCACATCTAAGACACAACCCTAAATTCAAGGTGGTCAGAAACCTAAAACAAGATCCAATGCTCGTAATCATTATTGAAACACCAAGATGGAACATTATTATTCCCATTAATCATTATAAATTACCAAATAATTATCGTATTGATCACCCAAAACATGGTTCTTCACATCATAATCTTTAACTTACAACTACCAATTTCTAAGAAACAACACATACATCCTTATAATTGCCTATTATATTTCTATTCCCATGATCCAACAACACTCCCAACATGGTTTCCAGCTCCTTGTGAATGATTATAAAACACCATTTGAAACTATAACTCACCCCCATTTATGAAATCCAAGACAATGTGGACGTGCACACATTGTCCATGCATAACAAAAGCATTCCAATTTTTTTTTGAAAGCCCTATACAATACTCAAAACATATCTATCACATTCAAAATGAAATTCTCAGTACATTTTCATATCTATTTGTATCCAATTATATGGAAAATTACTAGTTGGACGTCCCTGATCCAACTTGTCTTGAAAATGCTTCGCCACACCCCTCAATTCATTCCCATTTTACTCTATCATGTTTCCATTAATCCAAAAGTGATCCTATGATCATCTAAGAACCCCCAAAATGTATTCGCTCGACACCTAGTGGGATTCCTAAGTTGAACCATAATTCAATAAAACCTGCCATTATGATTTTCCACAAGCATTATTTATTTCTTATCCAAAAAATCCAGACCATTTTAATATTACACCAATCCCAAAGTTAGTGCTTGGACCCCATCTAACATCACTTCCTAATCCACCCCTATTATTCTCATATGAATCTAATAAAATTTGGTCTCATAGATCATGAACCTCCAAAAAGGCCCAAATTATTTTCTACTAATCATTAATTTCATGATACAATGATCCCACCTATACAAAGTTGTATCACCTTTGACTGACATCATTCTCCCCACCATAGAATCACCCTTTTCATCATTTTCTAAAGTTTAACTCTCAACTATCAATACCTACATTCCACCCATAGATGAACACATTATATGGTCATAACCAAAACACTCATTTATAAGAATCAAATCAAAACATCATTTACCCACAATTCCTTTCTTATGAGAAGGGATTATATTACATTCAATGATATATATCCGATAATGAGGTTCATTACCATAAATTAGTCAATGGTTTACTCCCTATCATATGGATTACCTTATAACACACCTTGAGCGCAATTCCCACTAGGCTAGAACACTATCACACACTTGTTTCTCCTCTAGATCCACACTTATTAGGTTCTTAGCCCAACTCACTGATCCAACCTCAATGGTACCATAAATATCCACCTTGTGTTACATTGATATCATTAGAAAAATAATGAAAATATGATAACAGCCTACAAGACCATCGAAACCTAACTCATGATCCTGTGAGTTGTATGTCATCAAACTAGGTTAACCATGATTCAAAACATGTCAAATCGTCAAGAAAAGATAACCCCATATGCTCTTATCCAATGAAATGACATCCCAACCATTCCAAGTCCAATGATACACTTATCCATCACTTGATGCCATTCCAAGTCACGAGCTTCCACCCATTCTCCCACCATGCTCAGCAGCACATGCAAGGCACACAGGGACAGGTACTCAACTTTTCTTATCCTCATTTTCTATTTTTATACTAAACTATAGAACTCAAGGTGATTTCACATTCAAGATCCATTAAAGCACCACCATGACTATGTTATATACATGGTCACACCTCTATGAATTGATTAAATAATATAAACCAATCACTTGTGCTTCTCACATCAAGGAAGTAACAAAATCAGGCCAAACCCTCTATTAGGTTAACCATGTTTGAAAACCAAAAACAATACCACTAAGTTCCAAGTCAAGTATATGATCTATAGGTCTCCCACATAGTCCAAAGGTTAGCTCTCGTAGAAGGTCACAAGTCATTGAGCATCATATATTCTCTCACCTCAAAATTCAAAGGCTATAAACGTTCCAAACTACCCACTCATGGGTCTCATACAACATAATCCAGTGCCACATGCCAAAACCAATTTCTTATAAGGTAATAAATTATCATAAGCATCATGATATGGGACTACCCATTGGATTATCAAAAATCTTCTGTCATGAATTCTATAACCAATGACATCATCCCATATGACCCATGCCAGTGGAAAAAAATCATAATATTAGTTAATTATAGTTCCATTCCATGATATATGGGAAAATAACATATATGTTGTTATTGAAACTTCAAATAACCAAGGAGGAAAGATAAAAACCCACAATTGGTTCAATTATTAGGAATCAAGTGCATATCCTGGACCACTAGGGTTTTTATATGCACCCCAATAGAGGGATCACTCCATCATCATCGTCTTCAATGAACATCTCTCCATATAATCCACATGGCCTACCATTATAAGGTAATACATATATGAGTAAACCCAAATTAGTATAATTCCAAAAAGTACTTATATAAGAAAATGATACATGAGTATTTTCTAACACATTAAATAGATGAACCTTAGTCATCAGTGAAATCACACACTAGTAGGCTTATACATCATGTGAATCCTACATTCCTGATATAATGCACTATACACCTATTTTCACTAAATTCCAAAATTCAAAATTTAAATAACTCATAAATAATATATCATAAATCTCAATCTTCATGTTCATTACGCTTGTTAAAAATCACAATAACCATTAAAATATAATACAAGAAAAAAATCCCATACTTGGTAACCTATATTTCTCTTGAGAAAGGTGTTTTCAATTCACCTATCTATTTTTCATCACAAGCTCTGACACATTCATATGTATTAATTCTATGGAATCATGAAATAGAAAGACAACAAATAAAAATAATGCTATGATACCACTTTATAATGTCTCGACAAAGCTCACTTTATGAACAGTAACCCGACCAGTTCACCATGTGACCTCCGATATGGTTCCCAGATGCTAGAGGATAATAACTATTAATGAAGGTCTCGGAGTTATTATGGGGAAAATATAACCCCTATATCATAGTACAAAATAATAAATAAAATAAATAACCAATCATCATTCACATCCATCATAGTAGATTACACATAAAGAATAAGTAAACTGAAGGTGCTATAAAAAATAAAATGATGACATATGACATAGAAAACATAATGAATAACCATTGGGTTGGTTACATATACAGATGATGTTATTAATATTTTAATATCTTTCTACATACTCCCTTTACTAATTTTATATGAAATGTGCATAATATTTGTGAAATATTAATGTTTAAATATTAAATATAATTTTTGAGCACTATTTGGATTTATCCAGATTCAATTCTGTCTAATGTTTTAGCAATAACTATCACCCTACTTATCCAAATTGCATGATTATTGTTTTTTAGGGTTCCCAATTCCAATTAAAACATTTCATTAGAAGTCACATTTGGAAAATTAGTCCATTTAGAGGGTCATATGGACCCCACAAGAAGGACCAAGGAAACTGTGAAGAAACTGGACCATATATGAAGGTGGAATTACTGGGATCAATCCAGAAATCCAAATACCTTAATTCTCCTCACATGTTAGGAGGACATTTAAAGGAGTCCAGGATAAAAATTTCAGAACCCAATCACAAATAAAAGGGTCCCAAATGATGCATTGAGCTACAACCCACCATTCTGTCCTGGAATTAAAAATAACACACTAATATTTAAATATCTCCTTATATAGACATCCATTTGAGCTGAAATATTGCAGTGTGAAAGAGGAGATTCGTCCACACAACTTTTTTGAAAAATTGATTTTTATTTGAGGGCATCATCCTATTAAAAAACCGATTCACATTATGGACTTCGAAAAAGCATGGATAGAAATGGACAGTTTACCTTTGTTTAATAAAACCGCCATACCTTTGGATCCACTTGTCCAAATGCCTCAAAATTTTGACAGTAGTCGACCAACTTTATTATCTACAACTTTGAAGAAGGAGATATATGGAAATTTGGATGTCTGAATATCCAAAGTGGCGATGAAAGTGGAGGGACATATTGGGAATGCAAACAGTACACTCCTTGGGCTATAAATACATCCCCTCCTCTCCTTTCAAAAGGGTTGGAATTTCAGAAAAGAGGAGATTATATTGGCACGAGAAAAGCCTTAAAAAGGCCTGGGAGGACCTTCCATACTCAAGTTTTTACTTGAGAGACCTTTCCTCCTCTCTTTGTTTTCACTTAATTTCGTGTTTTTCATTTTTGTAATTTTGTAAGTCATTTCTTTTGTAATTCTGTTTTAATGCAAGTTTCTTCTTCAATATCTCTTATTCTCATCCACATTCTGTAATTTAATATTTATGTTCTTAAAATAGTTTAAATTAAGTTCAATCCCCTTCCCTTATTTAGCTTTCTCATTCAATCAAAAGTTAGTTTTTAATTATCATCATTGTTCGTGTGTGTGTGTCGACGTACCACTCTTTTCTTATCCCTTTCTTTTTCTTATCTTCTTTATTTATCATCATAATCATTATAATCAGATTACTAATCACCCAAATGGCTGAGTAAATATCTCATTGGGGTGAGTCAAAATTTAGGGATGTTAAGTGATTGAGAGTATTTTCTCGATAAGTATTCATTAATTTAACATTGTGTATATTGGACTTAATATGTCATGGATTAATGACATATTTTGTTTAGCATGTGGTTTCCATGGATTATTGGAACCATGAATACACTACCATAAACAAGTACTGATTGATTTTAGAATCCTAGTTAAGTTAAGTCTTGGATTAAAGCTTTAACACTTAGGAATTCTAATCGACGTCAACTTGTGAAGTGGGTGTTAATTTAAATGCAATATAAAGAAAACGTCAAGGATTTCACAAGCTTAACTCCATAATAATGAAATCACCCCAATCATTATCAATTTATTAAATCAATCATAATCAATTAGTCATTTCAATTAAGCTCTGAAATCAAAACCCCCAAATCAGAATACAATCAACTAAAAACAAACGACTATTTCAAAGTATCATCGCCGAGGATTCGACCCGAGTGCTGCTATACACATTAGCAAGGCCCCGGAACTTTGATCGGTCGATAGGCGACAATCGGCCATGCATTTCAAATGGCTCCGTTTCTGGGGATGGTGCTTTAATTAGTCATTAGTTTCTTTTTATTTTCAAAAAAACCAAAAAAAAACAAAATTTTTAAAAAAAATGAAAAAATACAAAGAAAAACCCATCTTACTCTTTCTTACAAAATCTCTTTGAATACCCCATAGCCTTCCAAAAAATCCCTCGGATTTGTTTGACCCTGAAATTTAGCGAACACTTCGCCAACTTAGGAGGAACATAAGAGATAATCAACTCATTCAAGAACCATTCCTCATCCAACCAGTTGAATTAGATATGGCCAATCCTAGGGAACAAACACTTAAAGAACTTGTTGCCCCTGATATGAATTACCAACCTCTTGGTATTCAATATCCAAACATAGAATCTGACTTTTAACTCAAATCGGGTTTGATTCATCTTCTCCCTTATTTTCACGGGCTTGCCGGTGAGGATCCACATCTTCACCTTAAAGAGTTCCAAGTAGTGTGCTCTACCATGAAGCCTAAAGGGGTTTCTGAAGAACAAATAAAACTCCAAGCATTCCCTTTTTCCCTAGCTGACACTGCTAAGTCATGGCTCTACTACCTACCTCCTGGTTCCATAACTACATGGAATGACATGAAGCAACTATTCTTAGAGAAATTCTTTCCTGCTTCTCGTACTGCTTTTATCCGAAAGGAAATAAGTGGTATCCGTCAATTCCCAAGTGAATCACTCCATGAGTACTGGGAGAGGTTCAAAAAGATTGTTGCAGCCTACCCACATCATCAATCCCTGACCAACTCTTGATCCAATACTTCTATGAGGGGTTATTGGATATGGAGAGAACTCTCATAGATGCCGCAAGTGGCGGTGCTCTTGTTGATAAAACTCCTGCAGCAGTAAGAGATCTCATGAGTAACATGGCTGAAAACACACAACAATTCCATACTCGAGCACATGATCAAGTCAAACAAGCCCAAGATAATCAATCAATTGAGCCGAACAAGATGACCGAGTGGATGAGTGAACTTACAGGTCTTGTGCGACAGCTAGCTGTGGCTACCAAATCCCCAACCTCGTCTTCTCCGCAATCAATGTTTCCTGGACCTATCAAAAACTATGGAATCTGCAACTCTACATCTCATCCAACTGGCACATGTCCACAACTTCAAGAGGATCAATCCGATTCATCCAGACCAATGGAGCTCAATGCAACATATGCTCAGCGGAACCCCAACCCTCAACAATCATGTCAGTTTGTTAGAAACTTCAACCAACCTCACTCTGAGCCTTTCTCTTCTACCTTTAACCCAGGCTTGAGGTATGGTAATACTGTCTCTCATCTCCCTCAATTCCCTCCTCAAAACCCAAACCAAATCCAATACGGGCAAGGTGGTGGTAACTTCCATCAACCTTATCCTTTCGTTCCTCAACCTCAAAGGAACAATCCTCCTCTTGGATTCCATTATCCTAGTGAGCCTTCCCAATTCCAAAACCAATACAATCGATTTCCCAAGAACCAAAATCAAGGTAATCCCAATCTAGGACAAGCCTATTCTTCCAATAAACGATGGGAAAGTGCAGTGGAAGATCTTGCCTACTTCACCCGTTCTAGCCTTAAAAACATTGAAACTCAAATAGGTCAACTTACATCCCACCTGAGCCAACAACAAGAATCAAATTCTTCCCAACTCCCAGCTCAACCATTACCCAACCCCAAGGGTAATGTAAGTGAAATTGTACTTAGATCAGGAAAGCAACTTTCTATGCCTCAAGATAAGTTCTCTAGCCATCCTTTTAATGTTGAACTAGAAAATTAAAAGAAAAAGAAACTTTAAAAGGAACCTGAAACCATTCCATCACCTCCTTCCATTCCACTTAGGAACCGAATTCCTTTTCCACAAGCTGTTTCTAAACCAAGGATGTCCTTTGAAACTGATCCTGAAATGCTCGACATGTTTAGACGTGTTGAAGTCAACATTCCCCTCTTAGATGCCATAAAACAAATTCCTAAGTATGCCAAGTTTCTTAAGGAGTTGTGTACCCACAAGAGGCAACTTAGGACCTTCGAAAATATTTCCACCCAGCATTCTATTCCCATAAAGTGCAAAGATCCAGGGACCTTTACGATTCCATGCCAAATTGGATGTTTGAACTTTGATGATGCACTCATATACCTAGGAGCCTCAATTAATGTCACGCCCAAATCCATATTCTCCAACCTTGGTCTAGGTCCCTTGCACCCAACAGGTGTTGTCATTCAGTTAGACAATCGAAGAACAGCCAGTCCTGAGGGAATAATTGAGGATGTCCTTGTCCTAGTCAATGATCTTATCTTCCCTGCTGATTTCTATGTTCTTGACATGGAAGGTGAGACGAACTCTTCTCGATCTCCCCTAATTCTAGGAAGACCATTCGTCATGACTATGAGGACCAAGATTGATGTCCATTCAGGCATCCTATCCATGGAATTTGGTGACCAAATGGTCAAGTTCAATATTTTTCAATCCATGTGATACCCATTAGAGAATCAATCTGTATTCTCTATCCATGCTTCTGAAAGTCTCTCTGAGAGTGTTTTGAATCCCAATCCAACATGTTCTTCATGTTCTACTAGTAGAGGAGTTTGTTAATATTGCATCCTCATTAACCAAGTCATAAATGGAGAAATAAATGTTAACATTACAAATGCAAACTCCATTGATCTAAAGGATCTTAAAAACTCTTTGGAATCTCATCTCACCTTTGACCTCCAATGCTCCAACATGGATAGTAATAAAGAAAATGAACTAGAATGCTCATTTGTTGATTCAAATCTGATTATCCCACATTCATCATTTCCTATCCAAGATTCTGAAAATTCAGTTATATGTGAGGTGAACCCCAAAAAAATTTGTTTACATTGTCCTGATGGGAGAGAAGTTTGTGACATTTTTTCCCTAATTAATAAAGTGATCACTAGTGAGGATGAAATTTTCAATTCTTTAGCGAACAACATTGACATAAAGGAAATTAAAAATTTTATTAAATATTATGACTCCACTGATCCTCATTACTCTACATCGGTAAGTGATGAAATAAATGAGTCAAAAACAATTGGGATCTCATACTATGCTTTTGTGTTATCTGATCCTTACATAAATGAACCATCAAAATTGATCCATCTTCCAGAATTTCCTAGATTAGAAAACCATCACTTTGTGGATAAAATCATTCCTCAGGTTGAAGACCAAAGTGATGATAGAAATATTCTCTTTCTAACCCCATTGAATTGAAAGCACACCAACAATAATGGGAAGATATTATCCAATGAATCATCAGACCTCCCAGAGGAGAAGTTTTTCTGGAAGCACACTGGAGTTGAGAAAATACGATGGCCACCGTCATACTATGGGTAGTCCACTGCAACTGTCTAGCTGTGACAAATAAATGCAGCGCTTCTTGGGAGGTAACCCATGTTTTATTTTACTTTTATGAAATTTCAATTTCTTTTTAGTTTTTCATTATATGAATAATGAATTTTCTTTTTCAGGTAACTTCCCATTGTCCTAGAACCACCTCGACTTCCACCGAATCCCAAAATTCTCTAGCCGACCCACCACTATATGGAGATGGAAACCCACCAAATCCAAACCAGGGGGCACCTATTTACCTTTAACTCTCTTTCTATCCTTTCATCTGTCTACCTCTTTCTTCTTCTTCTTCTCTCCTTCATTTTTTACCATTTTTTTCCAACCCTTTTTTTTACTCTTTCTATTTTGTGTGGATGTGTCTTTTAAAGAAAAAAAACTAAAAAAAATAAAATAAAATGTAAAAACACAAACCAAAAGAGTCATGCTTACTCACCATCGAGTTTTGAAATTTTGTCCAACCATTTTGGGGATTTAATAGACATGTTTTCATCTAAATTTTTTTCTGTTTTCATCATGACTTTGGATAAAGAATTTTGTGTCAAAATTAACATTTTGAATGCTCAATTTTTGATTTGGAAAATGATTTTCCCGAACCATGAGGAACAACATTTGCTTTCATGCCATGACCACCTATGACCATATTTTCAAAATGTGTGTTTTCACCCCCATTTTTGAGTCTTGATTTTTTGGACCTTCGAGCTGAATTTCCTACTTTGGTGTGCATTAATATGATAGAGGCATTTTTTTAACCTCATGAGAATCACAATGGAAAAATAGTCTCCCATTACCCTACATTAATCCTCCTTTTTGAAAGATCCTTCAAGCCTATGTAAACCTTTTATTTGATAGCCACATTACAAACCCAATACCTTGTCCCACCCAACATCTACATGGATTTACATTGCATAATTTCTTGAAATTTAAGTGTGGGGAGGATGGATTTCATTTTGGGTATCCTTTGCTTGATTTTCAAAGTGTTGTCATATGCTTGAGGGAAGCATCAATTTTAGTGTGGGGGAGAGCTCATAATTTAGTGATTTTTGTTGTAATGGACTCATCTTGACGTCCTTTTCTACAAATATTATTGAAAAGTGTTCAAAAAAAATTCAAAAAAAAAATAAAAAACAAAAAAAATGCAAAGAATGGGTTGTGTCTTGGTTAGGTCAAAAATCACTCTTCCTCAACCTTTGATTTTGTTATAACTATTACAATTAGTGTCGTTAGGAGATCAAACATGGGTTGGGTGATTAGTGTGAGATCTATTTCAAGTTCAAATTTCAATAAAATACAAAAAAAAAAGAAAAGAAAATAAAAAAGGAACACTTATGTTATTGGGAGAAGCATTGTGTTTTGTAAATATTCAATCTTCTCATCCCCTTCAAATTTTCTTCCACTTTTGTGTCATGCTTCATTTTTCCCTTTGTAAAAATATGTTTCCATTTTCTTCCATGTTTCAGTTTCAAAAAAATTGTGCATTGTTTTATCCATGTTAGTGTTTTAGCCCCTCTTTCCACCCTTTTGGACATTATAATCCTACCGTCCCATAGCCACAGAAAAAACCCCTAAAAAGACCTCTTGATTCTTGTGCACTTTGGATAGGGATTGTACGCTAAGAGATATTTTCAAACTCTAAGATTTTCACTTTTGGTTGGTGAAAGAGTGAACCTCCACAAATAAATTTTATCATCTTGAGAGGTGTGAGTTTTGAGTGTCCACATTTTCCATTTCTAAATTTGAGCATGAAAAAATGAATTAGTTTTGGAACATTGATTCTATAACAACTTGTGGTGGAATTCAAAATGGATGAGTGAAATAGTCTAAACCTCCCCTGATTGGAGAAAACAAAATTTTAATATTTGTTGGTGAGTGAAAATGATTTTGTCATGTTTTTCTATTTGTTGCACATGAGGAAATGCACAAAAATAAGTGTGGGGGAGTTTATGTTATTAATATTTTCATATATTTCTACATACTCCCTTTACTGATTTTATATGAAATGTGCATAATTTTTGTGAAATATTAATGTTTAAATATTAAATATAATTTTTGAGCACTATTTGGATTTATCCAGATTCAAGTCTGCTTAATGTTTTAAAAATAAATATCACCCTACTTATCCAAATTGCATTATTCTTGTTTTGTAGGGTTCCCAATTCAAATTCCAACATTTCATTAGAATTCACATTTGGCAAAGTCGTCCATTTAGAGGGTCATATGGACGCCACAAGAAGGCCCAAGGAAACTGTGAAGAAACTAGACGATATATGAAGGTCGAATTACTGGGCTCAATCCAGAAGTCCAAATACCTTAGTTCTCCTCCCAAGTTCTGAGGAAATTTCTAGGAGTCCAGGATTAAAATTACAGAACCCAATAACAAATACAAGGGGCCCAAATGATGCATTGAAGTCCAGCCCATCATTCTGTCCTGGAATTAAAAATAGCACACTAATATTGAAATATCTCGTGATGTAGACATCCATTCGAGCTGAACTTTTGCAGTGTGAAAGAGGAGATTTGGCTGGAAAACTTTTTTGAAGAATTGATTTTTATTTGAGGGCATCACCCTATTCAAAAACCGATTCACATTATGGACTTTGAAAAAGAATGGATAGAAATGGACAGTTTACCTTTGTTTAATAAAACCACCATACCTTTGGATCCACGTGTCCAAATACCTCCAAATTTTGACAGTATTCGGCCAACATTATTATCTACAACTTTTAGGAAGGATAAATTGGGAGATTCTGCTGTCTGTATAGCCAAATTGGCGATGAAAGTGGAGAGACTTATTGAGAATGCAAACAGTCCACTCCTTGGGCTATAAATACATCCCCTACTCTTCTTTCAAAAGGGTTGGCATTTAAGAAGAGAGGAGATTATATTGGAATGAACAAAGCATGGAAAAAGTCTTGGGAGGACCTTCCATACTAATGTTTTTACTTTAGAGACCTTTCCTTCTCTCTTTGTTTTCACTTAATTTCGTGTTCTTCATTTTTGTAATTTTGTAATTAATTTCTTTTGTAATTCTGTTTTAATGAAAGTTTCTTCTTCAATATCTCTTATTCTCATAAACCTTCTGTAATTTAATATTTATGTTCTTAAAATAGTTTAAATTCAGTTCAATACCCTTCCCTTCTTTAGCTTCCTCATTCAATCGAAAGTTCGTTTTTAATTATCATCATTGTTCGTGTGTGTGTGTCGACGTACCACTCTTTTCTTATCCCTTTCTTTTTATTATCGTCTTAATTTATCATAATAATAATTATAATCAGATTACTAATCACCCAAATGGCTGAGTAAATATCTCATTGGGGTGAGTCAAAATTTAGGGATGTTAAGTGATTGAGAGTATTTGATTGATGAGTATTCATTAATTTAACATTGTGTATGTTGGACTTAATATGTCATGGATTAATGACATCTTTTGTTTAGAATGTGGTTTCCATGGATTATTGGAACCATGAATACACTACCATAAACAAGTACTGATTGATTTTATAATCCTAGTTAAGTTAAGGCTTGGATTAAAGCTTTAACACTTAGGAATTCTAATCGACATCAACTTGTGAAGTGGGTGTTAATTTAAATGCAATATAAAGCAAAGCCTAAGGATTTCACAAGCTTAACTCCCTAATAATGAACTCACCCCAATAATTATCAATTTCCTAAATCAATAATAATCAATTAGTCATTTAAATTAAGCTCTGTAATCAAAACCCCCAATCAGAATACAATCAACTAAAAACAAACGACTATTTCAAAGTATCATCGCTGAGGATTCGACCCAAGTGCTGCTATACACATTAGCAGAGCACTGGAACTTTGATCGGTCGATAGGCAACAATCGGATATGCGTTTAAACAGACCATAATAAAAGGATAATAAAAACATGTCTCTACTACCACTATATTACACAACATATAACAATCTCCTAATATCTTCCTATATTATTCGCTCAATAATACTAAACCTGATCCAAGTCCTCGTCCCTACCTGTGCCTATAATGTTCATGCGAGAACTGCTTGCGTACCCATGTGTAGTGGTGACATGAGAAGGGTTTGAGTACATAACTCAATAAGTAACCTCCAATGTGATACCGTAATAACTGATATATGGTATGATATGTGAATGTGACATGCATAGATAAATAAATATAGTAATTGTGGAAATGTAAATAAATGCTACCTTTTTTAGCCTAATGCTAGAGTGTCTCTGAATATGTCAGGATAAATATGCCAAAATTATAACCAATGTTGATCCTTGGGTCTGAGACCTTGATCAACCATACCTAATTCGACCAGTGTATAGGTATCTTTGGGCATGTTGCAATGTCTATGCTTTCTAGCATGGACCTTTGGCTGATCTTCAGGTAATCTGTAATGATCCCATAGAGCACAGTTCTACAAGAGGTAATATACCCATCCTTGTGGTATAAAGGATCAGCCAAATGGGGGAAATATACCCATACCCATGGAATATAACAACTATATCAGGTGTAACACCATTCAGGGGGGAAATACACATCCCTAGATCATCTAGAGAGCATAGGCCTGTGGGGGTAATATACCCATCCACGTGACATGAAGTCTTCTCCCACTGGGGGTCATATACCCATAAATTTGGAATAGTTGGGCATTAAGGGTAATGTACCCATCCCTGAGCCATGTACAATTGAGAATCCGAGGTAATATACCCATATTCGAGCCATGTAAAATCAAGAACTAAATCTAATATACCCACCCCAATCCAAGAACCATGACCTAAAACAGATAAAACCTGCTTGGGGAATCCATAATCCCAAGGTATTAAGCATGAGGAAGTAAGAATAAAACAATAGGGGTCATATGGACACTTGAACCACATTATCCACCATGGCCTTCTCAGCTCACAACATGACCGAGGTTCTAACATGACACCCAAATTCATCTCTAAATATATATATACATACCCACAAAGGGTCAGTTATTCAGTAGGGCACCCACTAGGGTACCTCTAGTCAATTAAAATAGAGGCACTCCAGTTGGAGTCCTTGACCTCAGAATTAGTCCCTCATTTCAACACCAATCACTTAGGAAGTCACACTTCTCAGTAATGTAGTCACACACACAGTCTCATAGACCCTAAGGATATTCCACATAATACTGGTCTAGGGGGATGGCCAATGGGCTCTTCTGGTTTTAAGTCCCACTTGGTTGGTCCACTCCCCTAACCCAATCCCAGTCCAAAATTAGGTATTCCACCTAAGATACAACAACAAAAATCATGATCAATTACAACCAATACTATGGGACTCTTGGATTGAAGGTATACATAAGGCCTGGTAAGGTCGTAATAGGCTAAGGAATCTAAGTCAAACCTTACCTCCAGCTTGGAGGTGTTACAAGACCTTAGGGGCGAGCTCATAGGTCTTATTTGGTCCAAAATAACCTCTTAATAGGTATTAAGGTCACCCAATATTTCAATAGTCATGATCTCAACCATTGATGAATGAGGAAATAAGCTAGCGTATAAGGGTTGTTTGTAACTGCTGGTGCTTGATCATTTGATGGGGCACAATTCATTTAATTAATCGATTTCATATTAAAAAAATATAGTCACCCATATGTAGAGTTTTTAAGATCTACATGAAACAAAAGAATGTGCATAAATCAAAAGGGAAATTACGCAATATCACCTACCATATCTAAGAAATTTCTTCTTTTTAAAGTAGTTTTACAACCCTCACTGAGGCATATCTATGTCCATCCAATCCTAATCCAATATTGTGCTAACCTTTGCTCCCCAAGATCAAAGCCAAGAACACAAGTTAATTATTTATAATCAAATCATAATTAATTAAAAATTTAATAAAAATTTAACCATTTCACTAAAAAAGATTAAACATACCTCTAAGACATACCAACTCATAGAATTCCATTCTGAATATCAGATCACAAATCAACCCTTCCGATAATCATAAATATATTTTTTTTTCTAAATTAAAAATGCCCATCAGGACATGAGGAATTATAGTTATGTATACATGGATGATGTTTACAGATAACTAGATGATTCCTACAAAGACATAGAATAATGTTTATGAAGAATCTAGAATCATATTTCCGAACCTATATATGATGTTTATGTAAAACTAGTTTTGTGTTTATTTAGAAAATTTTAATGATTATGTAGGTTCATAACTTAATATGATTGTTACACAGAGTATAAAATGTTGGTTACAAAGGATTGAAATGGTGGTAACATAAATATAATGTTTCCTTTGAAGTTACCAGGGTCATGCAGTTGAAGCATAGGAGTTGGGGATTTAAAATATTCCATCGCCAGATTAACGTAACTACATTATCTATGGTGATATGCAACCTGATATTGAAATCAAGGATCCCACATATAATATTCAAGAAAAAAATAAAACAAAAAATCACCTCATTTAATCTAAATTCACATTTAACATCTTCTTGTCACTGGTGTCTATTTCTCAAAGGTATCAAAGCTAGATCCCTCAAGATCATCCACACTTTCTTCAAAAATCTATAGAAGCATTAATTTTTGAAATCCTGGTTCTAAAATAGATATCTAATGATCCTTTTATTTCACAATGATCACTGCTACATCTATCCTTAAACCCATGAATAAGACCTTCGATCGATCAATTGTATTAAGAGATTCTTTCTCTAGGAAGTGGAAAAGAGGAGGGAGGATCTCTCAAAATCATAGAGTGAATAGTACCTTACATGAGAGGCTCCTCCTCCATATACAGTGATGTTAAAAATTCTTGTAAATTGATCCCCAACCACTAAATATTTATTACCCACTAAATAAACCATAAAAAAGTGTTAGACCAACTAACCATGTCATAAACATCAATTTTATTTTTATCACTTACCTATAATATAATAAATATATTACATGATAAAATGAGAGTTTTTTAGTTAAATATTTATTCCCAAAAATATTTCACAAATGCTTGAATATTAAAATAATATTTCTTTGTTTAATATATTTCTATGTATGAACTTTATTTATTGTGAATAATTTTAATAAATAAATTCAATAATAATTATTCTAAACTCAAATAATATCAAATTATTTATTCTTGGTGATCATATGTTCTCAAATATCTTTGATCCCCAATGTGTAGGATCGAAATAATGATGTTGATGCTCAATTACAAGAGGGGGTGAATTGTAAGTTTAAAAACCTTCATTTCTAACATTAAAGAAAACTATGTTTAACAAAGTTAAGAAAATTTAATTCACAAACCCACTTTTAGTTCAACTAATCAAACTTTTTAGGTTCCAGAAATATGGTTGCAGAAATGAAACTTAAGGAAAGATACTTAGGTAAGGATTCTACCATAAAGCGTATAAAATATTATTTATTAGAGTACATAAAAGAATAATAAAGTATACGAATTTTATACTTTCTTTATTTATCAAAATACATCAGAAATAAACTTGAAACAAAACAAGTAACAATTATGAAATATTTTAACCCAAAGAGTAGGGTATCCAACAACCTTGGATAAAGGTCCCTTGATTTATACTTTTGAGAAAGTCTGTATCACCCACATCAGGGCAATCCCTCAATGGGAATATCAAAATCCATCTTGATATCCCCGAAAGCTCTCAAACTTTAAGGTAGTCGACACCTCTGTCTTCCTATCCATGGAAGCCCTCGATTGTAGTCAGCAAAAATCAGATTTGCACGAAGAAATCTGAATAAGATGTTCAGAACCACACAAACATGAGAGTCTCTCTCTCTAAAAATCACTCCACTAGCATGAAATCTCTAGAGTGATGGAATGGTTGTGAGCTCATTCAAATGAGCCTCTATTTATAGGTACTTCTCCAACAGTCGGATCCCTCCTCCAACGGTCATATTTTTCATTTAATCTCGGAGGGACTTGTACATGTGTCACTTGAACAATGGGTAGTTAGAAACAAATTGTATAACATCATTTCATAATAATTGTAAGGAAAATGAAATTACATAACCAGATCTATTTTTCAGAGTTTAAGGAAAAATAGAATTCATAATCTAACAAAATAAAAATTCAGAGTCTATAAGACATGGATATTTGGACTCTGTTTTATAAAGAATTCGAAATCTAAAATTTTAAGATTTTGGATTCTAAATTCCCATGAATTCGGAATCATAATTCTAAGGAATTCAGAGATTTAATTCTAAGGAATTCAAAGTCTGAATTCTAAGGAATTTGGAGTTGGAATTCTAATGAATTCAAAGTCTGAATTCTGAGGAATTCAGAGTCTGAATTTTGAGGAATTTGGAGTCTGAATTTCATAGAATTTGGTGTTTGAATTTCTCAGAGTCCAAATTTCAGGGAATTCAAAGTCTGAATTTCATAGAATTTAGAACCTGAATTCAAAGAAATCAGAACCTGAATTCAGATAATTCATAACCTGAATTCAGAGAATTCGGAACCTGAAAACAAAATACTATATATTCAAGGATTTCTAGGATTTATAGGTTTTAGATATGAAACCAAAATTTTAATTATTAATAAATGAGTTGTATTTAGAGAGACTATAAAATGAACAATGAAAACATAGGCGAGGATAAAAATTTCCTTCGAGAAGGGAAATTTTCATTATGAAAATAATCCTTAGAAAAAAAATATTTTCCTTATGATAAAGTGTTTTTTATTTTCAAAACATAGAGGAATGGAAAATTCATAAGGAAATTTTATTGTCTCAACAATCTCCCCCTTTTTGTAAAGCACAAACATCATTATGAAAAAGAATACAAGGACTTAGAATTTTTATTTATGAACATAAAAAGGAAAACTTATCTCCCTTTACTTATAAATCATGATGAATATGACTAAATCCCCCCTTAGGTTTTGAAATCCCTAAGGATCGTATTCTTGAATTCATTAAATAGATTTTGATTTTTCTTGCATAAGGAAATCTTTTTTGATAAAACTCCACCTTAGATATACTCCCCCTTAATTAGGGAATTTTCTTCTTTACTTAGTATTGTTTTTTATCATTCCTTTCTCCCCATTTGTGATTTTCAAAAACAAAATAAGGGAATGGAAAAAAATGGTACCTGAAATATTAGTACTATAAAATAAAACTCATAGAGTATAATAAAAAATTTCATTATGATTGAAAGATTTTTTACAAGGAAGAAAATACAAAAAAATATCTGATTGGGAAAAATCATCCTTCTTTCTCCTTTGGAAATAACTTCTTCAGGATGGTTTTCATCTTCTTAATCTCCTTTTGATCTTCTTCAAAGAGATTGTGCAACTATTACTGATCCTCATTTTTCTTCTCCAAAACTTTG
The DNA here is from genome assembly GCA_963277665.1 of Viscum album. NCBI lineage: Eukaryota > Viridiplantae > Streptophyta > Magnoliopsida > Santalales > Viscaceae > Viscum > Viscum album. The sequence continues at coordinate 552,071,727 of OY728156.1, forward strand.
TTTTTTTCTTCTTGGTCCTTAAGAATTTTAGCCTGAGTTTTCAAAAGCACTACTTGCTTGCTGAACCGTTCCTCAAACTCTATTCTGAGATCCCTTTCCCTCTTCAAATTCATAGCAACTGAATTAAGCTTCCCATTTAGGTCATTGACATCCTTCTTCTAAACTGTTTGTTCAAGATTGACCTTCTCATCAAAACTTGGTGTAAGGCCTTTGATCTTTACATCTTTGGTATCAAAAGTAACCTTCAAATTGTCTTTAAAGTAATCAAAAATTATTATCTATTCAATTTTCTTCTTTGAAAACTTTGTAATTTCATTTAATGGACTCTTGTGAGCTTCATACCCGATGAAGAAAGATTTGAAAGCGGCCTCAAGCCTGACGAACTTATCCATAAGCATGGAAGCATAATCTGATTTATGATTAAACTAGTGTTGAAGCATCTGGAACATTGATTCTATACTCATAAACAAAGGAATGGAATCAACCAACTTATTTAATTATTGGACCACAAAGTCATATCCGGGAGAGGATGATTCTGAATCAGATTCTCTGGTTGGTTAGGGTTATTTCTCTATCTTTTCAGCTTTTCTCTTTAACGGACAACCAAAATCATTCTTTTCCACCACAGATTTTCTTAGTGTATAAACCAAAACCTATTTTACCTTATCATTTCTTAAATTTATCTCTTCTAATTTTGAATATTCATGTTCACTATCTGATAGTTGAACTATTTTTTCTTCCTCAACATTTTATTTATATGCATCTACCACAAGGTCATATTGTTGAACCAATTTATAATTGCTACTCTCTTCATTAGTTGGTTTATTTACTTGTTAATGACCCTCTTCTTCTTTTATTGGGGTAACAAGTTTTAAAGATTATACTTGATAAGTATGGATTGGAAATTTCTCATAAGGACTCTCCTTCTCATGATAAAGCTCTACTTTCCTTATGACATCATCGATGTCATTCCCTTCTTCCTCATCCTCTTCTTCTTCTTCTTCTTCTACTTCCTCTTACTTCACAATTTCTTCATATTCTTCTGGTTCTAAAATCACCATTTTCGTTCCTAGAGTCACTAGAAGTGATTCTTTCAGAAGTGATTATGGTACCTGGACTTGTTTAGAGGCTTTCTTAGTGTCTTTGAGAATATCTTGAACTATTTTAGCCTCCAACATCTTCTTCTTCTACTTCTTTAGCTTTTCCTATTTCTCATGCTCCTCAGCAGCCTTAATCTTCAAGGATTTAACTTCAGTAGGGTCCAAGAAAAAACTAGGCTCCCCTTCCTTTATATTCTTATTATCTTATCTCCACTTGTAAAAAACTTCATATGGATAGGTATTTTACTTCTTAGGTTTTGGAGGTGCGGATTGGGTTTCCTGAACTGCATGAGTTTTTTCATTCACTTCTGGTTCCTTTACCTTTCTCTTCTTCCCACCTTTCTTGGAAGTCTCATCCACTTTTTTTTTCTTTTATAAAGCTTCAATTTAAGATTTAGATAAATCATAGAATTCTCTAAATTCACTATTGAATCCAACCTTCATCCTTCTCAAGGTATCATCACTAAGAAACATAACCTTGGTATTTCTTGGTTTGAGCTACATGGAATATTGAACAAATCAAGAAAAAGAACTATATGATTAGAAATAATATACAAATACATAATAATCTAATACTTGATAGTTCCATTCTTGATATTTGAGATTGTAAGCAAGATAAACTACATAAGGTTAATCGTCCTGAGGTTTACCAGAAAATCTATAATATAAATGTCACTTTTCTTTAAGGTGTACTTATCCCCTTTTCACGGAATGATAATCCCCTGAACCCATAACTCCAGAATCTGAAAATTTGTAAAAATATGGTGGATCTTTAGTGTCTTAAACTCTAAAAAACCAAGAAACACTATATCCTTCTACTTATCAGAACTTCATAAAACATCTGGTAGCTTGTGGGTGAAGAATTTAGCTTCTCTCTCATAAGGGAATCTAATTATATTAGCATCGATACTAAATTAAAGATAATATTTTTTCCATAACTCTTAAAAGAAAACTTATTTTTCAATATTGAACAAAAAACTTGCAGTTTCATAAAATTATACTAGCAACTGCGGATACACCGATCCTGTCACTTTGGTTTTTATACACACAGATTATCCCAGCCATTCAACTTGATATTCTTTGAAATAAGAAAATCATATTTTGAAAAGAATTTTGGATCTACTGACCTCTCCCTGTATATCAATCATTCAGAAACTTCCTTTACTGACAAAATTTTCTTCTGAGTAGATTCTTCCAAAGACATTTGGATATGTGGAAACTAGAAAATTCAGAATGAGCCTTCAATAAAGCTATATATTTGCAGTACTCCAAATCTTGATAATCGATGTGGGACAACCATCAGGGGAGGGGGCTTTATATAGGCGTTTTAGGCGACGATTCATATTACCAAAAAGATCCAATGGTTGAGATAATCTTGATCTGATCTGACGGCTAAGATAAAATCCAAAGAAAGATTTCTACAGGTTCCAATATTTTGAGGGTTTTAAGATAAAAATTTGGATTTAAGGAAAGTGAATCCAAAAAAATTTAAACAATATGAAAAAAAGTTCTTAAACAAGATGAAGATACGAATAAGTAAAAATTTGATTACAAAATGTTAAGGAAGGAATCATACCATCTGGATTGGTAGGAAAAATTATCAGTAATGAAGAAAATTATTCTTAAAGAACTTTTGATTATGAAAAAAATCCTTAAGAAAGAAAAATTTTGGATTCTAGAAATTTAAAAGGAATTTTGATTACAAAATATTTTTATTACAAAGATTTTGATTATGGAAAAAATTTGATTACAAAAAAATTGAATATGAAAAATTTTTGAAAATGAAAAAAATTGATTATGAAAATTTTTTATTACGAAAAAAATGGTTACAAATTTTTTTGGTTAAACAAGAAAATGTACCTTCCTATGAAAAATAGTTTCTTACTATAAGGAGATAGGTTTCAACAAAAAGTTAATATGGAAGATTATCTTACGGTCATCACTCCTAACTTCTGTTTAATGTATTCAAATCTATCAAATGGTAATGATTTTGTGAAAATATCTTCGAGTTGATCTTGTGTTCCAATAAACTAAATAATTATATCTATTTTAAGTGTGTGATCACTAAGAAAGTGTTTCCTAATATCTATGTGTTTTTCACGAGAGTGTTGTGTAGTGTTTCTGATTAGGGAAATGGCACTAGTGTTATCACACAATATTTGTGTTTTGGTAAAACTCATTCCATAGTCTGTGAGTGTGTGTTGCATCCACAACACTTGATCACAACAACTTCCTGCTGCTACATATTCAGATTTAGCAGTGAAAAACACAACTAAGTGTTGGTTTTTTCATGACCAAGAAACTAATGAATCTCTTAAGAAATAAAAAGTTCTATATGTGCTTTTCCTATCCATTCTACACCCACCAAAGTCAGCATCTAAAAAACTTTTTAAAATAAAATCATCTCCAAAAGTATAAAAGAGTCCTAAATCCATGGTTCCCTTTAAATAGTGAAAAAATCATTTCACTACTTTTAAATAATATTTATTAGGATTTTATTGATATATTTTATATAATAATACTGAAAACATTATGTCTGGATGACTAGCTGTCAAGTATTGTGTACTTTCTATCATACCTTTAAATGATGTTTGATCTACTAGTTTCCCAGATTTATCTAGATCAAGAGAATTTGAGGTACCAATGGGAGTGCTTATACTCTTAGTGTTTTCATATCCATACTTTTTAATAAGATATTTAATATACTTATGTTGAGAAATATAAGTTCCTTCTGGTTTTTGAGAAATTTTAAAACCTAGGAAAAATGTTAACTCACCCATCATTCTCATTTCAAACTCATATTTCATTAAATTCACAAATGAATCAGTTAAAGATTACTAAGTTGAACCAATTATAATGTTATCAACAGAAATTTGAACAATAAAAACATTTTTCTTATCTTTATTTATAAAAGGATTTGGATCATCAGTTCTATTAACATAGTTATTTTGAAACAAAAATACTATAATTATATCATACCAGGCTCTAGGGGCTTGTTTAAGCCCATTTAAATCTTTAGTAAGGTCAAAAACATGTTCATGATGTTTTTTATCTTCAAAACCAGGAGGTTGTTCAACATAAACTTCCTCTTGAACATATCCATTAAGGGAATCACATTTTACATCTATTTGAAATAGTATGAAATTAATGAATGTTGTAAAGGCAAGTAAAATATGAATATATTCAAACCTAGATACTAGAGTATAGGTTTATTCATATTCTATTCCTTCTTGTTGATTATACCCTTTAGCAACTAACCAAGATTTGTTTCTCACAATGATTCCATTTTCATCACACTTATTTATGAAGATGTGTTTTACTCAAATTACAGAAGTTTCCTTATGCCTTTTAACCAAGGTCCATACTTTGTTCTTTTCAAATTCATTTAGCTCATTGTGCATGGATTTTATCCAATCATCATCACCAAAAGCACCATCAGTGATTTTTTGTTCTAATTTGGAAAGGAATGCTAGATGTTCTACTTCATTTTTTAATGAAATTATAGTCATTACAAGTTGATTTACATCACCAATGATACTATCATTGGGATAATTCTTAAAAAACAATTGATTTAGATTTTTTAATACTTGTTCATCAACATATGGTAGAAAATATTTTGGGGTAAATGCTTCAGAAATATTTTCTTAAACATTTTCCTTATTAGAAGGATCTTCTATCAAGGGTTGATAATTTGTTTTGGAAAACACATCAAAAGATATAGGTTGAGGTTATTTAAAAATAGAAAGATTAGTTTCATCAAATTTAACAAGTACTATTTATTCAATAGTAAAAGTATTTTTATTAAAAAATCTATAAGCCTTAGAAGTTGTGGAGTAGCCTAGGAACATTCCTTCATTAGGTTTGGGTGATAATTTATGTAAATTTTCTTTAGTTTTCAGAATAAATACTTTTATACCAAACAATTTGAAGTAAGAACGTCTAGTATTTATACCATTCCAAAATTCATAATGGATTTTGTTAAGAAAAGGTCAAATCAAAACGTGATTTATGGTATAGAAAGTAGTACTTACAACTTCAGCCCAAAAGTATTTAGCAATATAATATTCACTCAACATGGTTCAAGTTATCTCTAGAATAATTTGATTTATTCTTTCAACAACACCATTATTTTGAGGGGTTCTTGGAGTTGAGAAGTTATGAGTAATGCCTTTTCTACTAAAAAAAGTTTCAAAATCTAATTTTTTAAACTCTCCTCCATGATCACTATGAATAGTTATCAATGTAATGTTTTTCTGGTTTTTAACTTGGGATCTAAAAATTTTTAAATAAGAAAAATCTTCACACTTCTTTGGTAGAAAATAGAACCACATAAATCTAGTGTAATCATCAACTAAGACAAATACATAATATTTTCCACCAATTATTCTAGTTTGTGTTGGACCAAAAATATCCATATGCACTAACTGTAATGAATTAGAAGTTGAGACTTCATCGATAGATTTAAAACTTGATTTATGTTTCTTTCCAAATTGACAAGGAACACAAACTTTTTAAGAATCAAATATAATCTCTAGTAGATCCTTCATTAGTCTTTTATTTTAGAGTTTACATAGGTTCCTAAGGTTATAGTGTCATAAAATTCTATTTCATAACCAATATTAATCTTCCATTGCACTCAGGAAAGGTAGATCTTGGATCCTAAGGTCTTCTATGTTTAGTGTGTATACATTCTCTTTCCTATGGGCAGAAAGAATAAACTCTTCCTTGGAATTTTGTACTAAGCACTTATCATTCCTAAAATTCACAAGGTAACCTTTATCACATAATTCACTCATGCTAATGAGGTTTTGCTTATGACCTTTAACAAATAATACAATTTAAATCAATTTTTTTTAAATAAGAACAATGTTACCTATACAAATAATTTCTTCATGAGAATTATCTCTAAAAGCTACTTTTCCTCCTTTTGTTGTGATAATCTTTTCAAATAAGTTTTTTTTGTTACCAGTCATATGTCAAGAACATCCACTATCTGTGTACCATGTATTGCTTTTGGTACTTTATTTGTTTTCTTGAAAATATAAGAGGTAAAGTTTTTGAATCCAAACTTTCTTGGTTTTGGAAATTTCAGAAAGACGGATTTTAGGTATCCACATTTTCTTAGAAAAATAATCTTTTTGAAAACCTAAATATTGATTTTTGTTAAAATAATAATTTTTAACCCAATGTCCACTGCATTGAAATTTATTGCGGAATGGATCACTTTGATGAAAAAAATAGTTATTAATAAATACTGGTTTATAATAGGTATAACCAAATCCGGAACTATTCCTTAAAGGATGAATTTGAGAATAAATCTTGTCAAAGTTTTCTTTACCAGAGGTAGAGTTTTACAAACACTTCCTCAAGGAAAATATTTCTGATTTTAGTTTTATAACCAAGTTTTTAACCTCAAAAACATTAGTTTTAGAACATTAGTTAGTCTCTAAAATATTTTTCTTAGAAATTACATTTTCAATATTCTTAGAAAGCTTACCCTTATCAGAATTAACTTCCTCAATATTTTTGGAAATACTTTTAAAATCAAAAACTTTCTTATCATGAACTTTAGAAATATCTGATACTTATTTGGTTATAATAGATACTATAGAATTTTCCTTATCAAGATTTTTCATGAGTTTATAAATTTCATTCTCGAGAAGTTTAGAAAACCTAGACACTTATTTATAAGAAGGTAATGTATTATCTTCTTATGAGGAAGATTAATCATCTAAAGATTCATAATATTTATCATCAGTATAATTATCATTGAAGGATACATTAGTTCTAGATTCATAATTGTATACCGTGTCCATTATACAATGATTTTCAATGGGTAGTTTGGCTAGTAGACCAAGATTCTTTTGACCAGAAGATTCACACTCTAAAGATTCATCTAAAGAGTCACCACCACTGACACTCCAGGTGTCATTATCCTTCAAAAATTTCTTAGCTTTATCCTTATAGTAATTCTTTCTATTCTTCTCATAATTTTTTTCCTTTTTATCCTTTTTCTTAAGTATGGGACAATCTGGTTTTATATGCCCTTCTCTTTTACATTAATAGCAAGTGACTTCTGATTCTTTATTTTATTTTTTTCATTCTTATTATATCTATACTAAAAGTCTTTCTTTCTAAATATCTTGTTCATACTTCGAGAAATATTAGCTAGCTCATTCTCAGAATGTTCACTTCCACTAGATTAAGATAAAATACTGACTTTCTTAGACTTGAATCTTGTAACCCTTTCAGGAGTCCTGGATTTAGTAGTAGTAAAGGCCACAATTCCATTGCCATTATTCTTTTTATCCATATTATCATATCTTTTCATTCTTGTCTCATGTTTAAGAAGAGTTCCAAAAATCTCATCAAGAGAAATTTGAGAAACTTTTATATTCTCATCAATAGTTGTTCTTTTGGATTCTCACTCATTTGGAAAAATATCTATAATCTTATCCAAAAGAAATTCATCATCAAGACCTTTATCAGCCATAGATTTTAGACGTTTAACAATAGTCATAAATCTTTTTTGTACCTTGTATACTGGTTATCCATAAAGAAATAGAAATCCATGATATTCTACTCTAATCATATCTCTTCTAGTCTCTATGACTTTGGATGTACCAAAATGCATAACTTTAAATTTCTTCCTGATGCAGTTAACAACTTCATAATAAGAAATTTGATTATATATATTTATATTTATATAATACAAAAAATTATTACGTACCTTTTAATTTAGTTGATATTATGACTTTTCTTGGTTGGTGAAGGTTTTGACTTCCTTGTCAGGAATCTTTTAATCTCTTGTAAGCATTACAAAATTGTCTACTCTTGTATTAATAATAAAAGTCTCTATACAATCTCTCCAATACTCATAATCATTAATATCAAAAATAGGTGGTCTATTAGGATTTAAATTATCAATCAAACCAAAATTCATTCCTTCCATTCTATAAGAAAATATATTTCCACAAAAAGTTGTTAAAAGAAAATGTTTGTAAACAAATATAAAAATTCTTAAGCAAGGAAAAATTTAGTACAATGAAAAATTCAGCATGAAAAATTATATGTGAATATAAGTAATCCAAAGGAACAACCTTTGATACCAATTGTAGGATCTAAATAATGATGTATATTCTCAATTACAAGAGGGGGGAGAATTGTAAGTTTAAAAACATTCATTTCTAACCTTACAGAAATATATGTTTAACAAAGTTAAACAAAGTAAATTCATAAAGAATCTTTTAGTTCAACTAATCAAACTTGATAGGTTCCAGAAATATGGTTCTGGAAATGAAACTTAAGTAAAGGTTACTTAGGTAAGGATTCTACCTTAATGTGTATAAAATCTTATTTATCAGAGTACATAAAATAATGATAAATTATAAGAAAGTTATACTTTATTTATTTATCAAAATACAGCAGAAATAAAATTGAAACAAAACATGTAACAAGTATGAAATATTTTAACACAAAGAGTAGGGTATCCAATAACCTTGGATAAAGGTCCCTTGATTTATACTTTCAACAAATTATGTCTTACCCATATCAAGGTAATACCTTGATAGGAATATCAGAATATGTCTTGTTATCCTTGTAATCACTCGAACTTTAAGGTAGTAGGCACTTCCATCTTCCTATCCCCAGAAGCCCTTGATTGAACTCAATAACTATCGGAGTCGCATGAAGAAATCTAAAAACGATGTTCAGAACCACAAAAATCATGAGAGTATCTCTCTCTAGAAATCACTTCAGCAACATAAAATATCTTGAGTGATGGAATGGTTGTGAGTTCGTTCAAATGAGATCCTATTTATAGGTACTTCTGCAATGGTCAGCTCCCTCCTCCAACGATCATATTTTTCCTTGAATCTTGGAAGGACCTGTACATGTGTCACTTGAACAATGGTAAGTTGGAAAAAAATTGTACGAAATCATTTCATAATAAGTTTAAGTAAAATGAAGTTACTTAACCAAATATATTTTTCAAAGTTTATGTAAAAATATAATTTAAAATCAAACCAAATAAACATTTGGAATCTATAAGACATGGATATTCAGATTATGTTTTATAAAGAATTAGGAATCTGAAATCTAAGGATTTCAGAGTATGAATTCCCCTGAATTTTTAATATGGATTCTAAGGAATTCGGAGTCTGAATTCTAAGGAATTTAAAGTTTGAATTCTTAGTAATTCAGAGTCGGAATTCTAAGGAATTGAGAGTCTAAATTTTAGAGAATTTGAAGTTTGAATTTTAGATAATTTGGAGTATTAATTTCAGAGAATTAAGAGTCTGAATTTCATAGAATTTGGAGTCTGAATTTCAAAGAATTCAGAAAATGAATTTAGAGAATTCAGAACCTGAATTTAGAAAAATTGGAACCTGAATTTAGAGAATTTGGCACCTGAAAATAGAATACTCTATATTCAAGTATTTATAGGATTCCAAGGTTTTAGATATGAAACCAAATTTTAACTTGGTAATGCAATGAGTTGGATTTATAGAGACTATAAAATAAACAATGAAAACATAGGTGAGGATAAAAATTTCCTTAGAGAAGTTAAAATTTCCTTATGAAAATAATCCTTATAAAAAACTATTTTCCTTTTGATAAAGTGTATATGATTTCCAAAAAATAAGAGGAATGGAAAAGTCATAAGGAAACCTTATTGACTCAACACAATGGTGGGTCTCACTATGTCTTAAACTCTTATACATTATAATATTCCCAAGTTTTTTAATATGCCTAGCATGTGACACTTTACTACCTTATCTCGATAGTAGTGAATACTATCCACAAACAAAGAGCAGGGTCTAGTAACCCATCAAGGCCCCTAAGAAGATAATGAAAAGTCATAGAAATGATAACCTTTCCTATGATCACACACTATATAATCAAATCTCTTTGTCTTTTGATATCTCAAAAATAAGGATAAAATATTTGTGTCATCATCCTTTCCTAATTTATTGTTTATTTACCTAACTAGATAGAGTTACCTTCTTTTACCAGGTCCATGGATTTAGTAAAGGTACTACCATCCTGATCAACTAGGCCTAAGATATCACTTCCTTTTAGAAGAGAAAAATTATATCTTGATTATTCAATAAATTATATCCACCAATGATGCACCCAACAAAATATACCTTACTATGACATCAATGCCACTTTTCATCTTGAATCAAATTATGTAATCAAATAGTATACACTAATAATAATATCATGTCTGGAAACTATTTCATGTGCTCATAGATAGGATCAACCAATGACACATGAAACATGTGGTGTACCTATTGGGAGGTCAGTCCTCATGATCTTATCTACTCGATATCATCAAGTGTGAACTTCATGATAAGAAGTATCAATACCGATGATCCCCCAACATCGTATGGTCAGAAATAATTTATGTCTATTTGGTATGATGAATCTAGGAAATATGACAAAAGTTTAAGATTATTATCATGGTATCTCTAGGTTCTCATTATATCCTGATAACTATTATAACCTGTTGATATAACAAATAATCTAAGTAAAATACTGAGTAAATTATATATGTAGAAATATCTATAGGATTATGGTAAGTTTTTCATATTTCATGACATACTATATACATGATATGTAAATCAAAAAGTAATGTTCAAGTTGGGTCCAGTGTACCCGCTTTTACAAAAATCCCTCTTGCACTAGAAATAACTTTCTAATGTAAATTTTTATCTCTCACATGATAATATCATGCTTCTTTTGAGTTATGTATTTAGTTGTTCGACCACCCATGTCTCCACTGCATGAATACTCTATTATCTGTGACTTTACGTCCATGATTTAGGCACATCATGAGATGATAACTCTAAGTATATACATTTTTATCCATTATTAAAACTTGAAATATTGGATATTAACAGTAGTAGGAATATCAAAATTTATGTTATGATAAAAAATTAATTACTAGTTGTGATTCCAAGATCTAGAAAAAATATTTGCATATTTTACACTGCCTCTTCAGTTTCATCAGATGTCCAAATTCACTACGTATTTGTATATATGACTACCACTAGATTTAATAATCTTATATTACTATTAACTTAGTGTAACAATGATATTTGATCAAATTTATCCAAAGGAATACCGGTTTTTGTTTCATTATAACTAGTGTTACTTCATCTCCAAGTACCAAGAATATATCTCTTATACTCTCTTAAGTACAATTAGATAGTTCTAAGTACTTCCTATGTTGTTCTCCCAAATTCATCAGATATTTTCCTACTTTAAATTATATATTGGAAATATCATATCTAGTACATAGAATAGAATAGGTGATATATCCATTACTTCTGCTTAAGGAATTCTACTCACCGCATTAATCTCCTCCTATGTCCTATACATGTCTTCTTGGAGATATTTTTTCCTTGTGAAATTAGTAAAAAATTTCTCTCGAATTATTATAACTTTTATTTTTCAATACCTTATCAGAAAATGTACTTTGACTTGGTGTAATAAACCTATTATATCTACCATAGTATATATTGTTCCCTAAAACTTAGGTTTCTACTTTAAGTCAATCTCTAGAGATTTACTTTCATTCTAGTTTTAACTAATTATAATAACAATGGCTATTTTATATATGTTATTAAATATATTTTTCCTTGTAAAATAGTAGATCTCCAACAATCCTCTTATATACATTTGTAAAAAATCCATTCCAAATGAATATTCAATGACATCGTTGCTTACTTCAATCCAAAACTAGATTTTAGTAACTTGCACCCTTTATTAGAATTCTATGGTGTTATCAAATATTTTTATTTGTATCGTATAGACACTTTATAAGAAAGGTGGTCTTAATATCTTATTCCTAATATAATGATCAACTAAATAATCCATGATAAGTATAATCCTAAAGGATTTAGGCATGATGACTTGGTATAACCAATTGAGCCTTACTAGTACCTATATTGTACCACCCATGTAATATTTCTCTTGAACATCCTGATGATCACCGCTACGTCGATCCTTAGATCCATGAAAAAAAATCTCAAATCAGTTTCTAAGATCAATATATTCTCTCTCTAGGATGTGATAGAGAGGAGATAAGAGCTCTCAAAATCATGGGATTAATATTACCTCACGTGAGAGGTTTTTCCTCCTTATATAGAAAGGTGAAAAATACCCAAAAATGGCTCCTCAACCCCCAAATAATTATGACCCACTAAATAAATCATAAGCAATTTGTCATGACCAACTAATTATTTCATAAACATTATTTATATTTTTATCACTTACCTTTAATATAATAAATATATTATGTGATAAAATTAGATACATTTACTCAACTCATTTTTCTTACAAATATTACACAAATCCTTGAATATTAAAAAATATTCATTTGTATAATATTTTTATATGTATGCACTTAATATCTTGTGGATAATTTTAATAAATAAATTCAATAACAATTATTCTAAACACTATTAATATGAATTTATTTATTCTTGGAAATCATATATTCTTAGACATCCCTTGACCATAGTGGAGGGGCCCATAATGACATAAACTCATATTCATTAGAATAATATTGGACTTTTGAATACACTTAGTGTTTGACTCTCAAGGTACTTATCTCGATAGTAGTGAATACTATTCACAAACCCAGAGCATAGTCTAGAAACCCATAAATCCCACTAAGTATGTAAGTAAAATTCATATAAATGACAAACTTTCCTATGTGAATACATAATGTAATATAATCTCTTTGTCTTGTGATATCTCATAAAGTAGGAAAACAATTTGTTTCATCGTCATTTATTTTTTTATTATTCATTAACCTAATTGGATAGGCATAACTACTTCTACCATGAATATTTATTTAGTGAAGGTACTAACATCCTGATCAACTAGGATCGTGACATCACTTCCTTTTGAAATAATTATTTTTATCTTGATTATCTAATCAGTGTTATACCACTAATGATGCACCCAATGAAAGCTACCTCACTATGTCATAAATACCATAATTTTAATACTGCCTCAAAGTATATAATCAATTAGTTGAAATTGATAATAATATTAAGTTAGGAGACCATTGCACATTCTTGTAGATAGAAATAAACAAAGACACATGAAATAAGTGGTGTTCCTATTGGTGGATTGGTCATCATGATATCATCTACTCAAAATCACCAATTGAGAACTTAATGATAAGAAGTCTTAATGCTTATGGTACCACAACATTTAATGTCCAAACATCATCTTTTTCTAGTCAACATGATGTATCTAGACTATAGGACATCAGTTTAAGATTGTTTTCATGGTATCTATAGGTTATCATTATAGCCTTGAAAATATTATAACATTTTGATATAAAAAATAACCTAAGGAAAATTCCAAGTAAATAGTGGATATAGAAATATCAACACTATTATTTTAAGTTTTAATCATATATAACATATTGTATACATGATATGGTAATTAAAAATTACTATTCAAATTGTGTATAGGGGGCTCACTTTTACAACATATATTTTAGATCATTTCAATACTCAGTTTTACTTCTATTTTAATATTTAAAATTACTAAAAGTTCTATTGAATTATTATAACTATTTTATTAATTTGAAAAACACACATATATTCTAATATAGTTATTCAATGTTTTTTGAATCATTTAGTGAAGGATAATGTGTGGGATTTTTTCAAATAGGTAAATTATTTTTCTATATATTTTTGATATATTACCATTGAATCTTGTGATTTGTCTACAATAAACTCCAATGTTCTCTCAAATATCTTGGAGTAAATAAAGGGGATTAACTATTGTAATACGTTCATGAGAAATATTTTTGACACACCACAATGTTCTTCATTCAAGGAGACACACAAGCAATAAAAAGTGTGATAAAATTATCAATTATTCGAGAGAGAGAATACTAGAGAGAGATAAAAAATTTTGTAAAAGTTTTTTTCCTATGACTAATATTATTCCATTAAAATTTTGAATGAACTTCATTTTTTTATCCATTGATACTGAAGTGATTGATAATACACCGAGCTACATCATATTAAATCTTTTGTTCTTCATTTTATTCATGTTTTTAGACACTGTAATCTTTTATACTTTATTTATTATGTATTAATTGATTTATACTTTTTTCATTTCAAAATAAAATTTGTGTTCTTGGTTATTCATCCTAAATAAAATGTTGGTCCTGTTGAGTTGTAAATCTCATCAACAGTCATGTTGTTTTAGTTGTACCTTGGTATGAAGAAATGTAATTTGTTGTTTGGCTTATACCTCTAAAAGAGAAAAAGGTATCAATAATAAGAGGTTGTCACTCATTTATAAGAGTTAGGTATTATTCTAGTCGGTATTATTCCTATCATTGAGTTAGAGAGGAGTGAAGTGTATATGTAGGATCAAGTTGATACTAATTATTATAAAAATATCATCTTATATGTTTTCATTTCTATTGAATTTTATTTCTGAACATGACACTACATTACACTATTACTGCATGAAATAATAAACCTTGATTGATTAATTATTTTAAGTAATTGTCTAAAATTTTAAAAGGTCTATTCACCCCCCTCTAGACCACATTTTCTTGCTCAAATGGGACAAAAAATGGGAATCAAAACATACTATTTATGGATATTGGTTATGTTTCTCATATTTAATTTGTGTTAACTTATATATCTTAGACCTAACATTATACAAAAAAGATTTTTTAAGATGGAAGGAATAAATATGAATATTGGTTGTATACCATAAAAACTTCCATTATTATATGTAAATGACTATGGTTTTTAGAAGTATTAAATATTGTAACACCTAAAACAATTATGTTTTGGTTATCAGACAATCATGGTGAAACATATAATCCACTAGATGTTAATCCAAATGCACTTGTATGTAATGATATGGTAAAGTATGTTTTGAATTGTAAAGTAATAAATATCTTGTATTATGTTATAAGTTGATGTGTTTTTAGACATGTATTATAATGTAAGACATATAAATACATTTTTATGATTCTTCAAGTCACACTATGACTTATAAATTTTTAAGAGAATAAACTTGGGAATGATATGTGAAAAATATCAGAACTTTAAGATAGGAAAAGATTAATATGTGGACCAACTGTTTCAATGATTTAAAAGTATTATATATGGTATGAATGAACTTAGAGAGTATTTTTATAACAATGATATAGTTGAAAGCATGTTGATATCACTACCAAAGAATTTTTATGTGAATAAAATGGAAATCAATGAGAGTAATAACTTTAAAAAGTACACTTTAGATGAAATAATCAGTTCCTTATTGCAATATGAGTTTGAATTGAGAAACATTGAAAGTTAGGTTTTTTTAAAGAATAAACTCAAAAAATTTAATACTAATGTAAATATTTTCACTAATTATTATGTTTTTTAGTTTTAGTAATGTGCGAAGGTTATAAAAACTAATTTTTATAAAGGGATTTTTAAATATATGAAAATAAAGAGAGACTTTAAGAATCAATAAAGAAGTGATCATCAGAAGGATAACAAAAAGGGAAGTAAAAAAGGTAATGATATTAAAAACAATAATGTATTAGAATAAACTTTTTATAAGTGTATAAAATTGGGACACACAAAGTATAATTTTTCAAAATTAAATCATAAATGGAAAGAAAATAAATAAAAGAATAAAGATAAGAGGTCATTTTCATCTAGATGGAGTTACATTGAGGAGTTAGATTCAAGAAGTAAAGATTTTAAGAGTGAGAGAGAATCTGATAACACTTTTTTAGTGGTAGAAACTATATATTATGTAAGAACCAATTTTTATTCTAGTTTAGGTTATGAAAATTATTATGAATATGATATTAAAGGATTAGAAGAAAAATTAAAAGTTCCTACATGATGTTTTTAGAATGGATAAATTATACAGATCATTGCAAGTGGAAAATAATAAATTAGTTAAAGTAAATAAGAAATTTAATAAGGAAAAAGAAAATTTTAAAGTTTCTACTTTAAATAATGAAAAATATAAAAATTAATTTAATTATGAAGTATCAAAACTAAGATTAGTTAATGGGAAGCTTAAATAAAATAATGATAAAAACTAAAGAATTTATTTATTAGAATAATGAAGGTGAAGAAATGAAATTTGATAAGAAATTTAATGATGAAAATGAAAAACTAAACGTTTTTTATTTAAATAATCAAAAAAATGATGTTTATTTTGAATATTCAGAACTAAGATTACTCAATGATAAACTTAAAGATGAAAATGATAATACTAAGTAATTTCTTTATAAGAACAATTAAATGAAGAAATTCAATTTAATAAATTGTTGGATGAAACGACTCAAAAAAAATAAAGAATATAAAAATCATAAAAAATAAAATAATAAACTAAGAAACATAACTTCATGTTTATATGAAAAAATTTGTGATAACTTGAAAGATACTTTAAAATAAAATGAGAATATTAAGAAGGAAATTTATAACTTGAAATTAACCATATCAGTTTTTTTCAACATAAACAAATTAATAATATGATGACTATGAATAAAAATAATATAGATACAACATGATTTCGTTATACAAATCAATTAACCATGTTTTATAGGACTTAATTTGTTAAAATAACTAAAGGAAATGTTTGCAGTGTAACAATATTTATATATAACTTGAAATTTCATTGTGAAAATGAATGCTCATTGAAATTTAATCAATAATTAATAAATATTAAGAATTTTATTTTGAAGAATTTATCTTCTATATCACCATATAATAAATTTCTTAAATCCGTATGGGTACCTAATATTTTTTTTCACTAATTAAATTGGACTCAAGATAACATGGGTACAAAAAAAAATTTATACTTAGTTTTTTCAAGAACTCTACCTCATGAATTTAAAATGAACATGCTATCTAGATAGCAGTTACTCAAAACATATGATCAGGGACCCTTCCAATTTTATTTCTTTTAATTCATGTGATGGAGGATTTATCACATTTGGTGATAACACTAAATGAAAGTTTATAGGTTTTAAGGAAGTGGGTATTTTTAAATCTATTATAATTTATAAAGTACTATATGTAGAAGGATTAAAATGAAACTTAATAAAAATCTCAAATATTTTTGATGATGGCATGAATGTTATGTTTAAAAATAATAATAACTTAGTTTTTAAATAAAACTTTATTTTATTTTTTGAAAATTTAAAATAAAACATTTCCTCTATTTATTTTTTTGAAAAAACCAAAAAAAATGTAATGAGTTTAAATTATGAATGAATATATAATGTTCATTATCATAGATGGTTGTGAAATGTTAATTTTAAACATCTGTACAAACTCACTAAACATGGATAGGTTCTTAAACTACCCAATATTAAAGTAAGTAAGTTCTTGTTTAATATTATTTTCTAAAAGGTAAGAAACATAAAGAAAATTTTATTTATATTAATAATTATAATATCACCTTAATTTTTTTGGCCTTATCAAAACATTAAGTTTAGAAGTTAAAAATTATTATTTTTTCATTTTTAATGAATTCAATAGATTCACCTAGAATTATTTTTTAACCCATAAAAGTGAAACCTTAAAAAAGTTTATTACTTTTTGTAAACTGGTTCAAAATCAAAAGTTTCATTTAATAATCTATATTAAAAGTGATAAAGGAGGTGGATTTTTAATCTATATTTTGAAATATTTTTTAGAAAATAATAGTGTTTCCTATGAGATCTTGCATGTTTTATTATTTTGATAAATTTAAATCTCCTTAGTTTAATGTTTTATTGAAATTAAATAATATTAACTTTTTTGGATGTATTTCTTTCAAATTTATAGAAATTAATTTTTATTATGGGTTTTAGGTTGAATATTACTTCGTGGCTTTAAGTAAAAAACATATGCCATACATGGCCAACTGAAGGTCCAATCCCTTCAACCACATTTTGGTATTCATAGGTTAACCCCATGGGAGAGAATCTTGAGGACCATCCATGGTGGTAGGATGCATGGGTGGTCCATGTATAGGCCCGAGCATAGTGGATGCATATCATGAACATATGAGGGCTAGTGGACCAGTGTGGGTTGGAGCAAACCCATGAGGCCTCGGTTTGTGTGCAGTATAACGGGTGTTGATTCACCATGGGTAGTTTAAGGGTTTGCGGTATAGATTTAATGTTATACTAGAGGTTTACAATTGTGGAGAAGTGATGTTGGATTCATGAAAGAGAATTATTATTCATCGAACATTTAATATATTAACAAATTTATAGCTACCTGATCAAATCCATCACAACCTTCCACTCAATTCCACTCTTTCATATTCATCCTCCTACTTCATAAATTCTATTGTACACCAGAGTTCTTTATGTTGAGTATCTATGATAATAAAATTCTCAATAATGATGCATGATTGTGTTTTTAGGAAGAAGAAATTTGAGTTGACTTGCATGCAATCTTGGTCTTGCAAGAATTATTTTTCTCAAATAAGTATTCATGTATAATTTCAATCAACCCTATTGTAAGAGTTTATTTTTTTCATTTCAATATATGAAACCATTTAAAAAATGGTAGATCATACTGGATAGAAGAACTGCCATCCCTTCCTATAATGGTTGACCATTAAATGACCACAACACTAGTAGGACACTCCTTTAGTGGTACCACCATCCTACTACAATGGTAGTACAAACAACCTTTCATTAGTATTATTTTTTCCTAGTTTTGTTCCTTCGATGATAGCTCCACCATCCCCATTCGCAATAGCTCTTTAAGATGATGATAACTCTATTTACAGTAGATGTATCACTTTTCCCATACATGGATGGTAGATATTTACTAGTGTTCAATTTTAGAATATGCGGAACTTCTCCAAAAGTATTCACCACTCTATACACTAAATGTTGTATCATTACCAAATAATTGATCAACAAATTATAGATCTTTTTCAATGGTAGTCTGTGATGGTAGCAATACCATGCAGCCATCGGGTATATTTTATCTATTATTAGTTATTAAATATTTTTTCTAAAAAAATAATTTATTTTTTTTAATTACTGTAATAAAAAATTTATTTAATTAGTGTTTTATTATATATTTTTAAAAAATGTTACATATTTTTTTTAAAAAAATTGAGAAAAAAAATTTATTCTCTTTTTTCACATGAATTGTATTACTGCATGATACTCTATTTTCTATGAATTTTCACATTCCAATAAATTGTAAGTTTATTCTTATAATTTTAACTATTTTTTAAAATCAAATATATTTTTTTATTCTAACTATCATGCTAGAAGTTTTATGATATTATTTGATATAGTAATAAAAGAGAAAAAACATCTAATATAAGATTATTAATTCAAATTAAGGTAATGAATATATTTTAGATATTAATTATTTTTCTAACGTGTGTTTGTATGATTAGAAAAATAGACACTCCAAGATCTTTGGAGTGAATGAAATGATTAACCGTTGAAAAAGAGAAGCAAAAAACTGGGATAAAATAGTCTCAAAAAATATTATTACTGCAATATTAACTACAAAAATTGAGTGAATTATAGAGAAACTAATATACAACTATCATATGAGCTTTGTGAAGTACTAAATCTAAACTAAGACTACTGTTCCATTGCCTCAATCATGAAAGACTTCATAATTTTCATCATCCACTAATAATGTAATAAAATTTCTTAAACTACATCAATATTCATGATTATCTTACCATATGTTGTTCTAAATTATTTTTTTCATTGTTGTATTTATTATTATCCTATATTTGTAGTAAAGAGTTTTATTATTCTTTTATCATAAAAAATTTATCACATGGATTATTCCTCCCATCTAAATGTAATTTCATGTTGTGACTCCCAAAAAAAATTCAGGTCATTTGTGACTCCTTAAAAAGTCAGATTTTATGCTATCTAATATGAAAATGGAATGTTTTTTTAATTATGTTCTAAATTTCTATAAAAAGTGAGTAAATAGTAAATAGAGATCTCTTCAAAGATTAAAGAATATTGAAATGTATATTAGGATTAGGGTGATCCAAACTACTCTAAAAAACATCTTATATTATTTTTTTATTTTTTGCTATACATTTACCACTGTTTAATCACTCTAATAATCACATTTTATTGATTAATTTTAAAAGGACTATTCAACCCCTATAGTCATTATTTCTATATAATGGGACATAAAAATTGGTGTCAAAGCATGTTTCCTTTTAATAATTGATTATAACTATTTCATTATTGGTTTTGAACTAACCTTTACCTAGACTTAACAGTATAAGGAAAAGATATGAAACTTTGTTATGGAATGTCAGGAATTTGAAATACAGAATCCCATATGACCACCTCACTTCAATGTAAGAGACTATATTTACTAGACGGATCAAATAGAGGTATTTCTAAAAAAATATAGGTCTTTAATTCTGGGATATTATGTCAAAGCCTTATAAACTTCTTGAAGTTGATTTAAAACCCATAACTAGTAATGATACTATAAAATGTTTTCTAAATTACAAAGTTATGAATTAATTATACTGTTCTTTTAGTAGAAAATTTTATAGCCAAATTTCTTCATTTAAAACTTATTATGACATTTGGAGTACTTAAAAAGTCCCTCATTAAATAACTAACAAGTTTCAGAGAACCAATATAGGTATTCATATAGTTGAGTTTCAAGAATTTAAAATGACTAATGAAGAGAGAATCAATGGGATGTACAAAAAATTCCCCAAAATTTTAAATAACATGGCTTTAGTTGGGGAGACCATGGAGAATGAAGATCTTATCGAATTATTACTTTAATATCTACCCAAAAGGTGGCCTTTGAAGAAGGTTTCAATTGAATAAAGTAAGGAACTCATTGGGTATTCAATGGATGAGATAATAATTCCACTTATTCAATAAAAGCTAGAAATAAAGAATTAAAATACTAATTATCATGACAAAAGGAAAGGTATAAAATATAAATCTAATATAAATTTTATTACAAATTCCTATGATTATGAGTTATAGAAAATTGATAAGGATAAAATTTTAAATTTTTTCAAAATGATTCTACAAGTAAATGAAAGGAAATAGAATTTTTAAGAGTAATACCAGAAGATATCATCAAAATTATGACAAAAAGTGAAGTAAAAGAGGTAAAATTAATAAATATGATGTTTTTGAATTAGTATTCTATGAGTAGAAGAAAAAGTGACTTATAAAATAATAGTCTCAAATTGAAATAACAAGGGAAATACACGAAATACAAGAAAGAGATAAAAAGAGTATATCATTGTAGAAGTATTTGTACAGAAAATTCATACATCAGTAGTGGTGGTTCTAAGATTTAAAAGGAATCAAACAATCTTTTCTCAGTGAAAACAACAAATAACGAGGTAAACACTAATTTTGATTTCATTTGTATTTATGAGTTTGATATTGAAAATGAAGTTAAGTAATTAACTAAATAGAATGAGAAATTTAAAAGTGATATTTTAAGAATGAATAAAATATATAGAGAACTAAAAATAGAAAATAAGAAGGTTATAGAAGATAAAAAGGTTATGGATTCTGAGCTAATTAAGATAAAATATGGGAATTAAAGAGGAAAATATTTCATGTCAAAAACAGATGGAGGTCAATATGGGAGATTTAAATTAGTTTGTGATCATTTGGAAAAATAAATAAATGGAATATAATAAGCTTAAACTTTTAATTAAGAAACTGAAAAATACAGGACCATGTTCAACTATAAAAATATATAATTACCTAAAAGTTATTCAAAAAAATAATAACAATCTTAAAATCTAAATAACTGAATTAAAAGAAACCCTGTATATTTTTATTCAAGTAAAATAAAAATTTCACAAAATCATGTATTTGAAATAACCGATAAATACAAAACTGGCATTGAATATAATAAACAAATTTATAATACATACATAACCATTTTTGTTAAAAGTAGTAAAGGAAATGTTTAAACTATTACATGATATAGATTTAATATAAAAGGGCATTATTCAAATGAATGTTCCTTAATATTTAGTCAATCCCTAAGACACACCAATACTTTTATTTCTATGAATATATATTCTAGATTACACTATAATAAATGTCCTAAATCCTTATGGGTTCCTAAGAGTTTTATCATTAATCTAGTTGAATTCAAAATAGCTTGGGTATGAAAACAATTATATACTTAATACATTTTACCCAAAACCTACCTAAAGAGTTATAAATACAAATGGTATATGGAAAATGGGTTCTCCAGGAACATGACTGGTGACATCTCTAACATTTTATCTTTTAAATGTTATAATGGAGGTATTATCACTTCTAGTGAAAACTATAAAGTTATGGTTAGAGGTTTTGGAGAATTAGGTATTTCAAAATCTTTTATAATTTCTAAAGTACTATATATAAAATGATTAAAACATAATTTAATTAGAATATCACAACTTATTTATATTGGTATGGGTGTAAAGTTATAAGATAATAAATGTCTTATTTATAATGACTACAATATTTTATTTTATGCCAATATAAAAGAAAATATCTATTCTATAGATTTTTTAGAACCAACCCAGAAAAATGTAAGTGCTTAAATGACATATAAATAGACTTAATTATTTGGAATAGATGTTTTGGACATGTTCATCTTATAAAATTTTATAAGTTGGAAAAAACATGGATAGGTTCTAGATCTTCCTAAATTTAAATCTACTAAGCTTTTTGTATGTGATTATTGTCTGTAAGGTAATCAGAACAAAGATTCTTTTAGATATGTTAATATGGTTAACACTTCTAGATTCTTATAATTTCTCAATATTGATTTATTTAAACCCATGCGAATCACTAGTTTAGCTATTAATAGATATGGGTTTATACTTGTCATGATTTAAGTACGTTCATATGAACTATGTTCTTATCCTATTAAAGTGAAACCTTAAAAAAGTTTATTACATTATTTAAAAAAATGATAAATAAAAAGGTAATTTAATTTCATCAATTTTAACTGAAAAGGGAGGATAATTATTAAATGTAGACTTTGAGAAATTTTATAATTTTAATGGATATTTCAATAATTTTTACACCCCTATAACACCACAAAAAATGGTTTTTTACAGATAAAAAATAGGATCTTCAAGAAACGGAATGTAAAATTCTTAATGAATACAACATAAAAAAATATTTTTAGTCTGAATTAGTTAACACTACTTTCTATATCTTAAATAGAGTTTACATTATGACTCTATTAAATTAAACCCCTTATGAACTATTTAAAGAAAATAAACCTAATATTGGTTACATAAAAGTATTTGGCCATAGATTTTATATTCTAAATACAAAATATAATCTATAAAAAATTGGTGCTAAAAGTGATGAGGTAATTTTTATAGGATATTAAAAAAATAATAAAGCTTATAGAGTGTATAACAAGAGAACAATGTCAATTGAAGATTTTTTTTCATGTAAATATCATTGAAAATAATGATAAAAAATTATATATTATATTGTTTCTATTGAACAATTTCTAAAAGTAAATTAGGATAAAGATAAACCTAAATATTTTAATGCACCATTGGGGGAGGGGATCATATCTATTCTCAATCAGATCCTATGAATTGAAAAACTCATAGAGATCATTCATTATAATACGTTATTGGGAATGAAGAATTTATAATTAGGACTAGAAAATTATTTTTAATTTTTTTTGATAATTCCTACTTTGTATTAGATCTTTTTCTTGTTAATATTAAATAGGCATCAAAAAATTCAAACTAGATAAATTATATGCATGATAAACTTAACCAGTTTGATAGGAATAAATTATGGAATCTAGTTGAGTTACCTAAATATAAATTTTCTATTGTAACCAAATGAATTTTTCAAAATTATATGGATGAGTATAGTAATATATCTATAAATAAGGCTAGCTTAGTTTCCCAAGGTTATTTATAAGAAGAATGAATCGATTTTTAAGATTCATTTTCACTAGTTTCTAGATTAGAAGACATTCGAATATTATTAGCTTTTTCATGTTTTCAAAATATTAAAAATTTTAAAATAGATGTAAAAATGGATTTTTTTAAATGGTGTAATTTCAGAAGAGGTACATTTTAATGAACCACATAGTTTAAAAAATAAGGATTTTCCAAACCATGTTTTCAAATTTTCTATTTCATTATATGGTCAAAAGTAAGCTCTAAGATCTCGGTGTGATAGAATAATAATATTTTTACAACAAAATTATTTTAATAAAGGAAAGGTTGATCTAACCTTATTTATGAAGAAAATTTATAATAATATTTTAATTTTACAAATATAAAATGATGATATTTTATTTATATCTAAAAATGATATTATTAGTTTTTAAAAGAATGTTAAGCTGTGTTTTATTGGATTTTATATATCTTTGTTAATAATTGTATGAATTCAAAGGGAGTTATCCCCTGTTTATTATTTTTTATATTGTCCTTAGTATGTTTTTTCTTTATTTATACATCTTGATAAATTTAAAAAAGGGTGAGAATTTAGGGGACAAATTTGGTATTTTTTTAAAATTAAATGTTTTTTAGTTTGATTTTTCAATTTAAAAAAGGGGGAGATTGTTTGTTGTGAGAGTTTATATGTATTATTGTTTTGATAAATTTCAATATACATAGTTTAATGTTTTATTGAAATTAAATAAAATGAAATTTGTTTAAATTCAATTATTTTTAATTAAAATAAATTAATTCTTATTAATTTGTATTTTGGTTTTTATATTTAATATTACTTGGTGGGATTAAGTAAAAAAATGTGCTAAATGTGGCCAGCCCAATGGCAAGGACCTTCAACCACATTTGGGGACCCATGGTTAAACCCCATGGGAGATCATCCCAAGGACTATCCATTGTGGCAGGATGCATGTGTGTATTGTGTATCGGCCTGATCACAGTGAACAAATAGCACACCCATGGGAGGGATTGTGGGATATTGTGGGTTGGTGCAAGCCTATGGGCCTCAGGCGTGTGTGTGTGTGTAGTGTAACAAGTTAAGATCCACCATGGTCATAACAAGGGGTTTTTTCATAGATCAAATGTTATATCAGAGGTTCACACTTATAGATAAGTGATGTGGGATTCAGGTGAACGAATCACTATTACCCCATCATTTAATATACAGACATAAACAAAACCACATAATAAAATCCATCACATCCATATGATTGATCCCACTCCATTGCCTTAATCCTCTAACATTATCAAGGATACTACATGCTAGAGTTCTTCATGATGAGAATCCATGATAATATCAATCTCGATACTGTTACATGATCTTATTTTTGAGTAGAATAAAATCAAGTCGACATGAATGCAATCTTGGTTTTGCAAGCATTCTATTTCTCTAAGGATTATTCATGGAAAATTGCAACCAACCTAGTTGAAAGAGTCTGTTCATCCTTTCAATATATAGTTACATTCTAATAATGGTTGATCGTGAGGGATGAAATCACTACCATCAGTCAACCATTCACCAACTGTGATGGTAGTAGGACCCTCTTTTGGTGGTCCTACTATCATACTACAATGGTTGTACAACCATCCATTCATATATGGTATTTATGCCTATTTTTTTCACTTTAGTGGTAGATCCTCTATCCCCATTAACAATAGCTCAAATAAGATGACAGTAGCTCCCTTTATAGTGGCAGTAGCACTGGTCCCATGCTAGGATGGTTGATATTTACTGGTGTTAAATAGTAGAACGTATAGAACTTCTTCAACATCATCCAATACTTCATGCACTGAATGGTATACCCCAAAAAAATAGGTCATATTGAATGAAATATCATACCGAATGGTATATCATACAGAACAATAGGTCTTTTTTAATGACATCTTGTAACTTTATCAACACCTCGATACTGCTAGGTATATTTTATCCACCATTAGTTTTAAAATAACTATTCTTAAAAATTATAAATCTGTATTATTTTAATTTCTACAAAAAAATAAATATTATTTAATTATTTTTTTATTATCTTTTTCTAAAAAATATAATTACATGTTGTTAAATTTTTTTTGATAAAACAATTCTATTATATTTTTCATATGCAATGTATTTCTATATGGTACTCTTTTTTCTATTAATTTTTACATTATAATAAACTGAAATTTTATTATTATTATTTTTACTATTTTATAATATGAAATATATTGGTTTGTTCTAATTATCATGCAATAATTTGTATGATATTATTCTATGTAGGAATAAAAGAGTTCATACTCTCTAAGTATAAGCATTTTAATTCAAAATAATGTAATAGATATATTTTATATATTAATTATTTTTCTAATATATCTTTCTATGATTTTACAAAGAGAAACTCCAAGATTTGTGGAGTTCATGACATGATTATCCATTACAATACTAAATCAACAAACTGTGATAAAATAATCTTGACAAAGATTATTACTGTAATATTAACTATGACAATTGAGAGAATTCTAGAGAAAAAATATAAAAATATCATATAGATATTTGTGAAGTAATGAATATAAAATATGAATACTATTCCACTGCCTTGATCATGAAGTACTTAATCATTTTCAACATCTACTACTGAAGTGATCGAATTTCCTATGTAGCATCAACATTCAGGATTATCTATTCATCTGCTATTCTAAATAATTTCAGTCTTTCATTGTTGTATTTATTATTATTCTCTATTTTTACTCTAGAGTTGGTTTATAATTTCCCATCCAAAATCTTTTATATGACTTACTCCTCCCATCTAAAGGATGTTTGGGTTTTGAATCCCAGACAAATGTTATGATGGTTGTGAGTCCTTCAAAAGTTAGGGTTATAACACCATGTGTGAAAAATGTATGTTTGTTTTTAATTGGGTTATCACTCCCTATTAGAAGAAATAAACTAGTAAATAATAGTCTCCCCACTGAGAAGATAATATTTTAGGGTATATTAGGATCTTTGTGATCTGAACTGCTATAAAAAAACATCTTGTGTTATTTCTTTCTTTTTTACTTCACATTTAATAATTTTTAATCACTCTAATAATGATATTTGATTTAATAATTTTAAAATGACTATTAAACCCCTCTAGTAAATACTTCCACATACCATAACCTAATAAATGGATATTTCATAATTTTTTCATCCTTAGAACACAAAAATGGTATTTTATAGAGAAAAATAGGACTATATGGAAATAGAAAGAACTGTGATTAAAAAATTTAATATACCAATTTTTTTGGGTTGAATATGTTATTAATGCTGGTTATATTTAAAATAGAGTCTTTATAATGAATTTTTAATGAAAACTTATTATGATGTTTTTACGAAAAAATCCCAAAATTGGTCATTTTAGAGTATCTGAAATTTTTTATTTTAAATAATAAGGATGACTTAGATAAGTTTATGGTAAAAGTGATAAAGTTATTTTTATTAGATTTTATAAAAATAGTAAATACTATATAACATAAAATAAGAAAACTATAATAATGGAAAAATATTTTCATGAAAAATTCAATGAAAATAATGATAGATTTTTTTAGTTTTATATGTTCTGAAAGAATAATTTAAAGAGTTAAACTTTAGTGGATAGAAATATAAAAATGATAATGTATCAATTGATGTAGAACAAATTTATTCTCAAATTTATCCTAAAGTTTTGAATACTCTTAAAGATAATACTCTTTAAAAAGTTATAAGAAATTTGAATCTAGAATTAGAACTGGAAAATCCATTTTAATTTTTTGTGAAAATATTTCTTTTATTTCTAATTTTGTACCTATTAATGTTAATGAATCATGTAATGATTCCAATTAAACGTTTTATTTTCCTTAAGAAATTATTAAATTTCAGAAAATGTAGTTTGAAATCTTGTTGAACTCCCTAAAGATAAATAGACTATAGGAACTGAGTGGATTTTTTGAAATAAACTTGATGAATTTTGTAATATTATTAAAAATATAGCTAGAATATCTTCCCAATACTATTATAAAAAATGATTAATTTTATTTTATGAATATTTTTTTCTAGTTTGTTTGATAGAATTTATTCATATTCAATTAAATTATTCTTCTTTAAAAATTTTAAATTGTTTCAAATGGATGTTAAAATTGAATTTCTAAATGGTTTGATTCCTGTAGAGGTGTATATTAATCAACCACCATGATTTGAAAATGAAAAATTTCCAAACCACGTTTTTGAACAATAATTTTTTTATGGTCTTAAGTATACTCCATGATCTTGGTATGATATACCTACTTTGTTTTTATTCTAAAAATATTTTAATAAAGGAAAAGTATATCCAACTTTGTTTATTAAAAAGGTTTCAAATGATACCCTAACCATAAAAATATATGTTTTTGATATTTTTTTTGGTTTCTCAAGTGAATTGAAATGTGACATCTTTTATAATTTTTTAATAAGGGAATCATATATGAGCTTAATGGTTGAATTAAAATTTTTATTGGTCTTCATATTTCTCAAAGAAAAATTTTATATTTTAAATCAATCTAGATATTATAGAGAACTTGATTAATGTTTTAATGTTGAATCATGTAAAATTATGAGAACCCCTATTAGTACTAAGTCTAAATTGGATTTAGATGAATCTAAAAATTATATAGATAATAAATAGTTAATAGGTATGATTTAAATTCTACTTTATTTAACTATATCTAGACATGATATTATGTTTTGAGTATGAATGTGTTCTAGGTTTCAATCCAAACCCAAGGAAATTCATTTGAAGACTGTTAAAAGAATAATAGTATATATTAAATGAACTATTGATACTAGTCTCTTTTACTATAATTAAAGCTATTGATTTTTTATCTTATTATGATTTTTATTTTTGAGGCTATAATCAAGATAGAAATAGAACATTAGGTATGTGTTATATACCTGGTAAAAGTTTGATTTCCTGGAGTTCAAAAAGAAATTATCAGTTGCATTATCCATGCCTAAGAATCAGTATATTACTTTGTCTATTTTTTTTGAAATTTTTTTTGGATAAACAAAGTTTAAATAATTTAATTGTTCATTTTGATAAACTACCAATATTTTTTGATAATTCATATGATATTTAAATCTATGAAAATAATTTATTAGATTGAATGAAAAAAATATTAGTGTTAGATTTAATTTTTTAAGAGACCATGTTGATAAAGGGAATATTATTATATAATTTGTTCCAATTGAAAATAAACCTAATGATATATTTATTAAACCTATAGACCCTATGAAGTTTGAGAAAATCAAATTTGAACTTGGTAAGATGGGCATTTCTATTAAAATTGATTCGATTTAAATTGATTACTACTATTTTAAACTGAAATAAAATTTGTTGTACATATTTGTTTGAATCTATTTTTCCGAAATAGATTTACTGTAATTAAGTTTAATTATTTTATTTCTACTGAAATTAAAAAATAAAATAATTTTTATATTTATGATTATGTGTATATTTTATTTTAGATTTAAATTGGTTTTATATTTCTCATTGTTATATTTTTTTATGTAATTTATCTTTTGGTAAATATTAAGAAGTTTGGGTACTCTTGGTATTTTTTTCTACAATAAAAAAGTTTTATGTGAATTAATTTAGGGGATCCTAAATGTTTCAATATGATAACAATTTATTCATTTAAGTATTATAATAATAAAAGATAATTTTTGAATGAATTATATTTTTTGTTATATTTTTCATAAATTTTAAAAAGGGGGAGAGTTTTTGTAATTTCTTTGAAAAATATAGTTCATTTTTTTAATTTTAAAAAGGGTGGATTTTTATTGTTAAGCTTGATTGATATGAATATTATTAGTTATTGGGGAGATTTTATTTTAGTTTGTTTGATTTTTTTTTGAATATTAAAAATACCACACATTGTTTACGGATACCATACATGTTTAAAAGGATAATTATAAATTATAAAAAGACTATGAAATCACATTATGTTAATTTTTTCAGTGTTTATAATTTTTTAAATATTCTCTAATAAATATATTTTAGTTTTGTTTTTTATTAATATTTTGAAATTCGAAAAAGTCTGTATAGATGATTTATACACAACCATGTCTCATTTATGGTTATGATGACATGTGTCATGCTTACATAGAAATACTTCATGGTTATGTAGTCATGGATGATTTTTATAGAGAAGTAGATGATGCATAATGTAACATCCCAACACTAACCATTGTTTTGAGAAGATCTGAGGTGTCACTAACCTTAGGTGACATCCCTTGGACACCAAAGTATGGAAATAAATTCCAAGAGATTACAAAATCATTAAGGGATGATTTTACCTTTAAAATAAACACAAAAAATCATGAAAATAATAAAATAACCAAAATAGGACTGTATGATACAATACATTTCAACAATAGAACTCAAAATTATAAATAAAAAATAATATCATAGTAACATAAAAAATAGTAAAGAAGGAGACCAAAATAAATTACAACTTAGGTACTGAGGTGGAACCACTCCAAACTCTAAGTACGTGAACAACTCCAAATCTCCGACTCAAGATAGCTACATATAGAAGCACCTACAGGGAAATATGAAATAATATCCTTTATCATATCATGGAAAATAACATATGCATACACATCAAAGTGCATATGCAGGGGATGAGTAATTATACATAGTAGGCAACCCACCAAAACCTCATACACATGATTCTATGATAAGAACAAGTTAGAAAATATTTTTATATAAAAATAAAGAAATTGATATAAAAAAATAAGTTTACCAATTCTAAACAATTAAATTAAAAAAAATAAAAAACAATTTATCCATTTAGTCCATTTGGAATACACATTCCATATTCACACACACACATGCATGCATCCAACCAAGAGAAATCAAAAATTGTGAGCATAATCCTATCATACCACTCAAGTCATCACTTGTATTTGAATCAAAGGTTACCTTATCTATCACCTACCCCTTATTAGAACCCAACAAGTAATCTTCCAATTTAATGTGAACTCAAGAAATTACATTGTATACCAAGGTCTAACACACATTCTATCAAACACACACCATATTATTTTATTTTTATTTTATCTATTTAATTCTTTTTAATCTTTTCCTTTTTTTTTAGAAAAATATATTTTAATTTTTTGATTTTTTGAACTTTTTTCACTAGCTCCTAGTTAGTGAAAATTTTATGTAGAACATGTAATTGTGTCTGTAATTTAAAAGAACCAAAATAAATTTTCAACACATGGTTTACGAAATCAGGATCCCTACCGATGTTAGGTGTTCTGAAACCTCCATTAGGAGAATCATGATTGGAATATATTTTTTTCCAATAATATGTCCAAAACCATGCACAATGTCAGATATTTAAGAAAAATGGGTTTTTACATTTTCCCCCTCCTCCCTTTATATATAGGTCATTCCCCACCCATCCTCTTACCCTTTATATTTCAGATATCCATAGGTAATCCAAATGTGCACTCCTCCTCTCCTCCCCTTTCTCCTATTATGATTTCATGGGTTTTTTATTTGAGTTTTGTTCCTTTGGTAATGGCCTTTTCCTACCTCCTTATTCTTATTCTTCTTCTTATTTTTACTGTGCACCAAGATTGGATAAACCCTAACCTTATTTTTGGAGTTTATATTGTTGAATCAATGTTTCTAGGGTTCATGAGACCAACTCTAGCATTGAATGTTGATGAGAATGAGTTATTCCTTATTTTCAGGTAGGTGTTTGTCACAACCCAAACCATCAGGGCCCACCTAGCCAGATAAAATATGAGTGTGCCACCTCAATCCCTCCTCTAATAGGCCAGGGGATGGAAACTAGCATCGAGTATTCATATCATGCACATGAGAGGCCTTAAACTAAGGTAAGTATACACAAACAAACATGTATATCCAAGTGATAATCTAATGCATAAAAGAAAGATAAAATGTATACTAAGATGCATGTATAAAACTAAATCCCACATAAGAGTATGAAAAGATTATGATAATTCCCAAAGGGACAAATAAAATCCCACCAAAACTTTAGAAAATCCCAACCTGTGACAAATGAGGGGACTACTTTCAAATGAAACACCTGGAAACAAATACGGTCTATCTAGATCAACTATGCTTTATAAATACTGGTTCACCTTGGAATCCACCATAAGGTTCATATTCTATATAAGACACGACATGAGTGGGAAGATCCCATGTTGGTGTGAGTATAATCATACCCAATAGGGCACCTAGAAATCACCAAACATAAAGAATCAAAGAGGGAAGTCATCTCATAATCATGAAGATATTTCAATTAGAATATGAGATAATAACAACAATGAACTTGATATATATATAAGATAGACAAAAAGTCTCAAGTTAAGGTCTCAACCATACTTCCAGCCTAGGATTATTCTCAAGGCTTTAAGGTAACACTCATTCTAGATAACTCACTCCTGAGGTCTTATTATCACATATGAGACTAATTTGATAGGTCTTTATCATCAGGGCTTTCCATGAAGTACAAACTATAACTCAAAATATGTATATACATAGATAGGGGATCACACCTAGGGATTATGAGGTATACCTCACCCTACCCAGAGTAAACCTGCTAGGATGGAGATCACATGTCCTAGAAGTTTTTAATAAGACTCCTCACCAGGCTAGGGAATAATGATATATGATCATACCACAGTCGATATGGAGGGATACATAACTCTATCCATGACTAACCCATGGAGGGGGTTACTCATACTATTATTATAATGAGATCCCTTATTGTACCCTTATATGGATGGACTAAGGGAACACACCCTACACAATTTTGTCTATACTAAAGTGAAAGAGGACCTCAACATTCCCTAGATAAAGTATGCATCATGTAATAGGAGTACACAATGTATCCCACTAAGTCTGGACCTACCCATGTTCGTTCCTATGTTCACCATTCCATTATTATGTACATTGTCCATGCCCGTGCACATTGTCCATTCCTGTGTACCTATCTGTGTCTGAGTACATGGATATACCTCTATACTCTATCCATGCTTGTGTGCCTAGCCATTCCCATTACCATATACCCAGAGATATACACCAGGTCTCCAATCACAGGTGAAACAACATGTGATGTGTCAGATGATGGTTGATATTTATCTCTATATGTAAACCCTAGCTTCTACAGGAGGGTACTACACAATGTATGTTCTTTCAAATCCCACATAGTGTATGTTGGGATTTTTCAGAAACCTGGAAAATCTTATACATCTTTACCCACACCACCACCACCTATAACCCAACCATGAAATATTCAAAGGATCCATGATCTGATATTGATCGATCTTGAATCACCACCGATGAATTAATTCCATCAACCATTCAAATAAAGAAACTATACCCATCATTTCGCACAATTTCATCACCAAAATATGGATGAAAACCCTTAATCTGGTCTCTAATCCGTGTTAGATCTTCCATCTCACCACATCATGCTTCAACCGTGATCTTCATCCTAAATCAAAACCCATGAAAATGATCTTTTTCACTAATGGTCTATTGCACAATGATTGAGTTATGGGTATTGTTAAACCATCTAACAAATTAAATATTGATGATGATTGTATGAAGAATGTCAATAGAAAATCATGAAACATCAAAGTGAGGAACAAAAGATGTTCATCGTTTAGGTTGGATTCCATTCATTGATTAATAAATAGTCCATCACAAGGGATAATAAAAGATGAAAAATAATATTAATTCAAAATTCTAGGAAGATAAATCAACCCTTGTAAATAAATGATCAATCCACAAATTAATTTTTTAGTGGAATTGACTTTTATTTGACATGTGATAAATAAACAGGGATTAAACCAAAAAAAATCCATATATAAAGTTTTCTTCAATCACTGATGAAGAATGGTTCCACTTTACTATCATTATAGATATATATGATCTCCTTTGTTGAAGATGAACTCTTCAATTCATTGATATCCAAACCATGATCTCATCATTTTTCAAGTCACTCCTCCAACAGATCCACTGAAATACCTAAGGCTATGCAAATAACAATGAGATTTTTCAATAACATGGTTTATATAGAGGAGTATTAGGTTTAGGCCACATAATAATTAATTAATTAATTAATTAATTAATGAATTAATGAAATTATTGTTACATCCATGACCAAACTTAAACCAAACACTCAATGCATATAAATTTCATATCACACCTAGGATAAAAATCACATTCCATATTTAATGGTGGTCTTAGATTTCCATCTAAAACACCATTCAATAGATATTTCATTATTTTGGAAAAGTTTAACATGTGTGATATAATATATTTAATGTTTTTATTATATCAACACTAAGGTTTCTCGGGTCCCAGAATCCTACACTGAATCAGTGACTTTCTTCAAAAATATTCGTTAAAATATTCCAAAGTTTAACAAGGAAAAAATATAGTCATTTCATTCTCCTCACCTCATAGGTATTAACCCTAAAAAGAAAAACCTATTCAAATATTTGAGTCTATTGGTCTCTCATCTGGTCCTCCCGCTCCTAGGTTCTCTCTTCAAGATTCCCATATTTCCATTAGTCATGTACCAAAGTAACTAATCAACCAAAAATAATCTTATCATGAAAATCCGTAATCACTAATAATTAATCTATGAAGGTATCTCCATCCTCGATGTCCAGCTCTCCCTAGTCGATAAATTATGGTGGGTTGTGCGCATACCTTCTCATCCAAGATGTGTGAAAGATGTTGTGCACCTGATCTAACTGTGGTAGTAGGGATAACTGGTACACCACCTCCCCAACTATACTTAGTATCTAGGGCTGGATAAAGAATATTAGAGATAGCTTTCCACTATAGAAAAATCTTCAAAATCCTTACCAAGGAGGGACCTTAAAAAACACATTTTCTTTCTCATATAACTCCAAATTCCTCTATTGTCAGTCTTCATAAGATTTTTTGTGGCTCTGGTTAGTCTAAATCAACTCTTGATGATATTCACCTTCTTTATCATCACTCACAACAACTATGGTCCCATGAGTTCTCACTCACCTGGATCAGTCCACCATATTGGTTACCTGTAGGGTCTCCCTTAAAAGGCCTCAAATGGATCCATAATGATAGTGGAATGATATCTAGTGTTTAAATAAAACTCCACCAATGGTATATGATCCTCAAAATAATAAACAAAGTCCAATATGAAATCCTAATTCATTCCCTCCAGAACTTGAATGGTTCACTCAGTCTAGCCATCTGTATGAGGGTTAGACACCATGCTCAATCACAAATTCGTCGCAAAGTCCTCATATAATCCTCTTCATAATCATGATGTGAATTGAACATCATGGTTTTACATGATCATCATGGGAACTCTATATATCTAGACTATCTACTACACATAAATTCATCCCAATATCTTTAATGCAATCTACTCTCAGATGGCTAGGAAGTGGGATGAATTGGTGATTTGTTGTATGATCACCAAAATAATACAATGTCCTCTAATCAATCATGAAATCCCCATCTTGAAATATAAATACGCTATAAAAATTAAACTTGGGAACATCAAGGTATTGATCCAAACCTACTCAAACCTAGTGATCAGCCTCCACATGCTGATAAGTGAGGCATTGAGAGACAAACTCAGCTACACACCTCTTCATCTCTGGCCACCAGATCTGACTCTAAAGGTCTTGGTACATATTAGCCACTCTTGGATGTAACTCTAAGGTGAATTTATAAAAATACCTTATAAATACTCTCACATAATCATTGGTACCATCATCCATCCTAAAAAAGCATGACATGCTCTATACCTTTATTAAATCCATTAGGTGCACATCTAGTGGATATTTGTACACGAAAGGTCTCATAATTGGTATTTATAAGAAATGCCTCCCTAAAAACTGTATCTTTTTAGGGGTAAAAACCATTGTCTAGAGTTAATCTACATAATACTCATCCACAAAGGATAGCAACAATGAGTCTAACTACTATGATTCCTTACTCAAAAACTGCAAACAAGATCACTTGCTGAGAGGATCTTCCACCATGTTCCACTTTTCAGAAGTATGGAATATCTAAAATTCATAATCCTGTAGAAACTTTAACCATAACCTCCTCAAGTTAAGATAATTATATGAAAATATATATGTGTGAGCCTTGTGGTCGGAATAGATGATAAACCTCTCACCCATAAGGTAGTTCCCCAAAATATTTAGGGAAAATACCACCACTAGTAGCTCTAGGTAGTGGGTTGTATAGTTATGTTCATGGGGTCTCAGCATCCATGAACTAAATAAAATCACTTACTACCTCTACATCAAAAGACATCCAAGCCTAGTCCCAGAGGCATTTTATAACACTACTTACTCAACAACCTCCAATGGAAGTCTCAATACAGGGTGCTCATCAACCTTTGTCGCAACTCTTGAAAAGCTTGGTGGAACCTCACCATCTACATGAAAGGTTCTCCCTTTAAAGTCAAATAATTTAAGGGTGATGATATGATAGAGTAATTCAGCACAAATATTTGATAATATCCTACTAACCCAAGGAATATTTACACCTCAGGCATGCTCTTGGGTGGATCCCAATCAAGCACTTCCTTATCCTTCACTGGGCCCACTACTACTCCCTCATCTGACATGACAAGTTATTAGAAGTGGAAATATAGAATCCATAAATGACACTTTGAGAGCTTCCCATAATAATAGTTCTCTCAAAGAATGTCCAGGGCCATCCTCAAGTGTCTCACATGCTTCTCATCTGACACCATGTACACTAGTATGTCATCGAAAAAGACTTCTATGAACCTATCCAAGAAGGTCTGAAATATCTAATTCATATATCCCATGAATGTTTCTCGGTAATTATTCATGTCAAATAGTATAAACAAGTACTCATAGTGACCATAGTGACATCAAAATAACATCTTTGGTATATCCTCATCTTGAACATGGAGATGGTGATAGGTCGACCAGAGGCCAATCTTTGAGAACCACATAACCAATTTCAACTGGTCAAAGTGGTCATTGATTCTTGGAAGGGGATACTTATTCTTGATGGAAACCTGATTTAGTTTATAATAATCCACAAATAAAATCATAATTCCATCTGTCTTCTCAGAGAAAATCACTAGGGATAACTAGGGAGGCACATAGGGTATGAAAAATTCCTTCCTCTTTAAATCCTCCACCAACACCTTTATCCTTAGAAGTGCCTCAGGATGCACCAAATATGTTGGCAAAAATATCAGGATAGTTCCTAGTTTAAATTATACGAAGAATTTTTTATCTTGATGAGGATTTAATCCCATCACAACCTTATGTAAGACATGATCATATTCCAACACAACCACAGGAAGTTGAAAAATCATACAATTTGATAGTTCAAGGTAAATATTAGTCAAATGACGAATAATAGGCTATATTCTCCAATGTATGATCCTATACTACAATTCCTAGGTTTCCTTGTCACCAATTAATGAATCTCACATCCCATCAATATAGACACACCACATTCTCCAACTAAAACAATCAATCTATACATGAACTATGTATAGACAGTCCATAACTAGTACAACGTAATAAGGTCTAATAACCACCATGAAAAGCTAATATAGGAATATCTCTTCTCCAAGATTCAATTATCACTATCAAAAGTGGTAATTAATCATTGAACCTCCCCTGATAGGAGTCTCCAAATGCGAGGCTCCAACCAAAGGATCCATTAGAATATTTAGATCTCAAACAAGGGATGTGAAAGAAAAGAGTGGATCCAACCTGTGTTTATAAATAATGAAACTAAAGTATAGAAGACACATATCAGACCCCTAATAATTCGTGTATCCATAGGATTATAATACTCCACTTT
This sequence comes from Viscum album, assembly GCA_963277665.1. Classification (NCBI taxonomy): domain Eukaryota; kingdom Viridiplantae; phylum Streptophyta; class Magnoliopsida; order Santalales; family Viscaceae; genus Viscum; species Viscum album. The sequence goes on from OY728156.1 coordinate 552,109,699, forward strand.
CTATATCTTCCCTTTTCCCTAGCCACTAGTTCCCTTAGCCTAGCATGGACCACCTAAGGGTAGTGGTGTTCACTGATCAAATCATCATCCACCCCTAGATACTCTCCTAGCTCATATGCCACATCCATTACCATATATACCTCCGTGATATATCTATTTCCTCGACCTAGGAGGCCCATTGACCATATCCTTATCTATATATAGTAGTTCTAACAATCTCAAAGGACATGTCCTAACTCATCATAGGAGAAACCCCTCTCTCTTGAATAACTGGAACCATCTTGAGAGCCCTGAACTATAGACCCTTGACCCTAAGAATATCTTCGAGAATGCTTCACATGACTAGATCCATGTGTCTCTAATCAGATACCAGCTAATGAAGTCTTAGATCCTTATTACCCACTACTTTAACCAACTATCAATGTCAACTCTACCAAAAATCTCTCCACTACCAAGGAACACTCTAGCACCCCAACATAAGTATGAATCATAAGAGATACCACACCATCTTGAATGTATCGATAAAGAACAGAATAAAAGGAATTTTCTAAAAAGTATGCATCTACAACCATATATATGAAGTATCATGAGAGGTTAGTGAACACTATTTCATAATCTAGTACTATCATACTTCACTATTGAAGCTGTAGAATCTCATGGAAATATACTTCTCACAATATAGCAAGATAGAACTCTTATTTGAAGATATTATCAATCTCTATCCAAGAGAGATTCATCTCATCATACATCTAAGTTGACAAACTCCACTATCACCCTATGGATCCCTAGATATGGCTAACTATAATACCTTCATCTAATTGGGAGGTGTCCTAACAAGGATAAAAGCTCACCCAATTTCCTCAATATAGTTCCCCCCTTCCTTGTGGTCTAGCTCACAATGAAACCTGAGGGGTCAATTCCATTGAAACTCATGAAGTATGGTCATACTATATACATCATTTATTGGTACAACAAGAACAACCTACTCCTCAATGGGTTTACTTAATAATACAAAACCACCATGAGTTACCACCTCCTACATAGGTACATATATCAAAGCCTCAACACTAGGAGAATCATCCTCATGATCCTTTTGAAAAATATAATATGGATGCCATCATGGAGGAATCTTGAAAATGTCAATACATACCATGGTCAAAGATTATATCTAGTGATCTGAATCAATAAGGATATGAAAACCACAACTCATTACTATATGATGCATGTACCAATTTTCTTTCTAAAATTAGTTCCCACATGTACCAAGTTGAAAATAAGGTTATCATAGTCCAAGTGAATGAATACATCAGCTGTCAAACCAAAACCAGGTTCTCTAGACTAATAGATTAACTTGAGAAACTTTGATATTGTTTCCCTAGTTCCCAAACCAAAATTCGTAGCTATATGATCTCTAAAATTCGGTCCTATAATGACCCTCTTTGATACCACTATGTCATGAATCAACCTGTTGGGGCCCTCCAAGATGATGAAGAGCTGAGTATGACTCCCTAATACCACCTCCAAAAGGACAAAGGAAAGAGATAGAAGTTGAGTACTGTAAGAACCTGGACCTTATTTTCAAGTATGTTCTTACTTTTTCTAGAGTTTTTGAGAAAATAGGAGTTTCTGAAATTTTTTGAAGTGCACGCCATGTAATTTATAAGTACACACCATGTACTTTGATGCCACTTGAGTCCGTGTGCTGGATGTGTCATGACCATGCACACGACCATGTAGGGGTGATGTGGAGGCTGCCTAAAGCGGATTACGTAAGAGGTGAGTACACGCCATGTACTTTAAAGATACACACCGTGTACTTTTTTTTTCATTAAACGCACTGGGGTCGTTTCTTAACCCCAAAACTATCTTATTCTCTAGCTTCTTCAACCGAGAGTGTCCCGTACAGCCAAAAATCTCCTCCAAGCCTCAGATCCTCCATCCATTCTCCGAATCGACCATCGTCGATTGCGTTGGAACCACAATGATATGATCTTCCTTCTTCTAGAGCATCATTTTCCAATTACTTGTCTTTTGCAAGTTATCGTGGTTGATCGTTTTGTTCATTTTCATAGATCTACGACATTATAAAGAGATTCAAGCCTCTTGGTTCAATTATATCAATCTCCTAGCACCAAGGTAGGTGGTTTGTGCCTTTCTATTCGAATTCTTTGAGTTTATATACAATTTCAACCAATACCCTTGAACGGGGTATTATGTGTTTACTGTTTTGCCTCTGTTGTTTTTACCGCCTTGCTTGTATTCTTTTGTAGAGGTAATTTGGATATGAATGAGGATAGTTGCTATTCATGGATGTTTTACCCATGCCTTGTTCTGTTTATGACCTTTTGGTCTTGTTCGGCCTTTGGCCATTATACTTGTTTTCTAAGCCTTGTGACCATAGGATGGAGTATTGTTCCCTGACATGTTGTTATGCCATATACTGGTTATCCAAGTAACTCTGTAGGTTTAATTTGGCCTTATAGAATTATTATGCACTGACTGGCAAGTGGCCGTGAGAACCTGATGCTATAGAATATAGTGGGTTAGACTGAGTGAGCTTCCTCAGAGAGTCTTGGACATTATAGACTATAAGATATAGACCGAGTGAGCTTCCTAGAGATTCTTGGATATTATAGACCACAGGAGGATAGACCGAGTGATCTTCCTCAGAGATTCTTGAGCTTTATAGACTATACGGGGGTAGACCAAGTGAGCTTCCTCAGAGAGTCTTTGTTTGTTTGAATTTCCTTAAAACATTCCAGGCTATAGGAGGAATTGACCGAGTGAGCTTCCTCAGAGAGTCTGTGAAAGACCTGAGGCTATAAGAGGAATTGACCGAGTGGTCTTCCTTAGAGAATCTCTAGACCTTGGGGCTATAAGAGTAATTGACCGCGCGATCATCCTCAGATAGTCCTTGACTACCTTAGACTATAAGGGGAATTGACTGAGTGTGCTTCCTCAGATAGTCTTATAATTTGTATGACCAAAATAGAGGGGTTAGGCTGAGTGTACTGCCCAGAGGGTTATTGGTACTTCTTGGATAGGACCAGAGGGGTTGGCTATGAGTACATCTCAGAGGGATTCCTGTTTGTGGTTAGTTGTTTTCTTCACTACTGCTTGTTTATCCGTGGATCATTTACTGTTGTGTATCATCCTATTTACTATTTTATGTTTACTACTTACTACACCATTACCTTCCATATGCTCACTGACTATTAGACACATATCTTCAGGTGGTTGGATACTGGGATTTAGTCTCATACCCTATTTGGGTCATGCTTTTGGGCCCAAAAATACTATATTGTTGTAGGTATAGACAAGGGAAAGCACCCTTTGACTTCAGGTACTTGACTTGCTGTGGAGCTGGAGAGAATGGGACCAAGCGTAGGCTTGTGATGTTGAGGACCTATTTATCTTTCTTTTGTACTTGTTTTAGAACTGTTGTTTTTTCAGCATTGTCACTTGTTTGGATTCTTTCCTAGACATATCTATTAAGCATCATATATACTTGTGATCCTACTGTTTATCATATTTAGTCTTCCGGTATTCACTTGTGTATGGATTGTTTACTGTTTCAATTATTTTTTATTGTTTTCTCTTCTGTTGTGTACTCTACTAATGAGTGCATAGTTTCCCCACTATCACACCCAAGGCCCTCGCTGCTAGTCGGCAGCCTCTGGCGTTTGGGGAAATTCTCTTGAGGCCATGTGACCAACCAAGTACGGGGCGCCTCTGGGTGGCTTCTGGAACCGGGACGTTAAAAAGTGGTATCAGAGGAATTATTTTCTCTTGACTTACTGTTTGGAGCCTATATCCATGGATAGGATGGAATAGGTACTTGATAATAAGTTATGCCTGAGAGTCGCTAACCCGTGTACAGGGAAAAGCCATACTACGTCGTTTATTGCAGTTTTATTGGTTTTCACTTTTACAATTGATTTGATTTCACCGTTGGGTGATTCACATCTTTTTTTCTGTTACCGTTGTTGTTATTATGGTTCTTTTTCTATCACAACTCGATGAGATGAGGGTATTCCATCTCATGCATCATATAGACACTTGTTAGAAATCACATACCATGCATTATTTCCATGCCATCTAGGATGCATTAGCGATTTCCTGTTGTTGTGATAGACATTGTGTAGATTATGCATGTGGTTTTGATGGATGCTTTGATATAATCTCTTCTATTTTATAGAGAATTTTCATGTATAGTAATTTGCTTAAATGGATGCCAAACTTTGATTCTTGATGTGTTATGGGCCCTCATGGACTAGAATTTGGTGGATCATTTCCTGGTTTCCTTGTTATAACTTTGATAAGATTCCAAGCTTTGATTCGTGGGGAGTATGGGCCCTCACGGATCGGAAATTGGAATCTTAACTCTTGTTTTTTGTGTTTTTTGGGATTCAGAGCAGTTTCTGAGCTACTACCTAGAAAAAACCCAGAATACACGGTGTACTTCATTAATACACACCATGTGGGTTTTAAACAATGTCACTGACTGTGTGGGAAGAAACACGGGGTTGTGAAAAATCTTCATGAACACACAGTGCATGGTACGTACACGTCGTGTTGTAGTGATTGTGTGTATACCCATGTGAGTAATGAAACAGATGGATGAAACTTCATTTTTACATGCCATGTCCTATTATCACATGTTGTTCCATGTAACCTAAGTACCCGACCATGTCACGAACAACACAGGTCGGGGAAAATCGTCAAGTACACACCATGTTCTCAGGGAGCACGCCGCGTAGAGTGAAACGTGTAGTCGGCCATGTAACTAACAACATGGGTCATTGAAAACTTGTCTAGTACATGTTGTGTCCTTCATGAACATGTTGTGTAGTCTAGGATTATGAGGACCGTGTGGGTTAGCTGGGTCAGGAGACTCGGGTAGGAGAATATAGTTCAAGTACACGCCGTGTGTAGGGACAACACATTGTGTGGTTGGGGCGTTACACATCCAGTTGTGGCAGAAGTACATTCCCATGTGTATGGATTAAAAGAAAATTCCATGTAGTTTTTTTATACACACCATGTAGTATTGTTTTGTATAATTTGAATGTTTATTTATCCAATTACATTCTTGTACTCTTGTGTTCTCAGTCTTTGATAATCCTGATCTAAGGTGTGATTTTGAACTTTCAGAGCTATGCCACCGAGACGTCCTCTGGTTGTACGTCAGCTGCCAGATGGTGATCAGACACTGGATAAGTCTGATCAGGGACCTCCGGTAGATCCACCTATTGTGCCATATTTGGCACTAGCAGTTATACTGGTTGCAGGCGCCGATGCCTAGATTATGGAAGAATTTCTGGGGATGATGTAGACATTCCAGGGAGTTCCACCTCCTGCCCCATCAATGGCAGAGTTGAAATGGGTTTTTCAGCAGCAAAATGCTTCTACTTTCTTAGGGGATGGAGGACCTCGGGCTGTAGAGTCATGGATAGAGTCCACACTGAAAATTTTCGAGCATCCAGAGATACCTCCAGATAAGAGGGTGAAGCTCGCTACCTATATGCTCCGAGACTCTTCCAAGAGGTGGTGGGATGTGATCTCATAGTCAGGGTGCCAGTAGAGTATGACTTGGGATGAGTTTTGGTGCATCTTCTATGATTACATCAACCCAGAGAACTTGAGGGCCGATCGATCCCATGAGTTTATGACTCTGGAGTAGGGTACTCTTTCTGTTATGGAGTAATCGTCTTGCTTTACTGAGCTACATCATTTCATGCCTATCCCAGGAGGTGATGAGTTGTTCCTTACATGGAATTTTGAGGATGGTCTGAGGCACAAAATCCACTCATAGGTGAACATCTTCAGGTTGACTTCTATATCCTATATCTTCAATTAGGTGCTGATCACGGAGCACAATCTGAGGGATTCTGGAGCAGTGAGCCAGGGCGGTTCGACAACTAGAGTCAGTGTTCCTCCTACTGATAGAAATAAGCACTGCAAGGATTCTTCTCGAGGAGATCAGTGTAGGGAGAATGTATCTTTGGACAGCCAGGTAGTATGCTACCAATGTGGGAGGAGCCGGCATACTAGGCCTCAGTGCCAGAGAGACCCGATGGAGTGTCGATCTTGCGTCAAGATGGGTCATATTCCACATTTTTGTCAGATTTTCTCACCTACAACTGGTGATAGGGGTTCTTCTTTGACCCCGCATTCACGAGATGCATCCCTAGTTTCTCACCAGTCTAGGAAATGGGGTTCTTCTGTCCGTGCGGGCCGAGGTGGAGGTCACGGCCATGGTGGCCAGTCACCAGGTTACCAGCGACAACAGATTGGATCATCTCAGAGTGGTAAGCCAGGGTCGTAGGGCCGTAGTACAGGCTAGACTTTTGCCGTGGAGTAGACCCATCAGGAGCAGGATCCCGGAACCTCTATAGTTCGGGGTACGATCTTAGTAGCCTTAGTTTTATCTTCATCTTTTTTTGATACTGGTGCTACGCATAGATTTATCTCTGTTTCTACTGTGGAGAGTCTTGGTCTCTACATATTTTCTTCTGATGACAGTTTTAATCTAGACACACCATTGGGGACTAGTGTGGTTAGTGTACATTAGTGCAGAGAGTTCCCTCTTGAGGTTGCGGGGTGTCACTTCTCATGGGACCTCTATGTCCTAGAGATGATGAGCTATGATTTCATTCTCGTAATGGACTATTTACTTCTCTTTCAGGCATTCATCGACTGTTATCAATGTAGGGTGAGTTTTTTGTCACGAAAGGGTAGATCATTTCTTCATAAGGGCGAGTGGGATGTCTGGGTGAGTAGAGCGGGTCCAGAGCATCATGGGTTGGGGACAATTACAACCCATATTGCTAGTCTTTATCTGGATGACTAGGGGACTTCACAGTTATACTTTCCTCCAATGGTGGATTGTTTCAGGGATGTCTTTCTAGAGGAATTCTCAAGTTTTCCTCTGGAGCGAGAGGTAGACTTTTCTATTCTTATCATTCTAGGAGTGGCACCAGTGTCCATTCCTCCCTATAAGATGGATACACCTGAGTTACAGGAGCTCAAGAAGCAGTTAGAGGAGTTTCAGGAAAAGGGTTTTATCTGACCCAATACTTTTCCTTGGGGTTTTCCTATCCTATTTTCGAAGAAGACAGATGGTACCCTCAGGCTTTGTGTGGATTATTGGAATCTAAACCAATTGACGGTCAAGAACCGATATCACTTTATGAGGATTTATGATCTCTTTGATCAACTTCAAGGAGCCCAAGTGTTCTCTAAGATTGACTTGAGGTCCAGTTATCATTAGTTTCACATTAGACCATCTGATATGCCTCTTAAAGCTTTTCGGAGCAGGTATGGTCTATACGAGTACATGGTTATGTCATTCGGTCTCACGAATGCGCCTGCAGTTTTCATGGAACTGATGAACTGAGTGTTCCATCCATACTTGGATTCCTTCGTGGTGGTTTTTGTGGATGACATCTTGGTGTACTCTCACACCCGACACGACCATGATACCCTTCTTGAGATAGTTCTGAGTACACTGAGAGAGAATCAGTTATATGATAATCTCTTGAAATACCACTTTTGGATGGACCAAATTCACTTATTGGGTCATGTTATCTCAGATACAAGAGTATTAGTAGACCCAGATAAAATGAGAGTTGTAGTTTCCTAGGAGAAGCCGAAGAATGTATTTTAGGTGTGGATTTTTCTAGGGTTTGCTGGATACTACATGTGTTTCATATAGGACTTTTCACACCTAGCAGCACCACTGATAGGTCTGACCAAGAAAGGGCCAAAGTTGTTATGGTCAGATTCCTGTGATTCAACCTTTCAGGAGCTGAAGGGGAGGATGACGACAACACCGATACTAGTCTTTTCAGAGTCGGGAAAGAGCTATACTGTTTACTGTGATGCTTCAGGTATCAGGCTGGGAGCTGTGCTGATGCGGGGAGATGGTGTCGTTGCGTATGGGTCTCAGAAGTTGAGGCCACATGAGAGGAATTACCTGATGCATGATATGGAGTTGGCAGCAGTTGTTCATGACTTATGCTTTTGGAGACATTATATTCTGGGATAACACTTTGTGGTGTTTACCAACCAGAAAAGTCTCAAGTACATCTTCACTCAGCATGATCTAAATCCGAGACAGTACAGGTGGGTCGAGTATCTTTAGTCCTTCAACTTTAATCATTCCTATACACCTCGAAAGGGCAACATAGTGGCTGACGCATTGAGCAAAAGAACATAGATACATGCAGTTCAGGAGGCCAGCAGTGAGAGGCAGGTTATGGCTTTGTTCTTTGAGATGCATCTGGAGGTGCACGACAGACAGGGGAAGACTTTTCTATCTTTTGTAGCTATTACCTCTACACTTTTTGATTGGGTACGGATGATGCAGCTATCACACTCATAAGGCCTAGAGTGTGTCAGGAGAGGACCCTCTTCCTAGATGGACAGTGGGTGAGGATGAGATATTGCATTTCCAGGGATGCGTATGAGTGCCAGCAAACATACGCATGGAGATGATGCGAGATTTTCATTCCTCAATTTGGGAAGTTCATCCTAACATCACCAAGATGTATCGTGATCTATTTTTACAGTATTGGTGGCCAGGTATGGAGAGAGATGTTTCTAGCTTTGTCCTGAGGTGTTACACTTATCATCAGGTGAAAGCGGAGCATCAGCGACCAATAGGTCTTTTGCAATATTTACCCATTCCGAAGTGGAAGTGGAATGATTTCACGATGGACTTCATGACTGGTTTTCTGAGGTCACCTCAAGGAAATGATGCTGTTTGGGTTGTCATTGACAAGCTTACAAAGGTTTATCACTTCTTGCCGATCAAGGAGACCTTCAGTGTTGATGAGCTGAGACGGTTGTACATATGAGATATTGTACGTCTACATGGAGTTCCACACTCCATTGTTTCAGACAGGGATGTGTGTTTTACTTCTCAGTTCCGGAAGGGGCTTCAGAAGGCTTTGGGTACACAGGTACTTTTGAGTACAACATACCATCCCCAGACAGATGGCCAGTCTGAGCATACGATTTAGGTGCATGAATATATGCTCCGAGCATCCATTCTAGACTTTAGAGGTTCTTGGGAGAAGCATATACCTCTTGTGTAGTTCACCTAAAAAAATAGTTTTTAGGTGACTATTAAAATGGCACCTTACGAGGATTTGTATGGTAGGCCATGCCGATCACCTTTATGCTGGCTGGAGGCAGGATAGGCGGATTTCATGGGACCCCGTCTTGTTCAGGAGACCTCATATCAGATAGAGTTGATTTGAAAGATGATGGCTATGGAACAGTCTCGACATAAGTCTAATGATGATCAGTGGAGACGACCTCTTTAGTTTTAGGCCGAGGATCAGGTTTTCTTGTGTGTCGCACCGAGGTTAGGACACAAGAGGATTCAGAGGCAGGGTAAGATTTCACCAAGGTACGTTAGGCCATTTGAGGTGTTGGAGAGTGTTTGGCTGGATTCCTATCAGTTATAGTTACCTTAGAGGTACCGGGTTATGCATGACGTCTTCCATGTTTCTTAGCTTTGACGTTACTTTTCAAACCCGTCTCGTGTCTTTCAACCTGAGGAGGTTGAGCTTGAAGTGGATGAATCATTTGAGGAGTATCCTATTCAGATTTTCGATTTAAGTAAGAAGGTTCTCTGTGGCCAGTCTGTTCCTCTAGTATGGGTGCTATGGCAGCACGGGCTAGTACAGGATGAGACTTGGGAGAGGGAGGATGATGTACGATCACAGTGGCCGAAGCTGTTCGTGGTTTCTTCTTCTACGCCTCACTAGAGAAATTTGGGGACAAATTTCTTTAAGGGGAGAAGATTGTAAGAACCCAGACCTTCTTTTTAGGTATGTTCTTCCATTTTCTAGAGTTTTTTAGAAAAGAGGATTTTCTGGATATTTGTGAAGTACACATCATGTACTTTATAAGTACACGCCACGTACTTTGATGCTTCTCAAGGTCGTGTTCTGGCCGTGTCATGACCATGCATACAGCCATGTAGGGGTGATGTGAATGCCGCCTACAACGGAGTATAGAAAAGGCGAGTACATGCCATGTACTTCAAAGGTACACACTGTGTACTTTGTTTTTTTCATTAAATGCATCAGGGTCACGTCTTAACCCCAGAACTATCTTCTTCTCTAGATTCTTCGACCGAGAGCATCCCGTACAGTCGCAAATCATCTCCGAGCCCCTCGATCCTCCATCAATTCTCCGAATTGACCGCTATCAATTGCGTTGGAACCGCAATGGCAAACTCTTCCTTCTCCTAGGGCATCATTTTCCAATTCCTCCTCCTTTTCAAGTTATCATTGGTTGAATGTTTTGTGCATTTTCATATATCTACGACGTTATAAGGAGATTAAAGCCTCGTGGTTCAAGTATATCGATCTCCTAGCACCAAGGTTGGTGGGTTGTACCTTTCCATTTGAAGTCTTTGAGTTTATGTGAAATTTCCACCAATACCCTTAAATGGGGTATTGCGTGTTTACTATTTTTCCCCTGTTATTTTTCCTGCCTTTCTTTTATTCTTGTGTAGAGGTAATTTGGCTATGTATGAGGATAGTTTCTATGCTTGGATGTTTTACCCATGCCTTGTTCTATTTACGACCTTTTGGTCATGTTCGGCCTTTGGCCATTATACCTGTTTTCCATGCCTTGTGACCATAGGATAGAGTACTATTCCCTAACATGTTGTTATTCTATAGACTGGTTATCCAAGAAGCTCTGTAGGTTTAATTTTCCTTATAGAATTATTATGCACTAACTGGCATAGGGCCGTGAGAACCTGGTGCTATAGACTATAGGGAGATAGACCGAGTGAGCTTCCTCAGAGAGTCTTGGACATTATAGACTATAGGGAATAGGCCGAGTGAGTTTCCTAGAGAGTCTTGGATATTATAGACCATAGGAGGATAGAACGAGTGAGCTTCCTCAGAATGTCTTTATCTTTATAGATTATATGGGGGTAGACTGAGTGAGCTTCCTCGGAGAGTCTTTGTTTTTTTTGAATTTATTTAAACCATTCCAGGCTATAAGAGGAAATGACCGAGTGAGATTCCTCAGAGAGTCTGTGATAGACCTGAAGCCATAAGAGTAATTGACTGAGTGAGCTTCCATAGAGAGTCTATAGAACTTGGGGCTATAAGAGGAATTGACCACATGATCATACTCAGATAGTCCCAGACTGCCTTAGACTATAAGTGGAATTGACTGAGTGTTCTTCCTCAGAGAGTCTTATAATTCTTATGACCAAACCAGAGGGTTTAGGCTAAGTGTACTGCCCAGAGGGTTGTTGGTAATTCTTGGATAGTACCAGAGGAGTTGGCTGTGAGTAATTACCAGAGGGATTCCTATTTGTAGTTAGCTGTTTTCTTCACTACTGCTTGTTGATCTGTGGATCATTTTCTGTTGTGTATCATCCTGTTTACTATTTACTATTTACTACTTACTACACCATTACCTTCCATATGCTCACTAACTGTTAGGAACAGATCTTCGGGTGGTTGCCTACTCAGATTTAGTCTCACACCCTGTTTGGGTCAGGCTTTTGGGCCCAAACAGACTATATTGTTGCAGGTATAGACAAGGGCAAGCGGCCTTCGACTTTAGGTACTTGACTTGCTATGGAGCTGGAGAGAATGGGACCAAACTTAGGCTTGTGATGTTGAGGAGCTGTTTATCTTTCTTTTGTACTTGTTTTAGCACTGTTGTATTTCTAGCATTGTGACTTGTTTGGCTGGTTTCCTAGACATATGTATTATGCATAATATATACATGTGCTCCTGCTGTTTATCATATTTAGTCTTCTTCTATATACTTGTGTAGGGATTTTTTACTATTTCTATTATTGTTTATTGTTTTCTCTTCCATTGTGTACTATACCAATGAGGGCATAGTTTCCCCACTATCAGACCCATGGCCCTTGCTGCTAGTCGCAGCCTCTGGATTTTGGGAAATACGCTTGAGGCCATGTGACCAACCGGGTACGGGGAGCCTATGGGTGGCTTCTGGAACCGGGATGTTACAATTAGGCATATTACACACATGGGATCCCAAATCCTAAAGTACATACACACACACACACACGTGCGCACACACACACACAAATATATATCCAAGTAATAAAATAATATAGAAAGTAAAGATTAAACTGATACTAAAATTCATGTATAAAACTAAATACGACATCATAGTATGGGGAAAGTATAATAAATCATAAATAGGCCAATAAAATCCCACAAAAACTATAAAAAAGTCTGATATGTGAGAAAGTAGAGAACTGATATCAAATGAAAATCCTAGAACCAACTGCGGTATTTCTAGCTCAACTATGCTCCACCTACTATGGGTACATGTAAGAATCCTTTTTAAGGTCTATCATTGGTATAAGATATGACATTTATGGAAATATACCATGAAGGGTGAGTATAATCATACCCAACAGGAAACCCTAAAATCACCAATCATAAAGCATCAAAGAGAAAATTAAACTCATCATCATAAAGATATGTCAATAATAATATATGATAACAAAAATAATGAACCATATATATATAATATAAACACAAAATATCAAGTTACGTTCTTAACCATACTACTAAAAAAAGATTCTACTCAAGGCTTCATGTTAATGATCATCTGGGAGAACTCACTCCTCAAGTGTCACTATCGCTAATGGAGCTCATATGATAGGTAAAGTCTATCAGAACTCACTTAGAAGCATGCACTATAACTTAGAAGATGTTGATATATAGATAGGGGATCAAACCCAAGGTTTACTGGGGATACCTGACCCTACCTAAATTAAACTCTATAGGTTGAGGATCACAAGCCCTGGAAGTTGATAAAAAGTTTACTGACCCAACCTAGGGAACAATGATATAGGATAACACCCTAGGCCACATGTAGGGATACCTAAATCTATTTGAGGATAAACCATATAGGGTATCACTCATACAATTCTAAGGATAATATTCTTGATCATACCGTTATAGGGATGGACCAACGGAACACACCCTATATATTATAGTCTTCACTAAAGTTAAGGTGGTCATCAACCTACCCTGGAGGAAGTACACGATGTGTATTAGAAGTACACACTATTTACTGCTAAGTATGGACCCTCTTTTGTCCATTACCATGTTCAATATCTAGTGGCCATATAGTTTTTCAATTCCTGTGTACATAGGTCATTCCCATTTACTTGGCCTTGTATGAGTACTTTGGCTATTTCTGAGTACATGGTCTTGCTTGTATACTCTATCCATGCCTGTGTACTAATCTGTTCCCATACCTGTGTACCTATAGGTACAAAATGGGTTTATAGTCATGGTTCAAATGATGTGTGACACGTCACATGACGTGATATATATATCTCTTCACATAAACCCTAGCCAATGTAGGAGGAGACTATGTGGTGTGTGTTATTCCTAAGTACACTCCTTGAATGTCATGATTTTACAAAAACCCAAAAAAACATCAGTGTATTCACCCATTCCACCGTCACCTATAATACCACCTGAAATCCACCATGGAACACATATATGATGCTGATCCAGCCTAAATCACCATTGATGGATAGATTCTATCCACCCATATGCTCATGGAACTCTACCTATCATGTTTCATCTCAGCATCACAAAACTATGGATGGAAACCCTTGATCTATTCTTTGATCCATGTTTGATATTTTGTTTCACCACATCACAACTCAATCGTTCTCTTGATATCAAATGCAATGCTGCAATAATGATCTGTTGCACTAAATATCAATTTTCCAATGATCAGGTTCTAGGTATTGTCAACCGTCAACCAAATGAAATATCTATGATGACCATATGATGAATGTGGGGAGAAAATCATGAAACATTAAATTGAAGAATTAAAATTGGAAATTTCTTGGGTTTTATTCTGTTTTGTAATGAATAAATTGATGATATCAAGTTATAATCAAAGGTGAATTATAATATCAATTCCATATTTTGGGAAGATAAATTTACACTTGTAAATCAATTACTGATATGTGAATCATTTTGATAGTGTAATTGATTTTCATTTGATATTGGATAAAAAATGAGGATTAAAACAACATAAAAAATCCCTACCTTGATTTTGGATCAATCACTGATGAATTAATATTCTAAGTTGTTGCCATTGGTGAGATCCATAGACTCCTCTATCGAAGACAAACATACCAAGCCATGATATTGTCATTGGTCAGGGATATCCTCCAACGAATCCTCTCAAATCCCCATGGTTATGTGGATAACCATATTATTTTTTCCATAATAGGTTCTATATAAGAGATTATAAGGTTTAGGCCACTTAATAATAAATACATAAAGAAAGAAAGAAATATAATTATTATTCCTCCCATGACAACACTTAAACCAAACACTCGACACACACAAAGGTTATGTCACTGCGGGGGTAAAACCCACATTATGAATTCAATACTGATATTAGATTTCTAATCTAGAACACTATTTGGGATATATTTTATTATTTAAGAAAAAACATATGGGAATGATATAATATATTTAATATTTTTATTATATCAACATCGAGGCACACAGCAAAGGAACCACTTTCACATGAAAGATCTTGTCTTATTAATCATCGATCTTTACCAAGTATTCTATGAAGGTAGTTATATATTAAATTTATAGATCACCCTAGTCGATAACATGTGACTCTTCATTCACAAACCTTATTTATTATAGCATGTGGAAGACATCGTGTACCTAGTCTAATTACAATTCTAGGGCTTAGTGGTAATCTACCTATCCAACCCTATGTAGTATCTATAAAGTTATATTGAATCACTAAGATAACTTACCAACCTAGCCAAATCTCTATATTCCTCATTGAGGTGAGACCTTCAAGATCACATGGTATCCCTCATCAAACTCCCAAATCCTCCTTCATTGGTATGTATAAGACTTTATATGGCTCTAGACAATCCTTATCTTCTCCTAGATGGTTTAAATCTTATCTATCATCGCTCACACCAGCCCCGAGTCCATGAGGGCTGAATCCCCTATATTATTCTAGCATAGTGGTGACCTAAAGGGTCTCCCATCCAAGGCCTCGAGTGGTGCTATATCGATTTTGGAATGGTATCTTTTTCTATATACAAACTCCACCAAGGGTCAATGATCCTACTAACTATGGTGAAAGTCCAACATGCAAGACCATAGTATATCCTCTATAATATTAATGTTCCACTCAGTCTAGAAATATATATAGGGGTAAAATACTATGCTCAACCACAACAGATCTCTAAAGGAGTCATGCATTACTGTCCATAATAATGATGTGAAGAAAACATGATGACCAAAAATGATAATCAAGGGAACTCCATGGTGCAAGACTATATTCTATATGTAAGGAAATTTCAAGATCTCTACTAAACTCTACTCTCATATGGCTAGGATGTAGGCTAACTTTGTGATTCAGTATACAGTCACCCAGATAGAAAATTCCCTCTAGTAAATCATGGAATCCCCATCACGAAGTCCATAGATACACCATCACACTTTCATTAAAACACTTAATGGGGTTGAGAAAAAACCTATTGGAACCTGGTGATCATCCTTCACCTGCTGAAAAGTGAGGCATTGAGAGATAGACTCATCTATATACCTCTTCCTCCTTGGCCACCACAACTAATGCAAAAGGTCCTAATAAATCTTAACCTCTACTGGATGTAGATCCAAGGGGGATTCATAAAACTCCCTTAGTACCTCCTCTCACAGTTTCACTGATACCACCATCTTCCCTTAGAAAAATATTATGTGGTCCCCACCTTCAAAAAATACATTAATATCATGTATAGAAGATATTTTAAAATGAAAGGTCTCATAGTTTTAATCTCTAATACATACCTCCCTAACAAGATGTATAAGTAGAGGGGTAAAAACCATCGAATGAAGGTAATCCAAACCATACTCTTCCACTAAGGAAAATTTAAATGTGACAAACTGATCTAACTCATCGCTCAATAACTATGAATAAGATCTTCAAAAGAGATAATATACTAACATATTCCCATTTATAGGAGTATAGACTATCTCAAATTCATAATCTTGTAGAAACTATAGCTATTGCATCTACCTAAAGTTAATATCATTTTATGAAAATACATTTTTGAGACTCTTATTATAAGTACCCAGCCTTAAACATTACATAATCTTGAATTAAATGAAAAATTCACATTGAGGATCTTTTTAGGTTTAAAGTTTTAGAGAATTAGGCCATAACTATTACATTACATCTCAAAAATTACAAGGTAAACACTTCTACTCAGTTTCCATTTTTTCATAAAATAAAAACTATTGAAAAAAAGAGTAATGTCAAGTCCCATGTTTTAGACAACATGAATTTTCTTAGATCTCATCCTTGACCCTATTCATCTTTAGGTCCTATGAAAAACATTTCAAAACTTGCGATGAGCATAAAAATCTTAGTAAGGAATATAAAACAAAGAAAGAAAACATTAGTTCATCATTACATAAATAACATAAGCTCTTTAACATAACTCATGAAATCATAAGATTTATGAATAACACATAGAAATCATAAATCATAAAGGTACCTTGTGGCATCCATATCATACATATATTGTAGCTATCACAACTACCTAGGGAGTTACATTTGCAATACCCATCACATTATATTCCCTAAATATCTTAGGAGAAACATTCACATTTACCTCTGTCATGTTACCCAATGCATTGGAGATCTATCTCGGGCTCACCCACCCTAGCTTTATCATGAAACCACTCGTATGCGTAAACAATTCCCAAGTACCATAATATAATCATAACACATAACATAAGCATAAAAGAAAGATAACATTCCCAAATTGCAATCACAATATATCTTTTCTAGATATTGAACAAGATATTTAAATAATGAATCCAGAAACCATTTTCAATACCAAAATATGTAACATAATGTATGGTATTTATTTTCCTTTTAAAAACATTACATCTTGTTAAGGAAGGCAAAATATCAAATAATACTCACGGCGGCGGAAAGGTCATTGTCACTGCGTACGTTAAAAACAAACATTCTTTTTGTCGTTTAGTAAAATGCATCATAGAAAAGGATTCACTTTGAATGAAATGAAAAGTAAAAGGTTTTTATATAGCATATACAAGAAATTTTTTTATAAAATAATATATGCCTCAATGAAAGGAGATTGTGATGAAGTCCCTACCTCGTGTCCGACTTGACCCATTCATTCATTAATCTCCTAAAATAATAAAATGATGTTAATTTATACTTGATTAAGAACCTTTTTCATGTTTATTATTTCTTTTATATCAATTATTACCATTTTAGAAACATCATGAAATCATTTAAGTTAATAATGGTCATTTTTCAATATTTGGTACTTGAGTCAAAAATGAACTTCTTATAATTACAAGTTGTCTATGTGGTCAAAAATCCATTATATACAGAATGATATTAATGATTTAGATATCATATATATCTTATATATCTTATATATCTAGTATATACATGTATTTATAATAGTACATAACATTTGGAGGTAAGAAATGAAATGCACCGTTCATGGAGACGATGAGTCGTACGTACGCATGAACGCTACTTTCATTTCTATTTCACATTTAATGTAATGAAAACATAATAATACATAGGTATATTATAATTATAGTATAATATTATATATAGTAACTCCATCCTTTATACGTTCCAAGTAGGGCATGAACGAGTCATACCACTTTGAGGGGGCGGTAGTCCACACTTCCTCAAATGAGTTCATCGCGTTTACCAATAATGAAAACCATAACCCTGTGTTTTGTAAAATTTTAGTAAAAGAAAAGAAATGATTTGATAATTTATAAAAGAAAAGAAATGGAAAGAAATCATTGTGATTTCTCTCACTGTGTTTTGATCAATAACTTAGTAAAAGAAAAGAAATGATTTGGATTTCTCTCTCCCATGTTTGGTAACAATTTTTAAAAGAAAAGAAAAGAAACTATTTTGGTGCAAATGACACAAATAACCTTTGTTAAAAAATAACACATACACACTGGATTAAAGGTAATCAAACTTATAAATTAAAAATTATTAATTCAAAATAATTATTAATTAGAAATAATTATTAATTCCAAATAATTATTAATTCAAAACATTTATTAATTCAAAATAAATAATTCAAAATACTTATTAATTAATTTTTTTTATAAATTATTTATATAAAAAATTAATTCAAGATAATCATAATTATTTTAATCAAAATTATCTAAAATCAAAATTATTTATAAATTGTTTATGAATATTTATATAGATAATTAATTATTAATTCAATTTTATTTATAAATTATGTATATAAATTATATATATAAATTATATATATAAATTATTAAATCAAGATAATCAAAATTATCTATAATCAAAATTATTTAAAAATTATTTATAATTATTTATACACATAATCAAAATTATTTATAATTATTTGTTATTATTACTTAAAATTATGTTGAAGTTATAAAAATAATTATTTATAAATCATGTTTAACAAAACATTTATATATATATGAAAATATGGTTATTATTAGTAATCACAAAGATACCGTTTATCTAAATATTAATTCAATAAAACATTAAATAAAATAAAATTTGTCTAGAAGGATAATATAGGGAATTTTAAAAAAACTGCACACTGTGTTTCATTTCCTTCCAAATCAACCCAATTTTGGGGTGATTTGAAACCAGTAGTGAGTGAGAAATCTATTTCTCTTTGTTTCTACAGTAAGGATTTCTCTCTCTCCAATCTAACGCACCCAAACAGGTGAAATGGAAATCAACCGCTTTATTTATTTTCATTTCGCTCCAAATCCCCCTGCCAAACAAAGGCTAAAGGTATGCTATAAATGAAAAATATAGAAGCATAAAGAAAACATAAGAATAATATATATCATATATAAATAAATTTTTATCATAATGGCCACTATGAGAGGTGGTAGGAGATAATTGAACAATCATCATTTCGTGAGGCGTTAGTTTTCCATCAAAAGAAACAATATGTTCTTTAACTAATAAATAGAGGTGTGTGTAAGTGTATTTAGAATCCTTCCAATAACAACATCATAGTATATTGAGGATATTGGTATTGTTATAAAATAATGGAATAAAAAGATTTTAGGGGTTTGGAGAAGTAAAATAAAACAAAATAACTTAAGAGAAGATGTTACCTTTAAATCGGGTAACTCCCTTTGGTTTGAACCAAATGGGTTTTTCTGAAGTGCCTTATTCCTAAGTTAATGTATCTATGAGGAGGATACAAATGTTGGGAGATTAATTGGACAGATTATGGATGAGACAAGGGGCTTGAGAGGTGTGAATAATGGGTTAGAGTTGAGGGCTTTTTATAAGGGGGAGGTGGGGCTCTTTAGGAAAGTGTGAAAATATTATTTTATTACATAATGATTTTAGGTTTCTAAATGTCCAAAATTTATTAAAGTCAAAGAAGAGATGAATCATGTTCGAAATAAAATCATCTAATAAGAATTGGATAGGTTTTGGATATTAATTTAATCTTTATAATCTTATTTAATTAAATCATTTATTAATGAGGTAAACACTACATCATTATTGGGTCATAAATAATTTTATTTATTTGATGTATAAAAATTATAAAAAAAATACCATGATATAGGAAATATTTTATTATTTCAAAATAATATTTATAGTCAAAAGTATAACTTATATAACCCTATGTAAAAATTAATTTACTAAAAGATATTTTTTATGTCATTTTGGTCTTTATATTAACTTAATTAAAATAAAGTGTCATTATCTCTCCCAAGTGGCCCCATGGAGTCCCAAAATCGTCCCAAGGATGCTAATGGTTGGAAGTGTATCAAAATATGTGATTATGAAACATTTTAGGGTATTTTTATATTATTATAGAAATATTTGTTTACCCCTATTTACCAGATTTACCCTTTAATCATTGTAAATAAAATATTTACTGAAGTGAATATTCATAATATCTAAAAAAAAGTTACTTATTTACACAATCTGAACCTCCTGATTCCAAATATGGAATTTATTTTTCCAAATTCAAAACATAGAAGTGGCAAGAAATTAATTATTTTTGTTAAAATAAAAATCGCGTTTTTAAGAAATAACTATCAAAATATTGACACTTGTTTATGTCCAATTTCAATGTGAAATTACTTCCAATGACCAAAATTGGATTAAATTGTTAAAATATATTCTAATTAAACTTAAAAACCAATTAAAAAGATAATCTAACCATATAAATAAATTAGATTAAAAAGCAGTTTTGAATTAAAATACAGTATTTTTAACTATTCATTAAAAATAAACTTTATCATAAAAATACCAAAATTTCATCCAAATTAAATATTGATGTCCTGATTATAAAGAAGAATTTTATTTTTTCAAATAGAACATATAAAAGTGACTAAAACTAGATTTAATGAGGGTTTGCCATCAAAAGGTGATAAATCAACCTTTAAAAGTAAATTATGCTCAAAATTAGATTCATTCACATTTTAAGCCTCTAACTTGTATTGGATAAATGTAAAAACATTTAATAAACATTTATAATCATATTGCAGTTTTTTCTATTCATTCCTGCCAATACAACGAATAGTAATTAACTACCATTTAAAATAATAATATTATATTATTATTGTGCAACATAAGATTTCAAAGAAACTCATTGTTGCATATCAGGTACGCCATCGAACATAGAAACCCCATTAAAGTAAAATTAATATTTAATTTATAAATATTAATAATTATGAAAATTAATTATTCATTATTTATTTGGGTTGTTACATCCTTCCTCCCTTTTGGAAATTTTGTCCGTGCAATATTATTCACTTATCAAATAAATGGGGGTATTTATCCCTCATAGCATTTTTAGATTCCCACGTTGCCTCTTAAACCATATAGTTTTTCCACAAAACCTTTACCTGGTGAATTACATTATTCCGTAATACTTTCTCTCTTCGTTCAAGAATCTGAACTGGCTGTTTCTCAAAAGATATATTCTCTTCCAACTGAACTATATCTGGGCTCAAAACATGAGATGGATCTGGCATATACTTCCTCAACATTGAAACATGAAAAACATTGTGTACCTGGGATAAACATGGAGGTAAATCCACTATGTATGTAATTGATCCAACTTTCTCTAGGATTTCATAAGGTCCACTGAACCTCGGACTCAACTTTCCCTTATTACCAAAATGCATCACACTCTTCCTTGGAGAAACTTTGAGAAAGACCTAATGACCTACCACAAAAGAAAGATACTTCCTACAATTATCTGCATAACTTTTCCACCTACTCTGTGCTGTTATCATGTGCTTTTGAATCAATTGAATGTTTTCCGCCATCTCTTCTACCAATTATGATCCCATAAACTTCCTTTCACCTACTTCATCCCAAAAAGATGGAGTTCAACACTGCTTCCCATATAATGCCTCAAATGGATCCATCTGTATACTGGAATGAAAACTGTTATTATAAGAAAATTCAACCAAAGAAAGATGTTGGTCCCAACTTCCCTGGTAATTCAGTGATCAAGAACGTAACATATCCTCCAAGGTATAAATTGTTTGTTATGACTACCCATCTAATTGAGGATGAAAATTTGTTCTAAAATTTAATTCAGTACTGAACGAATTCTATAGGCCTATCCAAAAGTTATAAGTAAACATGTGATCACGATCAGAAACAATGGAGAGGAGAACACCATGCAACCTGATTATCTCTTTAACATACAATCGAGAAATTTGATCTAGAGACAAAGTAACTCTAATAGGAAGGAAATGAGCAGATTTAGTCAATCGATCAATAATAACACAGATTTCATTATTACCTTGAGATGTCTTCGGTAATACCACAAAGAAGTCCATTGATATATTTTTACATTTACACTCTGGCACTGGTAAAGACTGAAACATACCTTTTGGTAACTGTCTATATTTTTTAACCTGTTGAAAAGTCAAACATGTCACAATAAAATCACCAATATCTCTTTTCATTCCATCCCACAAGTAATACTTCTGAAGATCTCTGTACATCTTAGTACTGCCAGGATGAACTGAAAACGGAGAACTTGGGGCTTCACATAACAACTCATTATTCAATTTTGAATCACAAGGCACACATAATCCCTTTCCAAATCTCAAAACACAATCATTGTCAATGTTAAATTCAGGCAACTCACCCTTCTGAACCAACTCTACCTTTTTCTGCAACTCACTGTCTTCCTTCTGCACTAGCTTTATTCTGTCTGATAGAGATGATTTCAGTGAAACATGAAAGAAAAGAGAATAATTTATTTCAATAACAACTTCTATTCCAAATTTCATCAAATCAAAAACTAAAGGATCTCATTCTAAATGTAGCACGGTTAATGAAGCATTACTTTTTTTACTCAAGCATTAACCACATTATTTTCTTTTCCTGGATGATAATGAATCGTGCAATAATAATCCTTGATTAATTCTAACCATATCCTCTGTCTCATGTTCAATTATATCTATGTGAATATATACTTTAAATCTTTTTGGTCAGTATATATTTCACATTTTACTCCGTACAGATGATGCATCCAAATTTTTAAAGCAAAAAAAAAAACAGCAGCTAATTCTAAATCACATGTAGGGTAATTTAACTCATGAGGTTTTAAATGACATGAAGCATAAGCAATTACCTGATCATTTTGAATAAGGAAACAACCAATTCTTTTCAATGAATCATCATTGTAGATAAAAAACTCACCATTTCTGGAAGGTAGTGTCAAAACTGGAGCATTCACCAATCTTCTTTTCAATTCATAAAAAAAATCATCACATTCTTTTATCAAAATTAACTTAACACCTTTTCAAGTTAAATTAGTCATTGTACTAGATAACCGTGCAAAGTTTTCAACAAACCTCCGATAATAACCCACCAAACCAAGAAAATTACAAATATCGGTTATATTTTTGGGTCTTGGCCATTTTTCAACAACTTTTGTTTTGGTAGGATCAATAGTTATGACATTTTTTGAAACAATGTGACCAAGGAAAGAAATTTTCTATAACCAAAACTCACACTTTCTGAATTTTCCAAGTAGATTATTTTATTTTAAGGTTTGCAATACAACCCTTAAATGACATTCATGTTCCTATTTACGTTTTGAATAAACCAAAATATCATCAATGAACACAACCAAAAACTTATCCAAGAACTCACAAAAATTTCTTTTCAAAAAGTCCATGAATATAGTAGTGAAATAGTTAAACAAAAAGTCATAAATACAAATTCATAATGGCCATATATAGTAAGAAATGCGGTATTTGGAATGTATGCTTCCTTTACTTTCAACTGATGGTACCCCGACCTCATGTGAATCTTCAAAAAATACCGAGCTCCCTGGAGCTGATCAAACAAATCATCGATACGAGGAAGATGATACTTGTTCTTAATAGTGACGTTATTCAATTCTCTATAATCAATGAAAAGTCTCATTGAACCATCTTTCTTTTTAACAAATAAGACAGAATCACCCCATGGTGATGTTCTTGGTTGAATGAAACCTTTATCTAATAACTCCAACAATTTCTTATTTAACTCTAAAAGTTCAATTTGAGCCATTCGATAAGGGGTTTTTAAAATTGGCTTAGAATCAGGAACTAAGTCAACTATAAATTCAACTTCCTGATCAGGTATCATACCAGGAAACTAATCAGGAAAAACATCAATGTACTCATTTACCATTGGCATATCATTAATCAGAATAGTTCCTTTGTTTTCAACAATATGTGTGAGGTAACATTCATTTCCATATTATATTAGTTTCTCAGCTTCATGATATGTTATCAAAAGTAAGGGTTCATTCTTGTACAAAAACTGATAATCTTTTTGAAAATAAACCTATTTAGCTCTACAGTCAATCTGAACATGATAAACAGAAAGTCAATCCATACCCAAAATAACATCAAACTCTACTAGAGGCAAAACAATAAGGTTTTCAGGTAGATTATTTCCGCAGACAAGGAAAAGAAGGTTATTATAATTTATTTATTTTTAAACATTTTCTCCAAGTGTTTTTACCATAAGTTTAGGATTCATATCTTGAGATAGAATTCCCAATTTACTAGAAAACATCTCAGAAATGAACGAATGTGTAGAACCCAAATCAAACAACACATTGGAATAATATGAACAAAAAAATAGTGTACTTGATACAATTTCATTTGATGGACTAACATCTGTTGAAGTAGTTGCAAAGAACTTCACCGCCCCATTCTTCTTGTAGTCTGGTTGCATTCCCTCAGTTGAGTTCTTTATTGGACACTCATTTGTATAACGACCAATTTCATTACACATAAAACATTTTACTGACTATAAATTATATTTTTTCTTACCATTACCCTTATCTTTTTCAGTTAAATCATGAGATTTATGTCCCATTTTACCACATCGGTAGCACTTAACAGAATTCAAAAGTTATTCCCTAGCATTCTTTTTACCACAATTTTCACAAACTGTAATCTTAAGTTTCCTACCATCAAACTTTTTTGAAGAGTTTTCCCATTTCACCTGCCACCTTGATCTCTTATTCTATTGTTTTAAAAAGAAAAACCGATCATCAGAAAACTCCATTTCCACCTTCTACCCACATCAAATAAGTTTTTTATAACTTTTGAACTCACGAGAAGCTAATTCCCTTTGGTACTTTGGCTTTAATCCTGAGTAAAAATGGTTGATTTTACTATCAAGATCTCGTATGAAATTTGGATCATACCTTGCCAGTCGAGTGAATTTTGCCTCATAAGCAGCCACTGAGTCATCCTCCTACCTCAATTCCATGAATTGTTTTTCCATCCTAAGATGAACCACCTTAGAAAAATATTTCTAAAGAAACATACCTTTGAATTCATCCCAGTAAAGAGCATCAATCCCCTCACTGTCCCTAATATTTTTCACCATCGACCACCACTGATCAGCTTCACCTTAAAAAATGTAAATGGTGAGACTAACCTTTTGATGTTATGAACACCCCATGACATCAAAAATCTTTTCTAGTGCTTTAATCCTCCCTTATGCTAGCATAGGGTCAGATGATCCTCTGAATGATGGGGGATTTTGCCTCATGAAATACTCCACTACTGACATGTTCCTATGTGGTTGATCTAGTTGATCTCCTGAATGGATACCACCACCATTTATATCTTGATTCATCTGTGCCATCACTAAAAAAATGTTCAGTTCCGATTCTGACCATCTCAGGTTGCTGATTTGAAAGGTTGTCTTCCTCCTGATGTCGTCCCATCATAGATTCCATGTTTCTTCTGCGGAAAACCATTCTGAACACAAAAATATCTTAGGCAAAGCAATAAGGTAATCTGTAACTGCTATATCACTTCAATATTACCATAAATTAATTTATGGTCATTAATTTAACAATATCCTAACTTCTAAAGTTATCTAAACTGACCTCCAATACCAACTATAAGGATCTGGCCTTAAACATTAAATAATCTTGAATTAAATGAAAATTTCACATTGAGGATCTTTTGAGGATTAGAGTTTTATAGAATTAGTTATTCACTATTACATTACATCTGCAAAATTACAAGGTAGACACTTCTACTCAGTTTCTATTTTTTCATAAAATAAAAACTCTTAAAAATAAGAGTCATGTCTAGTCCCATGTATTAGACAACATGACTTTTCCTTGATCACATCCTTGACCCTATTCATATTTAGGTCCTTTGAAAAAAATTTCAAAATGTGGGATGAGCATAAAAATCTCAATAAGGGTTATAAAACAATGAAAGGAAACATTAGTTCATAATTACATACATAACATAAGCCCTTTAACATACCTCATGAAATCATAAGATTTATGAATAACACATAGAAATCATAAATCATAAAGGTAACTTATGGCATCCATATCATACTTACATTGTAGTTATCACATCTACATAGGGAGTTACATTTGGAATACCTATCACAATATATTACCTAAATCTATTAGGAGAAACATTCATGTTTAACTTCGTCACGCTACCCAATGCATTAGAGATCTATCTTGGGCTCACCCGACCTAGGTTTATTACATAACCACTCATATACGTAAACAATGCCCAAAGACGATAATATAATCATAACACATAACATAAGAATAAAGGAAAGATAACATTCCCAAATTGAAATCACAATATATCTTTTCAAGATATTGAACAAGATATCGAAATAATAAATCCAAAATCCATTTTCAATACCAGAATATGTAACATAGTATATGGTATTTATTTTACTTTTAAAAACATTATGAATTGTTATGGAAGCCAAAATATCAAATAATACACATGGTGGCAGAAAGGTTGTTGTCACCACATACGTTAAAAACAAACATTATTTTTGTTGTTTAGTAAAATGACTCATAGAAAAAGATTCCCTTTTAATGAAATGAAAAGTAAAATGTGTTTATACAAAGTATAAAATAAATTTGTGTATAAAACAATATATTCCTCAATGAAAGGAGATTAAGATGAAGTCCCTTACCCCGTGTCCGACTTGACCTGTTCGTTCTTTAATCTTCTGAATAATAAACTAAAGTTAATTTCTACTTGATTAAGAACCTTTTTCATGTTTATTATTCCTTTTATATCAATTATTACCATGTTATAAACATCATTTAATCATTTAAGTTAATAATAGTCATTTTTTCGATATTTGGTACTTGAGTCAAAAATAAACTTCTTATAATTACAAGTTGTCTATGTGGTCAAAATTACATCATATACAGAATGATATTAATGATTTAGATATCATATATATCTTATATATCTAATATATACATGTATTTTTAATAGAACATTATATTTTCCTATGTGGTCAAAATTACATCATATACAGAATGATATTAATGATTTAGATATCATATATATCATATATATCTAATATATACATGTATTTATAATAGAACATTACATTTGGAGTTAAGAAATGAAATGCACCGTTCATGGAGACGGTAAGTCGTACGTACTCATGAACGCTACTTTCATTTATATTTAATATTTAATGGAATGACAACATAATGATACATAGGTATTTTATAATTCTAGTATAATATCATATATATATATATAGTCTCAGTAACTTCATCCTTTATACATTCCACGTATGGCATGAATGACTCATATCACTTTGAGGGGGCGGTAGTCTGCACTTCCTCAAATTTGATTATCGCATTTACCCATAATGTAAACCATAAAGGTATGATATAAATGAAAAATACATAAGTATAAAGAAAAAATAAACAAAATATATATCATATATAAATACAGTTCCATCATAATGGCCACCGTGAGAGGCGGTAGGAGGTAATTGAACAATAATCGTTTTGTGAGGCGTTAGTTTTCCATCCACATAAACAGTATGTTCTTTACCCATTAGATGGAGGTGTGTGTAATTGTAGTTAGAATAAATCTCATAAAAACATCCTAGTATATTGAGGATACTGGTTTTTTTAAAATAAAGAAATAAAAAGAGTTTAGGGGGTTGGAGAAGTAAAATAAAACAAAAGAACTTAGAGAAGATGTTACCTTTAAATCGGGTAACTCACTTTGGTTTGAACCAAAAGGGTTTGTTGAAATGATTTCTACCTAAGTTAAAGCTTCTAATAATAGAATAGGGATGTAGGGAGATTAATTGGGCAGATTTTGGATGATCCAAGGTGCTTGAGAGGTGTGAGGAATGGGTTAGAGTTGAGGGATTTCTATAAGGGGGAGGAGGGGCTCTTTAAGAAAGTGTGAAAATATTATTTTATTACATAATAATTTTCAGTTTCTAAATGTCCAAAACATATTAAAGTTGAATATAATATGACTCATGGTATAAATAAATTCATCTAATAATAATTGGACAGGTTTTGGATATTATTTTAATCTATATAACCTTATTTATTTAAATCATTTATTAATGAGGTAAACACTGTATCATTATTGAGTCATAAATAATTTAATTTATTTGATTTTTAAAAATTATAAAAAAATACCATAATGTAGGAAATACTTTTATATTTTCAAATAATATTTATAGTCAAAAAGATAACTTATATAACTCTATGTAAAAATTAATTTACTAAAAGTTATTTGTTTATGTCATTTTTGTCTTTACTTTATGTTAATTAAAATAAAGTATCATTATCACACCCAAGTGGCCCCATGGGGTCCCAAAATCGACCCAAGGATGCTCATGGTCGGAATTATATCAACCAATAGGATTAGGACACATGTTGGGTAATTTTATATTGTTATAGTAATATTTTTTTACCCTTATTTACCAGATTTACCCTTTAACAATGGTAAATAAAATATTTACTAATGTAAATATTCATATTGTATAAAAATAAAAGTTAACTATTTACACAATTTAAAACTCCTAATTCCAAATATGGAATTCATTTGTCCAAATTCAAAACATAGAAGTGGCAGAAATTAATTTAAAATTAATTCCTACAGTTAAAACAAAAATCGTGTTTTTAAGAAATAACTATCAAAATATTGACACTTGTTTATGTCTAATTTCAATTTGAAATTATTTCCAATGACCAAAATTTTATTAAATGGTAAAAATATATTCTAATTACACTTTAAAATCAGTTAAAAAGATAATCTAAACATATAAATAAATTAGATTAAAGTGAAATTTTGAATTAAAATACAATATTTTTCACTATTAATTAGAAAATGAACTTTATCAAAAAAATACCAAAATTTAATCCAATGTAGATTTTCATGTCCCTATTCTAAATAAGAACATTATTATTTCAAATAAAACATATAAAAGTGAAAAAAACTATATTTAAAGAGGGTTCTCCATTAAAAGGTAGTAAATCAACCTTTTAATGTAAATTATGCTTAAAATTAGATTCATTCACATTTTAAGCCTCTAACTTTTATTGGATAAATGTAAAAACATTTAACAAACATGTATAATAATATTGTAGTTAGTTATGTTCATTCTCTCCAATACAGCGGCTAGGCATTGACTACCATTTAAAATAATAATATTATATTATTATTGTGCAATGTAAGATTTCAAAGAAACCTATTGTTGCGTATCAGGTACGCCATCGAACATAGAAACGACCTTTAAAGTAAAATTAATATTTAATTTACAAATATTAATAATTATGAAAATGTATTATTATTTATTTACTTGGGATGTTACATCCTTCTCCCCTTTTGGAAATTATGTCCTAAAAATTTTATTCACTTATCAAATATAAAGGGGGGTATTTATCCCTTATAGCATTTTCGAATTCTCACATTGCCTCTTCAAACATATGGTTTTTCCACAAAACCTTTACCTGGTGAATTACCTTATTCTGCAATACTTGCTCTGTTCAGTCAAGAATTTGTACTGGCTGTTCCTCATAAGAGATATTCTTTTCCAACTGAACTATATCTGGGCTCAAAACATGAGATGGATATGGCATATACTTTCTCAACATTGAAACATAAAAAACATTATGTACCTAGGATAAACATGGAGGTAAAGTCACTCTGTATGCAACTGATCCAACTTTCTCCAGGATTTCATAAGGTCCAATGAACCTCGGACTCAACTTTCCCTTATTACCAAAACACATCACACTCTTCAATGGAGAAAATTTGAGAAATACATGATCACCTACCTCAAAATAAAGATCCTTCCTCTGATTATCCGCATAACTTTTCTGCCTGCTCTGAGCTATTCTCATGTGCTTTTGAATCAACTGAAATTTTTCTTCCATCTCTTCTACCAATTCTGGTCCCACAAACTTCCTTTCACCTACTTTATCCCAAAAAGCTGGAGTTTGACACCGCTTCCCATATAATGCCTCAAATGAGCCATTTTTATACTGGAATGAAAACTATTATTGTAAGAAAATTCAACCAAAGAAAGATATTGGTCCCAACTTCCCTAGTAATCCAGTGAAAAAGCACGTAGCATATCCTCCAAGGTC
Source organism: Viscum album (assembly GCA_963277665.1). Taxonomy (NCBI): domain Eukaryota; kingdom Viridiplantae; phylum Streptophyta; class Magnoliopsida; order Santalales; family Viscaceae; genus Viscum; species Viscum album. Next base: position 552,139,730 of record OY728156.1, read on the forward strand.
TGAATTGTTCATTCTAACTACCTATCTGATTAAGGATGAAAAGATGTACTAAAATTTAATTTAGTACCCAATGACTTCTGAGGTCCTTTCCAAAAATTAGAATTAAACATGAGATCATGATCAGATACAATAGAGAGGGGAACACCAGGAAACCTGAATATCTCTTTAACATACAATGTAGAAAGTTGATCTAGAGATAAAGTATCTCTAATAGGAAGGAAATGAGCAGATTTATTCAATCGATTAATAATAACCCATATTTCATTATTACATTGAGATGTCTTCGATAATCCCACAATAAAGTCCATGGATATATTTTCCCATTTCCACTCTGGAACCGATAAATATTGAATCATACCCTTCGGTATCTACCGCTCTGCTTTAACCTGCTGAAAAGTCAAACAAGTCACAGTAAAATCAACAATATCTCTTTTCATTCCATCCCACCAGTAATACTCCTAAAAACCTCTGTACATCTTAGTACTGCCAGGATGAACTAAAAATGGGGAAGTATGAGCTTCACATAACAACTCATTTTTCAATTATGAATCACAAGGCACACATAATCTTTTTACAAATCTCAAAACACAATCATTATCAAAATTAAATTTAAGCAACTTACCCTTCTGAACCAACTCTACCTTTTTCTGCAACTCATTGTCTTCCTTCTGCACTAGATTTATTCTGGCTGATATAGATGATTTCACTAAAACCTGAAACAAAATAGAATAATTTCCTACACCATCAACTTCTATTCCAAAGTTCATCAAATCAAAAACCAAAGGATCTCGTTTCAAACATAGAATGGTTAAGGAATCATTACTTTTTTGACTCAAAGCATCATCCACTTTATTTGTTTTTCCTGGATGACAATGAATCATGAAATCATAATGCTTGATTAATTCCAACCATATCCTTTATCTCATGTTAAATTATTTCTGAGTGAATATAAACTTTAAAATTTTGTGGCCAGTATATATTTCACATTTTACTCCATACAGATGATGCCTCCAAATTTTTAAAGCAGAAACCACAATAGGTAATTCCAAATCATGTGTAGGGTAATTTAACTCATGGGGTTTCAAATGATGTGAATCATAAGTAATTACCGATCATTCTTTATAAGGAAACAACCAAGTCCTTTTAATGAAGAATCACTGTATATAACAAACTCACCATTTCTAGAAGGTAGTGCCAAAACTGGAGAATTCACCAATCCTCTTTTCAATTATTGAAAACAATTATCTCATTCTTTTATCCAAACGAACCTAACCCCTTTTCAAGTTAACTTAGTCACTGGAATAGATAACCGTGAAATGTTTTCAAAAAACCTCTGATAATAACCTACCAAACCAAGAAAACTATGAATATCGGTTATATTTGTGGGTCTTGGCCATTATTCAACAACTTTTGTTTTAGTAGGATCAATAATTATGCCATTTTTTTAAACAACGTGACCATGGAATGAAATTTGTTGTAACCAAAACTCACACTTGTTGAATTTCCCAAATAGATTATTTTATTTTAAGGTTGGAAAGACAACCCTTAAATGACTTTCATGTCCCTATTTACTTTTGGAATAAACCAAAATATCATCAACAAACACAACCAAAAACTTATCCAAGAACTCATGGAAAATTCTATTCATAAGATCCATGAATACAACAGTTGCATTGGTTAAACCAAAAGGCATAACTACAAATTCATAATGGCCATATCTAGTATGAAACACGGTATTTGGAATGTCTTCTTCCTTTACTTTCAACTGATGGTACCCCTATCTCAAGTCAATCTTTGAAAAATACTAAGCTCCTTGGATCTGATCAAACAAATCATCAATATGAGGCAAAGGATACTTGTTCTTAATAGTAATGTTATTCAATGATCTATAATCAATGCAAAGCCTCATTGAACCATCTTTCTTTTTAAAAAATAAGACAGGAGCACCCCATAGGGATGTGCTAGGTGTGAATGAAACTTTTATCTAATAACTTCTAAAATTTCTATATTAACTCCAAAAGTTCAATTTGAGCTATTAGATAAGGGGGTTTTGAAATTGGATTAGCATCAGGAACTAAATAAATAATAAATTCAACTTTACAATCAGGTATAATACCAAGAAAATCGTCTGGAAAAACATCAAGGTACTCATTTACCATTGGCACATCATTAATCTGAATAGTTCCTTTGTTTTCAGCAATATGTGCAAGGTAAAATTCATTCACATATTTTACTTGTTTCTCAGCTTCTTGATATGTTATCAAATGTAAGGGTTCATTCTTGTACAAAAATTGAAAATATTTCTGAAAAGAAACCTCTTTAACTCTACAGCCAATCTTAGCATGATAAACAGAAGGCCAATCCATACCCAAAATGACATCAAACTCTACTAGAGGAAAAACAATAAGGTTTGTAGGTAGATTCTTTTTGAACACAAGGACAGAAAGGTTCTTATAATTTCTTTTTGTTTCAACATTTCATCTAGGTGTTTTTACCTTAAGTTCAGGATTCATATCTTGAGATGGAATTCCAAATTTACAAGAAAACTTCTCCGAAATGAATGAATTTTTAGACCCTGAATCAAACAACACATTGGCATAATATGAATAAACAAAAAGTGTACCTGATACTACTTTATTTGATGGCCCAACATCTTCAGAAGTAATTGAAAAAGACTTCACCACCCCTTTCTTCTTGTAGTCTGGTTGCTTTCCCTCAGTTGAGTTCTTAATTGGACACTCATTTACATAATGACCCATTTCATTACACTTAAAACATTTTACTCATTGTAAATCAGATTTTGTCTTACCATTACCCTGATATTTTTTAGTGAAATTACGAGCATTAGGTCCCATTTTACCACATCGGTATCACTTACCAGAATTCGAAAGACATTCCCCATTTTAATAGTTTTTCCCCTTTTGACTGCCACCTTTACCTCTTATTCTATTGTTTGTCAAATAATACTTGATCATCAGTAAACTCCATTTCCACCTTCTCCGCACATCAAACACGTTTTTCATAACTTTTGAACTCATGATAAGCTAAATCCCTTAGATACTTTGGATTTAATGCTGACTTAAAATGGTTGATTTTTCTATCAAGATCTTGTATAAAATTTGAAGCATACCTTGCCAGTCGAGTAAATTATGCTTCATAAGCATCCACTGAGTCATCCTCCTACCTCAATTCCAGGAATTTTTCTCCATCCTAAGACGAACTACCTTAGGAAAATATTTCTCAAGAAATATACCTTTGAATTCATCCCAATCAAGAGCATAAATATCCCCATTATCCCTGATATTCTTCACCATCGACTACCACTGATCAGCTTCACCTTTAAAAAGATAAACAACGAAACTAATATTTTGATGTTATGAACACCCCATGACATCAAAAATATTTTCTAGTGATTTAATCCACCCTTCTGCTAGCATAGGGTTAGATGATCCTCAGAATTATGGGGGTTGTTGCCTCATGAAAATCTCCACTACTTACATGTTCCTCTGTGGTTGATCTAGCTAATCTCATGCATGGATACCATCACCATTTATAGCCTGAGTCAACTATTCTATCACTACAATAAATTGTTCAGTTCTAATTTTTACAATCTTAGGTTGTTGATTTGGAAAGTTGTCTTTCTCCTGATGTCGTCCGATCACAACTTCCCTGTCTCCTTTGTAAAAAACCATTATGAACACAAAAATATCTTAGGTGAAGCAACATGGTAATCTGTAAATGTCATATCACTTCAATAATACCATAAATTAATTTATGGACATTAATTTAACGATATCCAAACTTTTAAAGTTATCTAAACCGACCTATGATACCAAATATAAGGGCCCGACCTTAAATATTACAAAATCATGAATTAAATGAATAATTCAAATTGAGGATCTTTTCAGGTATAGATTTTTAGAGAATTAGTCCATAACTATTACATTACATCTCAAAAATTACAAGGTAGAAACTTCTACTTAGTTTCTATTTTTTCATAAAATAAAAACTCTTGAAAAAAAGAGTCATGTCTAGTCCCATGTTTTAGAACACATGACTTTTCCTTAATCCTATCCTTGATCCTATTCATCTTTAGGTCCTATGAAAAACATTTCAAAACATGGGATGAGCATAAAAAGCTCAGTAATGTTTATAAAAAAAGAAAGAAAACATTAGTTCACAATTACATAAATAACATAAGATTTTTATCATACCTCATGAAATCATACGATTTATTAATAACACATAGAAATCATAAATCATAAAGGTAACTTGTGGCATCCATATCATACTTACATTGTAGCTATAAAGCTATGTAGGGAGTTACATTTGGAATACCCATCACAGTATATTCCCTAAATCTATTAGGAGAAACATTCATGTTTACCTCCATCATGTTACCCAATGAATTAAATAGGTATCTCGGGCTCACCCACCCTTGTTTTATCATGGAACCACACATATACATAAACAATTTTCAAAGACCATATTATAATCATAACACATAACATAAGCATAAAGAAAAGATAACATTTCCAAATTGAAATCACAATATATCTTTTCAAGATATTAAACAAGATATTGAAATAATAAATCCAAAAACCATTTTCAATACCAAAATACATAACATAATATATGTTATTTATTTTCCTTTTAATAACACTACGACTTGTTAAGGAAGACAAAAGATCAAATAATACTCGCGGCGGCGGAAAGGTCGTTGTCACCACGTACGTTAAAAACAAACATTATTTTGTCATTTAGTAAAAAAACTCATAGAAAAAGATTATGTTTGAATGAAATGAAAAATAAAAGGTTTTTATACAGTATATAAAATAATGTTGTGTATAAAACAATATATGCCTCAATGAAATGAGATTGAGATGAAGTCCCTTACCCTGTGTCTGACTTGACTCGTTCATTATTTAAACTCTTGAATAATAAACTAAAGTTAATTTATACTTGATTAAGAACCTTTTTAATATTTATTATTCCTTTTATATCAATTATTACCATGTTATAAACATCATGTGATCATTTAAGTTAATAATGGTTGTTTTGTTGATATTTGGTACTTGAGTCAAAAATGAACTTCTTATAATTACAAGCTGTCTATGTGGTCAAAAGTCAAAAATATCCAGAATGATATTAATTATTTAGATATCATATATATCTTATATATCCAGTATATACATGTATTTATAATAGTACATAAAATTTTTAGGTAATAAATTAAATGCATCGTTCATGGAGACGGTAAGCCGTACGTACGCATAAACGCTACTTTTGATTTCTATTTTATATTTAATGGAATGAAAACATAATGATACATAGGTATATTATAATTCCAGTATAATAGAATATATTTAATCTTAGTAACTTTATATTTTATATGTTCCATGTATGGAATGTATGAGTCATATCACTTTGAGGGGGCGGTAGTCCACACTTCCTCAAATGAGATTATCGTGTTTACCTATAATGCAAACCAGAAAGGTATGCTATAAATGAAAAAAAATAAGTATAAAGAAAACATAAAAATAATATATATCATATATAAATACATTTATATCATAATGGACACCATGAGAGGTCGTAGAAGATAATTGAACAATCATCATTTCGTGAGGCGTTAGTTTTCCATCCACAGAAATACTATGTTCTTTACCCATTATATGAATGTGTGCGTAAGTGTAGTTATAATAATTCTCATAGAAATATCCTAGTATATTTAGGATACTTGTGTTGTTATAAAATAAAGTAATAAAAATATTTTAGGGGGTTGGATAAGTAAAATAAAAAAATAGAACTTAAGAGAAGACGTTACATTTAAATCAGATAACTCCCTTTGGTTTGAACCAAAAGAGTTTGTTAAAGTGACTTATACCTATATTAAGGCTTCTAGGAGGAGAATAGGGATGTAGGGAGATTAATTTGGTAGAGTTTGTACGAGTCAAGGGGCTTGAGAGATGTATAGAATGGGTTAGAGGTGAGGTATTTTTGTAATGGGGGAGGGACTCTTTAGAAAAGTGTGCAAATATTATTTTATTACATAATAATTTTCGGTTTCTAAATGTCCAAAAAATATTAAAGTAAGAGATAAGAATACTCATGGTGTAAATAAAATCATCCAATAATAATTTTACAGGTTTTTTATATTATTTTAATCTTTTTAATCTTATTTATTTAAATCATTTATTAATGAGGTAAACACTGCATCGTTACTGTGTTATAAATAATTTAATTTAGTTGATTTCTAAAAATTATAAAAAAATATAATGAGTTAGGAAATATTTTTATATTTCAAAATAATATTTATAGTATAAAAGATAAATTAAATAACCTTATGTAAAAATTAATTTATTAAAATATATTTGTTTGTGTCATTTTTTTCTTTACTTTAAGTTAATTAAAATAAAGTGTCATTATCACGCCCATGTAGCCCCATGAGGTACGAAAATCAACCCAATGGTGCTCATGGTTGGAATTTTATCAAATAATAGGATTAGGAAATATGAAGGGGTAATTTTATACTATTATAGTAATATATTTTTACCCTTATTTACCAGATTTACCCTTTAACCATGGTAAATAAAATATTTACTGAAGTAAATATTCATAATGTCTAAAAATAAAATTTACATATTTATAAAATTTGGACCTCATGATTCAAAATATGGAATCCATTTTTCCAAATTCAAAACACAGAAGTGGAAGAAATTAATTTAAATTAATTCCCGCTGTTAAAACCAAAAACGTGTTTTAAAAAAATAACTATCTAAAGTTTGACACTTGTGTATGTCAAATTTCAATGTAAAATTACATATAATGACAAAAATTAGATTAAATGGTAAAAATATATTATAATTACACTTTAAAACTAATTAAAAACATAATCTAACAATATAAATAAATTATATTAAAAGGCTGTTTTGAATTAAAATACAGTATTTTCACTATTCATAAAAATGAACTTTATCAGAAAAATAGAAAAATTTCATCCAAAGTTAATTTTGATGTCCCAATTATAATGAATAATTTATTTTTTTTAAATACAACATATAAAAGTGACCAAAACTAAATTTAAAGAGGTTTCACCATTAAATGGCAGTAAATCGACCTTTAAAAGTAAATTATGCTTAAAATTAGATTCATTCACATTTTAAGCCTCTAACTTTTATTGGATAAATGTAAAAACATTTAAAAACATGTATAATCATATTATAGTTAGTTCTATTCATTCCCACAAATACAACGGCTAGGAACTAACTACCATTTAGAATAATAATATTATATTATTATTATGCAATGTAAGATTTCAAAGAAACCCATTGTTGCGTATCAGGTATGCCATCGAAAATAGCAAACCCTTTAAAGTAAAATTAATATTTAATTCAAAAATATTATTAATTATGAAATTGTGTTATTCTTTATTTACTTGGGATGTTACACTTACGGTTAGAATAGATGACAAACCACTCACCCATAAGGTAGTGTCACCACATATTAAGGGAATACACCACCACTTCTAGCTCTAGATCATAAGCCATGTAGTTATTGTCATGGTTTATTAGCATACATGAACAATATAAAATCACTTCCTGGCTATATATTATAGCACATCCAAGACTAGTCCTAGAGGCATCACAGAACACCATGTACTCGATGACCTCCTCTAGTAGTCTCAAAATGGAGGTTCTCATCAACCTCTACTGAAACTCTTCAAAATACTATTGGGACTTCTTTGTACACATGAAATTTTTACCCTTTTGGGTCAAATTAGTCAAGGGTGCTGATATCCTAGATAAATCAACCATGAATCTCTGATAATATCCTGATAAACCAATAAATCTCCACCCCTTAGACACACTCTTTGGTGGATCCCAAGATAGAACTACCTCAAACATCAATGGATCCACTAGAACTCACTCTTCTAAGATGAAATTTCCTAGGAAGTGGACCTACTTAATCCAAAAATAATACTTTGAGAGATTCCCATAAATCTAGTGCTCTCAGAGTATGTGTATGACCATCCCCAAGGGTCTCATGTTCTCCTCCTCTAATGTTGATCACACTAGGGTATCATATATGAAGACTACTATGAAATTATCCAAGAAGGGATAAAATATTCAGTCTATAAATCCCATGAACACTTTTTAGGAATTCTTCATGCTGAAGGTCATCACCAAGTACTTGTAGTGACCATAGAGACATCGAAATGCGGTCTTCGGTATATCCTCATCTCAAACTCAGAGCTGGTGGTAGCTTGTTTTGAGATCAATCTTAGAGAACCAACTAGAACCTTTAAAAATTATAAGGGGGTCATTGGTTCTCATAAGTGTATGATTATTAATTATGGTCACCTGATTCAAGTGATGATAATCCACAGAAAACCTCAATCTCACATCTTCCTTCTTGGAGAACAACACTAGGGCTACCCAAGGAGGCTAACTGAGTCTAAAAAGTCCCTTCCTATACAAATACTCTAACTAAACCTTTATCACTCAATGCTCAATGGAAACTATTTGATATAATGGAATATATATTTAGGTAGTATTTAGGTAAAATTATACACAAAATTCAATCTCTTGGTATGGAGGTAATCATAAAATGTACTCATGGAATAAATCCTTATACTCCTCCAAAACTAGTATGACGTCATAAGGCCTCATAACCACTATTAAAATATCCCATAAGAAGCACTATTCTCTAAGAGTCATGTCACACTATTAGTATAAGTGTGTGAAAACTGGATCTTCTATGGTAGGAGTCACCAAACACAAGGGTTATGCCAAAGGATCCACTGAAATATCTAGATCTCAAACATGGTATGTGGAAATAAAATTGTGTATTGTGACTTTTTCTATCAATACTATATATAAAGTGGAGAATATATAGATTATACCTCTAATTATCCCTGGCATATCAGGATCATAATCCTCCACTACCTAAATATTTCCTCGTACTTTTCCACCAGCTCCCTGAGCATGCAATGGACCACCTGGGTAGTGGTGGCAATATATCAAGTCATTGACCACCTCCTAATACTCTCCCAACTCCTATTACACATATTCCATCTTGAGGACCTCCCTTCTATAGCCACTACCTCTACCTAGGTGTTCTATCAACCATATCCTTATCTTCTGTAAGATAGGTCGAACAATCACGCATGAGTTATCCCCACCCATCATAGGAGAAACACCGCCTCTACCTTGGATGACTTGAAAAGTCTTGAGATCACTAAAATATAGACCCTCTATCCTAAGTTTATGTCAAAAAAATCCTAGAACACATAGGTCCCTGAGTCTAAAATCAGTTACCAACTACTGAAATCTCAACTCTAGATTGCTCACTACCAGCACCAACTATTGACATTTTCTCAGCCAAAAATCTCTCCACTCCCAATAAATGCTCTAGAACCCCATCATATGTATGAATAAAAATAGACACTAATCTTTCACATATTTCTTGATGAATACTATTCTCAAAGGTTCATGATAAAAAGTTTACAATCTCAACCCATATCCATGGAGTATCATGATAGGTTAGTGAACCTCAACACATACTATGCCACTACCATGCTACACTAATAAAGCTCTAGAAGATCCTAAATGTGTATTTATCATAAATTATATGGATATAACTCCTCTATAAAGAGATTTTATAGCTCTATCCAAGAGCGAGTCTCCTCATCATTCATCTAAGTCACCATATTCCACTATTACCTCATGGATCCTTGAATAAGGCTAGCTACTAGGACCACCATCCAATTGAGAGGGGTCCTGTAAAAGTAGAAAACTCATCCAACTACCTCGATCCAGTCTTCTAATGCTCGGGGTTCTAGATCACCCCAAAATTTTAGGGGTTAATACCTATAAAACTCATAAATAATGATCAGTCTATGAACATAATATGTCATTACTACCAAAACATCATACTACTCGATAGGTGGTGGTATGACTGGAAAACTACTTAGAAGTACTACCATCTACACAAGACCTTGTATCAAAATCTCATCACTAAGAGGATCATCATCATGATCCTAATCTATAATCCTAGATAGAAATCATAATGAAGGCATCCTTAAATATTAATGATGTACCATGGTCAAAGAGTTTATTAGGTGATATAACTCAAGAATGACATAGAAACCACAACCCATTTCAATATGATAAATGTACCAATGTCTTCCCTATAACTAGTCCATACATGCACCAAGTCAAAAAGAAGGTCATCAGAGTCTTGTGGAATGGATACATCATATACTACACTAACAATAAGTTCCTTAGAATGAGATCCAAACTCTAGAAATCTTAACACAATTTCACTAGTTCTCAAAACAAACCTCATAACTTTAAGATCTCCAAAATAAGGTCCTAAGATAACCCAATCTAATACTAATCTTTGACGACCTAAATTTGTGGGGACTAATTAGCTAGTGATAAGAAGAGTGTGACACCCCAAACCAACATATAATAGGCTATGGGCTAATGAAAAACTCTAAGTAGGAATATCACACTCATGGGAGGCCTTAGCCTAAGGTACTCACACACACACACACACACACACACACACACACATCTCTAAGTGCCAATATAATATAGAAAGGAAATATACAACTGATACCAAGAAGAATGTATAAAACTAAATCTCACATTAGAGTGTGAGAAAAGTAAGTAAAAACATAAAGTTATAAATATAATCCCACCAAAATTTTAAAAAATTCAAACCTGTGGGAAAGGAGGGGATGATTGAAAAATGTATTCTTGGAACTAACTATGGTCTATATAGCTCAACTATGCTCCTCCTCCTACCGGTCTACTGAGGAACTCGTTATTAAGGTATGTCATCTCTATAAGACACAACATGTGTGGGAATAGACCATATAGGGGTGATTATAATCATACCTAGAAGGACACCCTTAAATCACAGATCATAATGCATCAAAGAGGGAATCCATACCATCACCGCAATGATGTATTAATTAGAATACAATACAATAAAAATAATCACCCATATATACATAATATAGACACCAAGTATCAAGGTAAAGTCTCAATCATACTTTCATCCTAGCATTCTACTTGAGGATTCAATGTAATGCCCATTTGGGAGAAATCACTCCTCAAGTATTTCTATCATTGATGACACTCGTGTAAGTGGTCATTCTCATCAGGCCTTGTCAAGAATTATATAATGGAACTCAAAATATGTTGATACCTAGATAGGAGATCAAACCTAATAATATGGGGGATTCCTAAACCTTCCTAGATTAAACCTAATAAAATGGGGATCACACTCCTTTGAAGTAAGTAATGGGATTCCTAACCCAACCTAGGGAATAATGATAGAGGATCACACACTAAGACACACGGAGGGATACTCAACTCTATTCTATACTAAATCATAGATAGTCTCACTAATCCTATTCTAAGGATGGGATGCCTCACAATACCCTCATAGGTATGGTCTAAGGGAACACATCATATGGACTCTGGTCTATACTAAAGTGAACGAGGGCCTCAACATTTTTGAGAGAAAGTACATGGTGTGTACTTGGAGTACACGACATGCCCTGCTAATTCCATACTTTTTTTGTCCATTAAAATGTTTACCAGCCCATTCCCATGTACTTTGGACATGACCATGTACATCAGTTGTGTCTATGTACCTAGTTGTGTCTGAGTACTTTGGCCATGTCTGAGTACATGGTCATGCCCGTGTACTCTCACTATTCCCATGTACCTAGCTATTCCCATTCTTGGGTACCCAGAGGTACACACTGCGTTTCCAGTAATGGGTCACACGGTGTGTGATGTGTCACATATAATATGATATTTATCTATGTGTGTAAACCCTAGCTACCACAGGAGGGGACTACACAATGTGTGTTATTTTGAAGTACACAAAGTGTATGTTGGGATTTTCTCAAAGCCCCGAAACAATCATGCATCTTCACTCATTCCACCACCACCTACGATCCTACCATGAAATATTATAAGGAACTTTTATTTGATGTTACACAAGCCTCAATCAATATCGGTGTCTATATTACATCCACCAATCCACTTGGAATACTCTACCCATTATTTCACACTTCCGTATCATTGACGTATGGATAGAAACCCTTGATATGATCTTTAACCCATGACAAATATTCTGTTCCACTATATCAAGACTCTATTGTGCTCTTGATTGTGAATAAAAACCCTTAGAAATGATCTAATACACCAAATATCAACTTCTCAATGATTGAGTTCCATGTATTTTTGAACCACCAACAAAATGAAATACTGATGATGATCATAAGAAGAACGTAGTGAGAAAATAAAAAAACATCAAAGTGAGGAATGAAATTTGGCCATTTCACTACTAAAAATTCAGGCTATAGCGACCCCCATTGGCAGTCGCAATAGGCCTCTAGAGACCGCCCAGTGACCACCATTGGCGGTTTCTTTAGCCTCCTCGCAATAGGCCAACAATGACTGCCAATGGCGGTCACTCTAGGTGGCCAAAATTCCAGCCTACAGTGACCACCTGGCGGTCACTATGCTATTTGATGGGTCAACATTAGCGACCGCCAATGGCGGTCGCTATAGGTTGCCGAAATTCCGGCCTACAACGACAGCCATTGGCGGTCGCTAATGTTGACCCGGCAGCCTATAGAGACTGCCATAGGCGGTCATTAGTCTGGAAAAAAAAAATAAAAAAAATTCACGATGCATATAAATGAAATATTATTAAGATTACAAATGTGTTTTGTTATAATAGAAAATAAATAAAATACATTTATTTAAGGTTATTAGTCAAAGAAATATATATATATAATATTGAATAAAATATTTTTTTTATTCATCCAATAGGTTTGTTAAGAATATGGTAATAATAAATCAAATTTTATGATTAAAATTTGTATTTCTCTAAAAAGGTAATTTTACTATCATTTCAGGATTTGTTTTCTTATTTGGTTTAGTTTGTGAAATTGTTTTGTTGTCTAAAAAGGAATGTTCTCCGCATGCACCACACGTCCGATGGGTGTGTCGTATCCTCCTACACTTCATGAATAATATTTCTATTTTTTCGTGTTGTTTTAGGTCATTCAGAGCACGTTTGCTCCGAATTCGACCGTCTCACGCTGTTTTGGTGTTTTATGACTCCGAAAACGCGTTTCCAGTCACTACGGTCAAGTGAAACCTCCGATGGATGTGCCTTCTGCCCTTAAATTTTAAAAATTCACACAATGGATGTTTTTGTATGATTTCATGGCATTCTGAGGTCGTTCGGGTGGTTTTGACCCCCCAACACACCCTTTTAGCGCGCGCTGAGGTGCTGAAAATGACACAATTTGTTGTACCATGCATATCGTACGTCCGATGGGTGTGTTGTCTCCTCTTACATGTCACGAATAATATTCCTATTGTTTTCAAGTGGTTTCAGGTCATTCGGAGCAAGTTTGCTTTGAAGTCGACCGTCTCACACCGTTTTGGTGTTTTATGACTCTGAAAACGTATTTCCGGTCACCACAGTCAAAATACACATCTGATTGATGTACCGTCTGCCCGATCATTTCAAAATACACATAAAGGCTGTTTTAGAATGATTTCATAGCATTCCATGGTCGTTCAAGTAGTTTTTACCCCCAAACGCGCCCTTTTAGCGTGCGCCGGGGTGCTAAAAACGACACAATCAGTCGTACTGTGCGGATCGCACATCTGATGGGCATGCCGTCTCCTCATAAACGTAAAGAATAATATTCCTATAGTTTTTGTGTGGTTTTAGGTCATTCGAAACATGTTTGCTCCGAATTCGACAGTCTCATGCCGTTTTGGTGTTTTATGACTCTGGAAACGCGTTTCCAGTCACCGCGGTCAAATGAAACCTCTGATTGACGTGTCGTCTACCCGACCATTTCAAAATTCACACAAAGGATGTTTTCGTATGATTTCATGGAATTCCGAGGTCGTTCGCATGGTTTTGACCCCCCAACACGCCCTTTTAGCGCATGCCGAGGTGCTGAAAATGACACAATCGGTCATACCGCGTGCACCGCACGTCCGATGGGTGTGACGTCTCCTACTACAAATAATGAATAATATTACTATTGTTTTTATATGGTTTCAGGTAATTCGGAGAATGTTTTCTCCAAATTCGACCATCTCACGCCGTTTTGGTGTTTTGTGACTCCAGAAACGCGTTTCCGGTCACCACGGTCAAATGACACCTCCGATTGACGTGCCGTCTACCCGACCATTTTAAAATTCACACAAAGGCTGTTGTCGTATAATTTAATGGCATTCCGTGGTCATTCGGGTGGTTTTGACCCCCCAACGCGCCCTTTTAGCACGTGTCGAGCTGCTGAAAACGACACAATCGGTCGTACCACGTGCAACGCACGTCCGGTGGGATTTTCGTCTCCTCCTACACGTCACGAATAATATTACAATTGTTTTTGTGTGGTTTCAGGTCATTCGGAGCACGTATGCTCCAAATTTTACCGTCTCACACCATTTTGGTGTTTTATGACTCCGAAAACGCGTTTCTGGTTACCGCGGTCAAACGACACCTCCGATTGACGTGTTGTCTGCCCAACCATTTCACAATTCACAAAAGGCTATTTTTTATGATTTCATGGCATTTCTAGGTTTTTCGAATGGTTTTGACCCCCCAACGCGCCCTTTTAGCACGCGCTAAGGTTCTGAAAATGACACAATTGGTCGTACCGCACACACCGCACGTCCGATAGGCATGTCGTCTCCTCCTACATGTCACGAATAATATTCCTATTTTTTTCGTGTGGTTTCAGGTCATTCGGAGCATGTTTTCTTTGAATTCGACCGTCTCACGCCGTTTTGGTGTTTTATGACTCTGGAAGCGCGTTTCTGGTCACCGCGGTCAAACGAAACCTCCAATTGACGTGCTATCTGCCCGACCATTTCAAAATTCACACAACGACTATTTTCGTATGATTTCATGGCATTCTGAGGTTTTTCGGGTGGTTTTGACCACACAACGCGCCCTTTTAGCGCGCGCCGAGGTGCTGAAAATGACACAATCAGTCGTACCGCACGCACCGCCCATCCGATGGGCATGTCGTCTCCTCCTAAACATCACAAATAAAATTTCTATTGTTTTCGTGCGGTTTTAGGTCATTCGGGGCACATTTTCTCTGAATTCGACTGTCTCACACCGTTTTGGTGTTTTGTGACTCCGGAAATGCATTTCCGATCACCGTGGTCAAACGAAACCTCCGATTGACATGCTGTCTGCCCTACCATTTCACAATTCACACAAAGGCTATTGTCGTATGATTTCAGGGCATTATGAGGTCGTTTGGTTGGTTTTGACCCCCCAACGCGACCTTTTAGCGCGTGCCGAGGTGCTAAAAACGACACAATTGGTTGTACCGCGCGCACCACACGTCAGATGGGTAGTTAGTCTTATCTTAAACATCACGAATAATATTATTATTGTTTTTGTGTGGTTTCAGGTCATTCAGAGCACGTTTGCTTCAAATTCGACCGTCGCACGCCGTTTTGGTGTTTTATAACTCCGGAAACGCGTTTCCAGTCACCACGGTCAAAAGACACCTCCGATTGATGTGTCGTCTACCCAAACATTTCAAAATTCCTACAAAGTCTATTGTCGTATGATTTTATGGCATTTCGAGGTCATTCAGGTGGTTTTGACCCCCCAACGCACCCTTTTAGCACGCACTGAGCTGCTGAAAACGACACAATCGGTCGTACCGCGCTAACCGCATGTCTGATGGGCGTGACGTCCCCTCCTACAAATCATGAATAATATTCCTATTTTTTTTTGTGGTTTCAGGTCATTCGGAGCATGTTTGCTTCGAATTCGACCATCTCACACCGTTTTGGTGTTTTATGACCCCGGAAACGCGTTTCCGATCACCGCGGTCAAACGGCCCCTCCGATTGACATGTCATCTTCCCAAAAATTTCACAATTCACACAACAGCTGTTTTCGTATGATTTCATGGCATTTTGAGGTCGTTCGAGTGGTTTTGACCCCCTAACACGCCCTTTTAGCACGCGCCTAGCTGCTGAAAACGACACAATCGGTCGTACCGTGCGCATCACACGTCTGATGGGTGTGTCATCTCCTCCTACATGCAAAGAATAATATTTCTATTTTTTCGTGTGGTTTCAGGTCATTCGGAGCACGTTTTCTCCAAATTCAACCGTCTCACACCATTTTGGTGTTTTATGACTCCTGAAACTCGTTTCTGGTCACCGCGGTCAAACAACACCTCTGATTGACGTGCCGTCTGCCTGAATATTTGACAGTTCACAAAATGGATGTTTTTGTATGATTTCATGGCATTCTGAGGTCGTTCGGGTGGTTTTGACCCCCCAACACACCTTTTTAGCGCGCGCCGAGCTGCTGAGAACGACACAATCGGTCGTACCGCGTGCACCGCATGTCCGATGGGAGTGTCATCTCCTCCTACATGTCACGAATAATATTCCTATCATTTTCATATGGTTTTAGGACATTCGGAGTACATTTGCTCCAAATTCTATAATCTCATGCCGTTTTGGTGTTTTATAACTCTCGAAAGGTGTTTTCGGTCACCGCGGTCAAATGACACCTCCGATTGATGTGCCGTCTGCTTGAACATTTTACAATTCACACAACGACTATTGTCGTATGATTTCATGGAATTCCGAGGTTGTTCAGGTGGTTTTGACTCCCCAACGCGCCCTTTTTGCATGCGGCAAGCTGCTGAAAACGATACAATCGGTCGTACCACACACACCGCACGTCTGATGGGCATGTCGTCTCCTCCTACATGTCACGGATAATATTCCTATTGTTTTCGTTTGGTTTCAAGTCATTCGGAGAACATTTCCTCCGAATTCGATCGTCTCACGCCGTTTTGGTGTTTTATAACTCCGGAAACGCGTTTCTGGTCACCTCAGTGAAACGACAACTCCGATTGACGTGCTGTATACCCGACCATTTCATAATTCACACAAAAACTGTTGTCGTATAATTTCATGGAATTCCGAGGTCGTTCGGGTGGTTTTTACCCCCCAACACGCCCTTTTAGCTCGCGTCGAGCTGCTGAAAATGACACAATCGGTCGTACTGTGCGCATCACATGTCTTATGGGCATGTCATCTCCTCCTACAAGTCACGAATAATATTCCTGTCGTTTTCTTGTGGTTTCAGGTCATTCGGAGCACGTTTGCTCCGAATTTGACCGTCTCACACCGTTTTGGTGTTTTATGACTCCGGAAATGCGTTTCTGGTCATCGCGGTCAAACGACACCTCCAATTGACATTCCTTCTATCCGGCCATTTAAAAATTCACACAAAGGCTATTTTTGTATGATTTCATGGCATTTCGAGGACGTTCGGGTGGTTTTGACCCCCCAACGTGCCCTTTTTGCGCGCGCCGAGTTACTGAAAATGACACAATCGGTCGTACCGCATGCACCGCACGTCTGATGGGAATGTCGTCTCCTCCTACATGTCACGAATAATATTCCTATTATTTTCGTCTAGTTTCAGGTCCTTCAGAGCACATTTGCTCCGAATTCGACGTTCTCACGCCTTTTTGTGTTTTATGACTCCGGAAATGCGTTTCCGGTCACCGCAGTCAGACGACACCTCCGATTGACATGCCGTCTGCCCGACCATGTTACAGTTCACAAAATGGATTTTTTCATATGATTTCATGGAATTCTAAGGCCGTTCGGGTGGTTTTGACCCCCCAACGCGCCCTTTTAGCGTGCACCGAGCTGCTGAAAACGACACAATCGGTCGTACCGCGTGTACTGCACATCCGATGGGAATGTCGTCTCCTCATACATGTCACGAATAATATTCCTATTGTTTTTTTTTGGTTTCAGGTCATTAGGAGTACGTTTACTCCGAATTTGACCATCTCATGCCATTTTGGTGTTTTATGACTCCGGAAATGCGTTTCCGGTAACCGCGCTCAAATGACACCTCCGATTGACATGTCATCTACCTGATCATTTCACAATTCACACAACGACTGTTTTCGTATGATTTCATGGCATTCTGAGGTCATTTGGGTGGTTTTGAACCCCCAACACGCCCTTTTAGCGCGCACCGAGCTGCTTAAAACGACACAATCGGTCTTACCGCGGGCACCGCACGTCCGATGGGTGTGTCATCTCCTCCTACACGTGAAGAATAATATTCCTATTGTTTTTGTGTGGTTTCCGTTCATTCAGAGCACGTTTGCTCTGAATTCGACCATCTCACGCCGTTTTGGTGTTTTATGACTCCGGAAACGCGTTTCTGGTCACCGCGGTCAAACGACACCTCCGATTGACGTACCGTCTACCCGACCATTTCACAATTCACACAACGGCTATTTTCGTAAGATTTCATGGTATTTCTAGGTCGTTCGGGTGGTTTTGATCCCCCAATGTGCCCTTTTAGTGCGCGCCGAGCTACTGAAAATGGCACAATCGGTTGTACCACGCGCACCACACATCTGATGGTCATTCTGTATCCTCCTACATGTCACGAATAAAATTCATATCGTTTACGTGTGATTTCATGTAATTCAAGGAACATTTGCTCCGAATTCTGCCGTCTCACGCCGTTTTGGTGTTTTATGACTCTAGAAATTCGTTTCCGATCACCACGATCAAATGATACCTCTGATTGACGTGTCGTCTGTCCGAACATTCCACAATTCACACAACTGCTGTTGTCATAAGATTTCCTGGAATTCCAAGGTCATTCTAGTGGTTTTGACCCCCAACACGCCCTTTTAGCACCGCCGAGCTGCTGAAAACGACCCAATCGGTCATACCATGCGCACCGCACGTTTGATGGCCATTCCATCTCCTCCTAAATGTTACTAATAATATTCCTATTGTTTTAATGTGTTTCAGGTCATTCAGGGCACGTTTACTTTGAATTCGACCGTCTCACGCCATTTTGGTGTTTTGTGACTCTCGAAATGCGTTTCCGGTCACCATGGTCAAACGAAACCTCTGATTGACATTCCGTCTGCCCGAACATTTCACAATTCATACAAATACTGTTTTAGTATGATTTCATGGCATTCCGAGGTCATTCGGGTGGTTTTGACCCCCCAACGCGCCCTTTTAGCGCGCGACGAGCTGCTGAAAATGACACAATCGGTCGTACCGCACGCACCGCACGTCTGATGGGTGTTTCGTCTCCTCCTACATGTCACAAATAATATTCCTATTGTTTTCATGTGGTTTCATGTAATTTGGAGAACGTTTTCTCCGAATTCGACCGTGTCACGCCGTTTTGGTGTTTTGTGACTCTGGAAACGCGTTTCTGGTCACCGCGGTCAAACGACACCTCTGATTGACATGTCCTCTACCCGACCATTTTACAATTCACACAGCGGCTATTGTCGTATGATTTTATGGCATTCTGAGGTCGTTCAGGTGGTTTTGACAACCCAACACGCCCTTTTAGAGCGCGTCGAGCTGCTGAAAACGACACAATCTGTCGTACCGTGCGCACCGCACGTCCGATGGGCGTGTCATCTCCTCTTACATGTCACGAATAATATTATTATTGTTTTCGTGTGGTTTTAGGTCATTCGGAGCACGTTTGGTCCAAATTGGACCGTCTCACGCCGTTTTGGTGTTTTATGACTCCGGAAACGCGTTTCTGGTCACCGCGGTCAAACGACACCTCCGATGGGCGTACCATCTCCTTCTACATGTCACGAATAATATTCCTATTGTTTTTGTGTGGTTTTAGGTCATTCAGAGCACGTTTTCTTCGAATTCGACCATCTCACACCGTTTCGGTGTTTTATGACTCCGGAAACGCGTTTCCAGTCACCACGGTCAAACGACACCTTCGTTTGACGTGCCGTCTGCCCGACCATTTCACAATTCACACAACGGCTATTGTCGTACAGGGGGAGGGCTATCTGGGGATTGGGGTGGGGCTGTCCGGGGTGCGGGGGGGGGGGGGGGGGGGGGGGGGCTGTCCGGTGTGCAGGGAGGGCTGTCCGGCGTGCGGGGCGGCCTGTCCGGAGTGCGGGGAGGGGTGTCCGGTGTGCGGGAGGGGCTGTTCGGGGTACAGGGAGGCCTGTCCGAGGTGCGGGGGGGGGGGGGGGGGGCTGTCCGGGGTGCGGGGGGGGGGGGGGGGGGGGGCTGTCTGGGGTGCAGAGTGGGCTGTCCGGAGAGGCATGTCCGGAGTGCGGGGAGGGATGTCCAGGGTCCGGGGGGGGGGGGGGGGACTGTTTGGGGTGTGGGGGGGGGGGGGGTGGCTGTCTGGGGTGCAGTTAGGGGATGTCTGGGGTGCGGGGAGGGCTGTTCAGGGTGTGTGTGTGGGGGGGGGGGGGGCTGTCTGAAGTGCTAGGGGGGGTGTCTGGGGTGCTGGGGGGCTGTCCGGGGTGCTGGGAGGGTTGTCCGGAGTGCGGGGGGGGGGGGGGGGGGGGGGGGGCTGTCCGGGGTGTGGGGGGGCTCTTTGGGGTTCGGCGAGGGCTGTCCGGAGTGCGGGGGGGCATGTCCGGAGTGTAGGGAGGGCTGTCTGGGGTGCGGGGGGGGGGGGGGGAGGAGGTTGTCCGGGGTGAGGGGGGGATGTCCGGGGTGCGGGGGGCTGCCCGGGGTGCGGGGAGGGCTGTCCGAGGTGCGAGGGGCCTGTTCGGGGTGCGAGGAGGGCTGTCCGGAGTGCGGGGAGGGCTGTCCGGGGTGCGGGGGGGGGGGGGGGGATGTCTGGGGTGCCAGGAGGGTTGTCCGGGGTGCGGGGAGGGCTATCCGGGGTGGGCTGGGAACTACAAATAGTGAACCTCAACTCATTAATCAAAAACAAGTTTCATTGTTTATATTAGGAATCACATGGTTTTTTCAAAAATATTATAGCACATGTAATTGAAAACATTGAATATTTAAATGAACAAAAAATATCCAAATCATTAATCAGTTTCATGGTTACTTTTCAATTCGTGCACACAAACATTTCATCAGGCCAAACCACACATGATACCCTTAAATCACAAAAAAATATCACTAGAAACCCAACCTAAATATCAATAACAACCCCACCAATTAAAACAGAAACACTCCTCATGAATATGATGCGTCATGCGTGGTCATGACTACTACCTCCATCAGTTGGGTCAGGGGACTACAACAAAAAAACATTATGAATATTTTCATAACAAAAATAATATAAATTAAATAAATAAATACAGTATAAACCTACGTCGTATGATCCCCTACACCATCACCTGGATGCACATATTACCGCAGTTCTCTAACCTCAGCGATCAATTATGCATTTACCTCCTCAAAAGCGTGCAGCTGTGCCTCAAAATCTGACAACTGCTGTGTCATTTGAGAAACAGTAGGACCGACAACCGCAGCACATGACACTACAGAATGAGGAATCCCTATTCCATAGGTCAAACTATATCCATGCCCGTCCCGACCAATAATGCGATGAAAGATCTCATCCCTTCGCATGGGAAGCTGTCGTTGGTCCTCTGAAAGATGTTCTAACTCAGCTTTAAATTGAGCCGGTGAAATATTTAAATATATATACATATATTAATATACAGATTTTATGTAATTATTGGTAATGAGTACAAGCACGTACTATCAATGCTGCAGCCTCTGGATCATTGTGATCATGAGTCCTCATCCACACCGACATTTTATCAGTCGGTGCACCTTGCTCCCGCAACTGTATATGAATATAATATAAACACAAAACCATATTAATTAATAAATTAAAAAATTAATAATAAATACCTCATGTCGGATCTGAGACACGTGACGAGTCCCGAGCCTGTGAGGTGCTCCCTGCAACGCTTGATTCTCAGAATAGCGTGTTGACACCTCCTACATTCAATTCATTCAAATTTCAAAAAAATCACACATTCTTGAAAATATATATACCAAAATAAATATACAAACCACAACACCCTTAGTAGACCAATATGAAACTAAATCATGCCACTGAGCTGGGACGACACCTCTCAGGACTTCTTCCAGAATGTATGGGGCACCCACATTTGGTACCTAGTGGTCCCTCTTGACTTATTCTTTATAGTCTTTCCACATATTATGACATGTTCTCATATACACTGGTCAAAAATTATTGGGAAATACTTTCAAATTTTTCTATTAGAGAAAAAAATCACATATGTTATTATTGTTTATACAAAGTAAATAAAGTAAAATGGTCTTCTTACATGAACCTCCCTCTAAAGACGATCTAATGTTTCCTGAGGGATAGAAGCCCAGTCACGTGTGGTCAATGGAAATCGATGTGGGTCATGTATGATATGACCCAGCTGAAGAATAAATTTAGGGGAATTTTGTCTCACAGGATGAAATACCTCATCAAATGAAACATCAAAAGTCATGTTTGAATTCCATGATAATATGCCACGACCAGGGCCTCTCTTGCGAGAGGAAGAAGCAGTTGAGTCTAATCCTATTGAAAAAAATTTTATATATAATTTGACATATGTTATAAATATATATATGTGTTTATCAATTACATAAAAAATAGAGATAATTACATTCAAACATACCTCGACCTTGAGACGTAGATGCCTCAGATGGATGATGTGGATCTACTGCCTCTTCCCCTCACATACCTGAAGTCATGGAAAACATTAGTAAGGGGACTATCTAAAGTGTCCAAATGATAAATTGGATTGTTTTTAAAAAAAATCAAACTTGTAAGGTTGTTAATCAAACAAAAAGGGATTGAATAATTACTTGTGAATGAATTTTAAAAAAATTAGAAAGTTAACAAAACAGATATACAAATTATGTACAAAACCAATCAATGCATAGCCAAATTTAAAATTGAATTAATCAAAATTAATGAATCACATGAACCAAATGATGAATACCTCAAGCGGTGGTTGTGTGGTGAGGGAGGGGATGAAGACGGAGGGGATGGGGGTTGGAAGGGTGCAACGGGGTGTCCGGGGTGCGGGGGGGGGGGGGGGTGGCGAGTGGGCGGAGGGCCGAGGGTGGAGGTCGAAGGGCATAGGGGTTGAAGGCCAGAGGGGCTGGAGGCCGGAGGCGGGTGGCGGGAGGCCAGAGGGAAGAGGGAGGCCGGAGGGCTTCCGGAGGTGGGTGGTTGGAGGCCTGAGGGCAGAGGGAGGTCAGAGGGCAGCTGTAGGGTGGAGGGCGGATGGAGCCGGAGGGTAGAGGTGGAGGAAGCCCAGATGAGATGGAGGGAAGGGCAGAGTGAAGCCGGAGGGAATATGGTGGAGGGAAGAGGCCGACAGGGTGACATGGGATGGCGGTGAGGGAGGGAGCACGTCGACGGGGCATGGTGCACGACGACGAGGGAGGGAAGCGAGGGAGGGAGGGTGGCGACAGGGGAGGGTGCACGTCGAGGTGAGGGACGAGGAGGGTTCGGGGGGGGGGGGGGAGCCGAAGTGGCCAGGTGAGAGGAGGGAGAGGAGGGTTTAGGGGGGGGTTCCAAAAGCCCCCCCATTTTTTTTGGAAAACCTAGTGACCGCCAGTGGCGGTCGCTCTTGGTTACTTATAGCTATGGCCAGTGGCGGTCGCTATAGGTAAGGGGGCTCCAAAGCCCAGTTTTCAAGTAGTGTTTTTTGGGTTGGATTACATTCATTGATGTAGAAATTGGTTATCAAAAGGGATAATCAAATGTGAATAATAATATTAATTCCCAATTATATGAAGATAAATCAATAACAATAAATCAACAATCAAACCAAAAATCAATTTGTTAGTGTAATTGAATCACGATCGACATGGAATAAAAAATGGAGATTAAACCAATATTAAAAAATACCTACCTCAAGTTTTGGTCAATAGTTGATGAAGATAATTTCTACTTAATTTTTTTAGAAAGATCCATGAACTCCTTTTTTAAAGTGAAACTCCCCGACACACTGATCGCCAAACCATGATCTTTTCATTCATCAAGGCTCTCCTCTAATGGATCCTATCAAAGTCCTAGGATTATTTTACTAGATTGGGGATTTGAACATGATAGAGTTTATATAGAAGAGTATTAGGTTTAGGCCACATAATAATAAATAAATAAATAAATTTATTTAATTATTATTCAACCCATGACTACACTTAAACAAAACATCCAATACACATAAGGGTTATTCCATTCATAGGGTAAACCCCACATTCCATATTCAATAGTGGTCTCATATATCCCATATATAACACCATTCGATAGTTATTTAACTTTTCCTAAATACTTCATGCATGTGATATAATGTATTTAATATTTTTATCATATCAACATTGAGGCTCCTCATGCCTCAGAATCCCATGCTGACTCAACACCTAGATTTGTAAATATTCTTCAAAATATTCCAAAGTTTAATGTGAAAAAAATAGATTAATTATAGGTTTGTCTTATTTTTTCTTTATATTTAATTTAATTAGGTATTTATTTATTTTTGGGTTCCTTTTTTTCCTCTTGGGTGTCTTTGGCCTCATTGAGGTGTAATATCACCATTATTATCAAAGGCAGTGAATTTCAGGTAGGTTGTCCCTCATTTTAGATCATTAATTTTTTAAAACATTATTTATTTCATTTTTATCCTCAGTTTAGATATAAAATTATAATTATGATTATGTTCAAAGAGTATTCTAAGTTAAAATCAAGTCACACTTTATTTCCACTTCAATTCAAAGGTCTTCCTCTAATTGTATATTTGTTAAAAATATGATTTAATTAATTTTACACACAAGTTGTTTTAAAAATAACCAAATGAACTTTAATTAATAATTTTAATGTTTTAAGATATGTTTTTTCTTTAAAAGTGGTGTTCTATCTTGTTTTAAAAATTATCATAAAAGTTGTATGCTTTTAAAATGTCTCTTTCCTTATTGGTGTTATCCACATATACACGGGTAAACACACATATGCATAGATACACATGCAAGTTCATATGTGAATATGTTTTATGAGAGACATATATATACATTTTTAAGTATATATAGGAATAAATTCCAACTAAATATTATGGTTTTAATATGGTATATAAATGTGATTTAAAAAAGGGGATTTAATTTATCCTTAAAATAAATTAGAAGGCATGGTTATCACCTTTCAAATCAATGTTTAATTCCTTGATTAAAATTAAATAGGAATCCTTGTATGTTATTTCAATTATCACTCTAAAAGGGAGTTTAGATATGTTTTATAAATATTAATTTGGGTTTTTATTGATTTTTTATAATTATGTTAATCATGGGATCATATAGTGATGTTTCACTTTACTGCTTTGTAGATGTTATTATGTTTCAAACTTTATGGGAATACCAATCATTGTTTAGGTGAACCTAGATGGGATGAGATCCCTTTCCACTATATTAGTTAGTGAAGACTATGTAATCCTTCTATTGGCTAGTGATGTGTTACTATATATTTCTAGTAGATTCTAGAGAAGTATGTTTTAAGGTTTACCTAGCCCTTAGAGACCCTAGAGAGTTTTCCTATGATGCTTACTTTAAATTATTTCTTGTATGAGTTTCTATTATTTTGAATTATTTTATATTAACTATGATTTATAGTTTATAAATTCTTTCTTCATCCTTATTACTTTTATTTGATATGGTATTTTAAAATGTATTGAAAAGATCTAATAAAAAGTGGTTTATTTGGTTTTTTATTAAAAATAATATTGAGGTAGATTAATTTTTCCCAAAGTGATTGTTTTTATTTAAAAGATTAGAAAGTAGAGTTTATAAATTATTGACATTCCTTATGATGGATCTTATATAAAATGATATGAAAGCCTACTTTTTATGATGTATTTAAAACAATCATAAAATAAAATTTTATTTAAAGACAAAAATTGGGGTGTGGTTTCCCTTAACATGCCTACAAAGAATTATAATCATGCCTATATATATATTTTCAGGCTTAGGTTCCTGTTATTTTATTCCAGTCGATGGGGCGTTGAGGTTTTATTAGTGGTTGGTGATTTGTATAGTCACATGGAGGTATTCTTGTTGTTTTGTTTATATTATTTCATTTCCTTGATAATGATCTCCAAATAGGCCCCTTTACTTTAAATCATTGGTTCACTATATTAGCCAGTGGATAAAAAAGTAATTTTATAGGAATATTTATATATTATTGTAGTGGGGGTTGATTGGGGTGAGCAGAGGGATTAATTATTTTATTTTTTTGAGAGTTTAAATTGTTTTTTATTTTATAACTTATTATTTGATGGAACATGGGCCTATGACATATGTAGTGTTCAGGACTATAATTTTGTTGTTATTAAACTTTTATTATTGGGTGAATTCATTCCTACTTGATTTACTTTGATGCACTAGTTCCTGACGCCATCCTGTGGTGATCAAAAATGTGCCTCAATGATGTCGTAAGCTAGATCAGTCATCAGATGGATGAAAGGCTTGGGATAGTTTATAATAAATAGTATCATAGGACTAGGTTATTTATAAGGACTAGGTTTTGGAATTATTTTTATTTTATTTTATGCTAAATTGTAGATATAGTTAGTAATTTCAAGACTCATGAAGTAGGAGTGGGGAGATTGTCGTGAGCTCCTACTCACTAAGATCCTTGAGTTTCCATGGGAAGTTAGGTCTTCGGTATTTTATCTATTTATAGTGTTATGTATTATTAAAAATATTTCGATGTTTTGATGGATGTAGAGACCCCAAGCCTGACGTACATGGACATTACATTACATTTGCGGAATACTTAGTACATAAAAAAACACACACACACAAGGATCGTAATAGTTTAGTGTCTTTGGAAACTCGGAACGTAATCTTCTAATCGTGGTGAAAGATCTTCAATATCTCCCATAAATATCATCCATTTTTTTTTACCTAAAACCTTTCTTTATATCCTGGGGAAAAGAAAACATAAAAGGGTGAGCTCGAATGCTCAGTAAGGGTAAACAAAAGAAAAATCAATCACATCATATCCATAAGAAAATAAATTTTAGAAATCTTAACCTGCAAAAGAGAGAATAATTTAATATCATGGGATAAATCATAGTAGTGAAATGAAATCCCAATAATCATAACATAAAACATGAAACTTTGTGGCTTTCACACATAATCATAGAGAATCATTTCTTGTTAGTCAAGACTCATTGCCAAGACTATCTTAGTGGACAAAGTCCCTTTCTGAACCGAGTCACCCTCGTTTCAGTCCTGTTTCACTGAATCGGTATAACCTACCATTCCAGCCATGTCTATCTCATGAGATATAAAATCTTTACCCAATGCATTGGAGGTAGATATAGGTCCCACCCATCTTATAATGAATCCTTTCTTATGTGTGCCACATAATCATAAATCATACATCATCGCATAACACATGTAACAAAAATGGGATTCTTGAAACATCATGACATCATAAAACAAATCATATAAGGTAAATGACTTCATAAAAATAATTCCCTCAAAACATAATCAAATCAATGTAATAATAGGGACAAAATCAGAACCCTATATTATATTAGATGGAAAATAATTTTGATAAAACACTTGAACTCCATTCTTGAGGAAAATATCTTTTCTTCTTCAAAAACACTTTTCTTTTCTTAACATGTCATACAATTATAAACTAAAAGAAGTTGATTAAAAATAAACTTGAAAACTTGTAAAGGAAGCTTCTTGGAAATAATGTTTTTAAAAATCCATTCATGCCATATAAGTTAAAAAAACATTCTTCGTACCTTTTTCGGAAAAGTCAAAAAGTACCTCGTACGAAAAAATGACAAAAGATTCCTTTCATATTCTTTACAAAAAAATCACCGAAGGGTAAAATTGGATTTAAACTATTTTAAGTGGATGGAAACAATATTACATATTGAGGGAACATGGATGTGGATGATAAAATACACCCCAGTAAATACCAAAGTATAAACAATTTCGGATAAAAATGAGATTGTGATATTTCCCCTTACCTTAGGTCCAATTTGCTTCGTAAGTGTCCGAACCTCCTGTATAATGATTTAAATAATGTCATTGATTTATTAAAGAATCATATTCATTGTTATGATATCATATATGGTTCACTTATGACATTATTTTACCCGTTCTTTTGTAAATTCCATGTTAAAGAGCGTTTTGGGTAAAATTGTTTCATTTGTCGTCCGTGTTTTGACTTGTAATTATTAATATGATTACTTAGATCATGATTACTTAATTACATAATATAAAACATGATTTATATATATATATATATATTCATAATATACATATATATAATAAATCAGTAAATGGAAAGAAATACACCGTTCATGGAGACGGTAGTCCGTACGTACGCATGAACGCTGTTTTCGTTTCCTTATTGAATTGAATGGAATTAAGTAGATGACATACATATAAATATAAATAATTCCAGTATCATTATTATGTCATATATTTCATTAGAACTTATTATATATACTTTATAATCATTCATGAATGGTTAATCATTGAGAATGAATCTCATCGCGTCGTGGAGACGGTAGTCCGTACGTACGCACGAGCGATGATATCGTTCCCATGGTCGTGGAATTGTGTTGAAGTGTATGTATACTATTTCAGTATCAATATCACTTTATAATAATCATATATAGTTACTCATTAAACCATTATACCCATCCAATTAAGGTGGTGGCGGAAAATAGATTACACCACGGCGTGGAGACGGTATTCCGTACGTACGCACGTGCGGTGATTTCCTTTTTCCGTAGGATGGATAGAAGGTTAATTAGAGTTGTTTCATATTTATAATAACATATCAGTATGTAAGTAATACTGATGTTATTACTTTATCATGAAACAACTAAAGAAGAAGAAGTTGAAGAAGAAAGAAATTAAAAGATCGGTAATGGATATTACCTCTTCTTTGAAACGCCTCTTTGAATCCTCCACTTAGGGAACTAAGATTGGTCTTTGAAGAAGAACAGTACCTCTAGGATTATTCTAGGGAAGTGGATAGGATAAAATGGAAGGGGTTGGCCGAGCTTGAGTGCTCAAATTGGTGTGAGGAGGAGGGGGAGGAGGTGCCCTTTTATAAGGGAGGAGAGGGGCACCTTAAGAATATCTCAAAATATTATTTTATATTAAAGTCAAAATCGGTTTATAATGGTTCCAAAGGGTCTTATTTCGAAGCTAAAGTGGGTATGGGTTGAAATACTATCAACCAATAGGATTTAGACAAGTTTAGGTTATTATTTTAACCTTATCAATTAGATTTAACTCTAAGTTAAATAATTTAACTTTTACCGTGTCTTTTTGTTTTCTTACACTATATGGTTAATACACTTACTATAAAATGCCAAACGAACCCCAAATTGTTTATTATTAATATATATATCTTTATCTAAGTCATTTGGGCGAAACATAGATTTTTAGGAATAAAATAACAATTAATAATATAATATTTGATTTAAAAACTATTTTGTGTCAATTTTGACACTATTTGATATATGATTTTTGTGAAAGTCATAACAGAATTATATGTTCGAACCAAGTTGATTAAATCAACAATAATATATGATAGTAACCTATAAAATTAGTGTAATTCATAAAAAGTCTTAAATTACATTTATTTTGGTATTTATAATATCAATTATGTTATTATTTCATTAATAAGATAATTACTGCATCATCTTTGTGTCATAAATAAATTAAATTATTTGATGTCTAAAAATTACAAATAAAATACCATTATGTAGGAATTTTTTTATCTTTCTAATGAATATTTACAATCGAATTTATCTTATGTATAACCATATATTAAAAATGTTTTAGTAAATAAACTTTGATTTTAACTCTTTTAACTCTTCTTTGAATTAAATAATAATAAATGTCCTAATGTAATCCAAGTGGGCCTAAATGATAATATTTTACACTTAAGGTTGTTTTTGGTCTAGATACACTTATCCAATAGGATTATGACATGTGTTAGGGTAATATTAATATCATTTTTACCCTTAATTACCCTATTTACTTTTAACCGTGGTAAATAAAAGTAAAAAGTTACTATTCACCAAAAATTATTTTCATCTCATTGAACCACATTTTACTTACTGACATCAACCATGTCTCTCGGATTTTTGAAATTCCATTCACAGAAGCGATAAAATTAAGTTTTATGAAAAATTCAGTTTTTTTAACTACCACTTAGTAGTTTCACTATTCATCAAAAATTGATGTTTTTCAGAACAATGCCAAAATTTCATCCTAAGCTATATTTCATATTCCGAATTCAAAAATGAAGTCTATTTTACCAAATTCATAACATAGAAGTTGCATTAATTAATTTTATAATTAAATCCCGCTGTTAAAACAAATAGCATGTTTTTAAGAAACAATATCTATCAAAAGATTGACACTTGTTTATGTCTGGTTTAAATGTGAAATTACATCCAATGACCAAAATTGTATTAAATTGTAAAAATATATTCTAAATATACTTTAAAACCACTCAAATTAATAATTTATCACTATTAATTATTTTGATTAAAAAGTTGTTTTTAATTATAATTTAGTAATTTTCACTATTCATCAGAAAATAAAAGTTATCCGAAAAGTACCAAAATTTCACCCTAAGCTAATTTCGATATTATGAATCCAAAAATGAATTCCATTCTGAAAAATAAAATATACAAAATTTCAAAAAGTGGTTATTACTATTAATAACGGCTAGTTTTAATAATATTTTAATAGCGTATTGTTGTTTAGTGAAACTCGTTATTGCGTACTACACACGCTATCGAGGAAGGTCGCGATTGCGTGTAATGCCAGGCAAATCAAGGATGCGTGTTGTGCAAGCTCCTTTTGGTGTAGTGTACAACACAAGACATTAGTGAAATTAAAAAGAATATTTTTCATAAAATCTCGGGGTGTTACAATGGATAATAATGGGAGTGAATCAGTTTCATGTGGCGAGGTATCATGGCCTAGAAACCCATGTGAAGCCTAAGTGCATGGTTCAACGTAACTTCTAGTAGGGGTCTCATGCTTGTAACATGTTCTTCTAAACCATGATTCTCATTAATGATTAAAAACTAGTCCCTCTTATTAATTTTCAATGTTATGTATATCCATTTATTGGGTTTTTTCTTGATGTGCATCATTTTTAAAAGAAAAAATGATTTTGTTTTGGAAAATTAGTAAAAGGGATTTATGATGGGATAATTTATTTTTGAAATAAATCTTGGAAATTTTAGAAATAAAAATGTTTGAATCTAACCTTAAAAAGGTTTTATTTTTAATTAAAATTAAAAAATGAGTTTTTCTTAAAATTATTTGAAATGAATTTGGTGTTTTAATTTTCAATGTAACTTTAAAAAGAGATTTTTGAATTTTTAAGTAAATATACAAATGAAAATTTCAATTCTAAAAACAAAAATATTTGTAATTTCCAAAGTAATGATTGTAAAACGTGGGTTTTATGAGATAAAACATTGTTTTTAATTTTAAGAGTTGGAGTTTAACAATTTTCAAGTATTTTGTTAAATAATATAGAAAAAAAACTGTGGGCTTTTTTAAAACAAGTTAAATGATCTTAAAGGTCTGATTCTGTTTTAAAATGGGTAAACTTCTTGGTTTTTAAAGGATTTTGAAATTGGACTTTGAAAATTTCTTATGGAATTTTAAATAGCCATTTATTTGTGTTTTTTTATTATTGTTAATTTTGCCTTGTTTTTTGCAGTTTTTTATCCCATGGTATACCCAGTTTGGGGCAACTTAAAGTTTGAGTGGTTCCTTATGAGATGAGCCCTTCTTGAGAGTCCTTAGTTGGGTTTGTTCCCTGGGCTTTCCTTGAGTTCTCTTTGTAAAGTGTTATTTTTCTTAGAGATTATTTTTCTTTGGTTATAAATAGTTCTTTTTATCATGTGTGGATGGTATTATTATTGTTGATATTGTTTTGAGAAGTTTGTAAAGTGAAGACCTGAGATGTGTTCGTGGGTAATCGATATGGTTTATAAACCCAACATGATCCTTAACCTAGTTGACACCTTGTTTTTTGTATGGGTTCACTAAGGTATCTGTGTTCTGGGTGTGATTCACCAAGTTGCTTCCTCTTATGTTGTTATACTAAGTCTAGAAATGGATGTTTTTGTTCAAAAATGTTTTTTGAGGTGATTCTTATCATTCCTTGCAGTATATCATTCAGATTACCTTGTTTTCCATGTTTGAGGTAATGTTATTCTAGATATTTTAGAGACCTAGATGTTTGATTCGATATAATTTTAGATGTGTTTTTTATGAATCATTCCATTTGGACCCTTTTTTAGAGCCTCTGTAAGATCTTATCTTTTCCAGATACTTTCCTATTTGATTTTGTGTTAAATATTATCATGTTTGGTTAGTTTTAGGTTGTTACATGAAAGTCAAAATCATGTATGGTTGGGTTCTCTAATCAGAAGAAGAATAAAGGTGAGATAATCTTGTCTGTAGAATTAATTCACACTGAAAATTATCAATTCATGACATGAATTGAATTGGGAAGAACCCATGAATCTCAATCACTCCATGAATGTATATGGAAATACATGATGAGTTGAAATATCACACTATGTATCTGGTTCATGACATGAAATGGATTTTTCTAGGTTTTTTAAGATGATGTTATGGATTTATTTCGGTATGTGTGAGATGATCCATTCATAATGTCAATCACCTATTCACTTTGTGAATATGCCATGACCAAAACTATTTTAAACTCTATAACTATGTGATTATAATATCATGAACCATTATCTAATATTCAACCCTTACATAGATGACTTCTAGGACTTTTTTTCAAACCAAAATCAACTAACATAGTATATTGGTATTCTAAGGCATAAATATTAAAGGCATGTCTATTAGTTATCCTTCTCCATCATGAACCATATGTTTTTCTATAATGGAAAAAAACTCAGATCTAGATT
Source organism: Viscum album (assembly GCA_963277665.1). Taxonomy (NCBI): domain Eukaryota; kingdom Viridiplantae; phylum Streptophyta; class Magnoliopsida; order Santalales; family Viscaceae; genus Viscum; species Viscum album. The sequence goes on from OY728156.1 coordinate 552,172,616, forward strand.
TGGCATCTTATGTTGGTAGAGACTTTGGACTTCATTTAAGGTAAGGAAGAAGAATATAGATTATACCTCATACATTAGGAAATCTTAATCATATTCTCTATTTTTGAGATGGGTGGCCTAGAGTAATACCCTAATGTCTATATTCCTTCCCTCTAGTTTGTGAAATATGTGATATCTCAATGAAATACCATGTACATGACCTAAAAAGGATGTATCATAATAATCTTAGGCGATTTCATTTTCTTAGACCTCATAAAGACCCATTTTGGTCTCTTTGAATTATGGTTGAGCCTTTTGGACACCTAAGAGGTGTGCCAACCCCTGAATAAAAAGGAAGTTGTTAAGAATTTGGATTAAATTTTTGAACCTAGCATAACATGTGAAATATAATATTTGGTAACCTAGCATGATTTGGAATTGGTGATTCATGAAAATACAGAATAAGTAACCAGTTGATAATGAATGTATCGTTTTCATGGTAATTAGAAGAATTGACCAACTTTTGTTATAATAACTTGATCACATGTTAATGTTTAGTTACTTGATGCATATCATCAGTGATTCTTAATTATTTAAGAGAATACACCAATTTAATCGTATATGTTTTTTATCATGCTTGTTTTTGGATGGCTTTTTATGGAGGGATTGATCCATTGTGTTGTGAGACATGGAACCGATGATTCATCCTGATGTAGAATAATCCACCAATTTATATGGTTACATTACCCCTGATATGGTATTGCGCCATGGTAAGATATAATAGAATCTAATATTGGACATTCACATTGATCTTAGTGAGAAAATTACTTTACCCTTGTTATGGTATTTCACCATGGGAAGATCTAAGTGACTCTAGCATGGGAAATTTTCATTGATCCTAGTGAGATTATTATTATACCCCTTTGAAATGTGCACCATTGGAAGGAATAAGTGACTCTATCATGAGTATATACACATGGATCCTAGTGTTACTTGGTTACTTGATACATGTCATGATAGATTCATCTTGATTTAGGGGAATCTTCCAATAGCATGGGTGATCCCTTATGATGCAAGAGGATTCACCACTTGGAAGAGATATCTAATATGGACCCAAATAAGGTTTGGCTAACCCAGGGTTTCAAATCAAAGCCAATGTTTTAGCAGGTACAAGATATGTTTTGTAATAACTTATGAATTAATTTCCTTTTTTATCATATTAATTCATTCCCTGTATGTTTAGATTGTTTTTTAGACACTGTGGTTGTAGACCTACTAATTTGTACTCGTACCCTATTCAGGAATTGTTTGGTACCTAGAAATATTTCATGGATGTAGGTATGGACAATTGAAAGTGTCCCTATGTTGATTGATTTCTTGCTGTAAGGGTAAGAACTTGAAGATGGGACTAATATGGGGTTTGGGACTGGGGGTTTGGAGTCTTTTATAGAGTATATTTATTCTTTTGACTATATGAATTTAAAATAATCATTTAGTAACATTCAGCCTAAAATTTCATGGAATTTGTTATTATTTGTTTTGTTTAGTTTTTTATTTTATTCAACTTTTGAACATGATTTATTATTTATATTATTTCTGCTATTATTATATCTTTGTTCCTGAGGGTATAGTCTCCCCCTATATCCCTTACACTCCCACTACTAGTCGGCAGCCTCTGGCATATGGGGAGGCATGCCAAATGTCTATTAGCTAACCTGACTCAGTTACATGAGTGGTAATTGAGTCAAGGGACATTAAAAAGTGGTATCATAGTAGGTATTTTCTATTGATTTACTATTTGGAAAAGGTAGACAATAGACTAGCATGTGTTAGGGATTTGTAATGATCTCATCCATGGGAGTAACTAACCAATATGTGGGGGGGAAACTAAGTTCCTAGGGATGTGATTTACTAGTTACATTTTTTATGTTATTTCACTCTAGGAGACTCACTTGTTGTGTGATGTTAAAATTTATTAAGATTTTACTCACGGGATGGTACGACATGTGATTAGTAAGAATGAATCATGATAGGCACATAGGGATATATGTTGACATGAATTAATTATGTTAGGTAAATATTTATTGCATGTGACATAATCACCTATCTAACATGTGAAAATAAACCTCTTTTTTATATAAGGAAAAATAAATGAAAAAAACTATTATATAATGCCAATCCCTTTATTAATCCAATTATATAGGAACCTTGAGCCAGTGTTTTGCTATTTCATTTACCTTTTATGGTCGGTCTTATTTTGTAACCCATTTTCTAAGGAGTGTGTTAACCCTTATAGATAAAAATACCTCCTCTTAATCTTCAATCTAAGAATCAGGAGAGTAGTAATCAAAACACTCCCAACACAACTAAGATAAAAACTCTTATAATTTTATAGGATCATATGGATGAGAATATTCAAGACAGTTTCTTTAAGGACATGTAATCCATGAAGAGGGAGACTATTAACATAGTCCCATCGATGTCTAATCTGACCAAAGAGTTCTAGCTACAACATATTCCAACATTCACTAGGGAGGGAGGATCCCGAGAAGCTGAGTTTTGGATTGATTCAATCCATACAATCTTTAACACCTCAATACACCCACATATATTGGGTAAATCTTTCTTCTTACATGTTATGAGGACCATCCAAGTGTTTTTGGTACATTGTGGATCAAGAGGATCAACAAGAGGAGATAACCTTTAATGACTTTGAGGTGATGTTCCTAAGACACTTCTATCCAAAAATATTGAAGTATGAGAAGGATCATGAGTTCTTGCATCCAGTATAGGAGATAATGTCAGTGATGGGATACACTGGGCATTTCATTGACTTATAATATTTTTCTCTATCCTTAGAAGCTGATGTGGTCAATTGGATGAAACATTTACAAGATGGTATTTTCTATGAGATAAGTTTATAGGTGAACATTTTTTTCTTTAAGATTTTTGAAGATGTGATGAATAAGGATCTCATCATGGAAGGGAACCTGAGGGAGACCCCAAGTGTTATCTAGATAGTCACAATAGGATGATCAACAAGATCTTATTTAAGAAGCAGAAAGCACTACTATGGTAGTTAATACGAAGTTAGTAGTGGATAAATTATCCAGGGTAGTGGAAAACCACCATAAGACTATGGATGAGTAGAGTTCTCTTAGTGTAGAATGGTTGGACATATGTTCCACTAATGTTCTTACCCCACTAGAGAGTGTCTTTCTTACAGCAGGATGGGTCATCTCCAGAGGATCTTTAGGAACTCTCAGTAGTAGAATAGTGACATGGGATTCATATAGGAATTAGAGTTTGGAAAGTACTCAACTTCCCCTTAGTAGATAGGTTGTTGGTGTTCCCCTGTATGTACAAGATGAGGTAGGTTACGTGGTACCCTGATATAAAAGTGACAATACTAATTAGAGGGAGAAACATATGGGAGTCATATTAGAGCCCATGGTAAAGGGGTGAGACAAATTCGTGCTATGAAGACAACTTCGAATAGTATGTAACAAGAACTTCTACCACCATAGACACAATTATTTTATCATCTACCCTTTCCCACATTTTGTTTGATATAGGTACATCACATTCCTTTTTTATCTTCTCAATTTTCTAAAGGATTGGGTTTTTTATAGAGATTTTAGATGATGTTATGACCATAAACATTATATTGAGAGTGAAATCAGAGGATATCAATCATTTCAAGGAATGTTCTCTTGAAATTGGTGGTCACCATTTCCTTTGAGAGCTGTTTATACTAGAAATTATAGGATTCAATTTAATTATAGTTATGAATTGGTTAGTTCTATACTAGGGTCATATAGAATGTTATCGGAAAATATTTACCTTTCTCTCTTTATAAGGGTACACTATCATCACTTGGGTGAGAGAGATATTCAAGATGGTTTTGTAGGACAAATTTGATGCAGATTGGATTGTATCATAGCTCAGATAATAGGTCTTGTTCTGGATGATAATGAGGTGTAATAGGATAATTTTACTATACTGGTAAACTATTTTAAGGATGTATTTATTGAATAATTCTCTGGATTACTTCCTAAGTATGAGATTGATTTAATAGTAAAGTTAGTGATTGAAGTTGAGACAGTATCTATCCCACCTTACAGGATGACACAACTAGAGCTTTATGGGTTGAATGTTGAATAAGAATATCTGGAAGAAAAGTGATTCATATGGCCAATACTTATCCTTCAGGTTCACTAATGATTTTCTCCAAGAAGGTATATGGGACCTTATTCTTATGTATGGAATATCAGAGACTAAACTAGATGATGGTTAAGAACCGATATCTCTTACCTCATGTTGACAATGTATTCAATCAGATGAGAGGTGATAAGATCTTCTCTAATATTTACTTGAGGATAGGGTTCCATTAGTCGAGGGTGAGGTTATTTGAAATACTCCTAACTAATTTTAATAGAATATATGATTTGTATGAATTCATGGTGACACAATTCTATCTGAATAATTCACTAGTGGTATTCATGAACTTGATGAATTGGATAGCTCTTCCATTAATGGATTAGTTTGTGGTTGTTTCATTCAAAAAATTATTGGTGTACTCGCAATCTATAGAATATCATTCCAAATATCTTAACATATTATTGAAAATTCTAAGATTAAATTAGATTTATGTCAAGAAATATAAATGATATTCCTAGATTGATAGAGTTCACTTCATGGTCAATTTAATCTTAGAGGCCAAAGTGAAAGTGGTCCTAGAGAAGGTTGTAGTCATGGTATCATGGGAGTGGACTAAGAAAATCTTTGATATTTGGGGATTTATAGGTTTCGAAGTATATTATCGATGTTTAATCCATAAATTATCCATTATTTAAGTGCCAATTTTAGGGATGAACAAGAATGGGTGAGGTTTGTTTGTTTTGATGTTTGTGAGAGGGATTTATTGGAGTAGAAGAGAAGGTGGACCATAGCACCAATCCTTTATTTTACTATGATAGGTAAGGAATATATTATGTACTGTAATGAATCTAGAGTCATACTCAGAGCAGTTCTGATGTAGGACGATCAAGTGGTTTCTTATAGCTTTATACAAATGAGACCGAATGATAGAATTTACCCTACTCATGATATGAATTTATTTTAAATGGTACATTCCCTGAGATGTTTTAGACATTATATTGGGTGAGAGTTGTGGGGTGTATATAGACCACAAGAGCCTTGACTACATCTTTTCTCAGTGAGACCGGAACCTTTGGAAGAGGGTTTAAGTCGAGTATTTTTAGTATTTTGGCTTTGAGATAGATTATATTCCAAGAAAGGGAAATTTTGTCTGTAATAATTTGAGTTAAAATACAAAGATAGTGAAAGTATGAGAGTCTTTAGATGGGCGGTGGTTGATGAAACTCTTTAAAAACATGCATCTAGATGTTCAAGAGTCATAAGGATGAGTATTTCTAACCTCAACATCTTTTTACCCATTATTTTGGACTGGATCAATATAGAGTAGTTATCTAATCCATAGGGATTAGTTTTAAGGGAAAGATTATATGATGGGGTGCATCAATCAGTATGGTTTATTATAAATGACAATGTTATTCTTAGATATGGACAAGTACTCTTATGAGGTTATGTGAGGATTTTATGAAGGATTTTCATGCTTCTATATGGGTAGTAAGTCATGGTCTAACAAATATATATTGTGACTTATGTATAAAAAACTAGTGGTGAAGTATGAAGTAGGAGATAGAATGATTAATGGTGAAATGTTTCACCTATCAGTAAGTGAAGGGCCTAGCATCATAGTTATTCTAGGTTGTCATAACCTCTACCCATTATAAAATAAAACTGGGATAATGTCATTATAGACTTAATTATAGGATTACCCAAGACACCTCGTAAGAGTGATGTAGTATAGGTGATAGCGGATCAACTGGAGAAGGTGTTTCACTTCTTTTACATTAGGGATACATTCATTGTCAATGATTTTGGTTTTCTCTACATGCAATAAATATTTCTACTTCATGGTGTTATAAGAAGTATCATTTCTTATTTATATATTAATTTTATGTCTCTATTCTGGCAGTATATTTAGAAGTATTTGGGATAACTAGTTCTTCTGAGTACAACCTATCATCCTCATGATGAAGACCAATTTGAGTGGATAATTCAAACTTTGGATGATATGTTATGAGCCGGTGTTTTTGATTTTAGTGTTTTATGGGAGAAGCATCTATCATTAATGGTGTTTTATTATAATAAAAACTTCTAGAAATTAATCTAAATAGATCCTTTCAAGTTATTTTATGGAAGTATTTGTCATTCACCTCTTTTTTGGTTAGAGGTGGAGAGTCAGTGATCATTGGACCTTATATTATTTAGGTTACATATGAACATTTTTAGTTAATTATAAAGTATTTTTTTTCTTATATAAAGTCGTTATGAAATCATATGCTAACCATAAAAGACAAATTATAGAGTTTGAGGTTGGTTATTGTGTTTTTCTTTAGGTGTCTCCTAGACTGGGGAAATGTTGAATCTGGAAGGGAAGTTAGCATCAATGTTTGTTGGGCCATGTGAAATAGTGTAAATGGTTAGTACAATGATGTAATGTTTGGCCCTTACACAGTCCTACAACACTATGCATGAAATGTTTCTCATGTCATAGATTCATAGATATCATCTTGACCCTTCTCACATGATATAAATTGTTAATGCCATGATGTATTTTGATGCATACTTTAAGTGAAATCCAATCCATATTATAGACCATAGTGGGAATAATATATGATGGAAGAACATACCACTGGTATGAGTGTTGTGGTAGTGTGGGCATGTAAAATTGGAGATCTAGGAGAGGGAATTTGACATGTGAACATAGTGTCTAGAATTTTTCACTTATACCCACTGAGATGATTTGGAGATCTTGGGGATGAACTATTATATGGTGGGGAGGTTTTAAGATCCCATGTCTTCTAGGTATGTTCCTATTTGAGTTTTGGTTAAATGTCATTGTGTTCAGTTATTTTTGGGTTAGACCATGGTAGTCTAACCCATATTTGATTGATTTTTTTTTGTTTAGAGGAAGAAAAAAAGGGAGATAATTCTAATTGCAAAATAAATTCACTCCATAAATTAACCCGTGAAAACCCATGAATCTCATGCATACCATGAATGGATATGGGTAGACTTGGTGAATTGAAAACTTGCAACATGTATTTGGTTCATTATGTGAAATGGGTTTTTTATAGTTTTTAGGCCAAAGTAGTGGATTTATCAGAATATATGGTAGTAAATCCATTCATAACCTGAATCCCCTATTCACATCATGAATGTGACACACCCATAACCCTTTTAAACTCCATCTTTATGAAACTATAATATCATGAACCCTTTTCTGGACTGCATCCCTTCCACATATTACTTCTAGGAGTCTTATTAAAACTAGGAGAAACTATCACTGCATCGTGGTGTTCTAAGGCCTAGAGATTAAAGAAGAATATCTCGGTTATCCGTCCCCATCATGAACAATTTTTTTTCCTACGAGGAAAACACAAATTTGTATCACCAAAATTGAATATATATTTGTTGTATTATGTTGGAAAAGCCTTTGGTCTTCATTGAAGGGAACAAATAGGAATCCATATTCTACCATAGAAATTGGTAAATCCTCATCATCTTCTTTTTCTTTTGAGGTTTGTGGTCTAGATAAAAGCTATAATGTATATATTTATTTATTCTATTATGTGAAATAAGTGTGATCACATCACATTGAAATACCATTTACATGGACTAACTAAATTTTTAATCAAATGATTTGATGAAGATTCATATGCATATACCTCCCAAGGACTCTGTGGGGTCTCTTGGCATTGTGAATGAGACTTGCAGCCACTTGAGAGGTGTGTAAATCCTTGAATAAAAAGGAAGTTGTTATGAATTTGTCATAAATTTTTAAACCTAGAAGAACATGTGAAATATAGTAATTAGTAACCTAGAATTATTTGACACTAGTGATTATGTTGTAAAAGTGGATTCCCAAGAATCGACTTGAACAATACTTTTCGATTACCATATCATGTATACAATGAGTTATGCATGATGTAAAAATACCATAATAGTGTTTATATTTCTTCATCAACTATTTAAATGGTAATTTCCATAGATTATTTATTGGATCAAAATTATATAGTAGTTTTCAAGCTATAATGAGAACCTTGAGATATCATGACATTAATCTTAAACATATATCTTATGGTTTAAATAAATCATATTGAATAGACACATATGATGTATGACTATCAGTTTTTAAGGGATCATAAGCATTGAGACTTATTCTCGTGAAGTTTTCACTTAGTAATCTTGAATATATGACAACATGAGGTCTGATCCACAAATAGGAATGACACATGTTTTCGGTGGCCTCAGTTATTTCTATCTACAAACATGTCTATTTTTCTCCTAACTTGAGATTGTTATCAATGTGTACTATTTGATCACATACTTTGATGTAAGGAAAAAACCATGTCATTGAAGTTATGAATAGGTAGCTTTTTTGGGTGTGTCTTTGATGGTATGACATTAGCTAGATGATCAGTAAATAATTTGTTGCTTTTAATTTAAAGAAGTGATATCTTGGGACAAGTTGATTGGTGTTGGAAAAAAATCCATCAAGGTAACATTGAAACATTTTTGGATTGGTTGTGTTTGTTGACAAAGCAGGTTTTCATGGTGAATTGTCGAGTTCTTGAAATATTTTTGGCAATCCATTTTGACAAAGAACCATGATAAATGAATTTAAGATCTCGAGGTGGCACTAAAAGAACAGATAGAAGGTGGCACCATTTCTCATTTTTTTCCAAATTTTTGGGGTCCAAAATTTTGACTTTGGTGAGTATCGTGAAAAGAGTATTTCAACAAAGATCTCATAAAAATATTGTAAATTCATGAATTCTGTGAATATGGGATTTGTGAGTTGTGTTTCGCAGAGGAGAAATGAATTATGCCAATGGTATTCATGACATCAATGAGCTTCGCGATACCAAGAAAATGGAGCATCGCGAACGATGACTGAGTTCTTCGCAGTCGTTTACAGAAGGATTTTAAATTTTTATGGGCACCATGAAGGGTTTTGGATGGAATTCTATAAGATTATGACAAGATTCATGAATGGACAATTATAGTGGATCTTCACGAAAAATGGAGCTTTGCGGCAGAAAAGTGCAGACTTCACAAAATGGTGCAGATGTGACCTAGAAAGTTCTGGAATCTATGGAAATGCCTATAAATCGGCCTCTACTCCCTTCAAAATATGGAGAGAGATTCAATGAAAATTCTATGTCTCTGAGTTCTTTAAGGAAGTTCGCGAAGATGGTTTTTGTAAAAGAGCTTCACGAAGGCTATTAAAGGCAACCAAATGTTCTGAGCATCGCAAAAGCAAGGAATTCACGAAGACCCTGAAAATTAAATCAAAACTTTTGATCTTCATGAAGTCTATTTTGAGCTTCACGAAATAGGTTCTTCACAAAGGCTAAGTGAGAATTGTGAAAAGGTGAGTGCTTCGCGAAGGCCAGTTTGAGCTTCACGAAAGAAGGTGCTTCACGAAGGCTAGTTTGAGATTTGTGAAATAGGAGATTCATGAAGGCAGTGAGATTTGAAAAAAGAGTGTAAAAGGTATTGACCAGTGTTCAGTGTAAAATGGTTATTCATTGGTGGATAAAGTTTCAACTTTAACAGAGCATCTATATACAGAGGAGGATGCATTCATTAGTGGTAATGAAAGGACCCACAAGTTTATAAACTGTGATCGGATATTTTGAAGAATCAGTGAGAACACTTCAACTGAGAGAGAAGTGAGCTTTCAAATTGTGATTAGTTGTAAACTAGTAGGGACAGTGAGTTTACTTCAAACTTTCCAAACAATAGTGCAGTTATAGTGGATTTGGTACATCAGTACATCTCCGGTGTATGCTCCTTGGACGTAGCCTAGTGAGGGTAAACCAAGTAAAATTATTGTGTCATGTGTATGATTTAATTTCTATTTATACTTAACTATTTTAAATAGAGCGAGAAACGAGTTTTTATTAATATTGAAACAAGATCCAAAGGGTCATTGATTTTAAACTTTCATACCCTCATTCACCCCCCTCAAGGTATTTGGCCTTATGAGACTAACAATTAGGATGGTAGTACCTTCATTAAATCCATGGACATGGTAGAAGGAGGTAAGTCTCTCTAGTGAGGTCAATGAATAATAAATTAAAAAATTATGATGACATAAAGTATGAAAAATTCTTTGTGAGATATAACAACACAATGATATTATATTATATGACATGTGTTCGTATGAAGGTTGTCATTACTATGAATAATTCTTAACTCTTTAGGGGCCTTCATGAGTTGTTTGAATCCCCTCCTAGATATTAATAGTATTTAATACTATCTAGATAAGGGTCCAGAGGGTAACACACAATAGTGTAGTCAAAAGTCTGTCTTATTCTAACGAATAGGAGAATAGGGCATGGTGAACCCCACCACGAGATCTAGGATATGTTAAAAATACTTCCCTGACATAGTTTTTGTATTCAAAACTATGTTGGATAACAAGGATGTTGGTCACTTTGGAAAAGGTTGGATTCATGAACATCTTTCCCATTAGAATATAGGGACACTCTGGTGGTCTGTGCCTCTTTTGAAATGAGGAAATGGGTGTTCAGATTACAAACTTCTCCTGTAATCACATTGCCATGAAAGTTATTGTTCTAGATTATATGACTTGGTATTTTTTTGGATTATATGGGTGTCCTGGTTGTTAAGATAAAAAAATCCTAGAACCTGTTGAACTGGGTGCAAAACTCCCTATCTGGAACTCTTCTAGTTGGGGGTGACTTCAATGAAATCCTTCTTTTAGAAGAAAAAGAAGGGGGATGATTGAGGAGTGGTGATTCAATGGAAGATTTTAGGAATTATCTTGTGTAGAACTCTCTTCATGATCTTCAGTTTTCTAGCTCTCCATTTACTTGGAATCGGGGTAGATCGATAGAGAATTGTATATCTGAATGGTTGGATAGATATGTGGGAACACATAGGTGGAAATCTATCTACCATGCCTTATCTATTGCTCATCTACGTTCACTTTTTTCTGACCACTATCCAATTATTTTGTAGACAATCTCTCATGGGTAAAAAGGGAATAATGTGCATGCCTTTCGCTTTGAACGTCTGTGGCTCCAAGATAGTAACTGTGAGAAGGTGGTTCAGTCATCTTGGGAAGGATCGAATGGATACATCACATCTAGTATCCTCAATATGGCATCTTTTTTACAAAAGTGGAGTTCGATTAGGTTCAGGGGTGTCAATAGACGCATTAATGCTGTAGAAAATTTCTGAAAGAAACTACACTCTTTTCCTTGTTGTGATTTCGTACTCAGGGATATCTCTTTTGGGTAAAGGAATCTTAATGTGGTGTTAAGGGAGAAGGAGAGATTTTGGTTCATGAGGGAAAGAGAATCCCATATAAGGGATAGTGACCACAATACTAACTTCTTTAACCAAATAGCATCTACAAGGAGATGGAATAACCATATAAATTAGCTTGAGGATCATAATGGGAGGCTTGTTAATGACAATACTGGCATTCCCTCCATTATTCTGAATTTTTTCAGCAACTTTTATAAAATAGAAGGTATTTACACACCTAATTGTTTGAATAGATTCATTTCAAAAAAATTCACAAAGGATATAAACCGAATGTTGGAGAGAGATATCTCTATAGATAAAGTGCTTGGGGATCTAATTCTTATTTACTCTATAAATGCCTCAAGGACTAATGGGTTTCAAGCTTTGATTTTCAAATGCTTTTGGCATGTTTTGGGGTCTGGTGTGGTTGCCCTGATGAAGGAAGTATGGGTAGAAAGATTTTTGCTCGAAACCCTGAATAAAACTCTTATCAATCTCATCCCAAAAAAATAGTTCTCATAGAAAGTTATGGAATTTTGACCATAGTTTGTAATATATTGTTTACAAAATCTTTTTCAAGATCATAGTGTTTAAGCTTAGGGATTGCCTCCTGAATCTTGTTACTAAAAATAAAAGTTCATTTGTTCCAAGGAGATCCATGACTGATAATGCATCCATTGCATATGATTTATTCCATTCTATGAAAACTTTTCCCTCTTCCAAAAAAGAAATCATGGCAATGAAACATGATATTATGAAAGCTTATGACATAGTCAAATGGACCTTTCTTGAACTTGTTATTTTTAGGATGGGCTTTGGGATGAAATTGATTTTTAATTATGTTATGATTGTCTCTTTCAGAATTAATATTAATGGGGAACCTTTGAAGCATTTTAAGCCCTACAGAGGTTTGCAGCAAGGGGATCCACTCTCACTTTATCTTTTCATTTAGGTGGATGATGTTTTTCGCATATCCTCTTAGAAGCGGTGGAGAAAGGAGTTATCCATGGTGCTAAGGTATGTAGAAATGGCCCTTATCTTCCATATCTTCTTTACAGATGATAGTATTTTGTTTGTGTATGCGAACTCACAAGAGTGCATTTCGGTTTTGAAAATACTTAATCTGTATGAAAGGGAATCTAGGCAACATATTAACCCTTTGAAGTCAAAATTATCTTTTAGTTAGGGAGTGTTACAAGAAAAGAGGGAGGAATTAAATGGGTTGTGTGGTTTCTCTTTGGTGGATCAGCATTTAAAATACCTAGGCCTCCCAACCATTTTTGGTATATCAAAGAATTAAGTGTTCACTACAATTATGGAAAGGGTGGATAATCTGATCTGCTTATGGTCTAGTAGGAAGATATCCAAGGTAGGTAAGGAATTTCTCATTAAGTTAGTGTCCCAGGAAATCCCATACTATTCTATGTCACTTTTAAAATTCCCAAAAACTGTTGTTGACCAAATCCATTATTATTTTAGATAAATTTTTGTGGGGCTCTGATGATAGAAAACATAACAACCATTGGGTGTCTTGGGAGAAATTGTGTGTTTCAAAGTTTCATGGAGGACTCAGTTTTAGTAATCTCAAATGGTTTAACGAGGCTCTTCTAGTGAAGCAAGGATGACACCTCCTATCCAATCCAAATTCCCTTTTCTCAAAGGTTCTACATGTAAAATATTTTCCTCATTCAGACTTTTTGCATGCCCAGCTTGGGCCACGACCAAGTTTTTTGTGGAGAAGAATTTGGGGTTCTAAATATATTCTTAAAAGAGGTTTTGTTTGGAGAATTGATGATATGAATGATTTAGTGTTTCAAATGATCTGTGGCTAGAAAATGGCCAAAACCTTAATTTTTTTTCAACTGTTGTTCCAGGTTTTGAAAATTCAAGGGTACGAGATCTGATCAATGATTCATTGGAGGACTGGGATCGAGGAAGGGTTTTTAGCTGGTTTAATGAGGTTGATCATCATCTCATATTCAGTATTCCTATCACACCAGGGATGGGTAATGATCAGATTTTTTGGATGAGGGAATCTTATGGGAGGTACTTAGTTCTACCAAGATACAAAGTGTGAGTTCATGGTTTGGATCAGACTCAACATGTTGATTGCTGGAAGAAGCTCTGGTCACTTTCTACTCTACCCAAGGTTAAATTTGTTTGGTGGAAGTTTTTCTCTGGTGTACTTTCAACCCGTGACTTTTTGGTAAGATGACATCTTACAGAAGTCTACAACTTTCCTCTATGCCTCTAAGAGATTGAATCTCCTATGCATGCAATTCTCTTATGTTGTGGGGTTAAAGGGTTGTAGAAGGAATGAGCACCAGACTTTAAAAAGTTATTTGATCCTTCAATTGGGTTGGCCCAAAATCTTAATAAATGGGTGTCTTGGTTGGAATCGAAAGTGGTGTGGCTGCGATGCACAATTACTTGGTTGTTTTGGACTAGAAGAAATGAGAAAGTTTTCCAAAAGAAGGTGGTCCAAGATCGTATTTGGATTGAGAGGGCTATTGAATAGGTGAATTGTTGGAAAGAGAATGATTCGAGACACTCATTGGGTAGTTCTTGGTAGGAATATCTTTACTGGAAACCCCAAGAGGGTTTTCTCAAAATTAATAATGATGAAGATGTCTTTGCTAATTTGAGGGTTGGTGTTGACTTCATTGCCCATAACAATAATGGCCAGGTTGTGGTAGCCCACTACATGGCTATCCAAGCCTCATGGAGTCCCGTGGTGGCAGAGGCATGTGCTATCATTCAGGGGATCCTTTATGCTATTCTTTAGGGGATCCTTCTTGCCCACTTAAAAGATTGGAATTATATTTCGATGAAATCGGATTGGCTTGAGGTGATTATTACTTTATCAAAGAAGGAGGAGGATTTGCAGTCGTTTGACCTCTTTCTGAGAAATATTTGATCGTTGAGCGAAAGCTTCGCAAAATGAAAGTTTTACTTTATCAAACGTGGGGGGTAATCTTGATGCTCATCGTTTGGCGCAGTATGGGAAATCATGGGGTAATCATTGTTGGTTTGACTCTTTTTCTGATTGGATTTTTTGGTCTAATGCTTCTGTTTAGTAATATATTCTCTCTTGTCTCAAAAAAAGTAAAGTTGTATTTTTCAAGTTTAGAAGAATTGGTATTTAATTTATTTATTAAATATTATACAAATGAATATAATTTAAATATTCAATGTTCATTTAATATTTTCAAAAATGAAAAGTCTAGTTAATGACTAGATTTTATCACATAATATATTATATTAGAAGAAAGTGATAAAAATATATATGATATTTATGAATTAGTAAAGTGGTCATAAGATATTGTTTATAGTGAATAATAAATATTCGAAGCTAGGGACCCTTTTCAGGTTTTTTGGAAACACACTATAAAGGTAGGAAGATGCTCTCATGGCAATGACAATTCACTACGATTTTATGAGAGCCTATCTCTCCTATCCAATTTTATAAAGAGAGAAACTCTCATTCCAAGTTGAAGATCAAATATATCCTTCACTGATCATTTGAATGGAGTAACATCATCATACTTCCACGCTAGGACCCAGATTATGATGAATGGTGCTCCCGCAGACTTTAAAAGCACGTGTGTATGATCTAGAGGGATTCAACTAAAAATAAATTGAGCAGAAATCACTGGTGATAAGTGGATGTTGAGCATGGAATAAGATCAAAAGAGGTAATTCTTTGATTTAATTTTTGAGATTAATTATCCCACATGGGTATTTTTGGGTTGTAACTAGGCGGCGTTGATACTGGTGATGAAGTTAACACATTAATCAAACTGTAAAAGATTTAAATTATAGATTCATTAGGCTTCCATTGCACACCCAGTACCAAAAATTGGTGCATCAGAGATTGTGTGAAAATTTTACTCCAAGAAAAAAAAATTAAATTTTCATTAAGTTTTGAAAAGAGAATCATTCTGGTCCCAATGTCATGGATGAAAAATCAATCTGACATCGGACATCGAAGTTACGACAGTTCGAAGTTCTATGATTATATTGATATCAGTGTTTGTGGGTATAATTTGAATAAAAAATATGTTTTTATATATCTTGTGCTTAACCAAAACCCATCTAAAAATTTGTTTTCCAACGAATCCCCGTACTCCGGCTAAGTTTTTCATACGAAACAAGTTTTCCGGCTGTGGGTGAAATTACACATGATTGTGGAAAGATAGATTTTTTTTTCAAAAAATTTAGTTCCATAAGCTTTGATAAATTGTAAACAGAAAAAAGTTAAATGTGTTGGTCCCTAGTTATCGAGAACAATTCCAGCGGGTGAGTCCAAAGAAAGAAAAATATATTATAAAAACAAGGTTCTACTGGGTCAATTTGGGAAATTTAAAAACCAGGCGATGACCACAATATTCTCTAAGAGGATAAATAAAAAACAATATTAAAATAAAAAAGTATTGGATTCCATTTGAAGCCACGTGCCACCCACCTCCCGCACGTGCCCTCGCCCCTGTGGCCTCCGTCTCCACTAGGCTAGGTCCCCTTCGGCCAAATCCAGCGCAGGTGAACCACTATCCACAATCTTGGTTCCCTCCTGTCAAGATCAGTGAGCTACTTAGGGAGTTGATTGAATTTATAAGTTTATATATATAAATATATTTTTAAATTAAGTTTTTTTGTAATAAAAATTAATTGGGATCATTTGATATATTATATTTGAATTTAAATATTTTAATTAAAATATTAGACCTCAACATAATTTATTGAAAAGTTATTTTATTATGCATTTAATATTGCATGTTGACTAATCTTGAGTAGCATCCGACCAATGTATGCATAAGATTTTATTTATTTATTTAATTTTTTCAATTTCATGTGATGTATGCAATTAATTATTTAAATAAGATGATTTTTACATCACTAACTTTTCTCATTTAATATGTATATAAGTATACACATCCAGATAAAAGTGATTTATCTGTATTATTCACTCCCAATATGCCATCACCTGCAAGAAAGTGTTTATGAACTATAACAAAGATGATATATGACACAGACCATGTCGAGACTAGGTAATACTCCAAATGATATGGTGACACATTAGACAGGTGTACGAGCTGCGACACAAGTCAAGACTCAATTTAGGTACTATACCCCTAAGTCATAGTTGTTCTATTGAGTTTAAATCTATCAACCAATAAAGGATGCTCAAGATTATTTGAGTAGTTTATTTAATTTTCACATTGTTTATTATTTTTGGGAATGTGCATGTTTGTGAGAAAAACATAATATAATAAAAAAATAATACATAGATTAAAACAAATAAAGATGCGATGAATGATTTTCAATTTATTTCATATTCAAATGTGAGCGTGATCGCATAGAATGTGCATATTAGATAAAAAATCATTTCATCCATCAATAAATAATAAAATCTCTCAAAAAAATATTGAGTCATAAATGACTTCCATTATTTGAATTTGAAAAAAAAATTGAGTGTATGGGGTGTTAATCATCCCTAATTGAGGGTGTCTCCTACCACTGATGAGTTATTGTGAGAGGGATGAGTTGACTTAACTAACAATGGAATAACATAAGTATCAAATGCTAGCTTGGTGTATCTTTAAAGGCAAGACATTGAGTAAATCAAGTTTTTAATTTTATAAGTTACACTAGTTGAAATATGTCCTTTATTAGCTCTAGAAAAGGGCATTAACAGTGCTAAAAAAACATTGTTAATTGAGGCGATGATAAAGGGATGTCCTTTTTATCAGCACTCAGAAAAGCACTGATATAGAAAACATTTATCAGTGCTAAAAAAATTGCTGATAAAGAACATTTTTATCAATGATTTTTAGCACCGATAAAAGGCCTCTTTTATCATCACATTTTATAGCCCTGATAAAAGTAAAAAAAATTAATGCTTGACCCCCTACCTCTCACCGAATGTTTCACTTTCCCATGCAACCCCCTCCCACTTGCCCACACACCCCTTTGCTTCCACCAAAACTCGAACCCAAAACCACCCCCTTGCATGCCTACACCTTTACCACTAAGCCATTTAGTTTTTTTCTCCATTTAATGATATGTCTATTTATTTATATATATTTATATTTATATTTATATTTATATTTATTCATATATTAATATAGATTCACATTAATATAAATATATTAAGTTATATTAATATAAATATATTAAGTTATATTAATACATATATATTTATTCATATATCAATGTATATATTTTTTCGTATACTAATATATATTTATATCTATTTATATATATATTTTTAGTTATAATTTTTCTCCATATATTTATTTGTATATTAATATATATTTATAAGATTTGTTTTAAATACATTTATAAAATATGTTTTTATGTGTGTTTGTAAATAAATAAATACATACATATATACAACACACACACACATATATATATTTATGAATGCCCAAATTTCTTGTTCCTCTGCTTCGGTAAACATATATATTTATGAATAAATTCATATATATATGTGTATCTAAAAAGCCATAAAATGTTAAAACGATCCTAACTTCTAATCCAGAAATCTGTTTCAACTCCACAACCAGTCAAATCGAAGAAAATAAAACAATCTTTGATATGATATGTGGTAAAGGTATAGAGGATATCCGGAACAGAAGTTATAGCTATTTTAATGTTAAAAAATTGGGGTATGCTGACTAAAAACTTAGTTTTGGAGGTATTCTGGGCCTTTTTTGGCCTAAAAAATGCAACAGAAGGTTCCTTTTTATGACTAGCACGTAGAGATCGTCATATAAGGCCCCAGCCTTAAACCTTACTTAATCTTGAGTTATTACAAGATTAAACATTGAGGATCTTTTCAAGTTTAGATTTTTAGAGAATTAGATCATGAAACTTGCATTACATTCCACATTTAAACAAAGTGGTTATATAAAAGACAGTATTCATTCTTCCCATCAACAGAATCATATTTAAAATAAAACACAGATTCTTTCTTGACACATCCTTGACACTATCATCACATCATGTACCTTTACCTTGACCTTTGAAAAACATTTCAAAAACTTGGAATGAGCATAAAAAGCTCAGTAAGGGTTATAAAAATATGTAAGGGAAACATGAGTTCATATATACATAAGAATTAAATAATACTTTACCCATAAAACATAGGCACTTTAACATACCTCATCAAATCATGAGTAAATCATAGAAATCATAAGACATAAAAGGTAACTTGGGGCATTCATAACATTCTTACGTAGGGATTAACCCTCTTGGTTAGGTTTGGAATACCCACCACAGTATATTCCCTAAATCTCTTCATAGAAACCTTAACTTTTCACTCCTTCGCGTTACCCAATGCATTGGAGAGCTATATCAGGCTCACCCGCCCTTAGTTTATCACGGAACCACCCATCTTCATAACAATTCCCAAGAACCATAACATAATAATAGCACATAACTTAAGCATAAAGGAAAGATAACATTCCCACATTTCAAAAACAATATAACATTTTTAGGATTTTGATATAATGAATCCATTAAAAAAACCATTTTCAAAACCATTTAAAACATTTAATAAAGAGATTTTTGAATCAAAGTGTACCATACCACCTTGAAGCTTTTAACATTTTAAACCATTAATTTCATATAAATAAATCCTTAAAACCATTTTGAAAACATGGATATTAATTACAAAAAATCATTAAAACATTTAAAACGATATTTTGGTAAAAGGGTTTTTTACCAAAATTTGAGACACTTGAATACAATAATTGAGGATTAACATTTAATCAGAACTTTATAATATCATGAGAATAAATGGATTCATGATATAATATTCCAAAGGACAGTATATACACCGTATAAGAGTGAATTGGTGCATAGCAACAATGAAGTCTCAATAGAAATGTAAAATGTGATGAAATCCCTTATAAAGAAGGTATCCTTGAATTATGGATAAATCAATCTCAAAATTATGTGTGACAAATATAAATAAACCCAATATAAGTTGATATTAAGTGTAAAACAATAAAAGGTCATTCACACATATTAAAAGGATGACATATTCAATAAATACTTGTTGAACCCAAAGAAATCGAAATTGGGTTAAAAAGTTCCCTTGGTAAAATTTGATAGCCTAACGACATCACTTCAAAATTCAGGAAAAGAGTTGATGAGAGATAAAAAGGGTACCTCATCACATGGACATAAAATTTAAATCAATAATGATATAGAAGATCATATACCAACATAATAGTATGTGAATTAAAAGACATAACAAAAGAATCCTTTTAAAAAGAGGAGGGTGAAAGGTTCCCTTATCGACATGGGTATCTTTTGAGACATGCACCCTGTGAAAGAAGGACAATAAGACATTGATGTAAATACTCATATATGAAAGTATATTACACAATGAGTAAAATAATGGGCATTACATACACCACTCAAAGGAAATTTTGGCAAATGTAGCATAAATCTCACGGGAATAAAAGTGAGATGAAAAATCCCTTATGAAAACTCGGCAGCCTAACAGCGCCACTTAAAACTTCCAAAATGGATTGGTAAGAGAAAATAGGGTCTCTAATCATATTAACATAAAGCTTAAAGAAATATGAATATAAAATAACATCCCCCAACATAACAAAGAGGAGCATAAAAGAAGTTACATAAAGGAGAGTACAAAAAAAGAAAGAGAGAGGTTAGATCTCTTACGAAAATTCGGCAGCCTAATGGCGCCACTCAAAACTTCCAAAATAGATTGATGAGAGAGAATAGGGTCTCTCATCACATGAACATAAAAATTACAGTAAGATTAATATAAAATAACATCCCAATAACAAGAAAGATTATCTTTAAAAGGAATGACATAAAAGAGTGTACTTAAAAAAGAAAGAGAGGAGTAGGATCCGTTACCTCATATCCGACATGACTCGATCGTTCTTTAATCTCCTGAATAATAAAATTTGGTCAATTTATAATTTCTTAAGGAACTAATTTAAATATTATTATTCATATCATATCACATATTATAATGTTTTAATAATTGGTTAATAAAGTGAGTTCGTATCAGACGTTTTTGTCGATGTTCAGTACATGAGTAAAAATAGAACTTGTTGGAAAATAATTTTCCATGAAGTTATAGGTACATGATCTCCAGAATAGTATTTATGTTTTAAATATAATATATATCCAGTATATATTCATTTTATACTATCCCATAGCATTTGGAGATAAAAAATTAAAAGCACCATTCATGGAGACGGTAGGTCGTACGTATGCATGAACGCTACTTTCATTTTTTTGCCATATTAATGGAATTAAAACAAAATGAGATATATATATATATTATAATTCCAGAATGATACCCATCATTTAGATTTAATATATTACATATATATCCATTATATATATGTACTTATAATAGTACATAGCATTTGGAGATAAGAAATGAAATGTACCGTTCATGGAGATGGTAAGCCGTACGTACGCATGAACGCTACTTCCATTTATATTTCATATTTAATGGAATTAAAACATAATGATTCATAATAGTATTTTAATTCCAGTATGGTATCATATATAATATCATTAAATATATCCTTTATACGTACCACATATGGTATTAACGAATCAAATCACTTTGAGGGGGCGGTAGTCCGCACTTCCTAAAATGAAGATATCGCGTATACCCATAATGGAAGCCATAAAGGTATGACATAAATGAAAAATAAAGAAGATAAAGGAAAACATAAAAATATTATATATCATATATAAATATAGTGTCATCTTAATGGCCACCTTTTAAGGTGTTAAAACAATGTTGAACAATCATTGTTTCGGGAGGCAGAAATTCGCCGTCCACAGAAATAGTATGTTCTTTAACCATTAGATGTAGGTGTGTGTAAGTGTAGCTCGAATCCTTATTATAAAAAAAATCATAGTATATTGAAGATACTGGAGCTGTTACAAAAGAAATTAATAAAAAGAGTCTAGGGGGTTGGAGAAGCAAAATAAAACAAAAGGACTCAAGGAAAGACATTACCTTAAAATCAGGTAACTCCCTTTGGTTTGAGCTCAAAGGCTTCCTTGGGAAAGATTATGATAAAAGTGAGGTTTCAAGGAGTTATAGAGGGATGTGGGGAGATGAAATGGGCAGGGTTTGGCCAAGACAAAGGCTTTGGAAGTGTGGGTAAAGAGGTAGAGGTGGGGGCCTTTTATAAGAGGAGAGGAGGGGCACTCTTGGAAAGTAAAGAAATGTTACTTTATTTTCAAATGGGTTTCGGATTTTAAAGGTCCCAAATTGATATAATTAGAGGCTAAGGTGATAAGGGTTCGAAATACACCCATGAAATAGGTTTTGGACATGTTTAGGTCTTATATTTTACATTATCTTTCCATTTTATTTAAATCGTTAAATAATGAGGTCATCACTGCATCATCATGATGTCATAAATAATTTAATTTATTTAATGTTTAAAAATTATAAAAAAAATACTATGATGTAGGAAATCTTTTATATCTTTCCAATAAATATTTATAGTCCAAAAGATCATTTATTTAGAAAAAATTAAAAATATTTTACTTAGGTGATACATTCTTTGTTATATTTAACATTCTTTAAAAATAAAAAGATAAAAAGTCACTTTCTCACAAAAGTGATTCCATGGGGCCCCCAAGTTTGGCACAAGGCATCACATGGTCGGTCATCAGACAACCAGTAGCCTTAGGACACATGTTGTGGTCATTTTGTATTATTATGATATTATTTTATTATCTTTAACTACCCAATTACTCATTAATCAAGATAATTAAAGATAATTACCGTCGTTACTATTCATAATGTTCAAAAACAAAAGAGTCTTAATTACATAATTTGGAAAATCTGTTTCCAAATATCTAATCCATTTTAAAAAATTCCAAACACATAATTTGCAATAATTAATTTAAAAAAACTTGCCGTTGTCAAAACAAATAGCCGGTTTTTTAGAAACAATATTTATGAAATGTTTTGCACCTGTTTATACCCAATTAAAAAGTGAAATTAATCCCAATGACCATCATTGGATTACATGGTAAAAATATATTCTAATTAAACTTTTAAACAAATTAAAAAGATAATGTAACCATATAATTAAATTATATGAAAAAGCAGTTTTGATGTAAAATGCAGTATTTTTCACTATTCATTGAAAAATGAACATTGTCACAAAAATACCAAAAATTAACCCAATGGAAATTTCAATGTCCCAATCATAAATAATATGTTTATTTTGAAAAATAGAGCTCATAAAATTTTCAAAAGTTTGATTTAAAAATGTTTTTCCATCAAAAGGGTAGTAAAACAATCTTTTAAAAATAATAGTGTATTCAATGCATAAGATTGGATTCATTTGTATTTTAAGCCTCTAAAATTTATTGGATAAAAGTAAAAACATTTAACAAACATATTTAATAGTAAATTAGTTATTTATATTCATTCCTGTCAATACAATGGCTATGTGTTAACTACCATTTAAAATAATATTATTTTATTATTAGAGTGCAACGTATGATTTAAAAGGAACTTGTTGTTGCATATTGGGTACGCCATCGAGCATAGCATTACCTTTAAAGTAATATTAATATTTTATTCACAAATATGTATAAATGTGAAAATTTCATACTCTTTATTTACCTGGGGTGTTACATCCTTCCCCCCTTTTGGGAATTGCGTCCTCGCAATTATAAAACTAGTCTTGGAAGCATCATTGAAAATCCCACATCGGAACAAGAGTCGGTAAAACAATCACTTTAAAATAAAGGATGATAAGTACAGAGGTCACCCGAGTTAACCCATACTAGGATTCCATGTATAAAAACATGGACATGGAGGAGAAAACATAGGGTCATGTTCTGATGGAGAGTGATAGAAAACATGTTTAGGAGAAAGTTAACCACAAGAAAATCACAAACTTGTAATGGGTTAAACGGTATTTGATTCCCTATTAGGAAAAGTTAATAGACAAATTTTTTGTTTTAAGTTACTTTTTATTGAGGAATTTATTCATAATGAAACATAATCACTTATTATGTTGACTTTCAACTTTTATTAGATTCCTCACACAAACTCATATTTTCTCCAAAAGACGAGTATTTAGGAAGACTTGTTCACATTAAGAGTACTATAATCAATTTCTAGAGAATCACCTAATCCACAATAGAGAACTATATACTTTCCATGTCTTTAGACTCAAACAAAAAACCAAAACCAAAAAGGTTAGTACAAGATTAGATAATCCAAAAAAATAACCCTTTGTAAAAAGAAAATCTATTCTTAATCTCCAAAATTTGTCCAACAAAACCCAAAGTTCAACGAGGACCATTCGATAAACAATTTTTCAATAAAAATTCTTCAAACTAAACCAAAATAATATTGAAACCCAAATATTTTAAGGATTTAGTCACATAGTATTCCAAGTTAAATCATAACATTTATCTCCAAACAACATCAGTTGCTCTTAATGTATCGTATTGAAAAGTAATTAACCTAATCACATATCCTCCATGATAGGTTAATAAATATCCATAGATAACCTAAAATCAACATACACTTAATTCATAAAATCATCTAACTAAAAGGAATCAGTCAAACTAACCAGGGACTTTACGTAGTCCAGTTGTAGGCGATAAATACCAGTCGCACTTTGGTTGTGGGTTCGATTCTCGCAGCTTTGTCCAACGCGACGAGTTGTCACACGGTCTACGTGTTGTCCTTTTTCTAAAACTATATAATTCTTAAAACATTCCTCAAAATGAGATAAAATCTTCAAAAATAAACATAACATATTTTAACCTCAAGTTTATCTCATGCCTTTCATTTTCCACCATAACATATAATAACCCATAATTACCTCAAAAGTAAGGATCATATAAACCCTAATGGTTACCTTTATAATTATTACCTGAACTTCCACATCGATTGGTCATCTCGCACATGATTCATTATAGAACATACCAAGGTTCAAGTGGTTGATCATGACTCCTTGATAGTTGGTTTAGAACAACCACGAGTTTCCTCATTGAATACCCCATTTCATCCCGTCTCTTAATCAGAGAACCACCACTGTTTCCTTCAAACCAATTGTCACTTTGGTGCCTGCTAGATCCAGCCATTTATTAAAACCAAAAAGGTCAGTGTGAGTATATCAACATAACCATCATGTACTAATGAGTGAGATAAACACTAAGATATACTTACTCATTCACTTTATCTAAAAACTATGACACTTTCTAAAATCCTAGCCAATATGGTAATGTCACTTATGCTTAAAGAATACCCTAACCTCTAAAGTTATCCAAACCGACCTCTAATACCAACTATAAGGCCCCTTCCTTAAACCTTACTTAATCTTGAGTTATTACAAGATTACACATTGAGGATATTTTCAGGTATAGAGTTTTAGAGAATTAGATCATGAAACTTGCATTACATTCCACATTTAAACAAAGTGGTTACATAAAAGACAGTATTCATTCTTCCCATCAACAGAAACATATTTAAAATAAAACACGGATTCTTTCTTGACACATCCTTGACACTATCATCACATCATGTACCTTTACCTTGACCTGTGAAAAACATTTCAAAAACTTGGGATGAGCATAAAAAGCTCAGTAAGGGTTATAAAAATATGGAAGGGAAACACGAGTTCATATATACATAAGAATGAAATCATACTTTACCCATAAACCATAAGCACTTTAACATACCTCATCAAATCATGAGTAAATCATAGAAATCATAAGACATAAAAGGTAACTTGGGGAATTCATAACATTCTTACGTATGGAGTAACCCTCTTGGTTACGTTTGGAATACCCACCACAGTATATTCCCTAAATCTCTTTGGAGAAACTATAACGTTTCACTCCTTCGGGTTACCCAATGCATTGGTGAGCTATATCAGGCTCACCCACCCTTAGTTTATTATGGAACCACCCGTCTTCATAACAATGCCCAAGAACCATAACATAATCATAGCACATAACTTAAGAATAAAGGAAAGATAAAATTCCCACATTGAAAAAACAATATAACATTTTTAGGATTTTGATATAATGAATCCATTCAAAAAAACCATTTTCAAAACCATTTAAAACATTTCATAAAGAGATTTTTGAATCAAAGTGTCCCATACAACCTTGAATATTTTAACATTTTAAACCATTAATATCCATATAAATAAATCCTTAAAACCATTTTGAAAACATGGATATTAATAACAAAAAATCATTAGAACATTTAAAGCGATATTTTGGTAAAAGGGTTTTTACCAAAATTTGAGACACTTGAATACAATAATAGAGGATTAAAATTTAATCAGAACTTTATAATATCATGAGAATAAATGGATTCATGATATAATATTCCAAAGGAAAGTATATACACCATATAAGAGTGAATTGGTGCATAACAACAATGAAGTCTCAATAGAAATGTAAAATGTGATGAAATCCCTTATAAAGAAGGTATCCTTTAATTAAGGATAAATCAACCTTAAAACTATGTGTGACAAATATAAATACACCCAATATAAGTGGATATTAAGTGTAAAACAATAAAAGGTCATTAACACATATTCAAAGGATGACATATTCAATAAATACTTGTTGAACCCAAAGAAATCGAAATTGGGTTAAAAAGTTCCCTTGGTAAAATTCGACAGCCTAACGACATCACTTCAAAATTCAGGAAAAGAGTTGATGAGAGATAAAAAGGGTATCTCATCACATGGAAATAAAATTTAAATCAATAATGATATAGAATAACATATCCCAACATAATAGTATGTGAATTAAAATACACAACAAAATAATCCTTTTAAAAAGAGGAGGGTGAAAGGTTCCCTTACCGACATGGGTATCTTTCGAGACATACACCCCGTGAAAGAAGGAAAATACAAAATTGATGTAAATACTCATAAATTAAATTATATTACACAATGAGTAAAATAATGGGCAGTAAATACACCACTAAAAGGAAATTGTGGCAAATGTAGCATAAATCTCACGGGAATAAAAGTGAGATGAAAAATCCCTTACGAAAACTCGGCAGCCTAACGACGCCACTTAAAACATCCAAAATGGATTGATGAGAGAAAATAGGGTCTCTAATAATATTAACATAAAGTTTAAAGAAATATTAATATAAAATAACATCTCCCAACATAACAAATATGAGCTTAAAATAAGTGACATAAAGGAGATTACTTAAAAAGAAAGAGAGAGGTTAGATCTCTTACGAAAATTCGGCAGCCTAACGGCGCCACTCAAAACATCCAAAATGGATTGATGAGAGAGAATAGGGTCTCTCATCACATGAACATAAAAATTACAGTAAGATTAATATAAAATAACATCCCAATAAGAAGAAAGATGAGATTTAAAATGAATGACATAAAAGAGTGTACTTAAAAAGAAAGAGAGGAGTAGGATCCCTTACCTCGTGTCCGACATGACTAGATCGTTCTTTAATCTCCTGAATAATAAAATTTGGTCAATTTATAATTTCGTAAGGACCTCATTAAAATATTATTATTTAGTCCATATCACATATTATAATGTTATAATAATTGGTTAATAAAGTGAGTTCGTATCAGATGTTTTTTTCGATGTTCAGTACATGAGTAAAAATTGAACTTGTTGGAAAATAATTTTCCATGTATTTATAGGTAAATCATCTCCATAATAGTATTTATATTTTAAATATCATATATATCCAGTATATATTCATTTTATACTATTCCATATCATTTGGAGATAAAAAATTAAAAGCACCATTCATGGAGACGGTAGGCCATACGTACACATGAACACTACTTTCATTTTTTTGCCATATTAGTGGAATTAAAACAAAATGAGAGATATATATATTATAATTATAGAATGATACACATAATTTAGATGTAATATATTAAATATATATCCATTATATATATGTACTTATAATAGTACATAACATTTGGAGATAAGAAATGAAATGTACCGTTCAGGGAGACGGTAAGCCGTACGTACGCATGAACGCTACTTCCATTTCTATTTCATATTTAATGGATTTAAAACATAATGATACATAATAGTATTTTAATTCCAGTATGTTATCATATATAATATCATTAAATATATCCTCTATACATACCACATATGGTATTAACGAATCAAATCACTTTGAGGGGGCGGTAGTCCGCACTTCCTAAAATGAAGATATCGCGTATACCCATAATGGAAGCCATAAAGGTTTTCCATAAATGAAAAATACATAAGCTTAAGGAAAACATAATAATATTATATATCATATATAAATATATTTTCATCTTAATGGCCACCTTTTAAGGTGTTAAAATAATGTTGAACAATCATCGTTTCGGGAGGCAGAAATTCATCACCCACAGAAACAGTATGTTCTTTAACCATTAGATGTAGGTGTGTGTAAGTGTAGATCTAATACTTCTTATAAAAACATACTAGTATATTTAATATACTGGAGTTTTTACAAAAGAAATGAATAAAAAGAGTTTAGGGGGTTGGAGAAGCAAAATAAAACAAAAGGAGTCAATGGAAGACATTACCTTAAAATCGGGTAACTCCCTTTGGTTTGAGATCAAAGGATTCCTTGGGAAGGATTCTGCCCAAATTGAGGCTTAAATTAGTTAGAGTGGGATGTGGAGAGATGAAATGGGAATGGGTTGGCCAAGCCAAAGGCTTTGGAAGTGTGGGTAAAGAGGTAGAGGTGGGGGCCTTTTATAAGAGGAGAGGAGGGGCACTCTTGGAAAGTAAAGAAATGTTACTTTATTTTCAAATGGGTTTCAGATTTCAAAGGTCCCACATTGATATAATTCGAGGATAAGGTGATAGGGGTTCGAAATACATTCATCCAATAGGTTTTGGACATGTGTAGGTCTTATATTTTACATTATCTTTCCATTTTATTTAAATCGTTAAATAATGAGGTCATCACTGCATCATCATGATGTTATAAATAATTTAATTTATTTAAAGTCTAAAAATTATAAAAAAATACTATGATTTAAGAAATATTTTTAGCTTTCCAATGAATATTTATAGTCCAAAAGATCATTTATTTAGACAAAATTAAAAATATTTTACTTAGGTGATACATTCTTTGTTACATTTAACATTCTTTAAAAATAAAAAGATAAAAAAGTCACTTTCTCACAAAAGTGATTCCATGGGGCCCCCAAGTTTGGCAAAAGGCATCCCATGGTCGGCCATGAGACAAACAGTAGCCTTAGGACACATTTTGTGGTCATTTTGTATTATTATGATATTATATTATTATCTTTAACTACCCGATTACTCATTAATGAAGATAATTAAAGATAATTACCGTCGTTACTATTCATAATGTCCAAAAACAAAAGAGTATTAATTAAATAATTTTTACCTTCTGATTCCAAATATGTAATCCATTTTACCAAATTACAAACACATCATTTTCAATAATTAATTTAAAAAAACTTCCCGTTGTCAAAACAAATAGCGGGTTTTTTAGAAACAATATTTATGAAAAGTTTTGCACTTGTTTATGCGTAATTCAAATGTGAAATTAATCCCAATGAACATAATTGGATTACATGGTAAAAATATATTCTAATTAAACTTTAAAACAAATTAAAAAGATAATGTAACCATATAATTAAATTATATGAAAAATCAGTTTTGATGTAAAATGCAGTATTTTTCACTATTCATTGAAAAATGAACATTGTCAGAAAAATACCAAACATTAACCCAATGTAAATTTCAATGTCCCAATAATAATTAATATGTTTATTTTGAAAAATAGAGCTCATAAAATTTTCAAAAGTTTGATTTAAAAATGGTTTACCATCAAAAGGGTAGTAAAAAAATCTTTTAAAAATACTAGTGTATTCAATGCATAAGATTGGATTCATTTGTATTTTAAGCCTATAAAATTTATTGGATAAAATTAAAAACATTTACCAAAATTATTTAATCTTAAATTAGTTATTTATATTCATTCCTGTCAATACAACGGCTATGTGTTAACTACCATTTAAAATAATATTATTTTATTATTAGAGTGCAACGTATGATTTCAAAGGAACTTGTTGTTGCATATTGGGTACGCCATCGAGCGTAGCGTTCCCTTTAAATTAATATTAATATTTTATTCACAAATATGGATAAATGAGAAAATGTTATACTCTTTATTTACCTGGGGTGTTACACGTCACATGCTTCAATTTGATATAATGAAGAGCTCAAACGGACACCCGAATCAAAAGTTATGGCAGTTTGAAGTTTGAGTTACATTTTCAACTTATTTTAGAACTTTTTTTTTATTTTTTTGTCTTCAAATTTTTATTAAATGATTATTAGTCGATGATAATTTGAAAATTATTAATTAATAATATTTTTTAAAATATTTTAAAGCCATTTTCACTAAATTTCATATATATTAAATGTAATAGTCTACTTATACTTATCTAAAACATATTTAAAAAATATATATTATATTTATATCAATATAAATATACATATATATCAATATATTATTTTTCATGAAAAAATATTTTTTTTTGAAATATACATTTCATCAGCGCTAGGAAAAAAACGTTGATAAATCCCCCCCTTTATTAGTGGTACTAAAAAAAGAGCAGATAAAAGGGTCCCTTTAACAACACTAAAAAAAGTGCTCATAAAGAGGGTGCCTTTATCAGCGCTAAAAAAACCGTTGATAAATGGTCACTTTTAACAACGTTTTTTTCGCGCTGTTAAAAGTGACCTTTATCAGCACCTTTTTTAGAGTTGATAGAGACACCCCTTTTATCAGTGCTTTATTTAGCACTGATAAAGGGTGACACTGTGTAAACCCAAATTTTTGGTAGTGTTAAGACTTCACTCAATAGATCAGAGATTCATAAGTTAATGGAGTTTTACAGTCAAACACCTTCCTTGAAACTCTCCGATTAGTGGCATAGCCAAATCCTAGACAATGACGATGGTTTTCATGGATCATTTTCCCTAGGATATTCTAGAGACTGATTTGAATCTAGTAGTGAGGTATATGAGTATATTATAAAATAGTGGGTGGGATTTAATGATTTAAATAATCGGTAATGTAGAATTGACAATCAAGATAAAAGTACTAATCTACTAGATTTATTTTTGGAAAGTAATACCATAAGTAAACTATGATTAATTAATGAATAAGAACATGTCCAAACTGGAATGAGTTCCCAAAGAGTAGTATATGAATTTGTGAAAAGTACCATGGAAAAGGAAATTAAAGGCACCGGAGTCCCCAATACTATCACGAACTGAATCTGGTCGCCATCAAAATTGGCACCTAACCCTAACCGTGATAAGGCCCGAAGGGCATTCCCAATCCCCATGGGATGGCACAAGTTCCTGGGTATCATAAAATGAAGTTTGGGAACAATGTACCTGAGTTTATAAATATTAAACACCAAACAAACTCAATAAAACAAATATGGAGTTTTCAACTAAAACCGTCTTTCACAAAATTTCAGAACTGAATTAAATAAGTTAAAACCATGTCTAAAGACCATTACAAAGGTACAAACTAAATAAGGATATACCAAGATCCTTCACATGCCAAGAGGCATCGCCCTCAAGCCATCTCCACAACACCGCATCACGAACGACCGGTAAAAACACGAACTGTTGGCACAAAAGTTTTACCCAAACCTATGATAACAAAATAACCAAGTCTACTTAAACCTAAAGGTTTAAGTAGGGTTTGAGGTAAAGTCAAGTAGGATACCACCACTAAGAGATTCCATGTGATAAACATTTAAAGATGAAAAGCATGTGAGTTTTTAAAAACATGAAATGCTAGTTACAATTTCTAAAAGATGCAACCTTGAATAAAAATAGTTTTCAAGTGAGCTAATTTAAAGAGTCAAAATTTTAAAAATAAAATCCAAAGCTACTGAATTTTTCCATCCAATCATACCATATGCTGATGGTGAGCAAAAAACATCTAATGAGAACAATAAATGGGAAATAACCCCTAGGCACTAACTCATTATGGGTCCCAGGTACCTCATATCTCGATGAAAGTAACCATCATAAATATCTGTTCTCATGAAAAAACCACTAGTAGGGAACATACCCATAACCTAGTGGCCCCACATCATCATAATAATAGTTTAGTTAGTGTTTTAAGTGTCAATCATGCAACGTGAAACTATGTCCAAACCCCATGAGATCAATAGCATACTAGTACATGCCCACCCACCTAGATACCCGGGTTTCCCTCTTGTGCTCAAACAAGTTCAACAAGCCTTGAAATATAATTTTCAAATGAAAATATCACTTCCACATCACACATCAACCAAATAGCCAACATGTACACCACACAATCACATCTTCCACTTTTTCATTCAAATTCATTTTGAAATCCTACTCACACCAAAATAGCCCACAACACATTTTGCATTTTTTTCACAATTAAACACATCCTTTAACAATTTATAAAATCTTTTCCAATATGATAAACATTACATAACATCCCACTAACATGTTACATAATACCCTTTTCATAAACAAAAACCATTTTTCACATTACACTCACACAAAACAACCCACATCACATTGACATGTCTTTCACATTTCGGTAAATCCGTTAAACATTTTTATAAAACATTTTCAAGATGATACACATCACATGACAACCCCTTTAACATTTAAAATGTACCATTTCAAAATATAATCAATCCAAAATAGTTTTCCAATGTGTTTTCACTTCTTACATAAATCATTAAACCATTAAAATATTTCATAAAACAATTCTAAAGAGTATACCCAAGCATTGAACAGAAAACCTATTTCAAAACCATCTTGAAAGGAAAAAATCATAGAAATACCAATCCAAAATAGAATTTCCAGACCTAGAAAGAATTCATAAACCACTCTCAAGTATTATAAAATCACCTTGAATAATACGCCAAAAGATGCACATGAACACAGACACATTTTCATAAAACATTTTCAAGAGGCATAACATGGTTTTACACATAAAACCCATTAAAAACCCTCTTTCAAACCCAATGGCACACCAAGACCCTACCAAATCAGAATTGGAAGCCCAAAAAAGATTTATTAAACCAATTTCACATGTTATAAAATACACTCAAATAATACCCCAGGAGTTACACATGAAAACACCCAATTTCAAGATAAAATGGAACTATAAAGTTAAACGCTTAACCAAATCAATCATAAATAGTTTTTTCACCACACACAACTTACAAGGAATATGAAAAATGGGTAAATACAGCAAGCTAACTCATCAATAATTGTTTACACATGGAACCACCAACCTATTGAGTCGAAACCCTAAAATCTTGGTGCGAAACATCAAGCACACTACCGCCGCACCACAAGGAACTGAACAGAAACCTAAAATATAATTATTACACAAAATATACACCACGTAAAACCCTAGGTTCTAACCCTAACTTCTGGACACTTTGAAAAATCAAGAAAGAGGGATGGAACCCTAAGGAAATAGATGAAAAGGAAGGGAGGAACACTTACTTGAAAGAATCTTGGAGAAATCTCCCTAAATCCACCAGTATCTGAATTTTCAAATAGCCAAACATTAAAGGGAGGTTCGAACAAAGAGGATTAGATCATGTAGGAACCGTAATGGGGAAAAATAGTGATTAATTAAAGAGTTGTGAAGGATTTAATTTACCTCTTCAAATCTGGGTGATTTGAGAAATCTAAAGTCATTTCGCCTAAATTTCTAATTTAAATGATCTCAAAATAGGGGGAGGAGAGCACGAGAGCACACCTTATGTAAGTGGTCTTGGGTGAGTGTTGTAATCAATAAGAAAACAGAAAAATTTAATGAGATATTAAAGAATGAAAACAACATTTTTAATGCAGGAAATGAGATTTTGGGCAGGCCCAACACCTTAATAAAAAACCCAAATCCGTCATTATTATGGATTCTTATGGATTCCAAATTGATATGGTGATTTTAATATACCAGGGGATTCCATTTGGGAAGTGTGATGGGTGTAAAATTTTTAATAAAAGAGTTATAAAAGAAATAAAAATTTATTTTTAAATCTGGAAATGGGCTTATGGTTTGACCCAAATTTAAAAAACCCACCATTTCCACCAAAATGCATGGTAAATCCCCAAAAAAATCAGGAATGGAAATTAAATGAAAAATTACTTTAAAAGTAGTCATGGATGTGACAAATACTTATTGATCCACATCAAGAAGAAAGGGTGAGAAAATTTCTTACAAGAGACTCATGCATGACGCATTTTATGTTTACATTATAAGGATATCATCAACGTCTGATGTGAGTTGTGGATATAACATCAGAACATGAATGATTTCACATGCCGTATCATCTTCTAAAGGCTTGTAAGGAGAGAGTGAATCAAGATATGATTGAGCTAATTATTACACTAGAAACGTGTAAATTGAAAGATAAAACACTTTATTTTGATACATCCCATTCTTATATCATTACCACCAAATTTCACTAGTTTCTTTTAATATTATAAAATAGAAAATATGAATAAAACCCTTAATTACTTTTTGGGTATGGTTCTAAAAGTTGGTAAGGACTTAAAGAATTATTAGTCTTTAGTTCTTATGGTAAAAATGTTGAAAGATAAGGTAAAAAGGCCAATGGAATGTGTGACACAAAAGGTACCTTTGCAACATCATTTAAAGAAATGAGGTTGATTATTATACTGAAGTATATTCACATTGCATGTCATGAGATAATTCTATGATAGTTTAAATGATATGAACTGGATTGAAGAAGCAAGTAGCCACTTCTTCTTTATTGTATATTAATTATTTTCTGTGATGTTTATACCATACTTATTGGCTATTAAATACAATATGACTATCAAATGTGCATATTGAAATAAATTAAAAAATAAAATATAGAAACATTACAAGAAATAAGATGAATTATCAAAGTGACTGAGAAAGGGTGATTACTACATCAATGGTGAGAAGTTCACAACTTCAAACCACTAATATTTATTAATTCTATTTTATCTTTTTTTAAGTATCACAAAAAACATTTATCTCATGCGTCCTTTGTAAACAAGGACAAATTATTCCAGTTTTACAATAATTGTTGTTTGTGGTGTCTAATTATAAACTAATAGGTTGTTAATGCTTGAATAATTTATAACACATGATGAATATAAAATTTTAGGCTCTAATACATAGTTGTGGAAAGAATAATCATTTTCAAGTAAAACTAAAAGTAGCTCAAGGAGATACCAAGCATGATATTTAGACTCTTTTGATCAAAATACCTCAGGTATTATAGATAAATTTACTTATTTAGTTATAGAAAAATTTGCCTTTATACATAAATGAAATCCACAAAGCATTTAGAATTAATTTATCTAGAGAGAATAAACTATTCCAAGGTTAATCTAGTGGTAAATATATACTTCTTAATATTACTTTAAGAGTTTTAAGGAATGTAAGAGTGAAGTATAAAATATGTATGGTCAGAATACATGAGTTGATTTATGCCCATGTGTTAATTAATATCTTGACCAATAATTCATCAATCACTATAATGTAGTGTGGAGTAATTTCTAAATGTACATTACATTATCCACATTAAAGCAATGATTCTATTAAGAAGGACTGATGATGGGTATTACAAAAAATAATTAATCTTAAAAATGTGGCATGGAGTAATTCTTAAATCCATATTTCCTTATACAAATCAGAGTCATGATGTAAGTAAAAGGAGTATCAATGTTAGGATTGATATGAAATATAGAAACATTCATCATATTTTAGGACATGCTTCGTAAATAGTATCATAGTCCCATAACCATATCTCAAATATAATGAAATATTGATATCATATGAGTTATAGTATGATATAGATCCATTATTTCATAAGAATAGGTGTGTAGATGCAATGAGTTTTCCAGGATATAAATAATCTTACATCAATAAAAATACAAAGTGCATATAAAGTATTCATCCTAAAGGTTTTTAAGGACATTATAGAAACCCCTGATATGGAAAATATACAGTCAAGTAATAAATGCTATTTCTATAAAAGTTTATAATTATATTTTTAATATAATGGGAGAAATATTGAACTGGATTTATGCAATGCCAAAGATTCACAACTAGTTGAAATATGAAAAATTTTAACAAGAGATTTTAGAAAAGGAGTGTCCCAGAGACACATACTATATAGGAAGTATAAAACCACAGTAATGGTTTTACATTCACCACCAAATGTGATTCATTATTAATTGAGAATAAAATCCTACAAGTAATTAGTATATGACAAAAGATAAGATTGACATGATCAATTAAAGTCTAATAATGGATTCCATATATCAAAGTGTAGGGGATTAATATTTTGAATACTACGATGGGTATTCAAGTGAGACAATATAAGCGTGGTACAATAATGGTATTAATAAGGCTTTGTTGGTTATACCAAGACATCATGCATAAATACATTATATATTTACTCTTTTTAGATACTATTTATGACCATTTAATTGGGCATTGGATGTCAAGACCACCAATCTGGAAGGTGTCTATATGATGCAACCAGAAAGAGTTAGTGACACTACAGAATGACAATAAGGGGTAAAATTTACTAAAATCCAATTTTTTATTGAAGTGAGTGACGAGATCTTATACTATTCATTTGGAATGAAATTTTCCATGTGTCTACAAGAGGTTAGTGGGTGTGTCATTGTTTTCCAAGAAAAATATATTTAATAACATATAGAAAATATGTATTGATCCTACACTTAGATATGACTAGAATGAATGTAACTCTTTAGATATTAACTTAAAGAAGTATCCTAATTTATAGAGAATGATATCTACTGAGGTATATCTAATGGGTTTCTTAGAATAAGTTAAAAGTTAACATATAGAAAAGATATCAAAAAACAAAATATAGAACAATTAAAAATAGAATTGTTACAAGTGTCACATGTAATAAATCTCTATAAGAAGACATGCATGGTGCATTTGAGGAGATTAAAGAGGTTATTATAACTCTATGAGTTCCAAAAAAGATCTATCACATATTCCATGTTATGTAATATATATGATATTTCCAACATATAATTAATATTAGGAAAATATTAGTTATATCCAAGAGAATTGAATGAGAATCATTCAAAACTATCCATATGTACTGGAGATGTACAAGGGATTTTTACTAGGTACAAAGAGAAAGAGGTACACTAGTTTAAGGGAAAACAAAATTGTATTCCTTTAGATTGAATTGATCTAGTATCATAGTAAGGCTAAGGTAATGAGTAATAAAATCTCATTTAAGATAGTGATATCTATACCTACAAATATTGAGTGTTTTTAGCTTATGATACAACTAAAGAATCAGTGTAAAAACACAATTTTTTTTCCAGTTGATGGAATCACACCATGTAAGCAATTTTTTATCATTATTATAATCACACTACTAGTACTAGACAAGATTTAAAGTTTTTGATAGTTGAAAAATAGAATATACTTAGGGATATCACTTATTAAGGAGTTTTAATCAAGGAGGTGAAGTTGATAATAATAGAATTTCCATGAAGTGGAGATGTGGTAGGCCTAATGAATAAATCCATAACTAAAAAAACACGATATTATCATGAGTGTTAAAAAGGTTCATTAAAAAGTTGTCTCTAGTGAAACTAAGAGTGTTGTAAAAGTGGTCACCTTAGACCTAACTTGAGTAAAACTTTTTGATTACCATATCATGAATATAGTGAGTTATACATGATGTATACTTACCATAATAGTGTTGATATTTCTATATCCACTATTTAAATGGTAATTTCCATTTATTATTTTTGTATTAAAAGGTTATAACATTTTATAGGCTATAATGAGAACCTCAAGATACTATGAAATTAATCTAAAATATATTTTTTATGATCTAGATACATCATACTGATTGGACATATATGATGGCTGACTATCAAGTGAAAAAGGTTCATAATAATTGATAAATATTCTCATTAGGTTCACATTTGGTGATCTCGAGTAGATAAGATCACAAGGATTGAGATGCCAACAAGAACACCACATGTTTTAAGTTTCATTGGTTTTTCCTATATATGAACATGTGTATTAGTCTCATTAATTGAGATGGTTAATAATGTGCCCCATTTGATTGATTACATTGATTCAAGGAAAAAACCATGACATTTAAGTCATGGTAAGGTGGCTTGTGTTGGGTGCATCCTTGATGGTATAACATTGTTTGAATGACCAAGATAGAATTTTCCACTTTCGAGTTGAGGAAGTGATATCTCGGGCCTAGTACACCAGGAATGTAGTACCTTCATTAAATCCATGACCATGGTAGAAGAAGGTAAGTACATTCAATGATTACAATGAATAATAAAGCAATAAAGGATGATGACACAAATTGTCCATCCTACATTATGAGATATGGTGAGAAAAAGAGATTATATTACATAGTAATCTTTTTTTAAAAAAATTAAACAAATTACACGATGTGGGTTTATAGGAAGGTTTTAGTTTCTATGACTACTCCTTATCTCTTTAGGGGTCTTATGGGTTTCTATAATCCTCTCCTAGTCTGTTAATAATATTCATTTCCATCAAGATAAGGGCCTAGAGGGTAAAAAAAATACCATATTAAAAATTCTGGCCTATTATGATGAAAAGGAGTATAGGATATGGTGAGCCCCACCATGGGGTCTGGGATATGTCCAAGAATATAAGATCACCAAGGAATACATAAATTAAAATTATTCATGTTGAGAATAATTCTTATTGAATTTATTTATTAAATATTATATGAATGGATATTATTTTCTTATTCAAGGTTTTTTTAATATTTGCGGGAATGATGAGTCAAGTTAATAACTTGATTTTATCATGTAATTAATTATATTAAAAGTAAGTGATAATAATATATTTGATATTTATGACTCAGTAAAGTAGTCATAAGATATCGTCTATAGAGAGTAATTAATATTCAGGGTTGAGGACCCATTTCGAGTATTTTTGAAACTCATTATAAAGGGATGAAGATACTATCAGATCAATGACTATTCAATATGAGTTTATGAGAGACTCTCTCTATAATGTACCACTTCCTAGAGAGAGAAAATCTCATTCCACATTGAAAATAAAATATATCATTCATGTATTGTTGAAATGGAGTAGCGGTGATTGTCAGGATGTCGATGACATTGTTAGAATTCCAAGATAGCACCTAGATTCTAATAGAAAATGCTCCTATGAACTTTAAAATCATGTGTGGATAATATAGAGAGATTTATATTTGGATCCATTGAGAAGATATCGTATGCTATGAGAAGATATCAACCATGAATTTATATCGAAATATGTAATTATTCTATTTATCTTTTGTTCTTAACTCTTTTGCACAAATATATTTGGGTTGTAACCATGTAGAATTGATGTTGGTGATGACGTTATGATGTCGATCGAAGCAAAAAAAATTTAAATTCCTGATTTTTTAGGATTTGGATGCATGTACTGTACCAACAGATTCATAATTAAAAAGGATAATTCACCAGTTGATAATGTATGACTTGTTAACTTGGTAATTGGAAGAATATACCATCCTGCCTTATGATAATATGATAAAATATTAACGTTTGGTTACTTTATGTATACCATTAATAAATCATCCTAATGTAGGAGAATCCACCAATTGACTATTACATGATTTTGGATTGCATTCTCATAAGGATGGGTGAATTATTCCCAAAGGATTGATCCACCATCTCATAAGACATGGTACCTGTGATTCATCCACATATACGAGAATCCACCACTTGATACAGTTAATTTACCCTTGGTATGGTATTGCACCATAGGAATACATAAGAGACTCTAGTATGGGATATTCTCATGGAGCCCAATGATATGGTTACTTTACCCCTGGTATGGTATTGTACCAAGGGAATATATAAGCAAATCTATCATGGAACATTCTCATGGAGACTAATGATATGGCCAATTTACCCCTTGTCGGCATAGGCCACAATAAGATGTAAGTGACTCCATTATGGGTATATATGCATGGAGCATATGTTACTTGGTTACTTGAGACATGTCATGGATGATTAAACCGGATGTAGGTGAAACTACCAATGTCATGGGTGATCTATCCTAATATAGGTGGATCCAACACATTGTAGAGATATACAAAATGGAGCTAAAGTAGGTCTGGCTGACCTAGGGTTTCAACCCAAAGCCTAAGGGTTGATGAGTTAATGAGATGTTTTGTATTAATTTATGTATTAATTTCCCTTTATATCATATTATTGAATGAACTATATATTCATACTGGATTGTTTAGACACCATAGGTGTTGGCCAACTGAGTTTTACTCACACCCTATTTGAGCTCCGTTTTTCACCTAAGAATATTTCATGGATAAAGGTCTATAAAAAGAAAATATTCCCTATGATGATTGATTTATTATTGGATGGGTCAAATCTTGGAGATGAGACTAACATGGGGTTCAAGATGTGGGTTTGGAGTCTTTTATTGAGTCTATTTAGTCTTTTGATTGTATGAATTTAATCACGTCATTTAGTTACATTCTGCCCAATATTATATGGTGTTTACTATTATTTTATTTATTATGTTTTTCCTTTTATTCATCTGGTGAGAAATATTGATTATTTATATTATTTCCTATGTTATTGATTCTCTGTTCTTGGGGGTATAGTCTCCCCACTATATTCCTTAAACCCTCATTGCTAGTCGTAAGCCTTTGAAATATGGGGAGGTGCATCTGAGGTCCACTAGACAACCTATCTTATTCATGTGATGGAGAATTGGTTCAAGGGATGTTACAACCTATTTTTTTTGTAGTGTTTTACCCTAGGTTGTTCTTTAGTTTTGTTGACCCTTCCGGATAATGGAGAATTTATGGATGAGTGACTATATATCCTTGACTTTGGAGATGTGTTTCTATAAAATTAGATATTGATCCATGGGAATGTATAAGGATAAGTGTTTTAGAGGTATTCCGATATCTTGATGAGGAAACCATATTTTTTGTTGCCTTGAATTTTTTGGTGATTTGGTTTTGAGTTCTTTGGGGGCACTCATTTTGGGAGAAGGTGTTCCTAGATGTTGGTAGTGGTTTTAGAGGCCATTAGAGAAATGAATTGAGCGTGGGTAGTGGACATGTCTTGTTTTGGTTAGTTTCATTGGACATGGATTGGTGTTTTCATGGTGTTCCTTGGTTTTTGGAGACTTGTGGTATATTAAAGAGGTTTGATCTTCTCTTTTCCATTGACTATCCAAATTGGTTGTGAATTTCTAAGGGTAGAAAGAATATGGGGAGGAGTTTTTCACACCCTGAACTAATTATTTTATTTATTTAATTTTTTTTAATCTCTTCCTTAATTTTTGGGATGATCTATTATTTTAATTTTTAGATTTTTTCATAGGTACACAGTTGACACACAGTTAGTGGAAAATGTGCACTAACCATATGAGTGTGTATATAATTTAGAGGAGATGAAATGCATAGTCAAATCATAGTTTATCAAACCATTATCCCTACTCATGTGAGGTTTTATAGAACATATGGTAGGAGGCACATAGTTGGTTCATGGTTTGGAAAACCATGTTGCCATATTGTGCATCGTTCCACATATTTAAAAAATGTGCTTTTACATTTCCCCTCCACCTTTCTCCTTAAGTCATAACATACCCCTCCCCTTCTCTTTCCTATTGTGAAAAAACCTAGGGGATCCAAACATGTGCTCCTACTCTCCCTAAATTAACAATTTCATGGTAGGTTTTGTGTTATTTGATTTCCATTCCTCTAAGAAATTCCTTTTCCTCCCTTTCTCTTCCTCCTCCTCCTCCTCCTCCTCATAATCATCATCATATTCTTCTTCTTATTCTTTCTTATTCTTATTCTTATTCATCTTATTGTTTCTACTTATATCCCTTTTAGAAAACCAATATTATCTAAACCCTAACCTAATATTGGGAGTTTATTTTATTGGATAATGGTGTCTAGGGTTTGTTTGGCTGATTATGGATGAATATAGACATAAATACTGAAAGTGATCAGTTACTATTTGTTTCTAGGAAGGGTTTATTCTATTTCTTCTCTTTGGATCAAATTTAATTAAGTAATTATTCATTTTTGGGTTCCTTTTTGTTCTATAGGGTGTCATAGGCCTCGTTGTGGTGGAATAGTGCGTCTATTATCAAAGGTAGTTATTTTTTGGTAGGTTTCACTTTGTTTTAGGTCTTTAAATTTCAGAACCTTTCTTTAATTAATTTTTTATCTTTTATTTACATATAAAATTATAATTATAGTTAGGTTCATAGTGTTTTTAAGTGTAAATAAAGTATCATGTGATTTACACATCAATTAATAAGTTATCCTCTAATTGGAAGTTTGTTAAAAATCTACTTTAATTAATTTTACACACCATTTGTTTTATAATCCACTAAATAACCTTAAATTAATGTTTTAATGTTTAAGTGATGTTTTGGATTTAATAGTGAGGTTCTCTTTTTTTAAAATGCTTATAAAAGTTGTATGATTTTAAAATGTATTTTTCCTTATTGGTGTTATCCACATATAAATGGGTATATATATATGTACTAATACACAAGTGGATATTTGATTGTTTTGAATGAGAGAAATATATATTTGAATAAGTGTATATGGTTATCACAATGAAGTCGATATTAGAGTTTTAATATGATACTTAAATGTTATTTTCAAAAGGGGTTTTAAGTGATTCTTAAAATAAAACAGAAAGCAAGATCAGAACATTTAAAAATAATGTTTATGAAATTTTTGATTTTCAATGGAAATACTTGGATGTTATTTGGAATTATAACTCTATAAGGGGGTTTAGACACATGCTATAAATCTAAACTTGGTTTTTTATTGATTTTTATATTATTATGGTTCTCATGGAATCACCCAGGGATATTGCACTATACTTATATGTGGATGTTATTATATTTAAAACCTCATGGGAACCCTTATAATTTGGGTAGGAGAACCTAGACGGGACAAACTACCTTTCTACTAGCTAGGTTAGTAAATTCTATTCACTCCTTCCTCTGGCCAGTGATGTGTTACTATATATTTCATCTAGATGATAGAGAAGTATGTTCTATTGTTTCCATATCCCTCAGTTATGGTTATATTTTTTTCCCAATATTCACATTTTAAATTATTACTTGTATGAGTTCCTATTGTTTTTTAATTATTTTACACTACTTATGATTTGTAGCTTTATCATTCTTTCTTAATCCCTATTACTTTTCTTTGAAAGAGTATTTAAAAATGTATTGAAAAGATCATATCAAAAGTGGTTTAAATGGGGTATTATTATAAAGAGTATTTGGGAAAATAGATATTTTACAATGTAACTTTTTTCATTTAAAAAAAGAAAGGGAAAGTTTATAAATGATCTAAAATCCTCACCATGGATTTTAAATAAAATGAGACAAAACCCTAGTTTTTATGATGTTTTTAAAACTATAATAAAAGGATATTTTATTTAACTACTA
Organism: Viscum album; assembly: GCA_963277665.1. NCBI lineage: Eukaryota > Viridiplantae > Streptophyta > Magnoliopsida > Santalales > Viscaceae > Viscum > Viscum album. Next base: position 552,215,628 of record OY728156.1, read on the forward strand.
AACTTGGTGTGTATTTTCACTTAACATTGCAACTAAGTGTTATTATCATGCTTACATATATATATTTTTAGTTTCAGGTTTGTGTTATTTTATTCTTACCCATGGGGTGTTGAGGTTTTAGTAGTGGATGGTGACTTGTGTATCCACATGTATGTATGCTAGTAGTTTGTTTATTTTATTTCATTTCCTTTATCACATTGTCCAAATAAGACACTTTAATTTTAATCAATGGTAAACTATATCTACTGGTGGACAAATCAATGACATTATGGATGTAGATTTATATCTTCTTGTAAGGGAGGGTGACTGGGGTGGGTGAAGGTATTAGTCAGTTTATTTTTACTATGTATTTATATTGTCTATAATTATTTATATTTTATACCTTATTATTTTTTGGAAAATGGAACTTTGACTTATAGAGTGGTCATTAATATTTTTTCTACTATTATTAAAATATGATTATTGGATGGATGTATTCCCACTAGATTTAATTTGATTCCATGTCACTTGACACCACACTAGGGTGATTAGAAACCCACCTTAGGGAAGTCGTGAGCCACTTAAAAAGTATGATGGAGGGACATATCAAGTTGTATTAAACCACATTCATTTCTTAAAAACGAATTAATCCTTTCAAAACATGTCATAAAAAATATTCCATGTGTTAAACTAAAACCAAAATTTTAAACCATGAATCAAAAGGTATTTTTCCAAAAACCATTCAAAATCCCATGTTTCCAACTCATAAACCAAAAGGGGTTTAAAAATAAAAATAATCCAAAGTTTAATTTGCAAATAAAAGAAAATAATTTAATAAAAACTAAGCCTTCATGTTCTAGAATGAGTGGAAAGAAAGAGGGAATCAATAATGCTTCAGAACTTTTGACTCATTAATTTATTGTAATTATGGTGGCAGAGGTGTCTAGAGGAGGACTCGAAGAAATCTCAAGGAAGTCATAGGGAAAAGGTTGCAGCTCAAAAATATAGCTGAAGGGAGTTTTGCAGCATGGAGTATGGGAGTGTTCCATAAGGTGGTCCACTATGACATAGGTAGGATGGCTGTGACATAGTGTATTAGGGGGGGGGGGGGGGTCAGTGATAATTCTAAAATCGACATAGCTATGGTGTGGAGAGAGGATATGGCATGGAGATGGGTTTCTTAACTAAGTGGATACAACATAGGAATTTTGGATGTGTTTTGGAGTCTCAGATGATGTTTTTATAGGTTATTCTATTTTGGCGGGTAGCTGCACCTTGGATCTAGGCTGCAATATATCCCCTTCCTATTGTTATGTTTTATGACATAATGGGCTGGGTTGCGCCATGGTACCTTTTCTTCTTTATTGGATATGTGACATGGAGATAGGTTCAAATATCATAGGATACTTTTACCAACATCCTTACAACATGGAGGAGTAGGTTTCACTGTGGTCTGGTTCATTTTTCAATAATTATACACTATGTAGCCTGGGGTTTTCAATGATATTGTGTTCTACAGGCTAGGTAGAAATTCCAAAATCCCAAAAAATCCTATATTTTGTTCAGTATTTATCTCGTTTATTGGCAGACCCAAGTGCATACTTTGGATGTATCTCTGTCCCCTTTTATTGTCTTTCAACCCCAACCTTTGGAGATCAATCTATGGTGGTTTTAGGCGGGTTTCCTTCTTTCCTTCCCATATCATCTCCTATTTCTTTTCTAAATATGGTTTCTATCAAATAAACATATTGTTTTGATTATGTTTTCATAATAAGATGTCACATGGTGTTGTGTTTAGGGTGATCAAGGTCTTCCATTCATTTTTTTTACTTATTAATGGCCTTTCTCTTGATCCAACCTTTTTCATCAAATCAGAAAATTCATTTGAGGTAGGGGATCCTTTTTTCGTATCTAGTTATATCATGCAAGAGGGGTTATACTATTTTTTATATTTGGGAAGATAATATATACTGACTTAATGAAAATAATAAATTATGATAATTGAAATTTAAGTGGAATAAGAACAAAATTGCAGGTTAGGATATTGATATTTTTATATTGTGACTGTATGATCTTGATGCCTTGTTGAAAATCATGGCATTTGGGGGATTTTTTTTACAATATGGTGACTATAGAACCCTTTTTATGTTGTTGTTTGGTATAAACTTGAATAAAATTGTATAATCACTTATATCAAACTAATAAATTGGTTTCCCAGGGAAACTCTGGTTTGTGTAAAAAATCCTTAGAAAAGTAAATTGGAATGAGATGAAAGAATCTTGATAAATCTTAAAATAAAACGTGAATGAAATGATTTTTGGTTGTGGTATGTGGATGTGATATGTGGTTGTGATGTGTGTCTATGATGTGTGGTTATGATGTGTGGTTGTGGTGTGTAGAGAGGATGTGATGACATATGGATGTTGTTTTTGAAAATTGGTTGTGATGTGGAAAGTGGTTGTCATGAGACAATTGTGATGAGAAGTGGTGCTTATTTAAAATGGTTAAAATTTGGAGTTAGTTAGCTTGAGGGGGGGGGGGGTGTAGTTTTTCGTTTTGTGGTGTGGTGTTCTAGTTTCACAAGTAGTAATGGAATAAAATTGGCAATGATGAATTATAATTCTATGGGTTTAAATGGTTAATGAATTCCTAAAATAATATTGGAAGTGTGGTCAAATGAGGTGTATATATAAATACGAAATAAATAGTCTAAATAAAGAATGGGTTAAATGAAACTTGGTTGGTAATGGGAAATATAGAAATTGGGTTAAATTGAAATGAAAGGTCGAATGTGGTTTGTGACTTTTGGATTTCTTATGTAGTGTTATGAATTTAGTGGTGGGAGTGAAAGTGGAAAGGGTTATGAGGTGTGGTGGCGATGTTTTGAGTTGGGATATCAATATTTATTTGAACCCATAGTTTGGGCTTGTGTGTAGATATATATATTACTTGTATTTTATTTTTAATTTCTATATGTATGAAACCCATGTTGATCACAATGTGTCGATAGATAAATGTTTTGGGGGTGTTTTTTTCACTAGTTGTGAGGATGGATGGATGGATTCCCACTCTTTCCTATTCTCTCTTCTAGGTGATGTTGACATGCATGGGCTATGATGAATAGAAGTCAAAATTTCACTATATTTTTTAATGATATGGATTATGTTGGGTTTCATACATGATGGGAGGAGGGAACGCTGTCGATGTCCTTTATGTGTATGATACCCTACTATATTGGTTATGGATGTGAGTGAGATGTGATGTGATGGATCAGGTGTCTTTGGGTGAGATGTGAGGTGATGGCCCAACTGTCTTCAGGAAATATTTGATGTGATGAACCAAGTGTCTTTGGGTGATATGTGATGTGATGGCCTATGTATATTCAGTGAGATGTGTTGTGATGGACCAGGTTTCTTCGGGTGAGATGTGTTGTGATGGCCTAAGAGTCTTTGGGTGTGGTGTGTTGTGATGGACCAAGTGTTTGTGGGTAGGATGATATAAGAAAGTGATGGGAGTTTCGAGATGTACAACGTTGGTGTGAGATAATGGAAAATTAGTGGGATAATGTTTTATGATAAATTTATCAATATGATTCTTATTATTTTATTATAATTTAATTCAGTATTTGGCGAGCGTGCCTTGGTGAGGATGGGTTTAGTTAGCTGACCTGTTTAGGTGTTGTTGGTTCTACTATGTACTCATGGATGTGTTAGTATAATCTTTTTCTTATGTGCATGTGATACATTTAGTATAATCCTATTCAGTATACTTGTATGCTCACCCTATGGATATAAAAACTATTTTCAGGTTTTTAAGATGACTATGTGGATCGTGTTAGACATTACTATCTCAAACCTTTAGAGTCATCACTACGTCTCTACCTTAGCTTTTTTTGGGAATTTTATTTGGAGTTTCCATGTATTTTTCTACATTATACATGCATTTTGGGATGGTTTTGGTTTAATTATTTTATATTATATCATTGATACCATTGATATCCTATCTCTCAATCCTATATTATTATTGAGGGAATACCTCCAAATTTTATATTTTTATACCCTCGGTGATAGTCACCAACTTGGGGCCTCTTTGGAGGCAGGACTTAGGGGTTATTATCCCTCTTCCTTTATTTCCAACATAGGAGGGGTACCATTGGAGGTAGAGGGTCATGAAAGTGTGGTATTAGAGGTTTTGGATAAGGGATATGATGGAGTTTAAAGTTAAGAACAAGGGGGATTGCATGGGTTGATAGGGAAATGACGTAAGTTGATCTTGGTGTGTGACATAGTTCATGGAAGGCTGACCATGAAACATGATTTTATGGTTCCCCAAATCCAACACAAGGACTCTGAGCCTACCAAATTACCATGTGAGGTGGAATCACTTGTAGAACTGTGTTATTTTTTTATTTGTTTGTTTTGGGAAGTTAAAATGAGCTAAATGAATCTTAATAAAATTAAATATTATCGGGATGGGGAAATATTGTTCCCCTTTTATCTATGGATCTGAGATATCATTCGCATGTCGTTCAGGTAGTGGAGGTTCAACCATATGTTCTGATTGATTTCCATAGGGTTGATCTGGTTGAGGAGGAGGATCAGTAGTAGAGTACATTATATGCCTTTTAGCGGAATCTTTGGGGAAGTACAAGGATAATGCATCTAACCTAGCGATAGAGATCTGATTATAGGATATTGTGATCACCTTCAATTTTATATTGTCCCCAAAAGAGTATAGGGTTCCTTTAGTAGTTAGTTAGATGCAAGTTAATTCATATTAGTGGTGGAAGTAGTATCTTGGAGAGTGGAAGGAGGGAAATGTTTCATGGTTCAACTTTCAAAAGGATTTCCAAGCAGAGTTCTTATCATCGACCGTGAAGTTAGTAAATAGGAATGAGCTACTCTCTATTTAGTAGGGGATCATGTCTGTGAGGGATATGGGACTCAATTTCAAGGACCATTTTCATTTTTCCTTTGATCTTTTTTATGAGGAGTAGTCCTATTCATAATGTCTTGAGAAGGAACTCTATCATTATATCTAGTGTGAAATCACTCTTTTACATTGACAATGCATCTAGAGGTTCAAAAGAAGGCATAGGTGATCAAGAATATACACTCATGAATAGGTTTACCATGATAGGGGAACCAAAATTGTTCCTTGAAGAGAAAATTTGTTAGTGGTAGGTCTCAGGAACCATGACCTTTGAGGTTTCGACCACCAGGGAGTCGACACTAGTGCAAAAACATGATTTAATATCGTGTTTTTAATTTACACATTTTTAACCGATTTTTATAAATGTGATTTAAAAAATAAGGTTTTCTTCATCAGGTTTTTAAAAAACAATACTGAAAATCATTTTCAGCATTGGTTTCTTATAAACCAACACAAAAAAACATGCTATTTTTTTATGATTGACTGTCAGTTTCTATAAAAACCGATGCTAAAATATATTTTTTAGAAATATTTGAATATTACATCCCCATAATAATTAGAATTCTTGTAATAGAAAAACATTATAAAAAAATAAAAAAACATGAATCATTGACTAAAAAAATATAGAAACATATATAATTTTATCTAGTTAAACAAAAAATTATCTACACATTTTTATTATAAAGTAGAATTAAAAAACACGTACCTTAAAATTACAACATGATCACTATTGGTTATTCTTGAATCATAAGTTTTATATAATTACAGTCAAACACCTTTTATAACAAAATAATTAGTTTTTTGAACATATTTTATTAGGAAAATGTAATAGTAACCAAAAACAAAAGAATATACACACCTTAAATCATAATTATACTAAACAAGTAGTTAATAAACAAAGATCGAATATGGTTAAGTTCCTATTTCATGTATGAATCAACATTATTGAACGTCTATAATGACGTTGAATGATATAAGATTAAAAAACCGAATACTATGAAAGAAAATATAAAATAAATAATATGACTAACCTGATCATAATCAATCATTACCCTAGTTGTGATTATCTCGTACAAGAATCATAGAACATAATAACCACAATCAATATATCCTTGTTGATTATGACACTGCAGTTAATAAAATATTAACTTGATAATGAAAACCAATATATATATATATATATATCAAAAAATCCAAATAATATCTAATATAAAAAATAATTAACCTTACTTTCACATAGTTGATTGCATTTAACTTCTGTCTTGACAAGTGATCTTTGTTAAATTTTTCTCATGATCCACATTTTCATATATATCAATTAATAATACATGTATAAACAATGAGAATTAAACAAATGAAGATATAAAAAACAAAATAACTTACTTGTCCAACAAGGTGGATAATTTTCTATGAACACCACCTAATAAAGAGAAAAACTAATATAATGTGTTTTCACTTGGGTAGAATACGCCTAATATCTAATGCCCCATAAAATACAAAAAGTTCATATTTAATGAAATTATAATGAACATTAGTGCATAATTTTGTTTTTACTCTTTCCCATAAAGAAATGGCATAAACCAATACCCAATATCCATCATTGATAAACTCTCACATATATATGCCACTTTATTTTCAGTCGACACATATTGTACATATGTTGAAATTTATTCTAGATCTATAAAACAGTAAACGCTTGTACTATAATTTTGAACAAGAAGTGTGTGTATATAACTAATTAAAAAGTAATATAGTTTGTCAATTTAAACAATATTTAATTAAAAAAATAAAAACTGAATCTTCAATTTACTTACATGGAAAACAACTACAACATAAGCACACTGAGCTCTTTAAAATAAATTATATCCATGGTATCTTTGCAGAATATCATCAATGGATAGTCTCTTCCATATATATCAGATGATATATGAAACTCATAGATATTTTCCATGGAAGAAGAAACCTAAGATAATCTTTCTATCCCATTATAAATATCTGATGTATCTACAATTGTTTGTTCATGAACCTTTTGTTTCCTTTGTTCCATTTCTTTGGATGTCAGATACTATTATATAAGTTAAATTTCATAAAACATTATAAGTAATTTTCAATAAGATATAATTAATATTTAAAAAAACACATACCTTATATGAAATATGATGAAAAAGGCTAGATGGAAAAATTACAAAATGACCCATAAAATCCTCAACTCTGGTAATCTCTATTGTAGGGAATGGTAGTAGAGCATAAATATCAATAATATCATGTATCGATACTCTAACCTGACCCATATGAATAATATAGTAATGTAAAGAATCACCCAAAAAATGTATGACTCCAAATGCTACAATATTTACATCAAGATCTCCTACATATGACTCACAAAATAAGGTTGGGTCCAAGTGAGGAGGTGGAGGATCTGATTAGGTAGGTTGGGATGGCTGGGCGGGTTGGGAAGGCTGTGCAAACTGTGGCTGCCTCATAATTTGTTCTAACATAGCCTACTGCATAGCTGCTTGAATTTGATCTCCCATGGACTATTTCATATATTTCAACTGATATTTTAAGGATTATATTTTTGGGTATCTTGATTGTTTACTTTGATGACCACAAAGTTTTTCAATACTAACACCCACCTCACATCCTCTTATGCAACCAGGGTGTTTTGGATTTCTTAATATAGTGGCTAAGATGTCCATACTACCCTCTAGGATAAAATTTCCCTGTTTCTATTGATCTTGAAGTTCATCATAAAATGGAAAATGAAAATATAACAACAAAATAATTATCTTTTCCCAACAGGGTTATATCTGTTTGTAAAAGTGCATTATCTGTTGGTAAAATGTTTTGCCAACAGAAATTGTCCTATCACTAAACTATTTGTAAAAACTTTTTTACTAAATGTTATTGCAATAGATAAATTGTTTCTATTGAAATTATAATAATACTAACAGATAATATATATGTTGTACAAAATGCATTGAAATAGATTTCTATGACAAATTTATCTGTTGGTAATATTATTATCAGCTTTCATAACCAATACCAATAATTAATATATGTTTATAATTTATTTTTTAAATAAAATATTGTGTTTGGGTATTTCAGTATTTATTGCTAAAATTTTATTTTATATTTATTAATTTATCATATATAATACACCTATTTTAATTATCACACCGAATATGATTTTTACACACGTTCAAGATTAGAAAATGATTAATCATATTAATAAAAAAATTTAATACAAAAATGAATCAATACATACTTAAGTTTATTAATGCCTAAAAAGATGATAAAAAATAGAAAAAAACTAGGATCCACTAATGTCGTCGTTGCTGCCAAACCCCCACCCCCCTAAAGAAGAAAAAAGAGCATGTCGTCTCTTGACTCTAGTTGTCCAACACCCTACCAAATATCTTTCATCACCCAAAAGTAAGACATTAAAATCACCAAATCAAGTTAGTTATATAGTGATGAAACTCAAGTCACTACTATGACACACCCTTTAGCTCTAATATCTACACCACACACAACCAAAGAACATACCCAAAAATCAGTGCAAAATATCTGTAAGAATTGAATCCAAAATAAAAAAAATAACAAAATGATATGTATAGAATGGGAATTTTTTATTCATCATCTCTATTGACATCTCAAAAAATCAAATCATCTACAATACCAGTGTGGAACCTCAAGTTGATGTTATACCTCACCCTTAAGGTCCAAGATCTATACCACACAACCAAAGAGAATACCCACAAATCCGTACAAAATATCTGCATGAATTGAAACCAAAATAGAAATAAATGAAGGTATAAAAACTAAAAATATAAATTAACCTACATTTGTGATGAAATTACTTTTAAATTTCAATAAAGGTAGTATATAGAAAACAAGAAATAAACATTCAATGACAAAATTTTATTATTAAAAAATGTCGACTTGGCATTAGGTTTGAAATAATAACTTTCAAGGTACCCATGATATTAGATTATGATAGTCAGTGGGCCTAACAATATTAGTAACCCACTTTCCATCAATCATCTCCAAGAACAAGACACAAAATCTATACACATCTCATTTGGTAGTCAATTTTCTAGCCCATGCATACTCAAGAGCACAACATCCATAGGTCCCCATCACAGTTGTAGAAACATGGGTCCTATTTGTAGTTGGACCAAGATAGAAGCACTAAAATTAGAGAAATTTGATTTCAATTCCTCATTCAGAAATATGTTCAATGCATTGAAATCATGGAACATTACTTGTGAGAAAATCAGTTCTAGTAAAATTAGGAGATGAGTACTACGAAACATGGGTGAGTGAAGAATTTTACATTGAGATTGAACACATGGATTGTACATGCCATGATGTAAAGGCATGTGCTAAATTGTACAGAATTAATAGAACTGTACAAGACATGTGTTCAAGCCATGAGTACTTAAACACATATCCTATACAGAATTGAACACATGGCCATGAGTAATGTTCCATGAGGTACATGTCTATACAGGTAATGGCTATGTGACAAGCCATGTGTCATGGGTAATATACCTTGACCTACATACCATGTGTTAAATTTTTGAAGAATTTGACACATGGATTGCACATTGTCATGAACGATTCCAGATCAAGAAATCTTGTACAATTCATAGTTCTCACTACAATACAATATCACCATAGTAGAAACATGGGTCTTATTAGTTTAATGAAATAAAGAATACATGAATGCAGAGTGAAAAATAAAAATAATAAGAAAATATAATAATGTTACCATATTGAATAAAAATTTGAAAATATTATCAAAACACATATAATCTAGTATTCATAGAAATAATAAAGAAGGCATACACCAATGGATGGGGAAAGGTATCACACTGATGCATAAATTCCCATGAAGAAACTGCATACATTACATAGATTGTAATTGAATGTATATTGAATATAAATTGCATCAACTAATATATTGAATGCATAGAGAATATAAATTACTTATTGAAACTATATTTTATACATAAGATAGAATAATATAAAAAATTAAACATTATAATTTACATTAAAAAGGAAAAATGAATACATATTATACAAAACCAGGCGAATTGAAACTAATGAGGGTGAAGGGAAAGATGATACAATTTAGTAGAGTCTATTTGTTCACTTGATCAAACAAATTTTAAAGAGATTGTTTATAGCTACAAAAATATAACACTCATAAAATGCACACAACTCAAACTTACCATAAAAAACAATAAAGTGAATCACATGTACCTGGTTTAAACATGCCCTGATGAGAAGTCGAACATTACTTCCAAATTCAACACACAACTTCCAAAAAGTACTCCATTAATATGCTGATGAAAAGTCCATAACATAAAATTTATCTATAACAAATAAAATGTCATGTGGTAAATTTAATTAATGTGGAAACTAAAACTAATGGTTAGAAATTAACAAAGGAAATATTAAGCACATATTAACAATGAAACAAACTTACAAATAACACATAAAATAATTAATTTTATATAAAACAAATAAACTAAAATTCATGGACATGAAAAACATATAATTTTTAATCATATAAACATAAAATTGTAATGTTTAAAATATAAATAAAATTCAACATAGATATCAACATTTATCCATAGTTAATCTAGTTAAATCTTTGACCACAAGCCATGCATTGTAAAAACTCTTAGAAGTACATACTCTCAATGTCAAATTCAATTGAACAATAGTTTATTATTGTAATAAAATGAATATAATGAATTAACAAACCACATGGAATGGGGGTTAGGTATTAAACCAAACATTACCATTAGTTTATCAATTTAATACATCATGTAACACTAAGTTTCATTTGATTGAGAAATTAATGATAAAATATTGGAAATAGGAGGAGATTGTTAAAAAAAACTTACTAGAAGAGTGGTAGAGATAGTCAATCCAAGAAACTTATCTAAATTCCACAAGTAAGAGAACCACCCATCATCGGCCCTTGGAAACTCAACAAAAATACACACAAAATTATACTTGAACATTTTAATCCACAATCAACACATAACCATAATATAATCAGCTAAAATCATTCTACACGAACCAATATAAAAAAATGTATGTACATGAACCCAAGAAAGTATTCAATGACCAACCAACCTATATGAATTCCCCAAATGGAATAAGAATCATTCATTAGTTAATAAAAAATACAAGTCATTACACTGACCAAATCAAAAAATTAAATTTATCCAAACAAAAAAATGGACAAGAATTATTCACAAAACTATGGCTAAAATTTACGAAAATCTTGAATCAAAAAAATTAATCATTAATAATCAAAAAATAAAGCACCCGAAATCAGGTTAGGGTTCGGACGGGTCACACACACTACAAGGAAGAGAGGGAAAATCACAATGAAAAGAGAATAATGAGAGAGCAGAGGATAATGAATGATAACTGTAGGATACCACACACAAAATTAGAAGGAGAGGTAGAGGATTCCATGGAAAGAGGAGGATGGACGTGTGTGACTGAGGTTCCTTCTAACTAGGGCATGCGATACGGAGAGAGGTAGATGAGGGTGGGCCTAGAGGAAGGTTTGAGTGGGATATGTGGGTGACCAAACATTAGGTGGATTGAGATATTAGTATCGTCTAAAGGTAGATGATGGATCATGTGGGATCGATGGGCAGTGCCATTGGTGTTGTGTGATAACGGTATGGGTTTCGTGTAGGATGATGAGGGTGATGGTGGGGGTAAATAGGGAGGTTCCCTTGAAGATAGTAGATGGTGGGACAGGTGCTCTATGACGGTATGTTTGTGTGGCTTTGGATCGCACGGAATGGGCCACTAATCTAGATATAACCTACACATTTATGGATGTTTCCATGGGTATAATACAAACCTTCATGGATCCCTCTACCTAGAAAAATTGGTGACATTTTTTGGTGAATAATAATAATAATAATAATCATAGTAATAATAATAATAATAATAACAACAATTTTTTTACAAGTCTCACGCACTGTGGACTGCACAAAAGGAAATTAACTAATTTATGGTGTAAAAATGGAAGATGCAGAAATGATGATGTGATTTCTGCACCTCAATACTTTTAATTTAGAGAATAGAGAGCCATATTATTGGTATAATTTTAAAAAATTCATCATGATGTATAATAAATTTATGTGTAATTTATATACAATGAAAAAAGTGTAAAATTTATATATATTCTGAATAAAAAATTATGTTATATACATATAATGAAATTATATATAAGTGAATATTTTTTTTAGTTTTTACTACATTCAATATTCCAAAAATTATAATCATTTATCATCAATTTTATATCATATATATTATCACAAACATATAATGTATCGATTAAAAAATATGATTATACGATTTTATTAAAATATTTATAATTTTTAATGTATCAATGAAAACATATGATGATATTATTTTTTTAAAATATTTATAATTTATAACATTTATTGAAAATAATAATATATATATATATATATATATATATATATATTTTGGTGAAATAGTTTACGTTATTGAGTAATTTATTACAACATATTTTTATAATGGTAAACAATTTGTTGGTAATAAAAATTAATAGTAAAATAATCATTTTTGATGAAAAAAAATTATTATTGATATGATAAAGCAATAGATTTAACTGTTGGAAAAATATTATTTGGTGTTAAATGATCAATATCAACAGATATAACTGATGGTAAAAAAAGTTTTAATACTTAAAATCTTTACCAATAAAATTTAATATCTAATAGAATTGATTATTTTTAACAATGGATATATTATCTATTAATAAATTTCTAATGGTATAATCCATTTTTTTGTAGTGTGGTATACTACTGTTGTTAATTTATAAATTACAAAAATTCATGAAAAATAATAATTATTTACCTAAAAATATTTCAGATACTTTCATAGCTTAATCTATAAGATACTTTTCATTTTTTCTTATTATTTATCTTTTCTATTTCACATGGTGGATGGTTGAAGATGGAGGACCAAATTGGACGTCATCAAAATTAATAGTGTAGTGAGCTCTTAGTGCTTAAAATTTTCCTCAATCATTTGTTTCTTAACAAATGATATCCTCTATGTGATAAAGTATGAGGGTAAATATTCTGCAACTGGATGTCTTGATGGGATTTCTTGGAGTCAATTTATATAAAAAGTAAACTAATAAGTGATTAGGTACATATATAATAAATTTGACAATATAATATAATCTAATTATCATACCTAAAATGTATCATCATATCGGGTGGAAAAAATTTATTCCATGTATCTTCATCTAAAAATAGATACTTGAGGCCTGGGATTTCATTTTTTCTTTTTGAAAACACATAATTTTTTTTCTAATTCATTTTTAAATCCCTCCATCGAACTACTGCTAAAGAAAGACATATTCTCTTAACTTCTTTTGTTTCTTCAAAATGGAATGTCATCTGTAATTGTATAACATAAATATTAGTCATTTAAAATATATCATATTAAAAAAATGTTATAAAATAAATCAATTGAGATATTTTACCTTCAAAACCTCCCAATGATGACCTATCACCATATTGTCGATAGACGCTCAATCAGGATATAAAATGCTAATCTTGCAACAAATCTATATGCCAATATAGCTGATAAACTGTGTTGTATTTTGGCTAGTTTCATTACTATTATCATCAAAATGAATATGTAATCACTCCTCTCCATGAAAAAGTGACTATTTTGGTAAACATGCAATACCATGTTTACCAACTCTAGAATTTGATTTCTGAATACTAAAATAAGAAGACTCCCCTATTGAAGTCTCATCAGTAGTCCTGTATTATTATTGTTTCAAATTAAATGTTTGATATCATTAAATAATTATATTATTGGATATTTAAAAATATGAAAAAAGAAAAATACCTAGATAGATGTTCCTCTGTCCCTGTATATGTATTTGTTATTGTAATTGAAAAATGTAATAAAATTATTTTGTACCTGAATATTATTAGACAAGTCAGTAATTGGAAAACTAGAAAATAGAAACATGTAAGTAAAATAAGTGGCACAAATGTGTAAGTTTTTAAAAAATAATGATTTTATGATTCTTAACCAAATAAATTTTCATGGTAAAGTATTTAATATAAAAATTACTTCTAAAAAGATATAAAAATTTAAAAATTTAAAAATAAAATTTTGAAAAGGTGTTCTTATATGTGCAAATTAAACCAAAATATAATAATGTACGTCAGGCATTTCAATGAAAAATGTTTAACCATGACTATGGAATATCAAAATTAAACACAAAAAATAAATTAAATAATTAAATATATATAATTAAATATCCAATAGTTATTAAATAATATAGTTTTTATACATGTAAATCTCAAAGAAGAAGTATAATTTAAATAATTACTAGATTAATTAGGAGAGTAATTTAGTGTTTTTCCATATCCCTTCAACATGATCATTTTATATTGCATGCACTATGTCTGTGTTATAGTCATTTTTATCCAGAAATTGTGTATTAGATGAAGAATCCTCATATAATTCAATTACATCATCATCATCCCCATCAGGAAAATAGATTCTTTTCCCATGAAAAATGATGGAACACTAGTCATTCGATGGATCAATGACATAAAATATTTGCTTTTCACGTGTGTCCTTGTAAATGGTTCCTCATTGTAACAAAATATTTTCAAATCAACCAGTTTAAACCCATAATGATCATGTTTCAGACCACTATTGCTTGAAACCCAATGAAACTTAAACACGATGACTCGAAATTTAATATAATCAATTTCTTATATGTCATTAAGAACTCCAAATATGGCGTTGATGTAGAAATTTTGTTTTTATCTTTTGCACTTAAAAAATGCAGCACTTCAGCGATGACCATTACACAATTATTTTGAATGGTACTCTTGTCATCCATCTTCTTTGTGTAAAATGTGTACCCATTAATATCAAAACCAGATCATGTGATCACATTAAGAGGTGGTCCCCCTTCCAACCATTTCAATGTTTCTGATGCAGATATATCTATGATGACTTTATCTATAAACCATAAAACAAATGTATTTTTTATCAATAATCACCCACTTATCATTTCTTTTCGGATATCATAACTTTAATTCAGTAATATGTAATGATATATATGATTGAACCTCATTTGTGTTTTTAAAAATGTATAAATATGCCTGCATCACTTTTTCAGGTGGAATGATCTTTACCTTTATGTTCTAAATCCCTCTAACTTCACTATCAACTTTCGTATGTCATGATATAGGGAGAATAATATTCTCCACTTCATACAAATAATTAGTATATAAATCAATCACCTATCAAATACATATTTTTGTACAATATAGGCCTGTGGTCGATAAATATTTTTAACACATCCCTTCAAAATTTTCATATATCTTTCAGAACGATACATCCATCATAAATAAAAATGCCTGCATATTCTTATCTCACGCACCAAATGAATCACCAAATATACCATTATATCAAAAACATAGGTGGGAAATATATTTCTAGTTGATAAATAATAAGAGATGCTTCATTTTTCAACACATATAACAAATTTGGATCAATGAATTTTCTAGAAATGTATTTGAAAAAATTATATAACCTAATGATAGTCTTTATGATAGTTGTTGGTAATATACCACGCAATGCAACGGGTAGAAGTTTTTGCATCAATACACGACAATCACCTGATTTCATAACTATTAATTTAAAATACTTCAATGACACCAAATTCATTACATTTTTAGAATAACCATTGGGTACTTTAATACCATGAAGGTACTGAAAGAAATCCATCTTCTCATTTTTTCTTAATGTATGAAAAACTGAAGGTAAATATATTCTGTTTCCTTTCATAGTGGGAGATAACTCCAAAATTATTCCCTTTGATATCAAGTCCAATCTATCATGAAATCCATATTTTTTATTTCCTTTAATTTCTAACAATGTTCCAATAAAAATGTCACATATGTTTTTCTCAATATGAATAACATCGATGTTATGTTTTATCTCTAAAAATATATAATAATGTAGTTCAAAAAAGATAGACTGTTTCTTCTAGATATTTTTTAGAAGACCATAACTTCTTTTCTTTCCAAATATCGAATAAATATTTTTCACCCTATCGTAATATTATTCAACTAAAAATGATCAACGAGGAAGGTTTTATTCTTATAAACCTTCGAATTATTTTCTCAATCTACTATAAGGATGATCAATTCTCAAAAATCTTTGATGTCCCATTTATACCGCATTTCTTCCATTTTAAAATTGATAATATGAAGTATCTTCTTCACAAATTAGGCATACTTCATGTCCCTTAATACAATATTTAGATAAGTTTCCATATATAAGAAAGTTGTTCATAGTGAACATTATCATGGCATAAAAAATGGAATAATATTTCTTGTATGCATCTAAAACTTTAACACATGTCTCCCATAGTAATTTCAAATCATCAATCAATGGTGAAAGATACACATCAATATCATTTCCTGGATGTTTTGGTCTAGAAACCATCAATATCATCATAACATATTTTTTCTTCATAGATATATGTGGGGATAAGTTGTAAACTTTTAAAAAAACAATCCATGAACTATATTGGATAGTTGGGCTCCAATATGGATTCATTCCATCAGTATAGAATCCCATTCCTAGATTTCTAACTTCACTTCCAAAATCATATTTTTTTTATAAAATCTATTCCAATATCGTGAATTAGTAGGGTGATGTATGTTACTATCAAAGATGCACTCATATGAATGCTATCTTAACCTTTTTGTGTTAATTGAATTTTCAAATAAATGCTTCAAATGAAGAATTATTGGAAGGTACCAAATTTATTTAGCAGAAGCTGTGATTTTGGCACATAAGAATAATTCATAGTTGAATTATTAGAATTGTATGAAATAATTATTGGATTATATCAATATAAAGTACAAAATTGATTTTTCATGAGGTTAGATGTCAGTACCTAATAATGAATCTGAGTTGACTTTTTCATCCATCTTATAGTGTGATGTCCCACATGTATGAAAACTTGATAAATATTCATATTCTTTCATATAAAACACACAATCATTGGGGAAAACATGTATATTTTTATACCCCAATCCCATTAGGCATAATATTTTCTTCTCCACATAATTGTAATTTGGAATACCATTTCCTTCTGGTAGTATCTCTTTTAAAATCTCAATTATGTTGTGGAAAATTTTATCTCTCGACCCATTTCTTGATTTCAAGTTAACTAATCTCAAAACTAATGATAACACTATATATTTATTACAACCTGGAAATAATTGTTTCTCATAATCTCCACACAATCATTTAATAGTTCCTATTTTTTCGATGGTTTCAACACCCAAATCATGAATTAATTATTCAATATGATCCTCTGCCTCATTATGAATATTGGCATCAATATTCGATATTGAATTTTCAATTATTTCACCATGCTAGATCCAACATGTATAATTAAAGCTAAAACCATAGAAAATGAGATGATCCTTGATTTCTCTGGGGTTTAAAGTTCTCGTATTCAAACACTTCACACATGGAAAGAAAATCAAATCTTTGTTTTGATGATTTTGTTTAGAAAATTACAAGAATTCATCAATTCATTTTTCATATCCACTAGTGTTTCTTCATAAATTTATCTAATTACAATCCATTTAATACCTAAGATCGTAATATAATTTGTGAATATATTAAAACATATAAACATTTATATATATATAAATTGTTAAATTTTAAACATAAAAACATATAATAAAAATTATTTGTAGTCATACATGAAATATTAATGATTATTAGGGATAAAATAAAAACTAATCCACTCTAGGTATTTTTTTGCATTATGTGTCATGATTATCCAAAATTAGATGATTTTTGTAGAATAAAAAATTAACAATATCACAAATAATTTCAACTAATATATATATACATATATACAAACATATATATATATATACATATAAAACAAATAAAAATTTAAATATATATATAAATAGATATCCCCTTGTAGGTGGCTGGGGTGGTAGGGGGTTGGGGTGTGGGGAACCTATCACAGGGTCAAGTCCCTGGTCCATCTTTCTTTATAGCACATGTATATGAATAAGACACGCCTTTTTTTATATAAATAGATAAATTTTAAACACAAAAAAAATTAATAATTTTTTTTTTCTGGTGAGATATATCAATGATTATTAGGAATAAAATAAAAAAACACACTTTGTATTTATTTTATTTAAAAAAATAATTATAGACAATTATTGATGTCTATAATAAAGGAATAAATATATTTCTTTCAAATTTAGATATATTTTTTTAAACGGCTATGTCATAACACTGCTTCTGTTCTACTTAGATTCTTCAAAATAGAAATCAATATTTCTCTTATTTATAACCTAGAACAAAACAATTTGATAATACCATCAAATAAGAAATTTATATAATTAAACAAAATTTTAAAAAAATTTATAAATAAAATTAATTTGCATACAAAAAAACAAAGCAGTGAATCAAATTTATAACTAACAGATAAAAAATTTATCTTAAAAATTTTTACAAACCACTTTCAAATTTTAGAGTTTTAAATTGAAATATGGATCCTGAATATAGATAATGTCCCTTGAATTCATTTGTAAGAAGAACAATAAAACAAACAATTAAAACTTTTTCAAAAAAAAACAAACAAGAAAAAAGAACAACAAAAAACCTCTAATCGCGGTGTCGCTCGACCGTAATAGGGTTACTAGAGTTGAAATATATAGATAATATCACATTGAATTCATTGGAAAGAAAAACACTAAAATGAACAATTATAACATGTTTAGAATAATGAACAAGAAAAAAGAACACAAGAAACATATAATCTGAGTGCCAACCGATCGTAAAAGAGTTATGAAGAGAAATAAAAACCTAGATCATGAAAGGATAAATGATTGATGGTCAAGGATCATGAAAATATGATTCAAATCAACCAAAATCTACCACAATATCCATTGAATGTATTTTAGTAGTTGTTGGGAGCGTTATTGGTAGATAGAAAAATGAAGGAGCGAAATACGAAATAAGGGTTTCCCATTAGGGTTTTTTATAGTGTTTTAACATTTGTTTTTACTAAAATTGAAGTTAAATTTTTTAAATTTTTATTTCGGCATCCGTTTTATATAAAACCCATGCCGAAAATATGACTCTGTTTTTTGCATCAGTTTATAGGAAACCAGACGCCAAATATCGACTTTTTGGTTTCAGTTTTATTAATAACCGATGCGAAAAATGTAAATCTATATATTTCAATGTCGGTTATTATAATAACCGAAACTGAAATATAAATCAATTACTATTATAGAATAAGTTATGTAGAACCTAAGTTATAAAAAAGATGTTAAAATTACTTTTTCTACTAATGGTACCTTAAAAACTTCCTTTCTATCATTCTAGGGCAAGTGATTTTCATGATTTTCCTCAGGGACTTTGGATAGTGTTATTTTTTTATAGAGGCTATGGACATCATTACATAATGTGTGTTAATAGTATGGTTTCCATTTATTTGACTATTTGTTATCTCTTATAGGGTTTTTGATGGGTTTCTAGAATCCAAACCTAGTCTATGCATAATATTCACTGCTATTGAGATTAGGGCCTAGAGGGTCACACACAATAGCATATTCAAGAGTCTTTCATATTCTGGTGAATATGTGTATAGGACATAGTGGGACCCACTACAAGGTCTGAGTGTTCTCCAAGTATTAACGATCCTTGGAAAATAAATAAATTCATTACTATTAGAGTATAGAATAATCACATTGAATTAATTAATTAAAAGTATTTACAAGAGTTTATGTAGATACATGGAATAATATTATATGAATGAATATTATTTTAAAATTCAAGGCTCATTTAATATTATCAGGTATTATGAGTCAAGTTAATGACATGGGTTCATCATGTAATATATTTAATATATATTACATTTAGGCAATAAAATATAAATAATATTTATGACACATTTAATTCATCATAATTTCTATCTATTTATTATTTAGTGGATGTTAAATATATGGGGGTCTGGGAACCCAATCTGGGTATTTCAAACATCCATGATATAAGTCCACATGACAACATTTTTGTTTTGATGTTCATTACAATCTATTGAGATCTTCTCTCTCCTTCTGTATTTTATTGAGAGAATGACTCAATCCTGGAAAGAGATCCAATAACACCTTTACAATTCTAAGACACATGATCAAGGTGATCATCACGATGTGAAAAGAATCATGAAAGCTCCACACTTGCACTCAAATTTCTATGAACGATGTACACACAGATTTTTGAAGCATGTGTGGATGATTTAGTGGGGTTTGAATTTATATCCTTCATAAAAAGGTCCCTAGTGAATATTTATAGTCAAGCGTCCTCTAATTCAAATGTGGTACTTTTTATTTAATTTTTATGCTTTTAAATATTCATGTGAGATCCTTAAATCTCTAAAAGGGCTCATATCTCTAGATATGATGAAGTTACATCTATCCCATGATGAAAAATTTCAAATCCCAGACCCATAGGCTTCCACTACGCGCCCCAGTAGCTTCATTTGGTATCATATGGATAGTGTAAATTTTCTAAACCATGAAAAAAATTAATTTTCATTAAATTACGTAGAGGGATTCAATTTGTTCCCAACAGAATAGACCATATATTGATCCGATTCCAGATGTACATGTTATAGACATATAAAAATTTTAATATGGATTGAAAACATGATTGTTGTGATTTAAAATTAAAGAAAAATATAAAAATATATTTGTTTGTGTTTTTATTTTTAGGTGATCTAGTTTTGGTCAGGTTCTGATTGAATTAATTTCTTCCCCGATGAGATTATGCATCTCGTAGAAGATTTTCCAAAAAACATCATTAGGGGAAATAGATTATTAAGGAAGCTAAAATTATTATGAAAATGGTAAAGGGATATATTTGGGATGTCTGTGGAATCCATCTATAGGATGACACTAAATTTTATCAATTTTTCAAAAATTCTACTGGTATAATTTTCAGGTTACCTGCCTTATGATGAAATACTAAAAAAATGTAAGCTTCACAAGGAAGCTTCATCCTTGCCTCCCTACGGTCGCCCCATCCTGTTTCTACCCTTCCAGTGTTGTGTTTCTTCACTATGCACTCTTCCCCTAGATCGTGGTGCCGCCTCCATGTTCAACCTTCTTGTCTGCTGACGCTCCGCTATGTGAAGCCACCTCCAAATAGAACTCCTCTTGTCAGCCCTCTTGTTGGTAGAAAATTTTATGGGGATTGATCTTGATGCACCTAGATGATACCCTATCATCTCAGATAGGTCTTGGGTATCGCTTTGGCTAAAACCTCCAGGCGATGTGCCTCTCCTGGCCTAACCAAGCTGATGCTGGTGTCTCCTCTATCCATGGGTCATACTTACATCATGATATGTTTGATCGACCTAGCCACCACATGTACCTGATGCATAACCCCTTCCATAATGGTTGAAACCTCCAAAAAAACCCCACTGGCATCATGAAATCCCAATCTCCCTATCCTTAGTGATCCCATGGGTGTCCGCAGATGTCTGCGCCTACCGCGAACCCCCTTTCCCAACCACGATCTGATATTGATCATGCTTCTGTCAGACTCACACGGGTCCTATCTAACCCAACCCACCCTGTAACAGGATTGGGTGGGTTTGATTGACCTGAAATAGTTTCCCAACCCCGAACCACCCTATATAGGGTGTTCCCAACCTATAATTGGCATGTGTGGGTTCAACCCAACCCACAATGGGCCTAGATGAGATTTTTGGGACCCGTGAAATTTTAAATTCAACCAAATATTATTTTATTAATTTTGTTTTAAAAATAATTATAATTTTATTATTTAAATTAATTAATTTATTTTGGGTATTAAATTATATTGATTGATTAATTTAATTTAGAGAATAAAAATTAAATGAATTTCTGGACTGGAAAAATTAAATTACATTAATTTTATAATTAATTTAAATTATTTAACATCCCTCAACTTTAAATTTATTTCATTTATTTTTTATCATGTATTTATTTGATATATCAATTAGTCTTGATCAACGACATACCTTTTTCATGTTTGAGTTTATTTTTTTAAATATTTATTTCAACTACGTGCGATGTATATAATAATTATTTATTTATTGATGGTCTGCACATCGTCTATATTTTTCAATATTTATAAGGGTCTGTGCATCTATTCATATCTGTATGTATATTTCAATTCCCAAGAACCCCTCACTTACATTCGATTACACTTGTACTATTGATGATGATGATGATGTAAGGTGTAGACCATTCCAAGATGGCGTGATACCCCATATGAGAAGGAAAATCACTGGACCAGGGGTGAGCTATGATTTGAGTCAAGATATGACCAATTTATGATACCCCTAGATCATGGTTAATCCATTTAGTTTAAATGGATCAAACAATATTAGATTCTCAAGAATAGTTGAGTAATTTATTTCCTTTATGCATTGTTTATTATTTTACGCATTTTTATGTCTGCAGGAACACATAAAATAATAAATAGAAAAAATGCACAAAGATGTTATGAATGTATCATATTAATGCATGTTTATTTATTAGCGTGACGATATAGTATGAAAATAATTCATATAAAAGGATTATAATTACTGAAAAATATTAATAACATGAAATAAATATTATGTCATGAATGCCTTCTGTTGCTCAAATTTGAAAAAAACTGGTTGTACGAGGTGATCATCAGCCAAAGTTGAGGGTGTCTACTCCTACAAGATAGTGGGTGATGGGTTGAATTAACAAAAGTGGGAAGAAAATATGTTTTAAAAGATACATTGTTTCTAATTTAGAGGATATAATTGATTAAATCATGTTTATACATTTAGAAGCTGTTACTTCACTCAATAGATCATGGAGTCATGATTTAATGTGGTTGTCCAATCAAATGCATACCATGAACTCTCCAAGTAGTGGAATAAAAAAATCTTTTAGACCATGAGAAGATACTTTTAGGTTCCTTGACACTATAATACTCAAGGAATAGAGTATTCCAATAATAGTAGCGAGGGAATCTAAAGTTTTATAAATTTGTGGGAGATATTTAATAATTTAATAAATTGGTGATGTCTAAAAGGTAATCAATATAAAATTACTTATCTACTAGATTTTTTTTGTAGAAAATGGAAATTAATAACACAAACACACTATGAATAATATTGGACAAATAAAATGTCCAAACTAGCATGGAATTCCAAGAGTAGTATGGGTTATTTTTTAAAGTACTATGATATACTAAATTCAAGGTGCCAGTGTCCCCAATACCCATTGAGCCACCTCAGGAAGAAAGGGTGATACAAATGCTTGCCGGAGACTCATGCATAATGTATAGGATGGTTATTTCATAATTCTATATTTAATGTTTGATATCGGTTGTGGATACTACATATGGACATGGATAATTACACATGTTTTACACTCTTCGAGAAACTTGGGAGGGGAAAATGAAGCAAGATATTAATGGGTGATGATCATAATAGAGAGTTGTAAATATTAAAGATGGATCATGATATTTAAATACACCCCATTATATATCGTGATCATCCATTTAATCTAGTTTCATTTAACATTAAAAAATGATAAATATTGAGAACAACACTTCATTACCTTTTATCATAATTTTTTTATTGATTTTAAAAAAATTAAAACATTACAACTAGGAAGAGAGAAAAGTAAAAGAGATTAAAGGGGTCTAAAATGATGTAACCCAAGAGAAACCACTATAACTAAGTCCTACCCCTCAGGTTTCATAGAAATTATGTCAAGAGACCATATGATGTTCCTCCCATGGGTCGACAAGGAAGATATATAATCATAAACCTTGTTACCCTCTATCAATGTATGAATAATTTCTCTTTGGGTGCCAATGAAACTGAGGAATTTTCAAATAATATAGAGGATTGACCATGGGATGGTTACCTTACCTGTCAGTGAATTATAAATTATTATGGAGTTAGTCTACACTACATGAAGGATGACGTTGCTCTACCTTGACAAGTAGAGGCCAGTAAGCATCACCATGGCTCCAGCCTGAAAGGAATGAGAAATGCTATAGTGGGTAGCGAAAGCAGCAAGAACAGAACCCCAAAAATATCGAATCACTCCACCACCCCTCATGTTTCCATTACACATGAACCATACACATTCATATTGGGTCTCATAGGATGAAGATACCAACTTACCCAATGACATTGTCTATCTCTTGACCTGATTACCAAACTCGAGCGGCCCCATAGTGGGAGAATCATGTCAATATTTACATAGCTAGACCATATCAATTAAGGTATTCCTAACCCTTTAAATTTTATCTCTTTGAGTGCAGGTAACCCCGTCATGCTTTGCTATATTATGGGCATTCAATATGAACCAACAACCTGCAAAAAACACCAAGTCACAAGCCATCACTTCAGGGCCATTAACACCCACACAATGAAACCATTTTTCCAAAAATGGAGCATCCAATAGTTCCATGGAGGTGATTTGTGTAAAGTTCCCAAAGAAATACGACACTGCACAAGCCAAATCTCCTTTGAAAAAAAAATGTTCTGAGGTCTTTCCCCGACTCTCCCCATAATAAGTACATCTAGAAGTCATATGGATCCAATATTTTGACATTATCATCAGTGGATAATGCATGGTTTATAACTCCCCACAAAAGGAAGTTATATTTAGTAGGGATTTATTTTAACCATAGAGTACCACACCATTCATTAGTTTGGTCCGTGGTTATCATGGTCCATCAGAAATATTTAATAGAGAAGGTACCTGAGCTAGAAGTAGTTAAAACACAGATGTAAGGTTCTTATTTGATATCAATAAGATAAATATTCTCCTGTTAAATACTATATAAATAAGTGGAAATAAATATCAGATGCATGGCTACATGAAAGAAGGAAATATCAGTAATGGGGCAGCCTGGGAACCTGAGCCTAGAGTTAGCCCAATTATGGTTTTAAAATAAGATTTCCCCTATCACCACTATCCATCTAGAGTAGGACTGAATGGTCATGATATGAGGGATGATCATGAGCCATAAATAGGATGAATTCCCTATATGTTTCCCCTCATTATCCCTAAACATAGAATCCAAAAACCTACCCCACAGATAATGTTTTTTAATGACTTCCCAAGTGAGCTTTGTATGCATGAGATGCAGTGTTTCAGTGATGTTCCTCACATTGATACCCCTCCTCGATAGGTCTACCCAAAATTTACCATGAATCCCAATGCTTCTTGACATCAGAATGTGCCCCATAGATGAAAGAAACTAGTATTTTATCAATATTTGTAATCACACCCTTTAGGACCTTGATGGTGGAAAGCACATGAACTGGGATTGAGTTAAGGAATCTATTCACTAAAGCAATCCTACCTCCAAATGAGTGGAACCCATTCTTCTAGTTTTCTTACCCAACCATTGATTCTAGAAACAATATGGTCAAATTGATGGACACACAGCCTTCTAGAGGAAATAGGGTATCCCATGTATTCCATGGGAAATAACCTTTCTTCATATTCAATCTATTACTCATGGAGTTTCTTTGGCTGTCCAAGTATCTATTCGAGATGTAGAACATGCTCTTTCCTCAATTGATGTTTTGGCCACTCCAACGAAAAAAGATCCCATGATTTTGTTGACACCGCTAATGGATCTCTTATTCACATTGATGAATATTGCTGTGTCATTAGAAAACATGATATTCATGATACTGTTAGGTCTATACCAATAATGATAATGGAAAATAATACCTCCACTAATGATCCTGTTGATATGTCAACTACAAAAATCATGGGCAATGATGAAAATGATCAGATATATATGGTCCCATTATCTCATATTGAAAAATTGAAAAGGAAAATGGTAATTTTAACGCCAAAGAAACCTTTGTGACATACATCAATGAAAATAGGTTGGTTATCATACAAGTTGTTTTCTGCATCACTTAACATGAAATAAGTCATTGAAATTTTAGAAGTAATAAGAAGAATCAAAGAATAAAATGATCAATTTTTCATCTAAAGGTATATTCAAAAATTTATATAATACTTATATTTTACATATTGGGTTTTGAATACAAAATTCCCATATCATATGTGTATTTAAACACAACAACCAAATAATTAAAAAAGCATTATAAGAAATAAGGTGAATTCTCCATGAAACTGAGAAAGGGTGGATCCTAAGTCAATAGTGAGAAATTCACAATTTTTATACTTCCAAGTATATTAATTCTAGTTTAACTTTATTTAAGTATTATCAAAACATTTATCTCAAGTGTACATTGGAAACAGGGAGAAATTATTCTAGTTTTGGAATGAATGTTGTTCACAATGTCTTATACTCAACTAAAGTTTTAGTAATGCTGTAATCATTGAAAATAACTGATGAATATAAAAATTTAATACCTATATACATAGTTGTGGAAAGATATTTCATTTTCAAGAAAAACTAAGTAGTTTTCAAGGATATACCTAGTATGTTTCTAGAAAATTTAGATTAAAATACCTTATGTCTTATCTACGAACTTATGTGCTTAGTCTTGGAGAAAGAATCCTTTAGAAATAAAGGTAAATCAAAACTTTTTGTAAGTTATTTTAGCTGGAGAATTTTACTTAAGAGTTAAGTACATTAGGTATTATCTACACACTTATGTTCTTATTCTGGGACAAAGAAACCTTTAGAAATAAAGATATATCAAAAAATTTTTGAAGTTAGTTTAGTTGGAGAATGTGAACTATTCCAAGGATAGGCTAGTGGTAAATATACTTCATAAGACTCTTTTATGTTTGTTTAATGAATTTTAAAGTAAATTATGTTATTTTCATGGTTAGAATATATGAGTTTCTTTGAGATTTCATGCCAAATAATAAATTGACCAAGCATTCATCCATCACTAAAATGTAGTATAGAGTAACTCTTAAATGAACCTTAACTTATCTACATAAACATTATGATGTTACTAAGGAGGATCGATATTGAGTCTTACATGATCAACAATAATATTTCATGGTGTAATTCCAAAATGAAATTTTCCTTATGCACATTAGATTCATGATTTAAGTAAAAGTATCATCAATATTAAGACTTATATCCATCATATATAATTCCATTTTTTTCTATATATGAATCCCAAATAATGGCATTATCCCCTAAAACATGACAACTATGATGAAAAATGGATATCATATGAGTTATAATATGAAATAAATCTGTCATGTAAAAAGAAAATTTGTTTAGATGAAAAGTGTTTATTAAGGATATAAAAAAACATTCATTATGAATAACAAATTGAGTATATAAATTAGTATCCTAATGTTTCTTAGGATATTACATAAATCCCTATGATAGAAAAAATGATAGTCAAATTCTCAACTATATTTTTATTAAGGGGTGAATATCTAAATTTTAGATAGTGGGAGAAAGGTTAACTTGGGTTAAATCAATGATTGAGATGCATAAATGGTTGGAATAAGAAAAAAATCCACAAAATCATGTGGAACATGAATGTTACAATGAAACATACTATAAAAAAAAGTTAAAACTAAGGTGATTATTTTATATACAATGTATATGGTGATAAATTATTCTTAGAGAATAATAACCCTTACAAGTAAGAAGTATCTAGAAATCAGCTAGGATTGAAAATATCAAATAAAATTAAATAATGGATTCCGTGTATCAAGGTACAAGAGATTATTATTTTGAATACTATGGTGGGTATTCAAGTGAAACTGTACATGGGCAGTAAAATTATGGTACCAATGAGGATTAATTAGAAATACCAAGCAATTATGCTCAAATCCATTAGAATTTTACTTAACATAGCTACTTTCTAGGATCATTAAATCAGGCATTGGATGTCAAGACCACCAATTCTGGAAGGCATCTATAAGATGTAACTAGACGGATTTGGTGACACCATAGAATACCAATAAGGGGTGAAAGTTAATAAATTCCCATTCAATATTAAATTAAGAAACAAGATCAAAGAATTTTCATTTGGAATGAATACTTAACAAGTGTATACAAAAGGTTAGTGTGAACATCATTGTTTTTCACGTAAAATATGTTTGATAACATATGAAAAACAACTATAGATCTTATAGTTTATTGATACTAGAATGAATGAAAATATCCATAGATTGAATTAAAGAAGAAACCTTAGTTCTAGGGAATATGATACACTGAGAAATATCTAATGGTTTCTTAGACATAGTCAATGGTACATATACTGAAAAGGTATTGAAAAATAAAAGTTGGAACAATTCAAGAGTGATTTTTTACTAATGTCACATAGAAAAAATCTATCCAAGAATACATGTATAAGACCTAAATGAGATTAATGTGGTGATTTAAATTCCATATTATTATGACATGGATAAATATCATATGTCAAGATATGTACAAAAAATGATATTTCCAACATATATTTTATAGTTTGAAAATATCAGTTATATTCAGGATAATTTCAAGGGAAGTAGTCTGAACTGTCCAATAGTACTAGATAAATTACAATGAATACATACCTAGTTTGTGAATAGGAAGGGATACTATTTATAAGGGGACACAAACTCACATTTATGTAGATAAATATGGTATAATATTACAATAAGGCTAATATAATGATCATTAAAGTTAGTGGTAGCCTTGTCTATAAATACTAAGTGCATTGCAACATCAAAGGAAGCTAAAGAAGAAGTATATAACACACAAAAATTTACTCTAAGTCTTGGAGTCGAACCTTGGAAGTATAGCTTTATCATAATATAAATTATGATTATACTACTAGTACTAGCCAATATGTCAGGTTTTTATAATTACAAAAAAGTGAAATACTCAAGGATATAATCTCTTGGGAAGTTCTACTCTAGGATTTAAAGTCACATATAGATAAATTAATACATAGTGGAAACATGGAAGGGCCATGACTAAATCCCCAACTTAGTAGAAACATGATCTGATCATATGAGATATATTAAGGTTGGTTAGTAAGTTAGATCTTATATAAGTGGGAGTGTTGTAATAATGGGATCCCTAGACCCAACATGAATACTACATGTTTATTACCATATCATGTATACAATAATATATCCATGATTTACACTTACCATAACAGTGTTGATGTTTTTGTACCAACTATTTAGATGGTAATGTCCATAGATTACGTATCATATAAAAGGGTTATAACATCTCCCAAGCTATAATGAGAACCTGAAGAAACTATAGAATTAATCTTAAACATGTGTCATATGGTCTTGATACATCATAATAACTAGAAATAGTAGATGTTAGACTATCAGTTTCTTGGGAATTATAAGAATTGAAATTTTTTCTCATGAAGTTTTCACTTGGTGATCTCTATTAAGTGAGATCATGAGGACAAACCCTCTAGTGGGAACACCACATATTTTAGGTGTCATTGGTTATTCTTATCTTCAAACATATGTATTAGTCTACTTACTTTATATCACTATCAATGTGTTCCATTTGATCATGTACTTTGATGTAAGGAAAAAACATGAAATTAATGTTGTAGATAGATAGATTTTGTTGGGTGTGTCATTGGTCGTTTAGTATTAGTCGAATGATCAAGATATAATTTTTCACTTCCATGTTAAGGAAATTATATCTTAGGCCTTGATGATCAGGATAGTATTACCTTCCTTAAATCCATGGCCATGATATTCTAAGGTAAATCCATCAAGTTATATCAACAAACAATAAATCAATAATGTTTGATGACATGAGATTTGCATCCAAATTTGTGAGATTTTACATAACAAAAAGATTATATTATGCATTTTATGTTCATAGGTTGGTTATCATTACTATGAACATTTTTTATCCTTTTAAGGGCCTCAATGGGTTTCTAGGATAGAATCCTGTTATGTGAATAATATTCACTTCTATTGAGATAAGGGCCAATAGTGTCAAATAGAATAGTGTATTCAAGAGTCTTCCCTATTTTGGTGAACAGGTGTATAGGAAATAGTGGGATTCACCACAGAGTCTAACTATTGTCCAAGTATTAACGATCACCAACAAATATATATATTCATTATTATTTGAGTATAGAATTATTGAGTTGAATTTATTTATTAAAATTATTTAAGTGTTTATGTAAATACATGGAATAATATTGTATGAATGGATATTATTTTAATATTAATGGCTCATTTAATATTAGAAATAATTACGAGCTGAGTTAATGAATCAAGTTTATAACATAATATATTTAATATATATTACAATTAGGTGATAAAATATAAATAATATTTATGATGGAGTTATTTCA
Organism: Viscum album; assembly: GCA_963277665.1. NCBI lineage: Eukaryota > Viridiplantae > Streptophyta > Magnoliopsida > Santalales > Viscaceae > Viscum > Viscum album. The sequence goes on from OY728156.1 coordinate 552,245,992, forward strand.
TCATAAATATTTATTTATTGATTATTTAGTGGATGTTAAATATATGGGGGATAGGGAACTCTATCTAGGATTTTCTAACATCCACTATATAAGTATACAAGATATCATTACCATTACGCCATTCATTCTAATAGATTAAGATATCATCTCTCATCACATATCCTAGAGAGAGAAAGGATCTTTTTGAGTTAGTGATCTAAGAGAAACTTCACGTATCGAAGGCACAAGATCAAGGTGATTGTCACCGTGTAAAAGGAATAATATAATATCTATGATAACACTTGGATTTAAATTAATGTAATACACATGGAATCTTGATGTGTGTTTGGATGATCTAGAGGGGTTTAACTTCAAATCATTCATGCGATAGTCATTTGTGATGAGCTATAGTCAATCATTCCAAGATTCTAATGAGGTACTCTTTTTATTTAATTTTTGTGCTTTAAAATATTCTTGTGAGATCCTTATACCCCAATAAAAGCACAGATCATCAAAGATGATGAGGTTACATCACTCTGGTGATAAAAAGTTTTAAATCCTCAGCCCATATACTTCCATTACTCACCCCAATACCTTTAATTTTATCAGATCGGGATGCTCATTTTAACTCATGATTCTGGAGGGGATCACAACATGATTTTGACACTTAGTTACACCTCAACAATGCTTTTCAATCCTCAGACAAATGAAAAGGTGGATTGGACTAGATGGTGAAGGATACATTGTAGGTGAATGCCTTAAAATTTGGTGGAAAATGGATAAATCACTTCCCTTGTTTGAGTTTTCATAAAAACAATATCACTCATCCTTTATAATGGATTTCTTTAAGGTAATGTATGATATTATATGTTGTTCTTGGTTGTTCTAGATAGAGTTTGAGGAATCAATAGTTCTTGGTCCTGATATAATGTAGATCATGAAAAAAAGGTTCAGGATGTTCATGAGAGGATGATGGTAGAACATGATTGGTATAAATATTATGCCTATCTAAGGAGGCCCCCCTTAGAGTTCAAGGTTGGGGACCACATATTCTTAAAGGTTTCTTATCAATGTGGGTATTAGAGGTTTGAAAAGGGGATTAAGCTCTTGGATTGGTTTTTTTTGGTACTTTTAAGGTGTTGGGGTACATAGTTAGGTGGATAATTAGGTGGAACTCCCGCCATGAATGGACAAGATTCACGATGTCTTCCATATCCTTAAACACCATCAGTATCTTCACAATTATTCTCATGTCATTGACTTGGGAGAGTTGGATATCTAGGATGAAGCAGAATTCAGGGAGCATCAATTATACATTCAAGATCATTGGGAGAAGGTGTTGTATGGATGGACCATTCCTTTGGTTTGTGTGCTTTGGAGGCATAGTGGCCTAAAAGAGATCACTTGGGAGCATGATATGCATAATAATTCTCAGTACCTAGAGTTATTTTGAGTTTTACCATGCTCTTTTTTTTATTGATGATGTTTTAGTATCTCTATGTTTTATAATATGTGCTTTTTTACTTGATTATGTGATGTGTGATAAAGTATTAAAGCATATAAATACTGGGAAACCTAATTCCTGGTCAATACATGTAATAATTTGAAATTATTAGAACCATAAATTCAATTCCATATTTCCCAAAGCAGATAATATATTGACATGGGTGATGGAATTCCTTGATTTGAGTTTTTCGGGATCTGTTGTGTGGTGGTTATGGTAATAGTTGGTTGGGGCTATGTAGAGGTTGAGATAGTTTTGTGGATGGTTATGTGGAAAAAAGGTGGTTTGAGGTTTGTGAGTGATGGTGTGGTGCTGTGATGGTGATACAGATAGTTATGGGAGAAAAGTGGCTTGAGGATGGTGTAGCGATGTGGTTGTGAGAGATGTTTGGTGAGTTTTTTTGAATGGGTTTGGTGTGTTTGGGTCATTTATAGGTATATTATGGGATGTTGTTTGGATATGTTTACCTCTTTCTTTATTTTTTAGTTTTGATTATTGAGAGAAAGAATAATTTGAGTGGTTTTTGATGTAATGGTTAAGAACATTTGACCCTACTTGAGGGAATTCCAGTTGTGGAGGTGATTGATGGAGGTCTTGAGGAGGTTGTAGGGGAAAAAGAGGTTTGAATAAGAAAATAAATCTATAAGGATTTCTATGGTGCAGATCATGGGGATACTCCATATGCAGTGACACTGTGGTGTGGAGAGTATAAATACTGTATAGAGTCTCAGGAGGAGGTTTTCGGTGCTACTACCAAAATTGGCATAACTATAAAATCAAGAAAGGATATGACATGGAGATGGGTTGAATACATAATTGTATATGTCATAGGGGTATTTTATATGGTGTGGTGTCTCATAGGATGTTTTTTAGTGGTTCTTCCAATTTAGTGGGTAGCTGTGCCATGGAGCTGGACAATAATGCACCCCCTTCCTGTTTTTGGGTTCTGTGATGTAGCATTCTAGGTTATACCATGGTCCCTTTCATGTTTTATTGGATTTGTAGTGCAGATATTTCAATGGATCTTAGAGGATTGTTTGACCATCACCGCTAAAACATGGAGGAGTATTCTTTACTGTGGTTTGGTGCATTTTTTAGTAATTCCTCACCATGGATCCTATGTTGCACTATTCTATTGTTTTTTGCAGACTGGGTATAAATTCCAGAATCCCATTAGACCCTATATTTTATAAATTCTTTCTCTCTTTTCTTTTTCCAACCAATTTAATCCTTTGAATATATCTCTTCTCCCTTTTAGTGTATTTTAACACCAACCTTGAGAGATCAATCCATAGTGGTTTTAGGTCACTTTTCTTCTTTCCTTCCCCTATTTTCACCATGTTTATTACTTGGAGAGGGTTACTAGCAAAGAAACCAATTGTTTCAATTATTTTTTTTGATAAGAAGATGTTTTTAGGTCTTGTTTTAGGGTGATAAAGGTGTTCCCTTCATTATGGTACTTAGTAGTGGCCTTACACTTGATCCAACCTTGGGTAGAAAACCAGAAATAAATGTTTTAAGTAGGAGATCCTTCATTTCTAATTTATTTACATCATATGGAAGGGGTTATTCTCTTTTTCACATTTGGGAAGATAGTATGAAGTGTCTTAATTAAGACAATGAATTGGTATAATTGAAATTGAAGGGGAAGTTGAATGAAATCACATGTTTTATTGACTATTTATATTTTGATATTGTGATAGTATAGGCTTGATGCCTTATTGAAAATCATAACATTTGGGTTTTTTACACCGTGGTTGTTTTGAATATGGAAAATTTTTGTGTTATTGTTTTTTATCTCCTTGAATTAAAGTGGATAATAACTTATATCCATCCAATAAGTTGGTTGCACATGGAAACTCTAGTTTGTATGAAAATTATCTTGAATGTATAGTGGAATATGATAAAATCCTTTCACTAAATCTGAAAATGACATGTGAATGACATGATGCATGGATGGGGAGTGTTTCTACGATATGTGGTTGTAATATGTGGTTGTGATATGTAGTTGTGATGTGTGGTTGTGGTTTCTATGGTGAATGTGATTAGATGAGGTTGTGGTATGTATAAAGTGATTGTTATGATAATAATTGGATGTGATGTTGAAAGTGGTTGTGATTTGGTAGTTGTAATGACAAGTGGTGGTGATATGAAAGAATAGAAATGTAGAGATTATTGTTGTGTGGGGGGATGGTTTTTTGTCTTGTGATAGTTTACTACGTAGTTATATAATTAAATTGAAAATTATGAATTATAATGGCATGGGTTGAAATGGTTAATGAATGCTTGAAACAATATAGGAAGTGTGGTTAAATGATGTATATTTTTAAATGTGAAATAAATGGGGTGTATAATAAATGGGATTAATGAAACTAAGGTTGTTAATGGAAAATTTGGAAATTGGGTTAACTTGTAATGAAAGGAAGAATACAGTTTGTGTCTTGTGTCTTGCTTGTGTGGTGTTATGGATTTAGTGGTTGTAGTGAATGTAACAGAGGTTGTGAGTCTTAGTGGTGATGTTTTAAGTTGGGTTAGTATTCTTGTTGTGAACCCATACTATAACACCCCAAGGTTTTAAAAATAAATTTAAATTAATGAAAATTTGTTTTATTTAGATAGTTATAACTAGCCTTTAAACATAATTTTTTTGGCTTCTATGATTTGAATTTCAAAAAATGATAATCTATGGTTGTGATCAGTAAGTTATTTGAAGTCTGATAGAACCACCTTGTTTTTTATGAATAGTAACACACACTTATGAATAGTAATATGAATAGTAATATGACCCTAATGAATAGTAAATTGTATTATTATTTTATTTTCTTAAGGATTTAAGATAATTTCATCGTGATTATTTTTTCAAGGTGTTAAAAAATGAGCTATAGATTTAAAATTATTATTTTTGAATAAATTATGATTTTCTTTAAAAAATAAATTAATAACATTTATAAAATTATTATCAAAAAATGGAGTTAGTTTTTGAATTCTACAAGTATAAAAATTGTTAGGGTGAATTTTTTGTTTTTTTGAAATTCTTTAATTTTTTATGAATAGTGAAATACAGTAAAATACCTTATATTTAAATTATCAGTTAAATACACTATTTTTGACATCATGGATGATGCAATACCACTTTTTTAGAACTAAAATTATCTCTTTACTATTTTGATCATAAAAATGAAGACAATTCATAGTCTTGGACAAAAATATTAATGTAATGATTAAGATAATGTAAAATCCCTCTTCTCCTCCACTATAAATACCACCATCATTACTCTCATCCTATGACACATATCAAGACTTGATAATTCTCTAAGTTCAACCAAATCACCATTACAAGGCTCTTCCCCAAATCCAAGACCTACTGGTCTGCCAAAAATCCAAAACCAAAGGTCTTAATGAGGATCTCAAGGAGAACAAATCAAGAGGTATGAATCCTTTTTCATTTTCAAGTGTTTTCATTTCATTTCGTTTATTTTCTTATAATATATTACCATCACATTATCTAGGAGGTATGAAATCTCCAAAATCATATATAATCTATTTGTTATCATGTTCACGTAAAAAATTCATTATCCCTCTTCCTCTCCTCTCCCTCTTATTCTAAAAATAAAAACACCATCCACGATGTGCCGATTTACCCAAATCATGGATGATATGTTCTAAATTTCCCTTACTTCATTAAAATCTGATCATAAAACCCTTTTAATAGTTGAAAAATAATGTAAAGTGTATGATGTAACCTATTTTATGCTCTGTAATTAACTTCTATGAATGAAATTAAATTATATAATGAAACAAGTTCATGATTATCGAGGAACCGCAAAAAATGATCTAAAAAAACATCATTAACATTTTTTCTAATGATTCATCATCATATATGAAAAAAAATGATTTATGGTATCATTATATATTCTAGAAACACATTAATACCATTTTATTACACTTCTGGAATTTCATTTTCATACAACAAGAAAATCAACTACAAACCAACCATGGAAATCATGTAAAGAATGCACGCAAAATAATGGAAGAAAAAAAATACAAATAATTAAAGGGTGAAATGATGTTATAAAATGATCATATAAGGTATTATAAACATTAATATATTTTTTTAAGATACTAATAACACTATATTAACCATTATAAAAGAGGTTAAATATGTTTTATGTAAAACAAAACCAAGGTAAGGGAATTGTTAACCCAATTTCAATTCTTTGGGTTAACCTTCTACTTCATTATTTACATGGTATTAAATTTTTTTGGTTGATTAATTTTGTTTATATTTTTTTGAATTATGTTTATTTACATTGAATTTACAATTTAAATCCACTATATTAATTATCAATTCAATTATATGATATTAGTAAAGGGCTTTTCTTTTAAAACCCTCTTTTAAAAATTATGCTTTACAAAATTCAAAAGAAATTTTTTTATGAAATTATTCATGTTGTGTGATTATGTTCTGGTTATTTGTAATTGTTTATGGTTAAGGGTGGATCCTAAATCTTCCACGAATGCATTGGGTATGTGTAAGTTGGAATTCGGCCGTATAGTTACTCCAGTGTAAGTGCGATGGTTACACAATAAGGTAGTCGTGGGGGTTACATTATAGGGTAGTTGGAGAGTTACAAATTATAAGGTAGATGAGAAGCTTACAATATTATGTAAGTAATTCCCAAATATATAATTACGGTTCTATTTATGTTCTTTATGTTTTGTGTAAATATCTTGAAAATATCAAGTTTCATAAAGTAAGTATATATGGGTGAATAGTATGTCTTTTTGGAAATGATTTCATATGTTTATAAGTATTCAAGGATTGATGTTTTTTTCCTTATTTTTATATCCCTTACTGAACTTTTTGTGCTCATACCATGTTTTTAAATTATTTTCATCGGTTATAAGGATGTGTAATAGAAATAAGGAATCCACGTTAAATGTTATGAAAATTTATAAAAGAAAACATGTTTTATTTTGAAATTTTTTATATTTTGGAAGAAATGGAAACTGTTTTTGGGGTATTCGCACCATATAAATATGGAGTGTTATGTATGTTTTATAACCCAATTCTCTAAAACTATAAACTTTAAAATAACCTCAATGTGAAAGGAAGTGAGTTTTTACTAAAATTCAAGATTATGTAATGTAATAAGGCCGGGTCCTTATACATAGGTTGGTCTTGTGTGTGGTTGTATATATATATACCTTGTATATTATTTTTTATTTCTATTCACAACCTATCCATGTCGAGATCTATGTTCCTACAACCAAATATTTTGGGGTTTTTTTCCAATATCACGGTGGTGAGGATGGATGGCCAACTACCCACTCTTCCCATCTCTCTCTCTTTTAGGAAATCTTGACATGCATAGGCTGTGATAGCCAGAAGTCAAAATTGCACTGCAGTGATGTTTGGTGATATGGATTATGGTGGGGGACATTCATGGTGTGAGGATTTCACAAGGTCGATATACTTCATGTTCACGATACCATACTACTTTACATATGGTTGTGGTTGAGATATGATATGATGGACTAGGTGTCTTCTAGTGACATGTGATGTGATGACCCATGTGTCTTTGGGGGAGATGTGATGTGATGACCTAGGTTTATTTTGGATAGATGTGTTGTGATAAACCATATGTATTTAGGTGATATGAGTTGTGATGGACCATGTGTCTTTGGGCTATGTGTGTTGTGATGGACCAAATTTCTAAAAGCATGATGTAATTTGGAAGAAATGGGAGCATTAAGATGTATTCCATTTGTGTGTGAGAGCATAAAATTAGTAGGAAAGTGGTGTGGGGTTCCTTATATAGATATGATTCTTATTATATTATTATACTTTCTTAATTTATTTAGTGATCATTCCCTACTGAGTATAGGATTGATTAGTTGACCTATTTAGGTGAAATTGGTTCTACTATTTACTCATAGCTATATTAGTATGATATTTTTTACATGTGCATGAGAGGCTTTGGGTATGGTTTTTATTATTATTATTGTATTCTGACCCCATGTTTATATATAATATTTTCAGGTATTTTGTAAGAATATGTGTACCATGTTGAAGATTACTTTCTTGGACCTTTGGAGCTGTCACAATGTCACTACCTTAGATTTTTATTTTGGTCTTTTATTTGGAGTTTCCTTGTTTTTTCCACATTGTACATGCATTATGGGAGGGTTTTAGTATTAATTATTTTATATTATTTCATGGAGATCATTGATATCATATCTCTTGATCCTATTTTATTATATATGGAAATAACACCCATTTTCATATTTCTATACCCTCGATTCTAGTCACCAACTTGGGGCCTACTAGAGGTAGGATTTGAGGGCCCCTATCCCTCTTACTTTATTTCTAGCCCAGGAGGGGTACCATTAGAGGTAGAAGGTCATGAAATAATCCACCTATCTTGTAAATAAACTCAATTTACATACAAAATATATTTATTAATTCATAGATCCAAGAATTATTCACCCATCCTTTAATAAATCCCAAAGATGATTTATCAAAACATGACCATTCAAATAAATTTGGGTATAATAACCCTAATCTATGGTTTCATTCCATGGGAAAAAATAATATTTATAAAAATAATAAGAATAGATCTATCACCTTTTCAAACCTATGTCTGATTATCAAAGAATCATTGGAATTGGACTCTAGATGACATGAATAGCCAAACATCTCCCAGAGGAAGCCTAGAAATCAAGAGCCTATGTCAAAGAAAGAATAATAAGAGTTATTTTCCATGTACTAAGGTTAAAATGAATTTTTTGGATTTAATTAATGACATTGCATGGGTAGGTCATATAACTTACCCAACTATGATCCAGCCATGCAGTTTCTTCTATCTCAAAACTCCCCAAGTCCCATGGTTTGACTACATGATTTGAAAAACCATGCACCAACTATGTGAGAAACCTCTATCCAATGTTTCATAGTTTCCCTAAAAATTCATATGGTTTATTCTAACTATACTCAAACCATGTTCCTACTTTTAATTATATCAAGATGGTGAAAGGTTACCTAGGTAAATTCACACAGTTCCCCTTAAACGTATGCTAACCATGCAACTGCTAAAATGATTAAAAAATTCACCAAAACCTTCTAAAAACTCATGAAACTGAAGCCACACAACATATAACTTAGAAATACATAATAAAATGGAAAATTACCTCAAAAAAGTGTTTTACATTCTCCCTACCATTATGTTTTCCATCTCTGACCATCTAGAGATTTTAGGTGCTTCTAAAAAGTTCTATCCATTTATCTCACATATATTTCTTACTTTACCTGATCTCATAAAAAATTTCATAATGTTTCCATAATTATCAAACCATTGGAATGAATTCTTCTCTCAATACATTATCTTTTCCATCTAATATATGAATACGTGCATGAAATAAATAGAACATCATTTTTAAGATCATCATGATCCCATCGAATCATATGGATAGGTTTGAGATAATATTCCTATAGCTGAGATACATGAATTTTTTTGAACAAGGTTTTACCATGGTCGTAAAGAAAATATATAAAAAATATCACCAATTTGTTCAATTTTATCAAAAGTTCCAACATACTGAGGGTAAAACATTCCTTAATTAACCAATCGGTGATGAACCAGTCTTTGAGAGACTTTAAAGAACACATGATTTCCCACCACAAAGGATAAAGGGTGATGATGATGCTCTGCATAATATTTTTGTTAGATTTGGGCTGAAACCATCCATTTACAAATCAAATGAATCTTTTCAATCATTTCATGAATAATGATAGGTCCTAATAATGAGGTTTCTCCATTAGTATCATTTCTTGATAACTGTTGTTATATGAAAATTTCACTAAGGGAAAATAACCATCCCCTAAACCATCAAAATCCCAAACACACACTCAGAGAATGTGTTATAATGTTGGAATAATTATTTCTAACTACCAATCCATTTGAGGATGATATAATATAATCATTGTCAATTGGGTACTCAAATATTGATAAAATTAGTTCATAAACCAAAAGGTAAATTGGGGTTCTCAGCTGTAGATGATCGAAATGGACATTCTATGTAATTTTAACACATTTAAAATCTAGATCTTTATAATTCATATACCATATTGGATTCACATATAAAAATTAAGTGGTATTAATTTATTAGTTGGTAAAAAATCCCCAAAATTTAACCATTCTTCCAAATAATTCTTATTAAAACCCTAAAAAATTTCATAAAGGTTTTATACCATTTAGATTTGGGTACAGGTAAAGATTTTAACATCCCAGTTGGTCATTGATGACCATCCTTGACCTGATAAATGGAGAGACATTTAGTCACATAATCAACCACATTCTTCTTCATAAATGACCACAGAAAAATGGGATTTTAGCGGCCTATAAATATTTTGAATTTCTTGATAAATCACCCACTTAGAATGGTGATAAATAGAAATATTTTTTTTAAAATATGAGAGAATGACTATCCAATCATGAAAATGAAACACTAAACTTCCATCTTTTTTCCATCCACCAATGGTCTCACCACAATTAATTTTTTATATAATGGTATGAAAATCATGATAAGATATTTGATCATCCTTCAATATCTCAATAAAATCAAATACAAGAGTCACTAGAAACAATATTGTGAGTTCATTATGTTCAGTGTAATCCAAATGCATATCCATAGTCATAGTCATCAATTTCCTTTGATCACAACACTAGAAGAAATTTAACCTTTTGTGGAGAAGGAATTTGGGAGACCGCCATTTCACAGTCGCTATTGATATTATTATTGACCGCTATTTAGCGGTTACTGCACTTTTTAACCTCCACCCGTTAAATTTTTCCGCTCCACTATCGTGACCCCACGATCCGACCCCACGACCCTCCCGCGACCCTCTCGCGACCCCACCTCCCTGTAGTGCCTTCAGACCATTCCACCACCATCAGAACCTCCCAGCCCTATCGCACCCCACCGTAGAGACCTCTCATCCGGCTTCCTTTGAACCCTCCTGACCTCGTTGTATCCCACCGTCCAACCCTTCCGCCTTTATTGAGCCGTCTCGCACCATAAATACCCACTGCTAAACCCCATTGTCAAGCCGCTGCGCCTAGTCATAGATCCCCAATCTGGTTGCCCCACTTTACTAGCAGTCGACTCCCCTCCATGTAAGTTCACATTGATTCTTTCATTTACCTAATCTAAATTTTTAATTTGGACAACTTACTCATTTCCTTTTTCCCACCATATGATCCTTAATTATTGGTCCAAATTCCTTGTCATGATTTGAGCATATGTATTAGGAGTTCAAAATTGTGATTTTGAGTTATGTTTTTTCTGTCAACATTTTATGGAATTTGGAACATATATATTTGGATTTCATCCTCAGTTTATTTTTTGTAGTAGTGTGCCTTTGTATGAAATTAATTAATGTGAATTCGTAGTGTGAATTTGGAGCATTTGTATTAGGTGTTCCAAATTGATATTTTGATGTATGTTTTTTTATCATTTTATGAAATTTATAAGTAGAAGTGATTGACGTTCTTTATCAGTGTACATTTGTAGCATTGTGAGACATAAAGATGAATAAAGAGTTCAAAATTTGTTATAGGGAGGGCTTTAAAAGAACCATATTTGTTGAATTTCAATCACTAGCTATATTAGTTTATTATTAAAAATAAATTTATTAATTTTTAAACCTCTTGGGTCATTCATCCACACCCTTCCATGAACCTTTTTCTCTATCCCTGTTTCATGTCCTCCTCTGGTCATGAATTCTAGGAGTCAAATCTGAAATCCTCTACCTTCCATCATTCCACCATGTCACTCCACATCCATCCATTAGGAAATAATTTTCAACATATTGAATTAAATCCCTTTTTAATATTTCGCAAACTTTGTTTTATGGAATGTTCTTAAGAATGTATCCTCTTCTCAATATAACTTTTGAATATAATTCAACTTTATATACATGTTTGTGTATTGGGTATTACTCTAGTTGTAGCTGACTAGGAGATTAATCCTCTCTGAGAGTTTTTGTGCACTCATTGTGTGGGTATCCCTACAAATTCATTATCAAGAGTTCAAACATCCAACACTATGCAATGATTTATATCTTATAGCTATTCAATTTTGAAGGGATTGATTGGTCAACTTTAAGCAGATGATTAAAGGAAATATGTAGGTTTTTCCCACCCATTGTAATACACAGAACAATACACCTATTATATCTTACACCTATTATAATTTGAAAATCTATTTATATAGGTTTGATTGGTACATAGGTATGTATGATAGTTCATTTTATATAATTCCTTATATGAAATATTGTTTGTATGGGAAAGGGGTCCCCTCCTCCATCATCGAGGGAGGGTCTTGATGCATATATAGGGCCTGATTCATCTCCACTCTTAGTGGATCTTCCAAAAATAAAACATATCATAAAGGTTCTAAGGGTGGTTGATACAAATAAATTAGTGGTTATCTCACATCTTGAATTTTATAAAGCATAATATATGATTGATTCTTCATTGATCATGCATCTTAGGCATCATCTACCTATGGTGGATGTCTTCAAAAAGCATGTCAGCATCCCACGGTGGGGTTGATTGACTCAATATTTTCTCATTCAGTTCTCCAATGAAGACGACTTTGCAAGGGCCTGTTCACATTCTACCTCCAAAAATAAACATTCAACTTTCACATGAAGAATGACACCATATAATGGTTTGGTGCGATTAACTAGTCTCCCTCTTATCCATTTCATAACCTAGATACTATGGCTCTTGGGGAATTTTTTGGGCTATTTTCATGTGCTAATCGACACACTCCCTTGCTGATGCATCCAACTATTTCTTGAATTTGTGTCAAAATTAATATTTCTTCTTTACCTCCTAGGTTTTATTGGATAAAAATAAAATATGAGTATCATTACCAACCAACGCATTATTTGAACATAGTGGTGTCCCCTAATTTTTCTCCAATTTTTTGGATGTTTTATGTAATTTGAATTACAATTTTTTTAAAATTCATAAATGGTTTCATCATTAGCCATTTTCAAATCTTCAATCCTATCAATGTTTTTTTTGTTTGGATTTTTTTACATTATCATTTTTTTCATGGTTATTGTCAATATTATCCTAAATATCATTTTCAGCAATTATGTGAAAAGTATAAAGAGTAATTACCACAGATGTCATCACGTAACGATGAAGTGATGACACAACGTCCTGTTGATGGTACACAAGTGGTGCCACATGTAAAAAATAATATAAATCATACTCATATTGAATTTTATTGATATTCTTAAGATACATAATATTTTTATACATTGTAGGCTCTGAATATAGTTAGTGGACATCGCAGTCAGATTGGTGATCCAGATGAGGATGAACCTCATGCACGAGGTATTAACATTTTAATATAATACATGAATTAAGAATTAAGAATTAATCCCGAACCATTAGTTCTATTTACACCTCTTTGTGTTTTATTGTTTTAGTTCTTGTGAATTAATTCATTCTTTTAATGTTTAGTTTATTGTTAATCATGATATATTACATAACACTTCAATTTATTAATATTTATCTTTCTATAAGATTAATTTTCTAGTTTCTCTATTTTGGTCTCAAGTGATTTTATAGAAAGATCATATAGTCAGTTATGTAATAAGGAAAATTTATTCATATGGGATGTGAGGTAGGGGAATGGTCTAGGGGGCTACTGTAGGGGGAAGGTGGGGGGGGGGGTGCAGTAGGGGTGGGGGGGAGGATGTTGCAGGTGGGGAGGGAAGGCTGGGGCAGGGGAGTGAAGGGGGGACGAGGGGGGGGGGGTGTTGCAAGGGGTGGGGGGTTTAGGGGGGGAGGCTGGGGGCAGGGCAGGGGAGGTTGGGGGGGGGGGGTTGAAGGGGAGGCTGGGCAGTGGGGGTTGCTGTAGGGGGAGTGGGGGGGTGCTGGGGTAGGGCCGGGGTGAAGGGGAGGCTGGTGAAGGGGGGGGGGATGTGGGGTTGCTGTAGGGGGGTGGGGGAGGCTGCTGTAGGGGGATGGGGGGAGGGGAGGGGAGGATGGTGCAGGGGGGAAGAGGGGGATGCTACAGGTGGGGCTGCTGTCGGGGGGTGGGGGGGTAGGCTGGGGAAAGGGGATTGCTGCACGGGGTGGAGTGTGGGGGAGGCTGCTGCAGGGTGATGGGGGGGGGGGGGGGTGGAGGCTGGGGCAGCACGGGGGGGGGGGGGGGGTTGGTGTAGAGGGCGGGGGGGGGGGGGGGGGCTACTGCAAGGGGGTGGGTGGGAGGTGCTGCAGCGGTGAAGCGCCAAAAAATACCTCCCCCCATTAGGATTTGATCCTATTGGAACAAAGAGGACGTAATCCTGAGGTAAAACTAACACCGATGAGAATTGAATCTTAAAATATGGTCATTTTCTACTATATACTAGACCTCAATTACATTTGTGGTCTGAGTTTGTATCCTTTGCAAGAAATTAACGTATCTGGGTCATATTTCCCACACAACCTGGTGTCTCACACAACTTTTGCGCATTATTTGGGTGTTCCTATACACAATGGGTGTGCCTAAACAGTGTTGTGGATAAAAAATATTGTTCCTAAACAGTTCCTATTAGAGGTTTTTACTGATATTACCACCATGTTGAGACTAATTATGATTTCCAGCACTTCTCCTATGCAAACTCAAGTTGAACCAACTATTCCAATCCAAATGCATTGTGGTATTTGTTCCATATTAAGCCACTTCAATGACCAATGTCCCTAATTCAAAGATTCACATAAAACTTGCAATGAAATCCTTTTGGCGAGGCCTTGATAACCAAACAACCAATATAGGCCATACCAATCAAACCAAACTATTAATCAAGGCTAGAACAATCAGTAAATTGATAGGAATAGGCAAACTGAATAAACATGGATATTTTTTTAACTCCAAAAAAATAACCAACATCCTAGATACTATTAAGGGCATGCTGATACTCTTTTTGGGAACTTCCAACCTTACCAAGAGAAAAATATTCAACCCATGAGAGAATTTGTCCCATTCAAAAAAATAAATAATTTGGGAATAATTTTTAGGAAATTGTCAAACTCGAACAAGAAATGTCCAAAAGAGAATAAATATTGCAACGAACCATGGTAGGTTCAATACACATGAACATGTAATTCTAGGTAATCCTTTTCTGAAAACTACTAAATCTATCAGAGATGTATATAACCTCACACTTTCACTGGAATTTTTCTTCCATTTTGTTCACATAACATTTTTTAGTTTATGAAACATCCAACAAAAAATCACTATTCACACCAAGTCAATATGAATGACTGTTTTCCACTAAATTATCTCTTAATTTTTTATGTAGTGAACAATAATTAAATTCTTATGAAATTGAGATTTTTTATGTTAAACCTTATTTGAATGTATATTTTTCTATTTACCTACTATGATATTGATTTCAAATCTGAACTGAGTTTAAATCGACTACTATTAGATTTGAGAAATTTGAGAATTTTGCATGTGAAACCTCTGAAATCTGCTATGAAAGTACTCCTGGAATGGATGAAATCTTGTCTGAAACTTTTTCATCTTCTGAATCTATTATATATATTGAATGTTCTTGTGAAAACACTTCTGAATTTGTTGAAATAAATTTTAAAACTATTAATCATGATGTTTTGCACAATATTTGGATTTTTTTAATGAAAATGCAATCGAACCCACTGTTGTGAGCATAAAAACTATTGAAAATAATTTTTGAATCATCTATTGATGACTTTTATGAGTCTAAATTGATTGATGAAGTTGAAACACACACACTTCTTGATTAAACCTTGTTTATTGCACGTTTTCAAGTGTAGATATCCCACTTTCACTGTAACACAAACATTTTCCTAAAAAACTCAAGTATTCCTACTTAAAAGAGAATGAACATATCCTATAATCATTGAAAAGGGGTTGCTTAAAAATATGAAACCAAACTTTCATAAGGCCCTAGGAAGAATAAGAGAGATATAAGATAGCCCATGGATGATTTACGTGGAATCATCCCCCAATATACACTCATAGGATACATTCAAAGGAAAGCTGCAAACCTGTTATGCAGTGTCAATGGAGATTGAATCAACTCTTCCTGAGTTGGTTAAA
Organism: Viscum album; assembly: GCA_963277665.1. NCBI lineage: Eukaryota > Viridiplantae > Streptophyta > Magnoliopsida > Santalales > Viscaceae > Viscum > Viscum album. The sequence continues at coordinate 552,261,629 of OY728156.1, forward strand.
AAGAAGTTTACCACCCACTTGTTGGTATAATATCCCCTATTTCAGATAACCAATGGGTTAGTTTTGTTTAAATTGTGTCCAAAAAGAGTGGTTTCACTGTGGGGAGGGGGATAATTTGGGTGTACCTATACACAATAATAGTGTGAATTGTGAAATGGTCGAGCATATGAAAGGTCAATCAGAGGTTTCGTTTGACCAGGATGACCGAAAACACACTTTTAGTGTCATAAAACACCAAAACGTGAGTTTAACTGTCATATCAATAGAAAAATACCTTCGAATGACTTCAAATCACAGTAAAATAATTTTATTATTATTCGTGATGTGTATGAGAAGATGAAACATCAATCAGATGTGCGTTCTGACCGGAACTGCCAGATATATAGGTTTTAAAGGTTTGACATCCTTTAAAAAGTTGTGTTCGGGGGTAAAAACCAACCAAAAGACATACGCATACCATTAAATCAGAATAAAACAATCATAAAGTGAATTGTGAAATAGGAGAGTAGACAAAACATCAATCGGAGGTACTGTTTGCTCAGGATGACCGAAAACGCACTTTTAATTTCATAAATACACCAAAACGCGCGTTTAATAGTTATATCCACAAAAAACGACCTCCTAATGACTTGAAATCATAGTACAACCATATTATTATTATTTTTAATATTTACGAGGAGATGGAACATCAATCAGATGTGTGGTCTGGTGGAAACTACCGAATATGTGGGTTTTAAAGGTTTAACCCCCATTAAAAAGGTGTTTCTGGGGGTCAAAACCATCTGAACAACATCCAAATGCCATGAAATCAGACGAAAAAATTGTATAATGAATTGTAAAATGGGAGAGTAGACAGTATTTCAATCGGAGGCTCTGTTTTTTTGGTATGACCAAAAATGAAATTTTAGTGTCATAAAACATAAAAATGGATGTTTAATTGTCATATACATAGAAAAACACCTCCAAATGACTTTAAATAATAGGAAAACCATCTTATTATTATTATTCATGTGTAAGATCAAACAGAATGTCAATCAGATGTGTGATCTAGTCGGAACTATAGAATATGTGTGTTCTAAAATTTTGACGCCCATTAGAAAGGTGTGTCCGGAGGGAAAAACCAACCAAACAACATCAGAATGCTGTGAAATCAGAAAAAACAATTTTAGAGTTAATAGTAAAATAGTCAAGCAGATGGAATGTCAATCAGATGTTTTGTTTTCCTGGGAAGATCGAAAACCCACTTTTATTGTCACAAAACACCAAAATGCATGTTTAATGATAAAATCCATATCTAACCATCTCATAATGACTTGAAATCACAGGGCCACCATTTTATTATTATCTGTGATGTTTAAGAGAAGATAAAACATTGATCAGATGTGTGGTGTGCTCAAAACTACCGAATATGCGGTTTTTAACGGTTAGACGCCCTATAAAATCGTGTGTCCGATGGTCAAAACCATCCGAAATGCATCTGAATTCCATGAAATCATACAAAAAAATCGTAGAGTCAATTGTGAAATGAGTGAGCATATGTAATGTCAATCAGAGGTTCCATTTTCCTAAGATGTCCGAAAACGTACTTTTAGTGTCATAAAACTCCATAACGTGCATTTAATGGTCAGATATATAGAAAACAACATCTGAATGACTTGAAATCACAGGAAAACTATCTTATTATTATTCGTGATGTGTACGAATAGACAAAACATCAATCAGATGTGTGGTCTACCCCAAACTACCGAATATGCAGGTTTTAAAGGTTTGAGGACATTAAAAAGGTGTGTCTAGGGGTCAAAACCATCTGAATGACATTTTAATTCCATGAAATCAGACGACAACAATCATAGGGTAAATTGTGAAATGAGTGAGTAGACATAATGTCAATCAGAGGCGTCGTTTTCCCGAGATGATTGAAAACACATTTTTAGTGTCATAAAACACCAAAACACACATTTAATGGTCGAATCCATAGAAAAAGACCTCTAAATGACTAGAAATCACAAGAAAACCATATTATTATTATTCATGATATGTACGAGGAGAAGGAACATCAATCAGATGTGTGCTCTGGCCGGAACTACTGAATATGCGCGTTTTAAAGGTTGACACCCCTTAAAAAGGTGTGTCTGGGGGTCAAAACCAACCGAACAACATCTAAATGATGTAACATCAGCAGACAACAATCGTATTGTGAATTGTGAAATGGGTGAGCAGACGGAACATCAATCGGAGGCATCGTTTGCCCGAGCTGACTGAAAACACACTTTTAGTGTCATAAAACACCAAACCGCGCATTTAACGGTCTAATCCATAGAAAACAACCTTAGAGTGACTAGAAATCACATGAAAACCATATTATTATTATCCATAATATGTACGAGGAGATATAACGTCAATCAGATGCACGGTCTGCCCAGAACTACTGAATATGTAGTTTTTAAAGGTTTGATGTCCTTTAAAAAGATGCGTCCTGTGGTTAAACTCATCTAAACAACATCCTAATGCTATGAAATCAGACGAAAACAATAGTATAGTGAATTATGAAATGAGAGATCAGAAGAAACACCAATCAGAGGAGTTGTTTCCTGAGATTACCGAAAACATACTTTTAGTGTCATAAAACACCATAACACGCGTTTAATGGTCAGATACATATAAAAAAAATCTTTGAATGACTTGAAAAATAGGACATCCATCTTATTATTATTCATGATGTGTATGTGTAACATCCCAAGTAATTAATAAATAATATATATAGTTATATATGTCTATTTATGAATTAGATAGTGTTCTAGAGGCTTAAAATGAGAATAAATCCAACCTAAAGCATGAAATACTCTAATATTTTTAAAAGATCGTTTTACCGCCTTTTGATGGCGAGCCATTTTTAAATCTATATTTTGACAATTTTATATTCTATATTTGTCAAAATAAACTTATTATTTATGATTGGGAAATTGAAATTTACTTTGGATAAATTTCTGGTATTTTTCTGATAAAGTCCATTTTTAAATGAATAGTGAAAAATGTTGTATTTTAATTGAAAACCCCTTTTTAATATAATTTACTTATATGATTATATTATATTTTGAATTTGTTTTAAAGTGAAATTAGAATATATTTTTATCATTTAATCTAATAGTGGTCATTGGAATTAATTTCACTTTGAAATTCGACTTAAACTAGTGTCAATCTTTTGATATATATTGTTTCATAAAAACGCGCTATTTGTTCTGACAACGGGAATTAATTATTAAATTAATTATTGTAACTTATATGTTTTGAATTTTGTAAAATAGATATCATTTTTTAATTCTGAATATCAAATATATCTTAGGGTGAAGTTTTGGTATTTTTCTGAAAAACTTCAATTTTGGATGAATAGTGAAACCACTAAGTGGTACTTAAAAAACTGATTTTTCGTTTAAATGAAATTTTACCACCTCTGTGTTTTGAATTTCAAAAATCCGAAATACATGGTTGTCATTAGGAAGTAAAATGTGGTTCAATGGGATTAAAATAATTTTTTGGTGAATAGTAACTTTTAAGTTTTTAATCACGATTAGAGGCAATTAGTGTAGTTTAAGGTAAAAATAATGTTTTAATAATATGAAATGACCTTGAAACATGTCTTACTATTATTGGATGTGTCATGGAAGACCAAGACAACCCATGGATCGATTTTTGGGACCCCATGGAGCCACTTGGGTAAGATAATGACATTAATGCCTTTTATTTAAAATAAAAGTAAAAATGACACAAACATGTATTGTTTTACTAAAACAATTTTTACACGGGGTTATACAAGTCAGATTTTTTACTATAAATAGTCATTGTAAAGCTAAAAATATTTCTGACATCATACTATTTTTTTATATTTTTAGACATTAAAAAAATTAAATTATTTATGACATCATGATGATGCAACGATTACCTCATTATTTAACGATTTAAATAAAATGAAAAGATAATGTAAAATATAAGACCTACACATGTAAAAAACCTATTGTATGGGTGGATTTTGAACTCTTATTGCCTTATCCTCAAAATACATCAATTTGAGACCTTTAAAATCCGAAACTCATTTGAAAAGAAAGTAACATTTTATACCTTTCCAAGAGTGCCCCTCCTCTCCTCTTATAAAAGGCCCCCACCTCTACCTCCTTACCCACACCTATCAAGACATTGGCTCGGCCAACCCCTGCCCATTTTGTTTCTACACATCCCTATATTACTCATATAAGCCTCACTTTGGGCAGAAGTTTTTCCAAGGAAGCCTTTGATCTCAAATCAAAAAGAGTTACCTATTTTAAAGGTAGTGTCTTCTCTTGTGTTATTATGTTTTATTTTGCTCCTCCAACCCCCTAAACTCTTTTTACTACTTTATTTTGTAACAACAACAGTATACTTAATATACAAGGATGTTGTTATGAGAAGTATTAGATCTACAATTACACACACCTTCATCTAATGGTTAAAGAGTATACTGTTTCCATGGATGGCAAATTTCTGCCTCACAAAATGATAATTGTTCAATATTCTTCTAACACATTACAAGGTGGCCATTAATATGAAAATATATTTCTATATGATATATATTATGTTTATGTTTTCCTTATTCTTCTGTATTTTTCATTTGTTTCATACCTTTATGGTTTCCATTCTGGGTAAACACGATAATTTCATTTTAGGAAGTGCGGACTACCGCCCCCTCAAAGTGATTTGATTCGTTAATGACATATGTGGGATGTATAAAGGATGGTGTTAATGATATAATATATTAAATTATTATGGAATTATAATATACCTTTATGTAATTATTATTCAATTCCATAAAATATGAAATTGAAATGAAATTAGCGTTCATGCGTACGTACGGCTTACCGTCTCCATGAACGGTGCATTTCATTTCTTACCTCTAAATGTTATGTAATATTATAAATGCAAGTATATAATGGATATTTATGATATATATTATATCCACATAAAGAATATAATTTTGTATATAATGGATATTTTACCACATGTACATCTTGTAATTACAAGAAGTTTATTTTTGACTCAAGGGCCCAGGGCCGACAAAACGACCATTATTATCCTAAATAATTACATAGTGTTCCTGACATGGTAATAAGTGATATAAATGGAATAATGAACTTGAAAAAGCTTCTTAATCAAGTATAAATTAACTCAAGTTTATTATTCAGGAGGTTAAAGAATGATCGAGTCAAGTCGGACACGAGGTAAGGGAACTTCTTAACCCAATTTCCATTTTTTGGGTTAATCTCCTACTCTCAAATTATGTCATGATATTATTATGTACTATCTTTTATTTATACTTTATTTATTTATAGTGAATACACATAATAGATATACTTTATTTAAAAAATGATATTTTTAAAGAATCCGTCTCAATATCCTTTCATTGAGGCATATTTTGTTTTATACACAACTTTCTTTTATACGGTGTATAAAACCATTTGAATTTTACGATTATTCAAAAGGAATATTTTTTTATACGAAGTGTTTTACTAAACGAAAAAGGAATGTTTTTTTATCGTATGTATGCGGCGATAATGACCTATCCTCTGTTGTGACCATTATTTGAGCTTCGGCTTCCTCTACAAGCCATATTTTTTTTAAAATGAAAAATAAATACCATGTTTTATTTTTCTTTTATTTTGGTATTGAAAATGGTTTTCACAACAGTTCTATTATATCAATGTGTGGTATTGATATCTTGTGATTGAAATGTGGAAATTTTATGTTTCCTTTATGCATGTTTTATGTGATACGATTTTGTTATGGTTCATGGGCATTGTTATGAAGATAGGTGGTTCCATGATAAACTAAGGGCCGGTGAGCCCAATATAGCTCTCTAATGCATTGGGTAGTGCGAAGGAGTTAAACATTAAGGTTTCTCCAAAGAGATTTAGGGAATATATTGTGATGGGTATTCCAAACATAACCAATAGGGTTACTCCCTATGTAAGAATGTTATGAATGCCTCAAGTTACCTTTATGTTTTATGATTCATATGATTTATTCATGATTTGATGAGGTATGTTAAAGTGATTATGTTTTATGTGTACAGCATGATTTCATTCTTATGTATATATGAACTCATGTTTCCTTTCGATATTTTTATAACCCTTACTGAGCTTTTTATGATCATCCCATGTTTTTGAAATGTTTTTCACAGGTCAAGGGAATGGTACATGATATGATGATAGTATCAAGGAAGTGTCAAGAAAGAATCCATATTTTATTTTAAATATGTTTCCGTTGATGGAAAAAATGAATACTATCTTTTATGTAACCAATTTGTTTAAATGTGGAATGTAATGAAAGTTTTATGATCTAATTATACAAAAATCTAAACCTAAAAAGATACTCAATGTGTAATCTTGTAATGACTCAAGATTAAGTAAGGTTTAAGGCTAGGGCCTTATAGTTGGTATCAGAGGTCGGTTTAGATAACTCTAGGTGTCAGAATTCTATTAAATGATTATCCAAAAATATTTTTTTTATGGTCAAATTGAAATGATATAGCATTCAAAGATTACCATGTTGCTTCGCCTAAAATATTTCTGTGTTAATAATGTTTTTTCATAGAGGAAACAGAACAACTTTTCTAGGAAGGCATACAGAGTATAATGACCTTTCAAATCAACAACCGGAGATGGTCGGAATCATAATTGAGTAGTTTACTGCACTGATGGCTCAGTTGAATCAGGTGATAAATGGTGGTTGTGTTTATTGATGATATTTTTTTGTTTTATAAAAGTAAAGAGGAGCATGAAAGACATTTAAGGGTTATTTTTCAAACCTTGAAAGAAAAGAAATTGTATTGGAAATTCAGAAAGTGCGAGTTTTGGTTGCATCAAATTTCGTTCCTTGGTCACATTGTTTCAAAATATGGGACAATTGTTGATCCTGAAAAAACAAAGGTTGTTAAATAATGGCCAAGACCCACAAATTTAACTGAGATTCGTAGCTTCCTTGGTTTGGAAGGCTATTACCGACAATTTGTTAGAAATTTTTCACAGTTATCTAGTCCAATGACTAAGCTAACTCAGAAGGGTGTTAAGTTTATCTAGACAAAAAAGTGTGATGATTATTTTCAGGAACTGAAAAAAGATTGGTGAATGCTAAAATTTTGGCACTACCTTCTAGGAATGGTGAGTTTGTTATCTACAGTGATGCTTCATTGAAAGGACTTGGTTGCGTCCTAATGCAGAATGATCAGGTAATTGCGTATACTTCACATCAGTTGAAAACTCATGAGGTAAAGTACCCTAAACATGATTTGGAATTAGCTGCTGTTGTTTTCACTTTAAAAATTTGGAGGCATCATTTGTATGGAGTAAAGTGTGAAATATATACCAATCACAAAATTTTAATGTATACATTCACTCAGAAAGAATTGAACTTGAGACAGAGGAGATGGCTAGAATTAATCAAGGATTATGATTGTACAATTCATTACCATCCAGGAAAAGAAAATAAAGTGGTTGATGCTTTGAGTCAAAAAAGTAATGATTCATTAACAATGTTGGGTTTGGAACGTGATACTTTGGTTAAGGATTTGATTAACATTGGCATAGAAGTTGTTGGTGCAGGATGTCCTCCTGTTTTGTTTCAGGTATCAGTGAAATCTTATCTATCAGACAGAATCAAGCAAGCACAGAAGCAAGACAGTGAGTTGCAGAAAAAGGTAGAGCTGGTTCAGAAGGGTAAGTTTCCTGAATTCAACATTGATAATGATTGTGTTTTGATATTTGGGAATATATTGTGTGTGCCTTGTGATTCACAGTTGAAGAGAGAGTTGTTATGTGAAGCTCATAGTTCTTCGTTTTCAGTTCATCCTGGTAGTACGAAGATGTACAAAGATCTTTGGGAGTATTACTGGTGGGATGGAATGAAAAGGGATATTGCTGATTTTACTATGAAGTGTTTGATTTGTCAACAGGTTAAAGCAGAGCGGCAGTTATCGAAAGGGATGCTTCAGCCTTTACCAGTACCAGAGTGGAAATGGGAGAATATATCCATGGACTTTGTTGTTGGATTGTTGAAGACACCTTGAGGTAATAATGCAATCTGGGTTATTGTTGATCGCTTGACTAAATCTTCTCATTTCTTTGCTATACGAGATACTTTTTCCCTAGATCAACTTTCTCATTTGTATCTTAAAGAGATATTCAGGTTACATGAAGTTCCCCTCTCCATTTTATTTGATCTTGATCTCAGGTTTACTTCTAACTTTTGGAAGGGCCTTCAGAAGTCGTTGGGTACTGAATTAAATTTTAGTACAGCTTTTCATCCTCAATCATATGGGCAGTCAGAATGAACAATTCAGACTTTGGAAGATATGCTACGTCCTTGTTCGATGGATTATCAGGGATGTTGGGACCAATATCTTTCTTTGGATGAGTTTTCTTATAATAACAGTTTTCATCCCAGTATACAGATGGCTCCATTTAAGGCATTATATGGTAGATGGTGTCGAACTCCAGATATTTGGGATGAAGTGGGTGAAAGGAACTTAATGGGACCTGAATTGGTAGAAGAGATGGCAGAAAATGTTCAGTTGATTCAGAAACACATGAGAACAGCTCATAGTAGGCAGAAGAGTTATGCAGATAACTGGAGTAAGGATCTATCTTTCGAGGTAGGTGATCATGTTTTTCTCAAAGATTCACCGTGGAAATTTGTGATGAAATTTGGTAAGAAAGGAAAGCTGATTCCAAGGTTCACTGTACCATATTAAATTCTTGAGAGAGTTGGATTATATGCATACCAAGTGGCTTTACCTCCAAGTTTATCTCAGGCACACAATGTTTTTCATGTTTCCATATTGAGAAAGTATATGCCAGATCCATCTCATGTTTTGAGCCCAGAGGTAGTTCAGTTGGAAGAGAATCTCTCTTATGAAGAACAACCAGTCTAGATTCTTGACTGAAGGGAGAAAGTGTTGCGAAATAAGGTAATTCACCAGGTAATGGTTTTGTGGAAAAACCATATGGTTGAAGAGGCAATGTGGGAATCTGAAAATGCTATGAGGGATAAATACCCCCACTTATTCGATAAGTAAATAAATTACGGGGACACAATTTTCTAAAAGGGGAAGGTTGTAACATCCCAAGAAAGTAATTAATAATATATATAGTTATATATGTCTATTTATGAATTAGATAGTGTTTTAGAGGCTTAAAATGAGAATAAATCCAACCTAAAACATGAAATACTCTAATATTTTTAAAAGATTGTTTTACCACCTTTTGATGGAGAACCAGTTTTAAATCTATCTTTTGAAAATTTTATAAGATATATTTGTCAAAATAAACTTATTCTTTATGATTGGGACCTTGAAATTTACATTGGATAAATTTCTGGTATTTTTCCGATAAAGATCATTTTTAATGAATAGTGAAAAATGATGTATTTTAATTGAAAAACTATTTTTAATATAATTTATTTATATGATTATATTATCTTTTGAATTGGTTTTAAAGTGAAATTATAATATATTTTTACCATTTAATCCAATAGTGGTCTTTGGAATTAATTTCACTTTGAAATTGGACTTAAACTAGTGTCAATATTTTGGTATATATTGTTTCATAAAAACATGCTATTTGTTCTCATAGCGGGAATTAATTATTAAATTAATTATTGTAACTTATATGTTTTGAATTTTGTAAAATATACATAATATTTTAATTCGGAATATCAAATATAGCTTAGGGTGAAGTTTTGGTATTTTTCTGAAAAACTTCAATTTTTGATGAATAGTGAAACCACTAAGTGGTACTTAAAAAACTGATTTGTCGTTTAAATTAAATTTTACCACCTCTGTGTTTTTAATTTCAAAAATCCGACATACATGGTTGTCATTAGGAAGTAAAATGTGGTTCAATGGGATTAAAATAATTTTTTGGTGAATAGTAACATTTAATTTTTTAATCGCGATTAGAGGTAATTAGTTTAGTTTAAGGTAAAAAAAAGTTTTAATAATATGAAATGACCTTGAAACATGTCCTACCATTATTGGATGTGTCATGGACGACCCAGACAACCCATGGGTCGATTTTTGGGATTCCATGGATCCACTTGGGTAAGATAATGACATTAATGCCTTTTATTTAAAGTAAAAGTAAAAATGACACAAACATGTATTGTTTTACTAAAACAATTTTCACATGGGTTTATACAAGTCAAATTTTTGACTATAAATATTCATTGGAAATATAAAAATATTTAATACATCATAGTATTATTTATATATTTTTTATACATTAAATAAATTAAATTATTTATGACATCATGATGATGCACCGATTACCTCATTATTTAACGATTTAAATAAAATGAAAAGATAATGTAAAATATAAGACCTACACATGTCAAAAACCTATTGTATGGGTGGATTTAGAACTCTTATCACCTTATCCTCAAAATACATCAATTTGGGACCTTTAAAATCCGAAACTCATATGAAAATAAAGTAACATTTTATACCTTTCCAAGAGTGCCCCTCCTCTCCTCTTATAAAAGGCCCCCACCTCTAACTAATTACCCACACCTCTCAAGCCTTTGGCTCGGCCAAACCCTTCCCATTTTGTCTCTCCACATCCCTCTCTTACTCCTAGAATACTCACTTTGGGCATAAGTCTTTCCAAGGAAGCCTTCGAGCTCAAATCAAAAAGAGTTACCCGTTTTAAAGGTAGTGTCTTCTCTTGTGTTCTTATGTATTATTTTGCTTCTACAACCCCCTAAAATCTTTTTATTAAATTATTTTGTAACAAAAACATTATATTCAATACACTAGGATGTTTTTATGATAAGTATTATAGCTACACTTACACACACCTTCATCTAATGGTTAAAGAGCATACTGTTTCTGTGGATGGAAAATTTCTGCCTCACGAAATGATGATTGTTCAATATTCTTCTAACACCTTCAAAGGTGTCCATTAAGATGAAACTATATTTATATATGATATATATTATGTTTATTTTTTCTTTATTCTTCTGTATTTTTCATTTGTGTCATACCTTTATGGTTTCCATTGTGGGTAAGCACGATAATTTCATTTTAGGAAGTGCGGACTACCTCCCCCTCAAAGTGATTTGATTCGTTAATGCCTTATGTGGGACGTATAAAGGATGGAGTTAATGATATTATATATAAAATTATACTGGAACTATAATATACCTTTATGTCATTATGATTTTATTCCATAAAATATGAAATAGAAATGAAAGTAGCGTTCATGCGTACGTACGGCGTACCGTCTCCATGAACGGTGCATTTCATTTCTTACCTCTAAATGTTATGTAATATTATAAATGCATGTATATAATGGAAATATATGATATATATGATATCTAAATAATGAATATAATTTTGTATATAATGGATATTTTACCACATGAACAACTTGTAATTACAAGAAGTTTCTTTTTAACTCGAGTGCCCAGGGTCGACAAAACGACCATTATTATCCTAAATAATTACATAGTGTTCATGACATGGTAATAAGTGAAATAAAAGGAATAATAAACTTGAAAAATATTCTTAATCAAGTAGAAATTAACTCAAGTTTATTATTCAGGAGGTTAAAGATCGATCGAGTCAAGTCGGACATGAGGTAAGGGAACTTCTTAACCCAATTTCCGTTCGTTGGGTTAATCTCCTACTTTCAAATTATGTCATGATATTAGTATGTACTATCTTGTATTTATAATTTCTTTATGTATAGTGAATACACATAATAGATCTAATTTATTTAAAAAATGATCTTTGTAAGGAATATGTCTCAATCTCCTTTCATTGAGGCATATTTTGTTTTATACATAACTTTCTTTTATACGGTGTATAAACCCCATTTAATTTTACGATTATTCAAAAGGAATATTTTTTTATATGAAGCATTTTACTAAATGACAAAAGGAATGTTTTGTTGTCATACGTATGTGGTGACAATGACCTCTCCGCCGTCGTGACCATTATTTGAGCTTCAGCTTCCTCTACAAGCCATAACTTTTTTTAAAATGAAAAATAAATACCATGTTTTACTTTTCTTTTATTTTGGTATTGAAAATGGTTTCCACAACGTTTCTATTATATCAATGTGTGGTATTGATATCATGTGATTGAAATGTGGAAATGTTATGTTTCTTTTATGCATGTTTTATGTGATAAAATTATGTTATGGTTCTTGGGCATTGTTATGAAGACGGGTGGTTCGGTGATAAACTAAGGGCGGGTGAGCCCGATATAGCTCTCCAATGCATTGGGTAATGCGAAGGAGTTAAACATTAAGGTTTCTCTGAAGAGATTTAGGGAATATACTATGATGGGTATTTCAAACGTAACCAAGAGGGTTACTCCCAACTTAAGAATGTTATGAATGCCTCAAGTTACCTTTATGTCTTATGATTTCTATGATTTATTCATGATTTGAAGAGGTATGTTAAAGTGGTTATGTTTTATGGGTAATGTATGATTTCATTCTTATGTATATATGAACTCATGTTTCCTTTACATATTTTTATAACCCTTACTGATATTTTTATGCTCATCCCAAGTTTTTGAAATGTTTTTTCATAGGTCAATGGAATGGTACATGATATGATGATAGTGTCAAGGAAGTGTCAAGAAAGAATCCATGTTTTATTTTAAATACGTTTCCGTTGATGGAAAAAATGAATACTATCTTTTTTGTAACCACTTTGTTTAAATGTGGAATGTAATGCAAGTTTTATGATCTAATTCTTTAAAACTCTAAACCTGAAAAGATCCTCAATGTGTAATCTTGTAATGACTCAAGATTATGTAAGGTTTAAGGATGGGACCTTATAGTATGAGCAGACAGAATGTCAATCAGAAGTGCAGTCTTGCCCGAACTACCAAATATGTAGGTTTTAAAGGTTTGGGGACTTTGAAAAGGTGCGTCTAGGGGTCAAAAGAATCTTAATGACATCCGAATGATGTGAAATCAGGAAAAAACAATCGTAGAGTAAATTTTAAAATGCGTGACTAGATGGAACCTCATTTGGAGGCGTTGTTTTCCCAAGACGACTGAAAACACACTTTTAGTGTAATAAAACACCAAAACATAAGTTTAACGGATGGATTAATATCAAATGAATTCCAAATGACTTGAAATCATAGGAAACCCATTTTATTATTCTTTGTGATATGTATGAGGAGACAGAAAGTCAATCAGATGTGTGGTATGGCCGAAACTACTGAATATGCGGGTTTTAATGTTTTGACGTCATTTAAAAAGGTGCGTCTGGGGGTAAAAACCAACCGAAAAACATCTGAATGTTGTAAAATCAGATGAAAAAAATTTTATAGTGAATTTAAAAATGGGAGAGTAGACAGAACGTCAATCGGAGGTGCCATTTTCCTGGGATGATTGAAAACACACTTTTAGTGTCATAAAAACACCACAACATTTGTTACCAATAAAATTCCTAGAAAACGACCTCAGAATGACATGATAACCATCTTATTATTATTATTGATGTGTACAAGTAGAATAAAAGTCAATTGGATGTGCGGTATTCTCGAAACTACTGAATATGTGGGTTTTAAAGGTTTGACGTCTTTTAAAAAGGTGCGTTCGGAGGTCAAAACCATCCAAAAGACATTAAAATGGAATGAAATCAAGAAGAAACAATCTTCAAGTGAATTTTGAAATGGTAGAGAAGACAGGACATCAATCGGAGGTTCCATTTTCCCGTGATGACGGAAAATGAACTTTCAGTGTCATAAAACACCAAAACGCGTGTTTAATAGTCATATCCATAGAAAAAAACCTTCAGATGAATTGAAATCATAGGAAAACTATATTATTATTATTGGTGATGTCTAAGATAACAAATAACATCAATCCGATGTGCGGTCTGGCTGGAACTACCAAATATGCGGGTTTTGAAGGTTTGACGCCCTTTAGAAAGGTGCATTTGGGGGTAAATGCCTACAGAAAGAAATCTAATTGCTGTAAAATTAGAAAAAAAATTTTTTAAATTGAATTTTGAAATGGTAGAGTTGACGGAATGTCAATCAGAGGCGTCATTTTCCCGGGATGATGAAAAGCCCATTTTTAGTGTCATAAAACACCAAAACGCGCATACTATCAGATCCATTACTAACGACATCAGAATGACTTAAAATCACAATAAAACCATATTATTATTATGAATAATGTGTATGAGTATACGTAATGTTAATAAGATGTGTGGTTTTCCCAGAATTGCTGAATATGTGGTTTTTTAGGTTTGAGGCCCTTTAAAAAGGTGCACCCGGTGGTAAAAAACAACTGAATGACACATGAATTCCCTGAAATTAGACACCAAAAATTGTAGAGTGAATTTTTAAATGGTAGATCATATGGAATGTCAATCAGATGTGTTGTTTTCTCGAGATGACAAAAAGCGCATTATGAGTGTCACAAAACAACAAAACGCACGTTTAATGGTTAGATCCATTGCTAATATCCTCGGAATGAATTGAAATATCAATATAACCATGTTATTATTATTACTGATGTGTATTAGTAGATAGAACATCAATTAGATATGCAGTCTGTCTGAAACTACTGAATATGCGGGTTTTAAAGATTTGATGGCCTTTAAAAAGGTGCGTCCGGGGGTAAAAAACAACCAAACGACATTCAAATGCCGTGAAATCAGACAAAAATAATTGGAGAGTAAATTGTAAAATGGTCGAGAAGACAGAACATCAATTGGAGGTTCTGTTTTCATGAGATGACCAAAAATGAATTTTTAGTGTCATAAAACAATAAAACACATGTTTAATGGTCAGATCCATAGGTAACAACCTCAAAATGACTTGAAATCATAGGAAAACTGATTTTATATTATTTTTGACATGTGTGAACAGTCGACATGTCAATCAGATGTGCGCTCTGCTTGGAACGAAAAATATGTGGTTTTAAGTTTTTAAAAAATGATTAGAAACTATTAATATATTTTCAAAATAAAATAATTTCGATTTATTTTATGAAGATTTAATTGAAATATTTTTTTTTGTATTTCAATTATTAGGTGAGATATTTGTTTCTGGACTAATTTTTTTATTAAAGTTTTGTATGCAGTTTTAATCGATGATGGATGTGGAGTTTGGAAGATGATGATATAAAGATATCCATTGTTATAGATATTTTGGAAATATTTTTTTAGTTTTGAAATTGTAGTGGTTTAAATGTTGTTATCATTTTTTTATAAAAAAAATAATAAAACCTATAGCGGCCACTATTTGGTAGTCATCATAGGTCATCCCATGATGATCTATAGGGACCGCCATTTGGAGGTCGCTATTGGCCCTTCCGGTACGGCCTATAACGACCGCCAAATGGTGGTCTCTATAGGGCATGCCCTGTTGATATATAGAGACCTCCATTTGTCAGCCATTAAAGGCTATACTGACTGAGCTATAATGTCCATCATTTTGTGGATCATATAGGCAAAAATGAGGAACCTAAAGCATCCACCATTTGGCAGATGTTGGGTGGCCGCTATAGGCCTTTAGTGATGACTTTTGGCGGTCACTAAAGGCCAATTTTCTACTAGTACATGTTTCCATGGATAATTGATTATATGAATTTTGTCTTAACGTATTAGCCAAAAATTTCCATTACCAAGTTAATAAACCAATTTAATGTCGAACATCTAGAGATATTCCGTCCATTATCTTTGTATATCATTTAAATCCATTTGCGATATGTTGTGTTTTAAGAATCTATGATCTGTGAACATGATGAACTTCTCACTAAAGAGATATTGATGCCATATCTTGAAAACATGACCGATCTAGTAGATCCCAACACAAAAAACCCAATCCAAGGTTCCATTCTAAGATAAAAATGTATATCTATAAAAAGGATAAGAATAGTTCCCATATCAAAAATAATATGAGAAATGCAGTCTTAGTGGCATGTCTACTTCTATAGGTGTTAGAAAACACCTTTTTTGTGCTTGGAAAACCCTGGTAACATGAAGTTTGACATAAAGAGGTTTTCTATGTGTTTTTATGTGATACATTTCATGTTTTTACATTTCTTATCTCTTTTATACCATCCCAATATTATGGACAGAATAAACTGACACCATTTGTAATATCCGAACCCTAACCATTAGTCTGGGAAAAGTTGATGTGCCACTAACCTTAACAGATATCCCCTGTACCCCTAATGTTGGAAATACATTCCAAGGGAAAATCATCCCCCAATTATTTAATAATCCCTTAACATTTATTTTTAGCCTTTGGTTTCCAGGGGAGATCAACTAAGGTTAGTGTAACCTTAGGTATTTCAAAGCCAATTGTTAGGTTTGGGATGTTACACTTACAATTACATAGAATCATTCTTACACATAATCTAAAATCATGTTTATAAGATGTTGTTTATGTTGAACAAGTTATATGTTTACAAAGGTCCAGATTCATGCATACAAAAGTGTATAACATAAGATGATGGTTTTATAGAGTGTAAAATAATGGTTATATGGGATTGAAAGGATGGTTATGAAATATGAAATTTTATTTTTAGATGATTTTGATAATTTTTTTACTTTAGTTTTAATATTTTGAATTACTAAAAATTATAATGACTTTTTATAACCATTTTATCAATTTAAAAAATACATAAATATTCTAATGATGTTATTAAAACTATTTTAACTATTTTTCTAAGGTTCATGTGTGGGATAATTCTAAATAGTTACGTAATTATTTTCTACATTTTTTTTCATTTCTAACTATGATTTATTGTGATTTATCTATAAGAAACCTCCATGTAATATCGAATATATTAGAGTTAATGAAGTGGATTAAATGTTGTAATGTGTTCACAAGAACTATTTTAGAAATACATGGTGGTATTTATTCAAAGAAGACACGTTATTAAGAACAATCATGATAAAATTATTGATTATTTGAGATAAATAATACAAGATAAAGTTATAGGTAGAACATTTTATTCAGTCTTTTCTCCTATTAATAGTGTTATTCTATTGTGGTCTCGAAGGAACTTCAAAATTTGATCTATTACTACTGACGTGATCAAATATTTATCGAGATGCATCATCTTTGATCTTATGTTCTTAATTTTCTTTCTAGTTTTCAATGTTGAATATTTTATGTTATATTTATTTTACATTTTTTAGTTTATGATTTTTCCAATCCAAAAAACATCTGTGTTCTTGGTTTTACTTACTAAACAAATGGTAGGTCTTTTAGAGTTGTTAATATCATAAAAAGTTTGGGTTTTCTTAGTTGTGACTTATTTCAAAGAAATATAGTTGGTTTTCATTATTGTAACTCCTAGTGAGAAATGGGTAAGAGTTATACAATTTTGTTACTATTTTAAAAAAGTGAGGTCATATTCAAGTGAGTACCATTATTCTTATTGATTTAGAGAGTAGTTAAGAGTACATGTAAGATCAAGATAAACTGAACTATTGTAAAAATAAAATGTTCTTTGTTTTTATTTCTACTGCATTTTTTTGAACACAACACCGCATTATAATATTACTGCATATAATAATAAAATTTCATTGATTAATTATTTTAAGGATTTGTATAAAACTTTAAAAGCTCCATTCACCCCATTTATTCCACATTTTCTATCTCAACCAGAAAAACTTGTCAGACCAATGTGGCATTTAGGGTGAAAATCCTTCCTTATTATTAATATTGAGCTTCCTGGCATGTACCATGGAGTTTCATACCTTTTAGTGGTATTGTTCTATTTTTGAGTCCCAAAATCAACTACTATTGGAAGAAGGTTGAATCATTACATTTTTTTGTTCCAAACCCTAGAAGTGTTATAGGACACATGGGTTTTATATGAAAGTGGTGGGGAATTTTTTCCTAACAAGTGGTATCTGAGCTACTGATTATGTTTTGTTGGTTGATACCTAAACTCAATTTTGGGCCCTCACAGATCATATGAGCCTCTAGTATATTTTCTTATAAAGGGACCTCAATTTAAATAAGAGGAAATTTCTTGAGTTCCCATAGGACTATAACTTTTATATAGTATATACTATAGGAAAGCGAAACATGGTGATGTATTCCCTTAGTAGGAAATCATGTGATTAGTTGATGGAAGAAGAAACCAAGTAGTTATCCTTATTACAGTTGGATTGTGTGGTGGATGGAGATATTTATTATCTTCATTCGATGTTATTGGACCCTAAAATTCTTCACCTAGGGAAGGAGGCCGAACTTAGAGATATTGATTATAAGATTTTGTGAGATAATAATTTCCCTAGAGATACACCATGTGGATTCTCTGAAGGTAGGGAGTATGTCAACCTATTTTAGGGGTGGAAATTAGATCCTATGTCAATGTGGGAGGAGGTTTTAAGGGTGTTTAACACTTCCTATATGATGGTATATCCTGATGTGATAAAGAAATGATGGAATATTAAGAATAAATTTTATTAAACTAGAATAAAGTAGAGTGTTTTTGAGTTCATTTCATGGTTTCTCACCTATCAGTTGGTGAAGAATAAGAACCAGGACCCCATAATTTTGATCCACCCCTTGAGGTTCCAAAGTTGAATTCTTACAGTATTTCAATAGATTTTGTGATTAGAATTCCATGATCAATAAAGGATAATGATTATTCCTAGGTAATGGTTGACTAGCTAACCAAGTCATCTCACTTTATTTTTATTTGGGACTAAAGTTTGGTTGACATTTTGGAACATATGTACACAGAAGAGATTTTTTAATTTAATGGGGAAAAATCAGTAATTGTCTCTAATTATGATGAATGATTCATGTCCCAGTTGTGTAGGATAATTCATGATACTTTTCGGACCTAGTTATGACTGAGCAGGGAATTCTATCCTAGACATACTATCATACTAACAGAACAATTTAGGTTCTCAAAGATATGAAAATATATTGTAATCTATATTTTGGAAGTAGTTGGGATGATTACCTTCCTATAGTAGAGTTCATTTATAATAAAAAAAATACTAATCTACCATTTACATGACTCCATTAAAGGACCTATATGGGAGACCGTGTAGGTCACCCATTTACTGGACATAGATTAGAATGTCATCTCTTACGGGGTCTGAGTTAGTGAAACTTATGATAGAGAAGGTTTAGGTGATTTTGGAGCATATGATTATTTCCAAGAGTCATCAGAAGTCCTATTCAGATAGAATAAAAATCCATTTAATGTTCAGAGAGGGAGGTAATTTGTTTTTAAAGGTATGAACTTGATTGTAGTTTGAGGAGGTTTTGACTAGGTATAAATATATTTTGAGGTTCATTGAACCATTTCAAATTTTAGGTAGGGTTGGTGAGGTTTATTATTACTTTAAATTACCTTAACATATGAACAAGTTATATAATGATTTATAAAGTTTAGATTTCTGTAAGTTTGTGCCCAACCCATCACACATTATTTATTGGGTTGAGGTGAATATCAACCATGATACCGCATTCACAAATACCTATTAGTTATCAAGGATTACAAAGATAAAATCCTTCACATATGAGTGATTCTTTAAGTTCATTCCCTATGAAAACATGTGAACATGCATGAGAGATTATGAGAACATGATAGTGAGATGTGATCTCAGTTACCTTACATCTTTTCCTGATTTTTTCTTTTCAAGATGAAAGGAATTTATTGTATATAGGATACAATGATCTAGATTTTTGTAACAAATACCTTGGAATATTTTTAATAATATTTATAAAGGTGGTTGAAAATTTGGATTGTTTTTATTAATGATATAGGTATTCAAATAAATAAATAATATATTAAATATAATATTTTTATCCATGAAAATGAAAATAATTAATATCTCCTAAATGGAGACCTAATAGAAAATCCTTAAACTTTAGTTATGTCTGTAATGAGAGGTTTTTTTTAAGAGAGGTGTAATATTCATGTTTAAGATACAGATACTAGACCATTTATTTTTTTGGGATTCCAAATTATAACATCAATAGTTGAAATCCAAGGCCGTATTTTGTCTATAAATATAATTTTATAACTTTTCAGTGGAATGGAAATTGTTATAATGGAAAACCCTAGATATGATTCAACTCATTCATTACACATTGGAGGGGAGTTATTTGTGGTGGTATTACTAGTGAATGCGAATCAAGGTGTGGTTTTTAAAGAGATGTTAATTAACCATTGAGTTAGGTCATTATAGATTTCATAATTTCATAATTATTCACATATATTAATTATTTTATTTAATAATTATGTTTTTATAGTGAGAACATGATAATTTGTTTAGTTTTCAAAATAATTAAAATATTTTGAAGAAATATTTGACAATTTTTAACAAGGATTAATCAGTCCTATATTGTTGAAAAATTGAAATTTTATTACTTTAATTATTTATGTTGGACATTTTTAATTGTTCAATTAATAAATTATCAAGGAAATATCATGTCATTAGAAATTATATTTTGAAAATAATTTTAAAATATTTATAAATTATATTAGTTTGAAAATAATTATTTAATTGGTAAAGAATATTTATGTTGTTGAATGTTTTTTTATATAACATACAATGACTTCATTAGAAATCTCTTTCAATTTAATCATATGTGAATGATGATGGTTTGTGATGTTTAACAAATAAAAAAAATATGATCAATCCTTTAATTATTATTTCATTTTTTATTACTCTATGTTCTTTTTCAACACAAACATTACCATATTTTGGGGTTAGTCAAAAATTTAATCAATGATAATCCTTTTATTTTATCATTTTGATTCATATAATTTTATTCATACTTTTTTATGGGGCATTGAAATGGAGGAAGAAAGGAATATTTGGATTCAAACATGGAATCTAGTGAAAAAATGGGTATTTTTGATGGAGTTTGGGAGTGGGTTCAACAAATAGTTATGATAATGATGAATGATAATGCTGATGAATGTCAATGAAGATTTAGTGAGGTGAGATGGAGGTTCCATATCCAATGGACTCAATTGGTAGCAGGCCATAACCAGAGGTGGATTCGATGGAAACGATCATGACATATGAAGCAGAGTGCTATACATTTCAGATATGGAATACATGACCACACACCATGTAGTTATATGAGCCACATGTTATGAATTTAAAATACCATTACACTAGGGATTATGAACTATTATAAATTTTATATGGTTTGTGATCTTTGATCACATGTTGTGTATCTTTGTACCGAGTGCCTCAACATAAACTGAGAGTACATTCCAGGTTACCACATGGTCTCATATGCCACGTGTTTCATTAAACATGATGTGCATGACTATGGAGATTAATAGATGTGTCTAAAATGTACACTTCTACCAACCCATGTGGTTCTATATGACATGTGTAATAAAATATATTCCTTGTACTTTGGTACAAAACACATGATTCTATAAGAGTACATGTCCAACTTTTCTGAGAGTCCCATACACTATATACGCCATTGACACATGATGTGTTGGTCGATTCCACATGATCTAGAATAAGTTTCTAGACTACATGCTATGTACTCCAAATTAAATGTTATGTACTAAATATCTCTTAGTTTTCTTTGAATTTTATCAATAAGGTGTCAATTTTAGATGTTTGAGTTGTCCATTATGAGATTTTTTTATATGGAACATGAGGCTGTGAATATATTTATCATATTCATTTTATGAAATATGAGTATTTTAGGATCCATATATTTATAAGGATGATTAAAGAGAGTGGGAGAGATAGTTGAAGAAGATACAAGGTAAGAAACCCTTATTGGCTTGCTAATTTTCAGGAAAAATCCCTATATATACTTAGTGGAGTAGGTAAAACACATTAGTGACAAAGGTTAGGTCCTCCACTTATGGTGTACATAATTCCCTTAGTCAATGTACATTACACATTATTTGTTGTGGGTTTTCAATAGTGGATGATACCCCCTAAATGATGTACAATCTTCAGCAAGTTGCATCTCCACCACTATTATTGAAAGATGACGTGAATGTAATGTAGTTTAGGTGATTTGGTTTTTTTGGATCTCTAATAAATCAAGATTCCTTTTTATCACACATTTTATATGGGGTTAGTATGTGAATATTGAGGACCTACTTGACTTTGGTTACTAGTGTCCTTAAATAATATCAGGGAATATTCTATTATGATGACTTATTGTCTTATTTTCTATGGTGTTCTTGAGGAATCCAAATTGGTATATTTATAATCAACTCTACATTACCATTTAACCACACATGTTATGTCTATGGACATGAATCATAGTTTGGTGGAGATTTTAGTGGACCTATAACTACTGGAGATATATATTACAAGATATTGGTGGAATTTATTTCTAGTGGTGCTAATGTTAGTGTTGATGTGATTTAGAGTTAATCTGACTCATCTATTTGAGGCTAGTTTTACCATTGGTTGATGAGACTTGTATTTTTCCCATATTTACTGGATTTGGTCTATGTTTCATTATTTTTA
This sequence comes from Viscum album, assembly GCA_963277665.1. Lineage (NCBI taxonomy): Eukaryota > Viridiplantae > Streptophyta > Magnoliopsida > Santalales > Viscaceae > Viscum > Viscum album. Next base: position 552,284,138 of record OY728156.1, read on the forward strand.
TATTTTTGTTGTCGCATGATAGTTGTATTGCAGGTTATTGTTAATATGGGTTTTCATTATTATATTCATTTTTCTAGAGATGTGTGGATATATAATGGTTTATAGGATATGGTCTCCCATATACATGATTTTTATTTTTGGGGATTGTCATTAGCTCTTGACCTATTATAGGTGGGAAAGAGGTGGGTAACTCAGCTTTCTTCCGCACTAAGTGTGGTCCTGGTGGGTCAGGTCATGTCATTATAAATATATAGAGACTCATTTTGAAAAAAATAAGAAATATTCACCCAATTTTTTTTGAAATATTTCTAGAAATAAATACATGATTTTTGAGTATATAATGAGTGAAAACTTATATGGAAGATTGAAGGAATTTTTGAAGGATGAAAAAGATCAATCATTGTTCATCTAGGGTTGTTTTTTATCATTCCTTGCATAGATTTTCAATTCTTATATTGAAACCTGCAAGAGGAATATTATGACTGTTGGGTGGAAATATTTATAATTGTTCAAAGAAATTAAATTCACTTCATCACTTTTCTTTGATAATAAGAGAATGAATGCATGGAAGACGATAACATCAAATGACCACTAAGGACTTTACACTTATAATGAGAGAGAAAAACTTGTAAAATTATAGTGTTCTTGTGATTTTTTCATTATATTACCACTTATAACAATTTAAAATATTGATTGGATTATCATATAAACGAAATGAAAATTTGTTCAAAGTGTTTTCTAGGATAAAAGTTCTTTTTAGTATTGATTCACCCCCTTTTAGTGATATATATATACCAAGAAACATCAACTAGTATCTAAGAAAAAATTTTCTCTTAAAGACCTTGAGTTTTGTTTGTTATATTGTATATATTATTTAACTAAATTTTTTGTCATGTAACACATGAATTTAGTGAAAAATTAGGGTATTGTTAAGTTTAATATAAGTAGATTTATTTTGTTAAAGGTAAACATGATTTCTTACATTCCACCATTGAAATTATATGTGCTCGATATCACTAAAATTGATTTACACAAATCAATATAAGTGAGACTCAAAATTCAATGGATAATAAATACATTGAAGTCAATGGAATATATTGTAACATGATTTATCATAACTTTTTGAGTAGGAATTGACAAAGGTAATGTGATGAAAAACAACCAAGTCTATATGGAATAAACTTTATGGTATTTAAAAAGGTGATAAAAATGTGAAATAAACATGATTAAAATTAAAACTTTTTCAATTTAAAGATATTAAAATTTCTGAAGATGAAACTAAATAATTTTTTAACACAGGTGTACATGATTAACAACATTTTACTGGACTAAGGGAAAACTATTTAATATTCAACTACTATGAATAAATAGTCACAAATTTCCACTCATGAGGTCCAAGTCTTATATTATTTCATGATTGAAAAATTAATTAATATCTTGATCACATATAAATTTCAAAGAGACTTGACATTTTAGAAAAAAGGAACAATATAGAAATAAATTTATTCAAAGCTTTAAAAGTCTTGAGGATTGATTGTAAAATGAAACATCACAATGAATATTACAAGAATAAAGAGGTTGAAATAGATTAAAAAGAGTTTTGTCACTTTTATCTAATGGATTATGGAAAGGAAAATGTAATTACAAGGGTAATATTTCATTTAAATGTTTCAATTGTAGGAATATTGAATATTTTTTAATAGTTTCTTTAGATAATATCAATGAGTTAGATGGAGTGGATCAACCCAAAAGATCATATAAGAAGAATAAGAAAAATTTAATTAATTATTTTAGTGAAATAAATATATTTTAAGGTAAAAAAAAGGGTTTATATCATCTAAGAAGAGAAATTTTATATCTAAAAGGAAAGATCCATTTTGTGATAAAGAATGTAAAGTAAAATTAAAAATTTATAGGATGAAAATAATCATGATTTTATGGATCAATATTAAAATTATAATAAATCCTATGGTGTAAAAGTTAATTTTGAAGAGGATTATGAAGGTTAAGATATGTAAAAAGACAACTTCTTGAGGATGGACTTCATGGTCTTCAAAACGTGAAAAGTAGAATGCATATTTGAAGAAGATTATTGATTCACTTAATGTCAAGATGGATTCTAAGAATAAAAAAGATTTATTGAAGAATATTGATGATCAAAATATCATTTTTTACAAAATAAATAAGTTCATTTATGACACTCTTTATATTTTTATCATGATTCAATAATATGTTCACTCAACTAATGTGATGTTAGTTTAAGTCAAAAATTATATCAAGAAGTTACAATTTGATTTTGAAAAATTGGTTAATGATGTGGGGAAATATTCAAAACATTAGTGAAATATTTTTATTAAATAAATAATTATGATAATTATTCAAATCATAATAAATTACATTCCTTGAGAACTCAAATAATTAGAGTTGATAAGGGAAGTGACATCAAGAGAGGGAAGATATAAATTGTATCTCTTAGTAAAAATATTTCTCTTGTTATTTCTTTATGATATAGTTATGAAAATAAAAATAAAAATGGAATGTGGATGAACAATTTATTTGAAGTATCAAATAGAGTTAAATATATTGATAATATAAGTACAATAATGGATGGTAATATTGTGAAAAATCAGTAAATAAATAATATATTATAAAGTTATTAAGTTGAATTTGTCTTAAATTATTTCCTGCCCATGTGATTATTTTAACTTTATTTTAAATGTCAGTGATATAGTGTGTATATTAATAAAATATACATGTATTGGTATAAAATTTCGTTACATTAATAAAAAAGGGGTATCCAAGTGAGGGGAAGACAACATAAAATCAAGAATAAAAAAGCAACATGATAACCAAAACAAAACATCTAAGGAATAAGAATCACACAAATTGGTGAGAATAAGTTCACTTAAAAATATGTTCATTTCATTTATTGGTTGAGACATAACTTATTTTTTATATCTCAGTTTTTCGAAAATAGAAACAAAGTGATTTTTTTAGAAAAACAGATTTGTTTTTCAAATATTTAATGGTGAAATTATTATCATGAGGGGGTGGAGAACAAATGGAAATTTATCTCAAATAAGTGATGAGAATAATTTTTTTTTATTTTAAATTAAATGAATAAAAAGATCTATGATATCAAATACTTGGTCATTTATTCCAAAATAACATGATAATAATTATATATCATGATATTTTGAGAAATATTTCATTGGTAACTAGTATATAATTAAATCTCATGATGTTTAACATTGAAATTACCTTGTGTTGAAGTAGTATTTTTTTCCATTATATTTGTTTTCATTGTTAATATAATTTTGAAAAGGATAATATTAGGTGATGGATAAATAAACCACCCATATGAATTGAATAATATTTCATTTAATACTTAGTTATAAAAAATTGAAAGGGAATCCCACACATCAAATGATTGATGAACCAATTTTCAAGGAAATAAGAGACAAGTGCTTTTAAAGAATGATACACTATTCACTACATGATACATGGAGTGAGTAGCTGGACTTATAGAGAATTGAAAAGGATTAAATCAATTTTTTAAATATGGTATGTATATCAAATAAAATTACAACGAATTTAAATCATTGTTTATAATAAATTGGAGTGAAGAAGGAAAGGGATGGCACATGTAAAAATTAAATTTTAGTTATTCAATGTGAAAAATATATCTAAATAAATGAAGAACCATAACTAGAATATTGATCCTGTTTAATTTAAATAATTTTTCATAAAATCATTCTTGGATGAAGGTTTTTGATAGATGGAATTTTTGAGGAAAACATAAAATATTGGAATACTCTACTTGAGTATTTTGATTCTGTAAATCTTTGGAACATTCTTTAATGGGTTTGGAATTATTTTATTAATCCATAAAATTATTTGGATATATTATAATGTGATTTGAGATGATTTTGAAGGCCTTAAGATTATTTGAATATGCTTTGAGTTCATTTGAAGCAAAACTGGAATAACTGTTCTTGAACTTGACTTTTAAAAAATTGAAAAGGTATTTCTGATATGCATAAAATATTCTGGCTAATGTGTAAGTAAATTGACTTATGTTGAAGAGATTATAAATATTTCATAATTAAATTGATATATGTGATATATATTATGGCCATCACATAAGTAAATCAATATATACAGAAGTGATTCTGGATACCATGTAAGTAAATTTTCTTATGTATAATTGAATTAAGCTATGAATAGGATATTTGTGCAATGTGTAAGTAATTTAATCTATATGAATGAGATTATGTTTGATATTGAGATATTTGAGTTACATGTATACATATAGATCTAAAAATAGCATATTTGTGCAGTGCGTAAGAAAATTGACCTATGTGTAAGTGAATTAAGATATGTGCAAGATATTTTAGGGAAACACATATTTTTTGTTTCATTTATAATATTTTTATATCTATATGGTATTTGTGCCTCATATGATGTTTTACATATTATAGTTTTCAAAATTATTATATATGAATAGAAATTTCCTATAATTACATGATTTTAAATAATGGTTATATTTAAGATGATTCTTGAGATGATATTTTAAAGAAAAAACCACTCAAAATAAATTTGATACAAGATATGAGTTATTAAGAAAATGATCATCATGGATTTTAGAAGTAAGATCAAAGAGTTGGAGAATATCATCATGATTAAAAGATTTGAAATGAATTTATCATATTTTTAAGAATAAGGAAGATATAGATGAGTCAGATATTAACTTATTCATTAGAGATTAAATCATATTTGAAGCGATTTGTTTGAGTAAATAAAAGTGGATGAATTTTAAAGAATTATTTTTATCACAGACTCATAATTATACCATATTAAAAATATTTGGAAATATATTATATATTAATTATTAGTGATATTCTTTTAGTGAATTAATTTTAAAAAATTTATTTTTTATTCAACCATGAAATGATAATAATTTTTTTGGGTTGAGTGGATTCTACAAGGTACAAACTCAAGAAAAGATCTGTATATATTTTCTTACTAAAGAGATTATGATATAAGAATATTTCCCATTTAAAAATTTTATTTTATCTGTGAATTTTATACATATGGGGATATTTAAGTTTTATATCATTAGAGTTTTTTTGAGAAAGTTGAATACAAGATAGTTTAAGAATAAATGAAAACATATATTCCGTTGAGTTACAAAAATTAAAATTAAAGATAAGGGTATTTTTTTCTATTGAGTAATTGTGTCATGAAAATCCATTTTGTATGAGAAAAAGTAAATGTGTAGTTCATGTAAAATCACAGGGAACCAAAAATTGGGTACTTTATTTTAATACTTTTTTTGGTAGCTATTTTTTCTACAAACATTCCATTCATGGTTATTGAAAATAAAATAATTATTTTAATTCAATTTTCCATGCACGTGAGAAGATGTTAATATAAAGGAGGAATAAATAAAAAAGGGAGTATCAACTACTACTATGTGTGAATGAATATTGGTAGCTGAGAGTAAAGAATATTCTTTTGAATAAGAAGACATTGAAAATCTAAGAGAACCAGATATCTTTTGAAGAAAGAGTAAGGAGAATAAGGAAAACCAATTGTAACCTATATCAAGAAAGATATGAGAATCTAAACTTGTTTCTAAGAAGATACATCATCTTTGTTTTGAAGAAATATTTGTTGAGTGAGAATAATTGTACCAATGGAAAGTGACATTATAAGAAGAAGAAGAGATGAAGAGAAGGGCGATCATGGATGACTAGTAGGAGGTTATTTTGAAACATTTAGTGGTAGTAGATTTCTTGGCATATTGAGTTTAGAGTGTCTAACAAACTTATTCTAAGAAGAACTAGGAATTCATGAACATAATAAAGGTTGAGTTGTATGATCTGTGTTTTAATACATTCATATCATTAATGTTCTCTAAGTTGTGGAAGTATATCATTATTTTTGGGTGGAAAAGCACCTCTGGAAAATAGTTTTGATCTACTCCAAGAGGATTTATAAAGACAACACCTGAATATACATTGTGAGAAGCTATAAAATTTGTGTGACTCAGGGTATAAATTTAAATCACAATGTGATGTTTGATTTTAGTGTGAACTTGTGTGTGTGGATTTCCTATGATAATTAGTCACTTGTATGCATAATGGGTCTGTTTTAAGCCATGATAATAACCAACCATTGTATCCAAAATTTTATTATAATGGGGAAACCATGATTGGAGTGAATAAAAAATCACGCAAAAGAGTATACTTTTGAATCAAACCATTTAAATACCATATTCTTTATTTATTTTACTTATTATCATTTCATGTGGTAAAACTTTTTGGTTAAAAATAAATTAGATCCAATTATCATAACTAGAAATAGAGCTTCATAACTAAAGGGGGTTAATTATTAAAATAATATTTGATAAGTGGTAAAATTTATTCAACACATGATTCACTACTAATATCAAATGTTTTTACTGATCTAAAGGGGTATTTTAATCACAAAGGTAAGATGATTAACAAAATTAAAAAACTGGTGGAGATGAAAATATGAAGGCCACTTGAACTCATAAAAATAGATGTGTATGAGACCATGAGTCTAAAAATTAACAAATGAAGACAATTACATTAAAATATTTTAGTTTATTTTAAACATATATGTTATATTTTCTTTTATTTTTTGTAAATTATAGTCTCTATAAAAGTTTAAAGGATATCAAATATATTTATAGAAGAAAATGAGATATATAATCAAGATGTTTCAATATTAAAATTGATTCAAATAAAAAAAATATAGTTTAACATGTTATTGAAGAAATATTTTATAATAAATTAATATAAATCTCAATACAGACAATATAATGATGCAAGAGAGTGAAAAAAATAAAAGTTTAGTCAACATTTCAAGAATGATGTTATATAATTATAGAATTTCAATATATTTTTTATTACAAGACATAATAATGATAACCTATATTCAAAATTGATTCTTTTTTCTACCAAATTCAAAAAATATTCCTTATAAGTTGTGGATTAAAAAGATACCAGAGTTTTAGAGCTTTTTATCTATTAAATAATAAATATTAAATAAATCTATTTGAGAAATTTTGATGAAATATTTTATAAGGGGATGTCTCTAAATTATACACCCAATGTAAAAAGTTATTGGTGTTATAAAAATTATATCATGAATGTTGTATACAAAATTAATTTTATTTTCTAGGAGGAACATGATACTCAATGAATAACATTTTATTTTGAATATGATATTTAATAGGTTTATGGAGAAAACAAAAATAAACGAGGTATAATTAAGATTGGTGTGAAAAATGTGAATTAAGAACAAATTAATTTTTGTGATATAATTAATAAGAAACAAAGACCTGTAGAATGAAGTATACAAGACTTAGAAAACGTGTTGAGTTGGAAAAAAGACTTTTATTAATAGTTAACAAGCCCATAAATATATCCCTTTAATAATTTTCAATCACAAATCATACATTCTCAAGTTGAATAAAAATTTATTGAAAAATATTTACAAAAATAGGATTGGATAGTTTTTATAGAAGAAAAATTGAACCAAATAGTAAATAACAACACTTGAGATATAATGTTACATCCCAAAGAGAATAATTTGATAGGTATGAAATGAGTTTTCATAAATAAACTCAATAATAAATGTGAAGTAACACATAACAAATATCACTTGTTTTAGAAAAAATATTCTCAAAATGATGGTATTGATTTTTATGAGACATTTTCTCTAGTTTCAAGGCTTGAAATGATATTTATTTTTCTTAAAATAAGAGTTCAAGGGAAACAAAAAATCTTTAAAATCAATGTAGAGTTATCATTTTTGAATGGATATTTTTATAAGGATATATATATATATTGATCACCAAAAGGGATTTATTCTTGGTAGAGATGAAGAATGAGTGGTAATCTAAAAAAAAACTTTATAGGATTAAATATGTACCTAGAACATGATATTAAAACCATTATAGTTTCTTAAAGAGAATACATTTTAAAATATTCAAAGGTGAAAATAATTTATATGTCAATTAAAAATGAAAAAACTCACCCATTGTGATTGTGAATGTTGATTGATTTTTTTCTTCTAAAAAAAGTTAAAATATTATAAAGAATTATCTTCCCAAATTTTAATAAACATTGAGAATTCAATGATTAGATAGATAAATGTTTTCCTTAAATAAAAAATAAAATAAGTTTTATTTTCTTATCATAATAAAATTAAGTGTGATAGTTATTAGAGTGGTCCAGAATGAAATAATCAAAAGAGTTTTCTACTCACATTTTAGTTGGGACAAAATTTTATAATTATGATGATGAAAAGGGTGTATATCTATAAGTATTTATATGTATTATTAATATTATAATTTACTTGATGGCATATAAATTTGATATTGTTTACACTTTTACATTAAGTTTTCAATTATTGCGTGACTGGAAGGAATTATATCTTATTGAAATGAATAGAATTTTATAATATTAAAAAGGAATCATTGAATATTACATATGTTATACTAAATATTAATCTATTTATATTTATGTATTTAGTCATATATATTGGGAATATGAGGATGAAGATATAAATTCAACCTCTAGAGGATAATTCTTCATTTGTGTAATTTGTGTGACATGACACTCAATCATGTATAACACCACTGAAGTTGAATATATTATGATGTTATATGTTATAAATAAAATAGCTTATAAGAATTTTTACTTTTAGGATCTAAGAGTGGAAGATTCATATCCATTAGTTACTGGGTGTGGCAATCAAATTCATATAAATATTTCAAAGAATTCATTGCAACATTTGGGATCAAATAATATAGATATAAAAAACCATTTAATTAAGGAGAAGGTATATTTTAGTGAACTCAACTTAGTGTATGTTTTAATTAAGGAAAAAAGTCATGGATATATTATCAAACCTCTTAAGGAAGGATAAATTATATCACTTGTGATTTTTTGGGAGTGTATTCCCTCCTAAATCCCTAATGTTACATTCACTATATCTCTATCATCACATTCTATTTCATTACTTGTCAAAGGGGGATAATTTATGGGAACTTTATCAGTAAAATGTATAGTACTACTTGATAAAAAATGTGGGTAAGTATGCATGAAATCTTAATTATTTTCAAATGGGTATTAAAGATAAATAAATGAGGATATATAAGTTGACAAATAAAGGGAGGGGTTAATGTAACATGGAAGGGGAAGAGCTTAAAAAAAGAATATAAGAGAGAGAATTTAAAATTTCATTATTTCTTGGGACATCAACTGATACTTTTCACATTTCCAAAAAATACAAAGGGGATATTAATTATCCCTTGGATTAGATTAAAGTTTTATAGGGTGATTGAAGATCCTTTTATAAGATTTGGAATAAAAAGTAGAATATTAGAGAAACCTTGAGAGGTCAAAGATATTTAGTCAATATAATATTATTATTTACATTGATTGATTAATTTCTATCACAATTTTTTTATACAATAATGTTGTTTTAGATAACTCTCACATTGTGAGTATACTATGAATTGGTTTCTTAAGATGATGATTCATTAGTTATTAAATCTATTTGATACTGTATTTATTATCAGAATGATTAGGAATTTATTTGAGTTTTATGAGTGTTTCTTAGGTTACATAGGAATTAAAAAACAATAAGAAAGTGAAAATCACAAAGTTTTGGGGATTCTAATTGGATTTGATTTAACTTAGGAAAAAACTACTGCAAAGAAATCTTATAAAATTTACATGGTTTTTTGAATATTTTTAAAATAATAATAGAAATATCAATAGACACCATGTGTAATGGAAATAAACCATGATTTACCTATCTACATCATGGTTTAGAGGTGAAACGAATTTGGTTCAAGGTGTTAGACCGATGAAATGTATTATAAAAGCTACACCCTCAATGTGAAAAAACCATTTCGTAGTGATAGTCATGATTCAAAAAGAATTTAAAGGAGTTTTTGTTTAAAATAAATTAAAGGATGAAAAAATTTATGGCCTAATGAACTTGGATTTATTGAAATTTTTAGAGTTTCATAAGGAAAATCTTATTATAGACTAGGAGAAATCATATCGTAGTTCGAGTAAAAGAATTGATATATAATTTTTAAAATACATAGATTTTATAATGAACGATTATATAAACCATGGTTTCATAATCTATTATTGATTGAGATAAACCACATTATGATTTAGGTAGTTATTCCATGGTTTTTTTATATTTACAAACATATAAATATTTACACTGAAAAAAGAGGGAAATAACCACCCAATTTTTTTGAGATCTTTTTAGAGATGAAAGTGATCATTTTAAATAGATAATAGCACACAATTTTTTTATAGAAGAAATAATATAGAGGTAAAAATAGTCATAGTCCTAAAATTTATGATTTTATGGTATTGGTGATTGTAAAAGTAAACTCAGAGATAAATTAAGTAAGAGGACCATAATTTTTTTTACTCAAATTCAAATCACACCATAGTTATTCATCATGGTTGAAAACATAATGGTTTATAGATATCACCATTATTTTTTTTTCTTTAGTACTGAATGAGGATGAGAGAAAAAATGTATTGGTTTGATCAACCACATCATGGTTTTATTCAAATTCATATTTTTGTAAAGGAAACTAACTTAACTATCATGAGTTGGTCAAGAAATACAAATATAAACCTTAGAAAAACACAGTAAGTGGTGTGACTTGTATTTAACACAGAGATGCAGAATACTTAGTGATTATTTTTGTGTCTTTGGGTTTGGGTGGTTATAGAATGAAAATAACCAAGTGGCTGAGTGTAATAAAAGAAGAACTGTAAATATGATAAGATAATTGTGACCTCACATTATAAATTTCTTCTCTCAAACTTTTAAATTAAAATTCACTTAATAAGAACTAATATACTATCTCATTAGTCATCTAATACCTCAACCTATTACCCTCACTTACTGTGTTCATATTTATAAAATATATTCAATGATCACTACACTCTCCAGTCCTTCCTAACCAAGTGATTAAACACTACAACATAATAGAAATCTAGAGGCAGTTTCTTTTCATTTGGAGAAAATTCTAACCACATACAAATAATTCTTTGATTGTTTTTTCAAACCACTTATAAAGTTGTAATATAAATATATATATCATAAGTTTCTCCAATTTATCGATATTTTTTGGTAAGTGTCCTGAAAATATTTTGGAGTGGTAGTTATTTTATTTTTAGTGGCAGTTTTTCATCTAAAAAATACTTAGGATTTAGCAGTGGTCTTAACTATCAAATTTTTTTTTAACCAAATATAGTGGTGGTTTAAATTTCCTCTATATAGTGATCTTTTAAAAATAATTGTAGTTATAGAAAATGATTCCCCAGAAAAGAAAAAATTGTACCAATATCATATTATAACCATTAATAGAATGATAAAATAAGAGTATGGTGAATCCACACATTGGAATTTTATCCATATCAAAATAAATAATTTCAGATATAAGATTAAATGAAAGAAGGCATACTATAATCTATATATATACAACTTTTAAAAAAGAATATATCAAGATATATGAAAAAAGGGTAGATAAATAAGAGAAACCAAATAAAAGGGATAATTTTATTTCAAATACATAATATATAATATAAATGAAATCAAATTTGAAAAAATTGATGAGAAAACTAAAAAAGAAAAAAGAAAAAAACACTGAAAATAAACCAAAGTCTTAAACCCAGGAAAACATGACATAAGTAAATAAATAATGCTAAAATATACAAGTAATATAATGAATTATTTATGAGAATGAATATATATCATCAATAAAGGAACATAATTATCAAATAATATATTTAATATAATAAAAATCATGGAAAAATAATATAACAATAGAAATATATTAACCAAATAAGTAATCAACACACAAAAATAAGGAAGTCATGTCAAATTTTATATATAATTGGAAATACCATTGTTTATAGTGATACAATCCTACACGTACTCATGTGGAATTATCTTACAACGTATTGATGATGTTCCTAAATGTTTTGGGTTTTTCTAGTGGTGGTTTCACATCATTTTAACATGAGATCACTCTATTCTACCACACGGTCACTTGGACCCTTCATGAAATTACTATGTTCCACTACATAATTGTTTAAAAATTTATGTGGTCACACTCACTAGGTGTGGTCGCACTCACTATAAGTCACATGATCCATCAATCTACCTTTATATTTATCTAAAATTCACCACAAGCCTTCTGAAACACTTCAAAAACCACTCAGGATAAATCTCACGGTCTTGAAACATCAATCATAAGAAGTAGAAATTGTTACTTGATCCACTAATAATTTTCTTGTATTCATTTTTAATCTGATCACATAAATAATTAGATATATGTTTTCCATAGAATATAGTAGAAACTCAATAAACCTGAATCCTCATATGGAAGGGTTGATATGGATTTACAAATAGATATATGTAGACACACACACACACACTCACACATATATTTTCCTCTTATTTAAGATGTATATTGTTCATTATTCTATTAATTTATAAACATGGATTATGTGAATTTCTTAAAGTAGGATGCATTGGTTTTTTTATAGAATACTATTAGGATAGTATGTCATGATTCATTGGTTGATTGAATATGATTCCAAGGCATAAATACCTCTATTATTAAGTATTTCGGTTAATGAATTAATTTCAATATCATTATTGTTTACCTATATTATATTGATACTATATACACTTAAATATATGATAAATGGGTTGGGGTTAGTTAGTGATCTTTAATTAGGTATGATATAATCATATCCCATAAATTTCTCCTAGAATAAATATATACCTAATTCTATATGATCTATGTAATGGTAAAAGGGACTTAGATAAGGAATTATAAAGATATAATCTACGTATCTGGGTGTTTTATACTAGTTGATGACTATTTCATAAGGAAAATTTTTCTGATGATTTATTTTTTCAGTGAAATATTTTGGTTATTCAGATGTCATGTAATTCTACACATTCCAAAGGCAGGTGTCCTATAAATCTCATTGGGTAGTGAATATATTTTTTTTGATAAAAGGATCTATGTTTCATCTATCTCTCTAGGTATATTCTTTCATAGTATAAAAATGTCTTATGAATTTATAAATATTAATGAGATCCTTCCTGGTGACAATATAGGGTACCCTTTTCATGAATGTAATCAATTACTACTAATAATCCTTCATAATACCATGTGTATAAGAGGTTCATTACCATTATTATTTGTTAATTATTCTATTGTTTAATATAGTAAAACTAGACACTCTAAAATTTATTATCATCAAAGGACATGAAATATATTGTGGAGTAGGAATTAATCCCATGAAATGGGACTTCTAAATAAACCTTGAAAGGGAACATAAACCATAGATTTCATTTATATATAAATAGTCACACAATTCCTTTTTAGGTCATGCGATAAAGACCATTATGGAACATTTTATGGTAACAAAGTTATGACGAGAAATTTTCATTTTAAGGTCATTTTTAGGACTGATTTTGATCATTTTAATTTAATATATTATAATATACTATGTTTTCACTTTAATATCATTTGACTGGGTTCTTCGTGATTGAGTTTTTAGTATTGGTATAGTGTGGGACTTACACAACAATGAGCATTTCGGGATTGGGCCTAAAAATGTTAGTAGGCCCATTATTATTTTTCCTCTATCTATTGGTAATTAGTTGCAGGGAAGGATGAATTGATTTATGGGTGTTCTAAATTGGTGGTGTAAATTTTGGGGCTTACACTAGATATGTATCTCATTGTATCACTGATCCATTAGTTGGGCACAAGAAGGCCGATATAATTCTTGATAACTATGAATAATAACTAGAGTATCTAAGATGAGCATCTTCAGTCCAAAATTGTTTCATGGGATTTATAATTCTAGATATAATCATTATCAAAAGAATATCTAATTGATTATATTTCTACAAACCTAATGGTGTTATAGGGGAACCATATATGTTCTCATTATTAAAGGAATACATGATCAAAATGTAGAAAATGAGTGATCATAGTAAAACAATAAATTTTGTTAGGTGGTAGAAGAGAATGTTAGATGAAAGACATGAGTATTCTAAACCATTAGAAATTACACCCCAATTAAGAAGGCATGTAAAATTTTATATATCATGAGAAATACTAGATGTTCTAGTGAGTCAATCATAGACATACTCATGTGGAAGTATCTTATGACCTATCAATGAAGTTCCAAACAAATAACCTCCTGAATTTTTCAAACAAAGACTCACAGATAGCACTACCCATAACTTGAGGTTTTCATTCAAAATAATATACTTTTAGAAGTCTCATCAAGACTAAAATAATAATTATTTCTTGATACCCCACCTAGATACTCATGGTTCCTTTGAAACTAGATAATTAAAGTGAGGAAACATATAATTAGTCATATCATAATAACTATAAAACACATTAAATTATATTACCCAACCCACATTTAATCACCCTTTGATAAGAATCACCTTAAATCCAAAAAAATATATTATTTATAATCATGTATAAATCAAATAGAAAATTGAGAAATCACTTTGATGAAAATTTATTAAAAAAGTACCTCTTATGCATTTTATGAAAAATATAGAATGTACAAGAAATTTTTCTACATGTGGAAAACATATAAACCCATAGAAAAATATTTTATGTTAATATTGGAAGACATTAGAAAAATGTAAGCCTATTTAACTTCATCAATATTAGAGTATATTATTTTATAATGAATAAAAGGTGAGTTTTATAAAACTAATTCATCCCTAGAATGTTAGATAATTATAGTTTTATAAAAACAAAAACCTCAAACCACAACATGGTTTCTCAACCACTATGTCATTATATTATTCATTCATAAATTTAGTTACACATCACCATCACCAAACCTAATCAGTACCTGAAAAAATAAGATTGAAATTGTATCTATCTTCGTCTCCACTCTCTTTCATCGAAACCTGTATAACAATTTTCTTGAAAATAAAATAGTTTTTTATATTTAAATTTAATGTTAAAATGAATAAAAGTTTGTGTACTAAATGATTATTATGTTGTGTGATTTACCTACTCACCAAAACCATCCATCAACACAATATCATAGGGGACACATCCATTCAACTTCAGATATAAAGATTCTAATGCACTCTATAGAGCAATGACCTTCACATCTTGAATCATTATATGAGATCCCTATTATTGGATTGTGCTCCAAAATTCTTGAGTGTAACTACAACCAAGAGTATATGTGGCTATATTCCTCAGTGATCTCTAAAGGCCTGATATGGTACTAGTTCCAAACCCATCCTGTACACATGACCAGGATGCTACTTCCCAAGGACTTGACCAACTGGATCATCTTGTGTGACTGAGAAGGACTACACGAGATTGGTATCCCAAAGTTATTTGATTTTTTCCAATAAATCAAATATCAGTCATATTTAAAGAAATACATATTATCAAAGTTACAACTAGAAATAAGTTATTATAATGAATAAAGAATTCATACCCTAAATTCTTTGGTAGGATCATTCATGAACTCCCATTAAATTTCATATAAACATCTAACCAAATTTTTGTTCGGAAGACTTGGTGCCTAAGATTCATTAGCTACATTAAACCAAGATATATGAATAAATTAATATATAAAATTGATAATATTTTCTTATAAATATTAAATCTAATGAAAATATTACCATAGTCGATCTGTATATTGTAAAACTCTTTGAAATGAAAATGTGGGGGATGATTTGTTTTATTTGACTGGATACATTTCTTCTTGAAACATCCTGAAATAAATAACATGTAATTTAATATTAATGTATTAAATTTGAACTCCTTATATGTAAAATGATATAAATATAATAATATGTTTTTCAATACCATGTCTTTCTCATAGAGTTGGATATCAACAAACACCTTCCACTACTCTCTATGTACACCTTTTGGTACATTGTCATACTATTGTTGAGTGGTCAATAATGTATCATTGAATTCATTCCATAACTTATATTTAAAATAGTTCAATTTCTTACCCAAAATTTTCAACATCCATGTTCATGAAATAATATTATAAATGGTAATGTGGAATAACATTTGTACAAAGTGATTCATTTTTTAAAAATTATAGTTAAATTAACTAATGGGATTCAGTTAATCCATAATGTATTAAAATTACATTTATCTAGGAATAAAATTATTCATTAATACAAGTTTGAGGCATATCAATCTAATTAGAATATGTAATGAAATGGGTAACTGGATCCAATTCCAACTAGCCAAGAATATATCAAAACAATCCAACAACATCATCTATGGGGACCCATAATAATCAAATGGGATAACTATCTTCAATCCATTCAGATTCAAAACATCTAAACTATTAATATTTTTCTATGTAGTAACTTTGTTTCTATCTTTTATTAAAAAACAACTAATAGTATAAAAAAGTATAATTACTATATTTTAATTGAAAGTTCTACCTATGAACATTACCCTCCAATATCTTCATAATGAAACAAGATTAACAACATGTTCACTCACTATAGAGTCATCATGTACTAATGTGATGAATCTATAGGTAATGATCCAAATGATGATGGGATGAAGAAGGAAGTTGTGCCAGATACTAGTGGGAGGGAGATAGAGGGTATGAAAAACACTGATGAGGGGAAGATAGAGAGTGTCCTAGATGTTGTAGGGAGGGATCCTGATGGATCATCAGATGTTTTTGTAGCTAAGGGAACTTCATATAGGAGTGAAATAGGACCAGTGAAATGATTCTTACATATCTTTCCTATAATTTAAATAAGTAAAAATAAATTACGAACATATATTTCAAAAAATTCATTGAGAAAAATAAATTTAGAAATGATAGCACATGTACAATACTTACAAACAAAATATACATAGTTATGACAATGAATGAATGCACATGAAAATAGATATGATATTTATTTTTTCAAAATTAAACAAATCATGCCTAAAAATCAATTTAAATATGAAAATATAAATATGTTTCATTATTTTTACATTATAGATAGATGCATATAATATTTTTAGTGACCTTAAGTAAACACTTAGCATGCGACATGTCTATTACAAGCACAAAATCTATTTGTAAATCATTTATATCCTATAATGGTATCATAAAATGATTTAAAAATCATAAGATATCATTTAAAATCTTCCAAGAAATATAATACATTCCTTACAAGGTAGTTCTATAAAAATTCATACCTTATGTAAAGAAGAACCCTTTAAAAGGGGGAGTCAGGGGAGTCACGAGAGAAGGGGGAGAAGGGTGAGAAGGGGGAGAAGGGGAGGCAGGGTGCGAATGGTGAGGGAAAGGGCTCAGGTTCAATGGGATCATTGGAGGATAGGGGAGAAGGAGGAGAAGGGGGGTTAGTGATGATGTATCTAGGTGGGGGGGGGGGGGGTGAGGACATTGGCTTAGAGGGTTGGGGCTCGGGGGGCTTGAGGGATCGCGCTCAAGGGGATATATACATATATCCCATTGCACAAATTCACATATTATCATGTGAATTTGTCCACAAAAACACATATATGTATACTTATGTATATGTGTAGAACCAATATATATATATATATATATATATATCAAAAGACATTTTAAATTCATATAAATTTAATAAATATTTTTAGAACAAAAGAATAACCCAACATTAAAAACAAAAAGTTTCTTAAAACATTTAACATATTAATTAAAGATTTTATGGGTGTTTAAAAAAACTGATACGTGAAATGAATTAAAGTATGATTTTAATAAATTTTAATTAGATAAAAATATTAGAACTAATGTGAAAATCAAGTGAAATTTTATTTCCACACCAAATACCTTTTGAACATAATGATTATTATAATTTGATATCCAAATAAAGGATTGAAAATACATGCAATAAAAGTTCTAAAATTGAAATTCCAAAAATAAAGGGCCATCCAAATGAAAATCAATACCTTTGAAAATGGTGGGACTATCACACCTCAACGAGGTACAAGACACCCTAGTAAACAAAGTGGGACCTAAGAATTAGTAAAAACCTAAATAAAATCAATATAAAATGGAATAATGGACCAAAAAACAACCCAAAATCAATAGATATTCATTTCCTTCAATGGTCATTGCAAGGATTGATCTCAATACAGGATTACGAACCTTAGTAACAAATAATCAATAAATGGAACATCCAAAATCAAGTTAGGGTTTGTGTATCCCAAGTAAATAAAGAATATGGAATTTTCATATTTCTTAATATTTGTGAATTAAATATTAATTTTAATTTAAATGGGATGTTATGTTTGATAGCATACTCAAAACGCAACAATGAGTTTCTTTGAAATCATACATTGCACACAACTTTGAATTATACCAAAATAATAATAATAATATTATTATTTTAAATGGTTGTTAATTCCTAACCATTGTATAGGAAAGAATGAAAAGAACTAACTAAAATACGATTAAAAATGTTTTTTAAATGTTTTTACTTTTATATAATATGTTTTTATAGCTTAATATAACATTTAATCTAATTTTAATCATGAAAAACTCTAATATTTTTTAAAAGGTCGTTTTACTACCTTTTATTGGAAAACCCTTTTTTAATATAGTTTTTGTCACTTTTGTACGTTCCATTTAAAAAAATAATTTTCTTATTTAGAAGTTGTACATAAAAATTTACTTTGGGTATTTTTTTGGTATATTTCTGATAAAGTTCATTTTTAATGAATAGTGAAAAATACTGCATTTTAAGTCAAAACTGTCTTTTTATATAATTTATTTATATAGTTAGATTGTTATTTTAATTGGTTTTAATGTGTAATTGAATTATATTTTTACCATTTAATCCAATTTCAATCATTTTAATTAATTTCACATTTAAATTTGATTTAAACAAGATTAATCTTTTGATATTTTTTACTTCTTAAAAACACGTTTTCTAGTTTTAACAACCAAAATTAATTTTAAGTTAATTAATGAAAATTATATGTTTTGAATTTGTTAAAATATACATCATTATTGAATCCATAATATCAAAGTTATATTTGGATGAATTTTTGTTATTTTTTTTTTCTGAAAACGTTCAAATTTTTATGAATAGTGAAAAACACTACATAGTTGTTAAAAAACCGACTTTTTCATTTTAATGAAATTTTACCACTTATGTAAATTGAATTTAAAAAATATGAAATACATGATTCTCATCAGTAAGTATAATGTGGTTCAATAGGAAGAAAATAATTTTTAGTGAATAATAACTTTTGATTTTTATTTACCACGGTTAAAGGTAAATAGGGTAACTCACAGTAAAAATAATATTATAAAATTATAAAATTACCTTAACACTTGTACTAACCTAATAGTATGAGTCATGGATGACCCATAAAATTCTTATGTAGAAATTATTTCTTTTGGAAGCCACTTGGGTAAGACAAATACATTAATAACGTTTTATTTAAAGTAAAAAAGAAAAATATTATAAACATGTATTTTTTTGCTAAAACAATTTTAATATAAGTATATATAATCGATATCTTTGACTATAAATAGTTATTATAAATATAAAAATAGTTCCTAAATCATGTTATTGTATTTATAATTTTTAGACATCAAATAAATAAATTTATTTATGACTCAATGATGATGTAATGATTACCTCATTAATGAATGTTTAAAATAAATGAGAATATAAATATTAAAATAAATTTATTTTGAAACTTTTTATGCCATCAAAGAATTTTATGGATGATTATAAATTGTTATATTTTAATTAATGAAGTTTCTTTTAATTGATCAAGTTTTTATGGATTTTTAAAAAGTCATTATATGAATAGTATAAAAATTGACATAAATCAGTTTTTAAATCAATTAATATTTTATTGAATGATAAAATAGTACTAAAAATATAATATTCGGCCAAATGAAATATATTATGTTAAAAATGACATTAATGATACATTTTGGGTCTCTTTTAATTTTATAGTAACAATATTAACCATATAGTATGAATATACAAGAAGACATGGTAAAAGGTAAATTAGTTAACTAAGGGTTAAAACTAAATGATAAGGTTAATTTTGTGACATAGACTTGTATAAAACCTATTGGTTGAAATGATTTTGAAAAATCCTTGCCTTATCTTATAATTTAATGACATGTGAACCTTTTAAAAAAAATTAAGTTAATAATAAAATAATACCTTCAAACTTTCCTAAAGTTCCCCTCCTCCCTCTTATAAAAGGACACCACCTCTAACCATTACTCACACCTCTTAATCAACCTTGGATCATCCAAACTGTGTAAAAATAAGATCTAGATATCCCTATCTTCATCCAAGAAGCCTTTTCCTAGGTATAATAAAATTCATGATAGCCCTTAGGATCAAATAAAAATAAGTTACTCATTTTAAAGGTAATGTCTTCTCTCAAATTCTTTCCTTTTATTTTACTTCTTCACTCCTTATGCTCTTATTATTCATTTTTTACATAAAAAAATTATCCTAAATATACTAGGGTTTTTATTATAATTATTATAACTACACTTACACACACCTCCATCTAATGGGTATAGAACATACTGTGTCTATGGACGGTGAACTACTGCCTCACAAAATGATGATTGTTCAATCATCTCGTACCACCTCTTATGGTGGCCATTATGAGGGAAATATAATTATATATGATAAATATGATATTTATATTATCTATATTTTTCTATAATTCTCTTTTATAACATAACTTTATGAGTTTCATATTGTATAAATACGATAATTTCATTTGTGGAAGTGTAGACTACCGCCCCCTCAAAGTGATATGACTCGTTCATGATATACATGGAAGATATAAAGGATGGAATTAATGAACTTATGTAATTTATATAAAATTTATATTATAATTACGTTATGACATACCTATGTATCATTTAGTTTTAATTCCATTAAATATGAAAAGTAAATGAAAGTAACATTCATACGTACGTACGTACGGCTTACCGTCTTCATGAACGGTGCATTTCATTTTCTTATATCCAAATATTATAGAATATTCTAAATAAATATGTAATAGATCTAAATACATATATACTGAATATATATGATATATATGATATCAAAATCATGAATATCATTATGGAGATAATGGAATTTTGACCATATGGACAATTTGTAATTATAACAAGTTCATTTTTGACTCAAGTTCCGAACATCAACAAAATGTCCAATATGAACTCAAATAATAAAATAACTGTTATATCATGGTAGTAAGTGATATAAAAAGAATAATAAACTTGAAAAAGTTTTTGAAGCAAATACAAATTCACTTAAGTTTATTATTCAGGAATTTAAAGAACGAACAAGTCAAGTCAGACATGAGGTTAGGGACTTTGTCTCAATCTCCTTTCATTGAGGCATATTTTGATTTATACATGAATTTATTTTATACAGTGAATAAACCCATTTGACATTTCATTTCATTCAAAGGGAATATTTTTTTCTATTAAATGTTTTACTAAATGAAAAATATGAATGTTTTTAACGTATGTGGCGATAATGACCTCTCCGCCGCCGTAATCGTTATTTGGATTCCTCTATAAGACTAAATGTTTGCTAAAAGGAAAAAAGAAACCTCTTATTCTGTTTTTGGGTGTTTTGGTATTGAAAATAGTTTTTGAAATGGATTGATTATTTCAACTTCTTGAAGTTATTTCTTATGATTACAAATGAAATGCTCTTAGTGAAATGCTGATATTTTCAAAATTTTATCTATTATAATAGTTCTTGGACATTTGGTGGGTGGTTATGTGATAAAACATATGACGGGTGGTTCCATGATAAAATGAGGATGGGTGGTTACATTATGACATCCAATGAATTGGGTATTGAAGTCGGTCTTATGGATATTACATTTAGTTATTTTTGAAAAGATTGGGCAAACCCATTTATTAAGAAGAGAAAAAAAACAGAACATAATCCCCTTTTGTTGGAAATGGGTAAGGGGAGAACCCAGTAAAAATAGACCTAAAACCTTGATGTCCCAAAACCAATAAAAAAACAATTCCTTGGAAAAAACCACACCACCACAACCATCAAAATAAATGGAGAAGTAGTGAATAGCTGAACCAAGACCTGAGGGATCTCACAGGCGCATGATGATAAAGCCCACATGGCTGTGGGAGGAAAACCTCACCAGTATGGAGAAGAGTGTGATGATGAAAGGAGAACTATCTCATATACAAAAAAATCTTTTCCCCCTACACCTACTCAAATATTTTCTAGGGCCACCAAATATGAAAGAGAAGAACTAGTTGAGTCATGAATCCAAGAAACATATCTCTATTTTGACACCAATATCATCTCCACAAGAACCAAGTCACCACATCCCATCCAAGAAAATGTCGAGACAAAAAGAAGATTGAAACCAATCATCTGAGGCAATCCATGAGAAATATACTTGATAAAGTTCAACCATGATACATAATAAAACATTAATAGAAAAAAAACTACAAGAAATTATTATAGATAAACAAGAACTCTGCTCAAAATCAAAAAACATACCAGTCCAGAATATGAAAAACCAATATATGCATTTCCCTATTTCTTCAGCTTCCATTTTTAAAGGAAAAAAGGGAACTTTCCCAAAAGAAAGGGTCCTTTATTAAAAAAATAAGAGACAAAATACAAAATAATAAACATGGGAGATATGTCAAAGTTCCTTTTAATAAAGAAAGAAATAAAATTAGGAACTTGAATGCGACATGCTGATCACTATAATAAAACAGGGAAACAAGTAAAACCAGTCTAGATGAAGGGAAACAACATTTATCCCTTTGAAAAATAGGGATAACATCATTTGAAATTTGATCTTACCATGAAAGGTTCCCCCCATTTTCTCCTTTATTAGACATACTATCAGAAATAGAATTGCCCTCCCAGAAAACATTGGTAATAAAGAAGTCAATAGATGAGAGAAAATGAGAAAAAATTAATCCATCTATTCATAAGCCTCCAAAGGATATGAGTAGAAGAGGTTCTGATTTCATAAACAAACATAGTGGAATCACACTCGAACCAAATCATATTCAAACCCCTCTACTTAGCAAGATCAAGAGCAGAAATGACACGTAGCATCTCAACCTCAAGAGAGGAGACAATACCACAAGAACCAAAGGAGAAACCCAAAACATCACCAAAGCTATTCATAAAAACTGAACCTTAAACCAAAGGAAGCGTATTTCCTCTCGAAGACCCATCAGTATTAATTTTAAACCAACCCAAAAAAAGTTGACGCAAAAAAACATCTATTGTACCCAACGAAAATCGAAAATTACCTTTAACCTTGATATTCCTAAGAACTGAAAAATCATTCACTGAGTTGTGACAATAAGATTTGCAAGGAAGCTTTACAGTTTTCATGACTAAAAAAATTCTAGTAAGGCAGGCCTGAGGATTGAAACCAACTCCATCATGAAGACCCTCGTTTTTCGCCATCGATAGGGAATGAATAAGTTCAAAAACAAAAACCTGGAAAAGAATCAACAATATAGAAGATAAAGGAAGGAAAAACATACCTTCCAGAATATATAAAACAGAAGAAAAATTCTTCATTTTGAACCTCAAAAATATCATAAAGTACCTTCCACATAGAGGCTACTGTAGCATAACTCAGAAATAGGTGATCCAAGTCCCCTCTATACTGATGACAGAGAATACAAATAGAACAAATAGAAATACCACATACCTATAAATAAGAGTCAGTAGGGACTTTTCCATGATCCAGTATCCATAAAAAAGTTATCCGAGAATGAGAAACGATTCTCCTATTAAACTTCCAAATCCAATATAAACCTAACACAGTAGTATTTTCATGAGTGTATAAGGATTTAGAAGTGAGCATACTGGAGGGGTGCGATTCCCAGATCCATAAATCACCTATAGATGAAAAACAATAATTATTAATAATCTATTTAACATAGCCAGGGATAAAAGAAATATCATATAATTGATCCATAATAGAAACATAAAGATCTATATTTTTAACATCATGACTAAGAGAATCAATAAGAGGAACACCAGTCCCATTATCTTTCCAAAACTTGATAGAAGAATCCTAAGATACAGACCATTGTGCATCAACATCAGTAAGAGAAAATTCATATTTAAAAGAATACCAAACAGAGGAATCCATGTAATTTATTTTTCCAATTTTGAATTTAAAAAGGAATATAGACCTCAAGAAAGCAGTATCTTTTGAGTTTTCATTTACTAGTTTCTAAAAAAAGAATATTGAAGGGATTGGTTTAAAAGACTTAGATTTTTGATACCAAGGACCCCCTTCTCAAATGATTTGAAACAGGTGTTCCAAGGCAAAATTACTAATCTTTTTTCCAAAATACTACCATTCCAGATAAAGTTTTTGATGTCCACATTAATTGATTTGATAATAAAATCAGGCCATTTATAAACTATAAAGGAATAGACAAATTTAGAAATAATAACAGATTTAACCAAACAGACATGACCAACCATTGAAAAGGATTTCCCTTTCTAGGCAACTAGCTCATTCTTGATCTTAATAATAATCCCCGATAAATAACATGCCTTCAGATGACCTTAAAACATGGGAACACTAAGACAAGTAAAAGGGAGAAAACATTACCTAATCCCCAAATCAGTGATGACTTCTAATTTCCTAACTTTTGAGATATTTCTACTAAAGTAGACAAAGGACTTATTACAACTAACATCTTTCCTAGAAACTTTCTCATAATGTAGAAGAGCTTTCTTGATTTTCTTGATATTTATTTTATCCCCTTGAGTGAAGAGGATAATATCATCAACATAAAGGAGATGGGTAGGAGAAAAAAAACCACGACCAGCAAAAATATCCTTCATCTTTCCATTGTTATCTATGAGGGAAAACAATCTACTACGATAATCTTCTGAAATAGAAAAAATAATATTAGAAAGAGGGTCAACTTTCATAAATCCTCTAGAACAAGAGAAGTATACCTCTAAGGATCCATTCACAAGAACTGATATATGAGAAGAAGAAAAAATAATCTTAATCCAATTAATGAAAGTGTCCTCAAAACCAAACATGGAATGAATTTTAAATATAAAACCCCAATCCGTTGCATCAAAATATTTTTTAATGTATAATTTAAGGTAAATCTTCCCACCTCGAATAATATTTTTAAGGATATTAACACACTCTGAACCTATAAGAAGAAAATATTGAATGTACCTAACTTTAATGAAACAAAATTTATTAGAAGAAACTATTTTATTAAATATGGGAGGAAGTCAACTAGCAAGGATCTTTTTTATAACATTGTATAAAGCATTGATAAGAGCAACATGCCTGAATAAGTGTATGTCATTAGAATTTTCCATCTTTGGAATTAGAGTAAGGAATTGAAAATTTAAACCTTTAAGAAGATATCCACCATTTAATAAAGCAAGAAAAAGGTTGAAAATATAATTACTAATGATGTCTCAATAATTATGAAAAAAGAAATTGCTAAAGACATCAGGACCCGAGGAACTATCCGAATTAAGACTGAAAACTGCATCCTTGATTTTAGGTTCCAATGGAATGGAGACAAGTCTAGTATTATCCTCCTGATTTACCAATTTGGGTATAATACCCTCTGTAGGGGGGGGGGGGAATGGTAAATGATCCATTAAATAGATCTTTATAATAAGAAATTATGTGCTATGAAAGGTCCTATGTATTTTTTATAATTTGATCTCAACTTTTTAGCAATGAAAGAGGCCTGAAAATTTTCTGAAATCTTTGAATATTATTAAAGAATTTGGTATTTTTATCCCTATACTTAATAAAATTTTCATTGAAAGATTCTTTTTTGCATAGAATATTTAATATTGATCAAATTTTTATGTTTAAGAGTCATTTTAGATTCCAAAGAAACACCACTAGAGAAATATTCATGGGTACACTTCTCATGGAAAGATCAAAGATAGAATTCAAGATTTGAAATGTCCATGTCAAGATGACTGAACCTTTCCATACTCCAAAGTTTAATATTAACCTTGAGAATCTTTAGTTTAAGAATAAAAGAAAAGACATCCCTCTTACTACCTACCGAACACCAAACATCCTGAACAAGCTTATCACTTTAAGGATGAAGAACACAAGATTTATTGAATATAAAGAATACTAGAGATTTAATAACCTTGACTGAGAGGTCTATCATAAATGGATAATGATCAGAATTAAGTTGAGATAAATACATAGAGAAAATATAATTCCAAGAATACAAAGAGAAGTCATTAAAAAAATCCATGTCAATTTTACTAGAAACCATACCATTAAGGTGTTGTCTATACTAAGTATGGTTTTCCATAAAAAGATTCACTTCAATCAACTCATTTTGTTCGATGAAACCCTTAAATTTCCTCGAATAAATATAACAAGTCATATTTCATCAGAATTTAGAATCGAGTTAAAATATCCAATAATGATCCATGGATCATTAATACTAATTTTGAGAGAACCAATTTCAACCCAAATAGATCTTCAATCCAGATAACTATTACTAGCATAAATGAAAGAACAAAAATTCTTGATTCCCAAATCAGAAAAGGAGCAAGTAACATTCTGATTACTTGAACTGACGAAGAGAGGATAAAAAATAGAAGCAATATCCAAGACCCAAATATTTTTGACCTATGAAAAATAGTAGTTCAAACGTAGTAAAGTGAAAAACATATTGTTGAATCTAGAATGAAAATTATAGAAAACTGTTTTGGGATATGCAATCCCAATTAAAATAGGTGTTTGAAATCTAATATGAATCTTAAGAGACCTAATTGTGGATTCATTATCCAGGCCTTGGAAATTCCAACAAAGTATCCTCATTTGATTCGTAGTTTGGGGTGGACACCCTCTTAATCCCATCCCCTCATTTTTTAGTAATTTTAAGAGGTCTCCCTTCTTTCTTCTTAGGTAAATCAGGAGTTTGAATTAGACTAGTGATGTCTACAATTGATTTTGTCTTATTTTCCTACTATTGAGTAGAACTCAAAACCAGTTTGTCCTTGTTTTGAGATGTAGAAATAGGACAATCCTTTATTTCAGGTTCATATTCCCTAGGATTAGAAATTTACTGAGTTTGTATAGTTGGAAAATCAATATTTTCTTTTCCAGATTCACTAAAACCAACCTACAATTGATGGGGGGAAAGTCTAAAAGAGTATAATTTCAAGAGGAAATAATATCCTCTTATCTGGATAAGTCTAACAAGACCTTATTAGTTATGAAAGTAGGAAAAAATCGATATTATTGGACATAATCTAGTTTTTAGGAGAGGAATTATACTCCAAAGGGAGGCCTACGGAGGACCGAGAAGGCTACAAACTCAATAAATGATCTATAATATCATTAGAAATAGAGTTGGATATTGATTCTTATTCCAATTATGTTGCATACTATAGAAAAGTTCTGTTACAACTTCAGAGATCTCTAAAGAAATTAAAATATCATCAATATCTCCACCAGATTCAGGTGGAAGAGTGTGAGGGAAAGGATTAGAAGGAGAATTATCTTCTTCCTCAACAATATTAGCCACAGATTTGTCCATGGTGACTCTCAAAGAGGGATGAAGATAATGTGGATCTTTCTTCATGGGATTGCTATCAATTACCAAATCAGGTGCATGCCCTTTGTTCTTTTGGTAAATGATATCATCTTTTAAGATGAATAAGGTTAAGGATGGGATTAAGAAAAAGTCATGCGGTCTAAAACATATAACTATACATGTTTCTTTTTTTAGAGTTTTTTTATTAAAAATTGGATACTGAGTAGATGTGTCTACTTGTAATTATTCAAGTTGTTATGTATAAGTTATGACATAATTATATAAAGCTCTAAACCTGAAAATATCTTCAATATGAATTATTAACTTAATTCAAGATTAAGTAATGTTCTAAGGATGGGTCTTTACAGTTGGTATGAGAGGCCATTTTAGATAACTTTAGAGGTTAGGTTATTATTTAAGCACAAGTGACATAACCATAATGGTTAGCATATTAGAAAGAGTTATAGTTATGGTGCATTAGTGCTAGTGTAATCGTATATAGAAAGAGTCATAGTTATTTTAGAGAAATTGAACAAGTTTAAGATACCATGAATAAGTATATCTTAGTGTTTTCTCTCCTCATAAGATATTATATGATGATTTTACTGGTATACTCACACTGACCTTTTTGGTTTTATTAAATGGATAGATCTAGAAGGCACCAAAGTAACTATATATTTGAAGAAAACTGTGACAATTTTCTAAATAAGAAACTGAATAAAATAGGAGATGCAATGAGAACTCTTGTGGTTCTTCTAAACCAACCATATAGAGTCATGATTAACCACTTTAAACTTGGTGCTTTTTATAAGTCATTGTATATTCAAGAAAAACAATCCCTACAGAAGTTCAGGTAATAATCATAAAGGCAAGTATATTTAAAAACCTATGTGTAATGGATGTGGAAAGAAACACCTAGGAAAATTATTCAAAGGGACGGGAAAAATCTATAGATGTTGTAATGAAGGCAATGAAGCAAGAACCTTCCATGGAAAAAGGAAGCATCCAGTTGACTCCAGGAAAAGGAAATAAGTTCTTTCTAAGGGATCAATTGAATGTTTTAAACGTGGTGTGTATTGTCATTATACAAATATATTTCATACGAAGAAGGTTCTGGAATGGTATTAGTAGGACCATACAAATATATGTTTACCAATACCTAATTCCATTCTAATTAAGGATGAAGAAACTAAAAATGACCAATAAATGGTATAGATTATTTCTTAGTTGATGTTTTGACATCATTGAATCTTAGGATATGAATCATGATATGTTTTTATTAAAGAAGTATTATGGAATAAGTTGGCAAATAATGGTTAATGGATCATGAAGAACATTTAATGAGTAATAAGTCTACATATAAGGGATTCAAGAGTTATGATATATTTTAGGATGATGAAATGCTTCAAAGTATTAAGGATATTTTGATGATTTGATTGATTTGGAAGACTTTTTATAGTATGTGTAACCCTGAAGTTTGATATATGAAAATGTTATTCAAGAAATAATTTTCTTTTCTTGTGTGTAAATAATGGATAACCTTATGATTTCATATGATAATTTTCTTTTGAGGTGATAAATGATTATTACATTTTGGGATAGAAAATGAAATCTATTAGATAACCATTGAGGATAAAATAGGTTATGGTTATTTTTGAGGAATTTATATTATTTTAGAATCTTATAAGAATGATATGGTTTTATAAAAATGAAAACCTATAGGATGGGTGACAACCCGTCGCATCCGGCAAGGCCATGGGAATCAAACCCACAACTGAAGGGGGAAAAGGGTGCATCACCTACCAATGGCCTATGTGTAGTCCCTGGTTAGAAAGAATAATTGTTTTTAGTTGAATGATTTTATTGATCAAGAATAAGTTGACTTTGGGAACTTATGTTTTATGAAATGGATATCCTTATTATAGAAAAACGATTCGGTGATTAAGTAATAAAAGTTATTTTGGAAGATGTTCTCTCTTTTGGGGAACACTATATGCCCAAGGAATTTAGAATACTATGGGATTTCATTTGTTGAGTAATGGTTGAAATATTATTTTGGAATAATATTTGTTTTTATTGTAGACTTATAGCGATTTGGGTTAGTTATGGAAATGATTAAACTATCATAGAGAATATGTGATTTGGTTAATTACTTATCAGTATGAGACTTTAAGAGTGTCTGATGTTATTTAGAGATAAATGTTAAGATTTTAATGGAAGATTATGTGATTAAATCTTTCTATGTTTTGGGTTTCAATCTTAGTTTGGATTACTTTGAAGAATTTTACAGATAATTGTTTATTGAATGATATTTTTTGAGCTTTGGGCATTGTTTTTTCAATTTTGGAGATTAAGAGTAGTATTTATTTTTATAAAAGATTATCCTTTTTGGAGGTTATATGATCTTATAGAAACCATTTTTGTTTTTGTTAATTTTTAAAGATGGGGGAAATATATAGTTCATCTTTTTTGATTTATGTTATTTTATATAAGTTGATTCTAGAACTTCAGGTATGACCAAGCCATCTTGAATACTCATTGTTTAGAAAAAATTTGTGTTTTTAGTAGAAACTTATTAAAGGATGAAACTCTACTTGAATGGTATGTATATCTCCTTATGTCCTTAGACAATCTCATAAAAAAATTCTTAAAATTTATTAAATGAAACTTGAAAGAAACTTTGTCTGTTTACTTTTCTTACTGGGAAACCAAATACCATTTAACCTATCAAAAGATTGTGGTTTTATGGTGGTTAACTTTCTTCTGATCATGTTTTCTATCACTCTCCATCCGAACTTGACACTTAGTTTCTCCTCCATATCCATGTTTTCATGGAATCTAAGTATGTGTTATCCCGAGTGACCTTTGTACTTATCCTTTTTTTAAGTGATAGTTTTATTGACTCTTTTTCTAATGTGGGACATTCAATGAATTTTCTGAGTGCAATTTTAAAATTGCGAGGATGAAATTCCGAAAAGGGGAGATGGATGTAACATCCCAGGTAAATGAAGAATATAAAATTTTCATATTTATTAATAATTGTGAATTAAATAATTATTTCACTTTAAAGGGTATGTTATGTCCAATAGCGTACTCAACACATAACAACGAGTTTCTTTGAAATCATACATTGCATAAAACTTTGAGTTATACTGAAAAAAAATATAATAATAATATTACTTTGAGTTTCTTTGAAATATTACATTGCACAAAACTTTAAATGTTTTTACTTTTATGTAATAAGTTTTAGAGGCTTAAAATAATAATGAATATAATCTTAAGTATGAAAAACTCTAATATTTTTAAAAAAGGTCATTTTACCACCTTTTGATGGAGAACCCTTTTTAAATATAGTTTTTGTCAATTTTATATGTTTAATTTGAAGAAATAAACTTATTCTTTAGAAGCGGGACATTAAAATTTACTTTGGGTTATTTTTTGGTATTTTTCTGATAAAGTTCAATTTTTAATGAATAGTAAAAAATACTACATTTTAAGTCAAAACTATTTTTTCATATAATTTATTTTTATAGTAAAATTGTTTTTTTAGTTCATTTTAAAGTGTAATTAGATTAAATTTTTACCATTTAATCCAATTCTGGTTGTTGTAAGTAATTTCACATTTAAATTTGATTTAAACAATGGTTAATATTTTGATAGTTTTTACTTCTTAAAAAAACGATTTCAAGTTTTGACAACAGAAATTAATTTTAAATTAATTAATGAAAATTATATATTTTTTTTAATTTTGTAAAATTGACATCATTTTTGAATCCAGAATATCAAAATTATCTTTGGGTGATTTTTTGGTATTTTTCAGAAAAAGTTCAATTTTTGATGAATAGTGAAAAACACTGTATAGTAGTTAAAAACCTGATTTTTTCATTTAAATGAAATTTTACCGCTTTTGTGAATTAAATTTTAAAAATCAAAAATAACTGTTTGTCATCAATAAGTAAAATGTTGTTCAATATGATGAAAATAGTTTTTGGTGATTAATAATCTTTTTTTTATTTACTGCTATTAAAGGTAAATAGGCTAATTCAGGATAAAAATAATATTAGAATAACAAAAAATTACCTTAACACTTATCCTAAATTTATTGAATGAGTCATGGATGACCAATAAAATCCTTGGGTAGAACTTATGGCCTTTTGAATCTACTTGGGTAAGATAATTGCATTAATAACTTTTTATTTAAAGTAAAAAAGAAAAATATAATGAACCAATATTGTTTTAATAAAACAATTTTAAAATGGGTTATATAATTTATATATTTGGCTATAAATATTAATTATAAATATAAAAAATTTCCTAAATCATGGTATTTTATTTATAATTTTTAGACATCAGATAAATAAATTTGTCTATGACACAATGATGATGTAATGATTACTTCATTAATGAATGTTTAAAATAAATGAGATTATAAATATTAAAATAAAATTATTTTGAAAAATTTTATGCCATACAATAATTTTATAGAATTTTATGACTTTATATATTTTAATTAATGAAGTTTTTTAGAATTTATCATGTTTTTAGGGATTTTTAAAAAGTCATGATATGAATAGTATAAAAATTGACATAAATGGGTTTTTAAATAAATTAATATTTTATTAAATGATATAATTGTCCTAAAAATCTATAATTCCTACAAATGACATATATTATGTTAAAAAATTCCATTAATGATCCATTTTGTGTCCCTTTGCATTTTATAATAAATATATTAACCATATAGTATGAATATACAAGATAACATGGTAAAAGTTAAATTAGTTTACTAAGGGTTAAAGCTAAAAGATAATGTTAATTTTGTGACATAGACTTGTATAAAACTGATTAATTGAACTTATTTATAACAATCCTCACCTTAGATTCTAATTTAATGAGTTTTGGATCTTTTGAAAACCTAAATTATGTTACTAATAAAATAAATCTTTCAAACTTTCTTAAAGTGCCCCTCCTCCCACTTATAAAAGGACACCACCTCTAACCATTACTAACACCTCTAAAGCCACCCTGTCTCTTCCAAAATCTGTCCAAATAATCTTCCAAGATCCATATCTTTCTCCTAGAAGCCCTTTCCTTGGCATGAGGAAATTCAAGAAATCCCTTAGGCTCAAATCAAAAGAAGTTACCCGATTTAAAGGTAACGTCTTCTCTCAAGTTATTTCATTTTATTTTAATTCTTCACTCCATATGATATTATTATTCTTTTTTTACATAACAAAACTAGTATCCTAAATATACTAGGTTTTATTATGAAAATTATTCGAACTACACTTACACACACCTCCGTCTAATGGGTATAGAACATACTGTTTCTGTTGACGATGAACTACTGCCTCACAAAATGATGATTGTTAAATATTCTCCTACCAACTCTTATGGTGGACATTATGATGGAACAATAGTTATATATGATATATATGATATTTATTTTATTTATATTCTTCTTTAATTCTCCTTTATAACATAACTTTATGCTTTTCATGTTGTATAAATACAATAATTTCATTTGAGGAAGTGCGGACTACTGCCCCCTCAAAGTGATATGACTCATTAATGCTATACATGGAATGTATAAAGGATGGAATTAAAAAAAAAAATTAACTTATATAATATGGATATTATACTGGAATTATAATATACCTTTATATCATTTAGTTTTCATTCCATTAAATATGAAAAATAAATGAAAGTAGTGTTCATGCGTATATATGACTTACCGTCTCCATGAAAAGTGCATTTCATTTTATTATATCCAAAATGTTGTGGAATATTATAAATACATATATACTAGATATAAATACATATATACTGGATATATATGATATATATGATATCTAAATCATGAATATCATTATAGATATAATGGAATTTTGACAACATGGATAATTAGTAATTATAATAAGTTCATTTTTTACTCATGTTCCGAACATCGAAAAAATTCCCAATATGAACTCAAATATTAAAATAATTTTTATAAAATAGTAATAAGTGATATAAAAGAACAATAAAATGGAGAAATGTTCTTAAGTGAGTATAAATTAACTTAAGTTTATTATTCAATAAATTAAAGAATGAACGAGTGAAGTCGGACACAAGGTAAGGGAATTTGTTTCAATCTATTTTCATTGAGGCATATTTTGATTTATACATGAATTTATTTTATATGGTGTATAAACCCATTTTACTTTTCTTTTCATTCAAAGGGAATATTTTTTTCTACGAAATGTTTTACTAAACGAAAAAAGGAATGTTTTTAACATTTGCGGCGAGAATGACCTCTTCGTCGTCGTAATCATTATTTGGATTCCTCTATGAGTCTTAATATTTTTAAAGGAAACAGAAACCTATTATTCCATTTTTGGGTGTTTTGGTATTGAAAATGGTTTTGTAAATGGACTGATTTTTTCAACATCTTGAAATGATTTCTTGTGATTTCAAATGAAATGTTATTAGTGAAATGTTGATATTTGAAATATTTTAGGTATTATAATGGTACTTGGAAATTTGATAGGTGGTTACATGATAAACCAAAGGACGGGTGGTTCCATGGTAAACCAAGGAAAGGTGGTTACATTGTAACCTCCAATGCATTTGGTATAGAAGTTGGACGTATGGCTCTTCCATTTAGTGATATGTGTGGAAGTCGACCGTATGGTTATTCAATTTTAGTATGTTTATGCCCCAAGTTACCTTTATTTGATATATGTTGTTTTCTATGGGCTTTATAGTAATATTTTTGTTAAAAAAAGGAAAATAAATGAGCTTATATTTAGTGAAGTGTTTTTTCTACTTCTTTAAAGTGAAAAGTATTGGTTTTTGATAAATTATTCATGGTTTACATGTTGTTTTGAAAAAATAACGGTTTTCTTTCTTTATGTATTTCTTTCTAAGATAATTATGCTAATACCGAGTTCTGAAATGTTTTTTCATAGGAGTTAAAGATGAATAGGGTCAAGGATGGGATGAAGGAAAATTCATGCTGTCTAAAACATGGAACTTGACATGTTTTTTAGAGTTTATGGTTTATGAAAATAAAGATACTAGGTAGATGTGTCTACATGTAATTATTAAAGTTGTTTTGTATAATTTATGACCTATTATCTAAATCTCTAAACCTAAAAATATCATCAATGTGAATTATTAACTTAATTAAAGATTAAGTAAATTTCTATGGCTAGGTCCTTACAGTTAGGCCATTTTGTGTGAGAAGTGAAAGAGAGGATAAAAATTAACATTAAAAGAGATTAAAAGGAGACATCGAGGGTTTATGGTGGAAATGTTGAATGGGAAATAATGAGGGGGAGGAGTGGTATGGTAGAAATATAGAAAGGACATCGACAAGGGTTCAAGGTAGAGAGGGGTCAGAGGCTCAGGCTCAAGCTCAGGATCATGGTTAGGGTAATGGGCTTAGGCTCAGGGGGGGGGGGGTCTTGGGGGTGGGGGAGTGGTGGGGGTGGGGGAGTGGTGGTGGGGGGGGGGGGTGTTGGGTTAGGGTGAATTCAGGGAAAAATTTTAAAAACAAAGAAACAATATTTAGAAGTGGTTTTTCATAAACTCCCACTGTTTTTTTTATTTTTTAGGAGAAGTTTAATAAATCACTGCTAAAAACCCACTACTAGATGCATATTCTATTACAGAGAAAGGCCACTAATTACATCCAAACTAATCCTCATATCTATACAATATATGGGAAATGAATAATATCTAGGGGTAGTGTGTAAAAAATAATAAAATTTAATGAAGATAAATTGAAATGAAAAAAATTGAAATATTCTATTTCTGAAATCAAACATAAAATTCTAGAAAGATCAAGAAAGAGATGGTTGAATAGAAATATATTTTAATTCAATATTAGGGGTGAGGGAAATATCCTTAGCTTGGATATAAATGTCATAATTTTATGTTACTATAGAGAATACAATAATCTAGAATATTTACCTGGATCATTATCTAACCCCCACTATAATGAACTTCACTCATTATTATAATGAAATGATGAATACTCAGGAATATCACTCAACTATAGGATTATCTCTATGAAATTTGAAAATATTTTTATACTCTATATGGAAATAATATACTTCCTTAGAATGCTCAAGCGAATGATGCGTTCCCTCAATGCCAACAAAATCCCTCTACCTCTCTTGAATTTTGTGAAATCTGTGATTATTCAATTTCCCATGTTTGATTTGGAAAAGTATTGAGAATAAAATATTCTCATGATTCTTCATTCCTTGAATGAGATCCATGTTACCACCTTAATTATCCACATCTTTGAGATTAATTTCTTACAAAATGGGGTATTATATCTTCCAAAACACACTAATGAATATTATATATGCAGTGAATCTATATTCTTATGAGTATAAGAACTTTTATGACGCTTTATACCCGAGTACATCATGAGTAAAAAAATGGATAAACCTTTATGTGAGGTCCAACAACCCTTACATATCAAACTCATCTCAGAAGAACCCTTACATATCACTTGTTCATGGGTTCCCCATTGTATATTAGTGTCGGGAACTCTTACATTTCCCTTCTGACCTATATGCAAGGGTTTTAACATTAAATAAAAATCATTAAAAAACAAAATTTAGTATAGGATTATTCTAAATTAATTCTAATATTATTAAATCAATACAAAATCATGAATATTAATCTTATTTTATAATAAATTCCAAAATAAAAAAATCCAATAATAATGAGGTTTATTCAGAAATAAAGGAAAATTAAGGTAACAAATATATAAAATTATAAAATAAAAAATCAAAATTATGTCTTGATTAGAAAAATATGGTAATGTTTTTGAATATTTTAGTTTTAGTTCACTATGTTTTTTGGATCACCGTTGACTAATCTAAATCAGAATATGGTTTTGGTGTACTACACTCTGGTTTTGTCCACATACATTTATTTATATATTTGGATGATTATCTTATCTCATTCACCCCATTAATTCCATTGGAAACCCTAAGAAATTGAGAGGATTATATTTTGTGGTTTTTTATTCATTTGATGAATCTTTGAGTCCCCCCTTTCATGTGATTGAGTTCACATGAACCAAGGCACTGTTTCATTCCATTCTACCTATTTCTCTTAATAAGTACTTATATCTTCAATTTATCCTTTCATTGGTATTTTGGTTTTTGGTGGATGTATTCACATGATAAAGTATTGTTTTGAGAGTGATGTAATCTTGGTATTTAGAGAAATATTGTGATAATGTGAATGTTTTATCATGGAAATTTATCTCTTATTGGTGTTTTGATGATGGAGTATTTTTTAGGTAGAGTAATTCAGAAACATAACTTATTATCATTATTGTGTTAGTTTACAATTAACTTGGTTTTATTTTTGTTATTCAAGTGGTTTTATTTAGAGAAATTATATAAATTAAATTGTAAATTTATGTGGGATATGAAGGTGTGGTAGTATGATATATCAATATTACTATTGTTACCTTTTTTATGATTTTTATGATACTTTATATTAGTATATATATATATATATAAAGTGATATTGAATATGTGATAATATATGTTTGAAATTATTTGGGAATGTGGTTAATATAACTAAATTGGGGATCATAATATGAATTACATAGATAATATAAATGCAATGTGATGTTTAACCTAAATTAATTTATAAAATGATAAGATATAAATTTTATGTTATCAAAAATTTAGGTTCATAATTGGTTATTAGAAACATATTTTTTAATGGAATAAAAATTAAAAAATAAACTTCATAGAAGTTATATTATGTGGAAATTTGGTAATTGTTCATGAATTGAAATGAATAGTGTTTAAGTATAAAATTTAAATAACAGGTTAGAGATTGTTTATTTTATTATTGATTTGTTGGTCATGTAATTAATAAGTGAAATGCGGACGTAATTATTTAAAAGGGAAATTAATATATGTTGTAATTGGTAAATGGAATTAAATATGAAGGATTAATTTAATTGATGAATTACATCATAAATGCATAAGAAATTATATGGAAAATTTTTAA
This sequence comes from Viscum album, assembly GCA_963277665.1. NCBI lineage: Eukaryota > Viridiplantae > Streptophyta > Magnoliopsida > Santalales > Viscaceae > Viscum > Viscum album. The sequence continues at coordinate 552,321,877 of OY728156.1, forward strand.
TGTTGTGGTTAATAGTCTAATTGGATTGGAATGGTTTGTATAAAATGAACCGATAGTATAAAAAAAGTAAATTGTGATGTATGGTAAAAAATAGTTGGAAATTATATGATGATATAATGAGATTTTTTGATCAAAATAAACAAATAAAATTTAAATATTATTATAGAAAACATGGTAAATCAATTATGTGGGGATTGATAAATAATAAAGAGATGTAAAGTAAATTTTTTATTTTATCATGTAGTTGACGTTGTGTTTTTATGTGTTGTTAGAGGTGGTAATGGAAGTTGTGTAACAACAATGATGTGTAAATGAGATATAATTTTAGAGGTTTTTTTATTGGAAATTGACCCTAGGATAATATTGTGTTCAATATGATATCATTATACATTTTTTTATTTCTTATGAAACACCAATAGAGTCGAATAACCTAACTGATGCCCATATGTGGTTTTGGGTACCGATTGAGATCCCAACATCTATAATATGGGTGATATAAATTGATAACTACCCCCACTCATGCTCATCCTTTTATGGGTATGTTGGTGGTTATCGTATGAGGTAAACTTGGTTATGGTATGTGGTTACAGTATGTGGGTGACATGGATGTGGTATACAATAGTAGTATGTGGCTATGAAATATTGATATGATATGTGGTTATAGAATGATTTTGTGTTATATAGAATGAGATGGGATGAAAGTTCCAAGATGTATATTGTTAGGATATGAGGGTGTCAAGGTTTGTATGGAATTGGGCTCAAGGTACCATCTTTTCAATATTTTCATGATTTACTATAAATATATTTTATATAGATTTGGATAGTGTTCCTTTAGTGAGATGAGAATTTAATCTACCTGAGATTGGAAATGATTCGATTTCACTATTTATTCACAGAGGCTCTAATATGATTCTTCTATATTGACTTGATTTTTTATGGGGAATAACTTACTATGTATACATGTATGCTCACCCATACTTGAATTTTTATTATATATTTACAATATGATGTCACATAGTGGGATGGACCTTACTAGATCATTATGTGGTAGTTTTTTGGAATGATGGATTTTGATTTATCGAATAATGTGGGGCCAAGTGCTAGCATTTCTCATGGATTCAGATCTTACTAAAAACATCAATAATATGTACTATAGTAGTGTGTACCTTACTAAAATGGTACTATAACACTATGGAAAACTATATTGATTTGGTTATTATATTAACATGAGTTACTATAACACTAAATTTCCTTATGAACTCAATTTAAACTAAGATTTCAAGACAACGTGTATGTAACATGTAATTATGAACTTAGATAAAAAAATATTTATGCCTCTCTATGAATGTAGGAATTATCCCAGAACAATGTAAGTCCTTGTTTTCTAATTGAAATTATTATTCTTATTTTTTTATCTCATTTACTCTTTTTTATATAATTTTTAATCATTTCTTCTCCCACATTTTTATAACAATAGTTGATTGGTGTTTTATGGGATGAGACTTTTGGGTTTACTTTATTAGTGAATTGGGTGTTGATTGGGGGTTTCTTTATTTTTTTAGGATTAAAGAAGATAATACCTTTCATATTGTGTGTATTATACCCTAAACACTAGCTTGTAACATGTGACCTATTAGAGGTAGGATTTAGTGGTCATACTCAATATCACAATCAATATAGGAGGTATTTAAGTAGGGACGAGTCAAGATAGATTGACATCAGAGATAGTATTTTCTTGAGGATTCAATTTGGAGTAGGAACTATTGAGGTTTTATTTTTTTGTTTAGGGTAAAATATCATTCATGTTTAACATTTTAGATAGTCCAAATAGACCAAATATGTTGTATAATGACCTCTGTAAATAGGCACAAGGACCCTGATAGGCTACTAAAATTGGTTAGGTAAGATTTTATTGATTTCATGTTAGAGACATAGGCGTGGTACATTCATCATCATTGATTGCGATTATGATTTAATTTTTTTTAGAGGATTCAATGAGATTATATGGATTAATTTTTTTTAATATTTATTATAATAATTTTATTATGTTGAGATATTTATAATTCTATTACCTTTTTATTTTTTCAAAATATAAGTGGTAATTTTTATTACTAATGATTAATTATAACTCATTATTGAAATCTTTATTTTTATAGTAGATGACTAAGTACTTCCATGATGATATCTGGGTTATGTGATTTTGTGTTTGACATGATGTGTTTATTAGTGATTAATGGTAAACAATAAAATCATTAAACTTAATAGAATTTATTTTTTTAGTATCATATTGTGAATTATTTATTATGAAAATTCTATTTCGTGAGTTAAATTGATCTCATGATTTAATTTTTATACATTTTTTATATGAAAAATAATATAGGCATATATTAATTTAACATAGTTTATGTTAGAATTATTAATTTTTTTATTATACCATGCATTTGAATATACTTTGAAATATGAAACTTATTATTTATATTTTCACGATGCATAAGTTTTTAATAATTCATTTATGACAAGATGATTTCAATTATGGATATAAAGTAAATATGTTAAATGAATATTTAGGATTGTGAGATATGTATATTTTTATGAAAACATATGGAATTATGATATGTTCTAAACTATTAATTGTGAATATCATGATAATATGATAAATAATTTGGTTAAATGTTTTTAAAATCTTAATATGTATAACATTGATTATGTTTTTTTGATAATGAGATATTCTAGAAAATGTTTTTCTTATTTTAAGAATGATAATGTGAATTATAAAATTTACACATCTAAAGTTTATTTGATTAATTATTATATAATTAAGATTAAAGTTATTATTTTTTCTTTAAATCATGATATAAGCGATCCAAGTGTTAAATTGATATGTTGTTGATGCAATTATTATATAAAATTCATGGCTGTGATAACAAGAAAACCATGAGTAAAAAATAAACCATGGAATGTGATGTTTTGTTCCAAAATGTGATTTAAGTACGTTTATTTTAGTTTTTATAATGTTTAAACAATGTTTATATTCTATGTGGTTGTTTTTAACATGATTAATTTAGTTAAGGTAAACAACATGGATTTAATTTTAAATTTTTATGATAAAAACCTCTCTCAAAAAATTCTCTTTCAAAGAAGTTTTTTCATTTAAAGTTTTAATTTAAATAAAAAGAGACTTAATTATTTTTCCCTTAACAAAATTAGAAATAATAATTTTTAAGCAATATGGTTTAAAAATTAATTTCAGAAGTTTTATGAATTTTGATTTTAAAAAAAACTTTAATGTATTAAATTCATATTTTTAAAAAAGGATATTCCATTTTTTATTATTGTTTCCCTAGAAAAACTTTTACCCAGTAATTTTCATGATTGAACATACTTATTTATTTCTATATTTTTTTAACATTTTTATTATTAGGTTATTAATCACTTTGATTACCTATTTTAATGAAATTTTGACCATGGAGGTGATGATAGGATTATTCTATGAGTGGGAGATTATAAATAATGTTTACATAGTAATATGGTGAAATTTATTCGTGAGAGTTAGGATTGTTTGGTGATGTAGTGGTGTTATTGAAGGGTAGGCATGTTTTTTGGTGATATTGGTCATGTCTACATGATTGTTTTTATTTGATTTTAGTTTTTATACAAACCATTGCTAAATTTGATGACCAAGTTAAAGTTATGTCATTGAAACATAATCAAAACGTTGAGAATGAAATAAGGTTTGATAATTTATGGAATGAAGTACTAGTTAATTTGAAATAGTAAGGAGTAACAAAGTTTCTAGAAGATGTTTTGATTTATGAATATGAGGAATGAAAAAATAGGTTAAAGATTCCTTTTAACTAGTAAGGGATCAAAATAATTTTTAGTTGACTTAGTGATAGGTTTTACCGGAGATCAATTCTAAATATGGCGGAGTATGAAACCTGGTTTCATAGATGAAATGTATCAGAAATATCTTATTGACTTATTTAAGAAAAAATTTATTTTTTAATTATATAATATAGATGAATAATAAATCATTAAGGGTTTCAACCTGGAATATATAATGTTCCTAATTTAGAGTTTTCATTCAAAGATTTAAAATTTAATTTTTTACTCTCTTACTCATGAAGATATACGAGCATCCTATTTTAAAGATACTTTGAAGCTAGATATTTAATGATAGGTAGTTTCCCTATAGTTTAATATGTAGAAGGTGAGAAATAATATTGAATAAATAGAAAGTTATTTACAAAATATGAGGGGATTTTTTCAGTAATATGAATTATATGAATCAAAAAACTTATGGTTTTTAATAGTGAAGGTTAATTTGAACCTTTAGAAAATGGATGCAACTCATAGATATCAGGATGAGTGTATTGAGATATCCTATTTGTTTAAGATAATTTTTTTTCTTTTCAATGTTTTAAGTTAGCGATAATATGAGTTCCCCATGATTCATGGTTCTCATTGGGAATAGATGAGTTATTTATTATTCCTAGTAGCATTGTGAGAATATATTTTGTGATTTATTAGGGTAGAGTAGATTTGTTATTTAATATTGGATTAAGATATATATAGGTGGTCATATCACTTCCATGAGTAATTTTTATGAGTGATATGTAATAGAAAATTAATGTGAAAAGATTTATTTCATACTAAATATATGAAGAATTATTTCTATTAATGTTTTTTACAGAGTTAATCTAAATCTTGATTCTATTTTAAAGTTATCCTTAAATTATATTCATTTAATTTCACAAGTAAAGTGTATTTTTACATGAAAAAAAATTTAATTTCAAAATATATGTAAAAAATAATTTTTGTGTTTGCATATATCTTGGATGTAGGGACCTGAAAACGAAACATTAAATTAGTAATGAATATTTGGTTTTGAAAACAAATGTATCTTTTTTATAAGAGTTGATAAATCTATTTTAAAATGTTTTTTAAACATGGTTTTCATATGTTTTATGCATTTTATATTATAATGGTGGGAGTTAATGATATTAATGGTTTGAGTCATCATATTGGGTATTGGATTATTTTAATGTTAACATCATGGAGTTTAAATGGTGTTATGGTGTGAATCTTGCATTGAGAATGTTTTGGTGTATATTCTTGTGGATGGTTCTTTTGAGAATGAATATTATTGGGAATTAGTCCTTATTTATAGAAGTTTGATTATTTTATTATATGATACATGGTTCTAGATATTTAGGGAGTGATTCGGGATCAAAGGGTGGTTACATTATGGCCGTTTCAGTTCTTGAGAAAATATCTTGGATGAGATGAAGGGAATGTTTATGAGACGTGTATGGTGTGATGATTTGTTTTTATGACTAGTTATGTTCAAAAATAAGTTTTGATTCATGGGTCAATATATATAAGAGATATTTAATGTGATTACCAAATTTCCCCACAAGTATAACTTGTTTTTTTGGGGTGTAAATTTTGGATTTTTAGTGGCGAGATTCCTATTTCAGTTGTCTCTCAAACGGTAGATATGTTATTTAAGTTTGTATTTTATTTTTATGAATTTATTATGATTATATATGGTAATACTCATTTTTTAGGAATATAATATTTAATTTATTTTTTTATTTTAATGTGTTGGATATGGTGAAAGTAATCATGGAGAGGTGAGTTTTTGGATTTAAAGAGGAACAATGAAATAATTATTTATCATGGTTGAAAATGGCATGGTTTATATAGTTTTTAGTCACGGATTGTTTTGAGGATTGAATGATCTAGATGGAAAATACATAATTATTTTATCAATCACATCATGGTTTTAGTAAAATCCATGTTTTTAATGGAAATGAGTAGAAAAGAAAATATGAGATTTGAGTTTTAAGTTGCCATGATTTTTGGGTACCTATCTCCTCTCATTTAATCCATTCATTATTTTGAAAAAATCATGCGTAATATAATATTTTAATTGTATCGTTTGTAAGAAATTGATGAATCCCTTAGTCAATTTTCTTATGATATTGAGTTCATGTGATTTTAGGAACTCCTTTATTCATTTTCCCTATTTCTCTTTCCTTTTATCTTCTATTTTTTCCTTTATGTGGAATTGTGGATAGTAGTGATCTGTGATGGATATATTCATGTGATTAAGGATTGATGTGGGGGTGAAACAATCTAGTTTTTTTGGATAAATATTATAAGACTAATGAAGATTGATTATTTAAATTTATCTTTTATTGGTATCATGATGATTCAAGATTTATTTGAGGATAACAACTCAAATATTTCTCTTACTATAATTACTATGTTTATAACATCCCAGGTAAATAATGAATAAAACATTTTCATATTTGTTAATATTTACGAATTAAATATTAATTTTACTTTAAAGGGGTTGCTATGTTCGATAGCGTACCCGATACGCAACAAAGAGTTTCTTTGAAATCTTACCTTGCACACTAGTAATAAAATTATATTATTTTAAATGGTAGTTAACACATAGCCGTTGTATAGGATGGAATGGATAGAAATAACTAAAATATGATTATATATGTTTTTTAAATGTTTTTACTTTTATCTAATAAAAGATAAAGGCTTAAAATACGGAAAGAATTCAATTTTAGGCGTATATGCCCTAGTTTTCACTAAAGGTTCACTTATCGCCTTTTGATGGAGAACTGTCATTAAATATAGATTTTTTCACTCTTATACATTATATTGGACCAAATAAAACTCTTCTTTAGAATCGGGACATCAAAATTTACTTTGTGTAAATTTTTGGTTTTTTTCGATAAAGTTCATTTTTTAATGAATAGTGTAAAATGTTGTATTTTAATTCAAAACCTCTTTTTAATATAATTTATTTATATGATTAGATTATCTTCTGAATTGGTTTTAAAGTGAAATTAGAATATATTTTTACCATTAAATCTAATAGTGGTCATTGGAATCAATTTCACTTTGAAATTGGACTTAAACTAGTGTCAATCTTTTGATACATATTGTTTCATAAAAACATGCTATTTGTCATGACAGTGAGAATTAATTATTAAATTAATTAATGTGACATATATGATTTTAATTTAATAAAATAGACATCATTTCCTAATTCATAATATCAAATATAGCTTAGGGTGATGTTTTGGTATTTTTCTGAAAAACTTCAATTTTTGATGAATAGTGAAACCACTAAGTGGTAGTTAAAGAAACTGATTTTTCGTTTAAATGAAAATTTGTCACTTCTGTGATTTGATTTTCAAAAATCCGACATACATGGTTGTCATTAAGAAGTAAAATGTGGTTCAATGAGATTAAAATATTTTTTTTGGTGAATAGTAACTTTTAAGTTTTTAATCGCGATTAGAGGTAATTAGTGAAGTTTAACGTAAAAATAATGTTTTAATAATGTGGAATGACCTAGACACATGTCCTACCATTATTTAATATGTCATGGACGACCAAGAAAATCCATGGGTAATCTTGGGGACCCCATGGAGCCACTTTGGTAGGAAAATGACATTAATATCTTTTAATTTAATGTTAAAGTAAAAAATGTCACAAACATGAGTTGTTTTACTAAAACAATTTTTAAACGGGGTTATACAAGTCAGATATTTGACTGTAAATATTAATTATAAATATAAAATGATTTCCAACATCATGATATTTTTTTATAATTTTTAGGCATTAAATAAATTAAATTATTTATGGCACCATGATGATGCAACGATTACCTCATTATTTAACGATTTAAATAAAATGAAAAGATAATGTAAAATCTAAGACCTACACTTGTCAAAAATCTATCAGATGGGTATATTTCGAACCCTTATCACCTTATCCTTTAATTATATCAATGTGGGACCTTTTAAATCTGAAACTCATTTTAAAATAAAGTAACATTTCTTTACTTTCCAAGAGTGCCCCTCCTCTCCTCTTATAAAAGGCCCCCACCTCTACCTCCTTACCCACACATCCAAAGCCTTTATCTCGGCCAAAACCTGCCCATTTTGTCTCTCCAAATCCCTCTCTATCTCTTAGAATCCTCACTTTGGGCAGAAGTCTTCCCAAGGAAGCCTTTGAGCTCAAATCTAAGAGAGTTACCTGATTTTAAGGTAATGTCTTCACTTGTGTCCTTTTGTTTTATTTTGCTTCTCCAACCCCCTAAACTCTTTTTATTCATTTATTTTGTAACAACTCCAGTATCTTAAATATACTAGGATGTTGTTATAAGAATAGTTCTAGCTACACTTACACACACCTACATCTAATGGTTAAGGAACATACTGTTTCCGTGGATGGTGAATTTCTGCCTCACGAAACGATGATTGTTCAATATTCTTCCAACACCTTCAAAGGTGGCCATTAAGATGTCAATATATTTATATATGATATATAATATGTTTATGTCTTCCTTAAACTTCTTTATTTTTCATTTATGGCACACCTTCATGGCTTCCATTATGGCTATACGCGATATCTTCATTTTAGGAAGTGCGGACTACCGCCCCATCAAAGTGATTTGATTCGTTAATGCCATATGTGAGACATATAAAGGATAAATTTAAAGTTATTATATATGATTTATGTTACATAAAAATGATTAATATAATTCTGCAATTAAAATATACATACCTCTCATTTCGTTTTAATTCCATTAATATGACAAAGAAATGAAAGTAGCGTTCATGCGTATGTACGGCTTACTGTCTCCAAGAACAGTGCATTTCATTTCTTACCTCTAAATTATTATGTATTATTATAAATACATGTATATTCTTGGATATATATTATATATATGATATCCAAATCATGAATATCATTCTGGATATAATGAACCTTTGACCACATGAACAACATGTAATTGTAAGAAGTTCACTTTTGACTCAAGTACCAAATGTCAACAAATGACCGTTATCAAATTAAATGACTACATAATGTTCATAACATGGTAATAAGTGATATAAAAGGAATAATGAAATTGAAAATGGTTCTTAATCATGTAGAAATTAACTCAAGTTTATTATTCATGATGTTAAAAAACGATCGAGTCAAGTCGGACCCGAGGTAAGGGACTTCGTCTCAATCTCCTTTCATTGAGGCATATTTTTGTTTTATACACCAGTTTCGTTAATATGGTTTATAAACCCATTTGAATTTTACGTTTATTCAAAAGGAATCTTTTTATAGGAAGCATTTTACTAAACAAAAAAGGGAATGTTTTTGTCGTACGTATGCGGCGACAACGACTTCTCCACCGCCGCGAGTATTATTTGGTCATTGGCTTCCTGAACAAGCCGTAATGTTTTTTTTAAAATGAAATAAATACCATATACTCTTTTATGTATTTTGGTATTGAAAATGGGTTTTTATAATGGATTTGTTATATCAATATATTTAAGTCATATATTGTGATCAAACTGTGGAAATTTTTTCTTTCCATTATATTTTTTTATGTCTTATTATTTTTATAATGGTACTTGGACATTTGACGGGTGGTTACGTGATAAACCATATGCCAGGTGGTGCGGTGAATTCCAGGATGGGTGGTTACGTTATAACCTCCAATGCATTGGGTATGGAAGTTGGCCGTATGGCTATTCCATTAAGTATGTATAGAAGTTGGCCGTATGGCTATTACATTAAGTGACATGTGTGGAAGTCGACCGTATGGTTATTCCACTTAAGTATGTTTATGTCCCAAGTTACCTTTATATGTTATGTGTTCTTTATATGGATTTTATGGTAATAATTTGGTTACAAAGGGGTAAGTAATGACATTTTATTCAGTGAAGAGTTTTTACTACTTCATGAAGGTGAAGGTATTACTTTGATAAAGTATACATGGTTTACTTGATGTTTGAAAAACTAACAGTTTTCATTCTTTGTGTATCCCTTACTGAGCTTTTTATGCTCACCCCAATTTTTTTTGAAATGTTTTTCATAGGACATAATGTAGAATAGGGTCAAGGATGGGATCAAGGGAAAGTCATGCTATATAAAACATGCAACATGACATGTTTCTTTTTAAGAGTTTTTTTTATTTTATGGAATCTTAGTAGAAGTGTCTACTTTGTAACCTTTTGAGATGTAATAGTTATGTTCTAATTCTCTAAAACTCTAAACCTGAAAAGATCCTCAATGTGAATTATTCATTTAATTCAATATATAGAGATGTTTAAGGTCGGGGCCTTATAGTTGGTATCAGAGGTCGGTTTAGACAACTTTAGGAATTAGAAAATTGTAAAATTATAAGTTAATTTATGGTATGATTGAAATGATATATCATTTAAAGATTACCATGTTGCTTCTCCTTAGATATTTCTATGTTCAGAATGGTTTTCTGCAGAGGGAACAACGAAGCTATGTTGGGACGACATCAGGAGGAAGACAACCTTCCAAATCAGCAACCTGAGATGGTCGGAATCGGAACTGAACAGTTTGTTGCAGTGATGGCATAGTTGACTTAGGCTATAAATGGTGGTGGTATCCATGCACGAGATCAGCCAGATCAACCGCAGAGGAACATGTCAGTGGTGGAACATTTCATGAGGCAACATCCCCCATCATTCAGAGGATCATCTGACCTCGGGCAAGATGAAGGGTGGATTAAAGCACTGGAGAATATTTTTGATGTCATGGGGTGTTCAGAACATCAAAAGGTTAGTCTTGTTGTTTACCGTTTTGAAGGTGAAGCTGATCAATGGTGGTCGATGGTGAAAAATATCAGGGATAGTGATGAGATTGAGGATCTTAACTGTGACGAATTCAAAGGTATGTTTCTTGATAAATATTTTCCTAAGGTGGTTCGTCTTAGGATGGAAAAACAGTTCCTAGAGTTGAGGTAGGAGGATAATTCAGTGGGTGCTTATGAAGCAAAGTTCACTCGATTGGAAAGGTATGATCCAAACTTCATATGATATCTTTATAGTAAAATAAACCATTTTTACTCAGGGTTAAATCCAAAGTATCGAAGGGATTTACCTTCTTGTGAGTTCAAAAGTTATGAAAAACTTGTTCGATGTGCGGAGAAGGTGGAAATGGAATTTGCCGATGATCAGGTGTTCTTTGAAAAACGACAGAATAAGAGGTCCAGTTTGCAGGAAAAGGGGAATAATTCATCAAAGAAGCAAGGAGGTAAGAAAACCAAATATTCATCCTATGAGAAGTGTGGTAAAATTCATCCTGGAGAATGTTTATCCAAGTCTGGAAAGTGCTTTCGGTGTGCTAAGTCAGGTCATATTGCTCGTAACTGTAAGGAAGACGATCAAGCAGGCAATGAAAAGTCAACGGTAAGATGTTTTAAGTGTAATGAAATGGGTAATTATGAAAATGAGTGTCTAATGAAGAACTCAACTGAGGGAAAGCAGCCAGAATACAAGCAGAAAGGGGTGGTGAAATCCTTTGCAACTACTTCAGCAGATGTTGGGCCATCGAATGAAGTAGTATCAGGTACACTGTTTGTTTGTTCAGATTATGCCATTGTGTTGTTTGATTTAGGGTCTACACATTCTTTCATTTCTAAGAAGTTTTCTAGTAAATTGAAAATTCCTTCTGATGATATGAATCATGAACTTATGGTAAAAACACCTAGAGGGAACGTTGAGACAAAAAGGAATTATAAGAACCTTCCTATCCTTGTGTGCAGAAAGAATCTACCAGAAAACCTTATTTTTTGCCTCTAGTAGAGTTTGATATTATTTTGGGCATGGATTGGATTTCTATTTATCATGCTAAGATTGAATACAGAGCTAAAATTGTTTCTTTTCAGAAAGATTTTTAGTTTGTGTACAAGAATGAACCCTTGATTTTGATAACATATCAAGAAGTTGAGAAACTAGTGAAAGATGGAAATGAATGTTACCTTGCACATATTGTTGAAAATAATGGAACTGTTCAGATTAATGATGTGCCAGTGGTAAATGAGTATCTTGATGTTTTTCCTGATGAGTTTCATGGTATTATTCATGATTGGGAAGTTGAATTTATTGTTGACTTAGTTCCTGATTCTAAGCCAATTTCAAAACCCCCTTATCGAATGGCTCAAGTTGAACTTTTAGAGTTAAAGAATCAATTACAGGATTTATTAGATAAAGGTTTCATTCGACCTAGAACATCACCATGGGGTGCTCCTGTCTTGTTTTTTAAAAAGAAAGATGGCTCAATGAGACTTTGCATTGATTATAGATCCTTGAATAATATCACTATTAAGAACAAGTATCCTTTGCCTCATATCGATGATTTGTTTGATCAGCTCCAGGGAGCTCAGTATTTTTCGAAGATAGACTTGAGGTCGAGGTACCATCAGTTGAAAGTAAAAGAAGTAGACATTCCAAAGACTGTGTTTCGTACAAGATATGGCCATTATGAATTTGTAGTTATGCCTTTTGGGTTAACCAATGCACCTGCTGTATTCATGGACCTTATGAATAGAATTTTCCATGAGTTCTTAGATAAGTTTGTGGTTGTTTTCATTGATGATATTTTGGTGTTTTCTAAAAGTAAAGAGGAGCATGAAATTCATTTAAGGGTTATCATGCAAACTTTAAAAGAAAATAAACTATATGGAAAATTAAGCAAGTGTGAGTTTTGGTTACAACAAATTTCTTTCCTGGGTCACATTGTTTCAAAAAATGGAATAACTGTTGATCCTACTAAAACAAAAGTTGTTGAAGAATGGCCAAGACCCACAAATGTAACCGAGATACGTAGTTTCCTTGGTTTAGTAGGTTACTACCGAAGGTTTGTTGAAAATTTTTCACGGTTATCTAGTCCAATGACTAAGATAACTCGGAAGGGTGTTAAGTTTATCTGGAAAAAAGAATGTGATGATTGTTTTCAAAAGTTGAAAAGAATATTGGTGAATGCTCCAGTTTTGGCACTTCCTTCCAGGAATGGTGAGTTTGTTATCTACAGTGATGCTTCGTTGAAGGGACATGGTTGTGTCCTTATGCAGAATGATCAGGTAATTGAATATGCTTCACGTTAGTTGAAAACTCATTAGGTAAATTACCCTCCACATGACTTGGAATTACCTGCTATTGTTTTTGCTCTAAAAATTTGGAGGCATCATTTGTATAGAGTAATGTGTGAAATATATACTGATCACAAAAGTTTAAAGTATATATTCACTCAGAAAGAATTTAACATGAGATAGAGGAGATGGCTGGAATTAATCAAGTATTATGATTGTACAATTCATTACCATCCGGGAAAAGCAAATAAAGTGGCCAATGCTTTGAGTCGAAAAAGTAATGCTTCATTAACCATGCTAGGTTTAGAACGAGATCCTTTGGTTTTTTATTCGATGAACTTTGGTATAGAAGTTGTTGGTGCAGGAAGTTCTTATTTTTTGTTTCAGGTATCAGTGATATCATCCCTATCAGACAGAATTAAGCAAGCACAGAGGGAAGACAGTGAGTTGCAGAAAAAGGTAGAGCTGGTTCATAAGGGTAAGTTTTCTGAATTCAACATTGATAATGATTGTGTTTTGAGGTCTGGGAAGATATTATGTGTGCCTTGTGATTCACAGTTGAAGAATGAGTTGTTATGTGAGGCTCATAGTTCCCCGTTTTCAATTCATCCTGGCAGTACTAAGATATACAGAGATCTGCGGGAGTATTACTGGTGGGATGGAATGAAAAGGGATATTGCTGATTTTACTGTGAAGTGTTTGACTTGTCAGCAGGTTAAAGCAGAGCGAAAGTTACCGAAAGGGATGCTTCAGACTTTACCAGTGCCAGAGTGGAAATGGGAAAACATATTCATGGACTTTTTGTGGGATTACCGAGGACATCTCAAGGTAATAATGAAATCTCGGTTATTGTTGATCGCTTGACTAAATCTACTCATTTCCTTGCTATACGAGATACTTTTTCACTAGATCAACTTTCCCATTTGTATCTTAAAAAGATAGTCAAGTTACATGGAGTTCCTCTATCCATTGTGTCCGATCGTGATCCCAGGATTACTTCTAACTTTTGGAAAGGCCTTTAGAAGTCATTGGGTACTGAATTAAATTTTAGTACAACTTTTCATCCTCAATCAGATGGGCAGTCAGAACGAACAATTCAGACCTTGGAGGATATGCTACGAGCTTGTTCAATGGATTATCAGGGAAGTTGGGACCAACATCTTTCTTTGGTTGTGTTTTCGTATAATAACAGTTTTCATTCCAGTATACAGATGGCACCATTTGATGCATTATATGGGAAGCGGTGTCAAACTCCAGCATTTTGGGATGAATTTGGTGAAAGGAAGCTGATGGGACTTGAATTGGTAGAAGAGATGGCAGAAAAAGTTCAGTTGATTCAGAAACACATGAGAATAGCTCAGAGCAGACAGAAGAGTTATGCGGATAATCGGAGGAAGGATCTATATTTCGAGGTAAGTGATCATGTTTTTCTTAAGGATTCTCCATGGAAAAGTGTGATGAGATTTGGTAAGAAAGGAAAGTTGAGTCCAAGGTTCATTGGACCATATGAAATTCTGGAGAAAGTTGGATCGGTTTCTTACTGAGTGGCTTTACCTCCGAGTTTATCTCAGGTACACAATGTTTTTCATGTTTCGATGTTGAGGATGTATATGCCAGATCCATCTCATGTTTTGAGTCCAGAGGTAGTTCAGCTGGAGAAGAACCTATCTTATGAAGAACAACCAGTCTAGATTCTTGACCGAAGAGAGAAAGTGTTGCGAAATAAGGTAATTCACCAGGTAATGGTTTTTTGGAAAAACCATATGGTTGAAGAGGCAACGTGGGAATTTGAAAATGTTATGAGGGATAAATACCCCCGATTATTTTGATAAGTGAATAAAATTGCGAGGATGCAATTCCCAAAAGGGGGGAAGGATGTAACATCCTAGGTAAATAATGAATAAAATATTTTCATATTTGTTAATATTTACGAATTAAATATTAATTTTACTTTAAAGGGGTAGCTATGTTCGATAGCATACCCGATACGCAACAAAGAGTTTCTTTGAAATCTTACCTTGCACACTAGTAATAAAATAATATTATTTTAAATGGTAGTTAACACATAGCCGTTGTATTGGTGGGAATGGATAGAAATAACTAAAATATGATTATATATGTTTTTTAAATGTTTTTACTTTTATCTAATAAAAGATAAAGGCTTAAAATACGGAAAGAATTCAATTTTAGGCGTATATGCCATAGTTTTCACTAAAGGTTCACTTATCGCCTTTTGATGGAGAACCGTCATTAAATATAGATTTTTTCACCCTTATACATTCTATTGGACCAAATAAAACTCTTCTTTAGAATCAGGACATCAGAATTTACTTTGTGTAAATTTTTGGTTTTTTTCGATAAAGTTCATTTTTTTAATGAATAGTGTAAAATGTTGTATTTTAATTCAAAGCCTCTTGTTAATCTAATTTATTTATATGATTAGATTATCTTTTGAATTGGTTTTAAAGTGAAATTAGAATATATTTTTACCATTAAATCTAATAGTGGTCGTTGGAATCAGTTTCACTTTGAAATTGGACTTAAACTAGTGTCAATCTTTTAATACATATTGTTTCATAAAAACACGCTATTTATCATGAAAGCGGGAATTAATTATTAAATTAATTAATGTGACTTATATGATTTGAATTTTGTAAAATAGACATCATTTCCAAATTCAGAATACCAAATATATATTTGGGTGAAGTTTTGGTATTTTTCTGAAAAACATCAATTTTTGATGAATAGTGAAACCACTAAGTGGTAGTTAAAGAAACTGATTTTTCGTTTCAATGAAACTTTGTCACTTCTGTGATTTGATTTTCAAAAATCCTACATACATGGTTGTCATTAAGAAGTAAAATTTGGTTCAATGATATTAAAATAATTTTTTGATGAATAGTAACTTTTAAGTTCTTAATCGCGATTAGAGGTAATTAGTGAAGTTTAAGGTAAAAATAATGTTTTAATAATATGTAATGACCTAGAAACATGTCCGACCATTATTGAATATGTCATGGATGACCAAGAAAATCAAAGGGTAAACTTGGGGACCCCATGGAGCCACTTTGGTAGGAAAATGACATTAATATCTTTTTATTTAAAGTTAAAGTAAAAATGTCACAAACATGAGTTATTTTACAAAAACAATTTTTAAATGGGGTTATACAAGTCAGATTTTTGACTATAAAGATTCATTATAAATCTAAAATGATTTCATACATCATGATATTTTTTTATAATTTTTAGACATTTAATAAATTAAATTATTTATGGCACCATGATGATGCAGCGATTACCTCAATATTTAACGATTTAAATAAAATGAAAAGATAATGTAAAATATAAGACCTACACTTGTCAAAAACCTATTGGATGGGTATATTTAGAACCCTTATCACCTTATCCTTGAATTATATCAATGTGGGACCTTTTAAATCCGAAACTCATTTTAATATAAAGTAACATTTCTTTACTTTCCAAGAGTGCCCCTCCTCTCCTCTTATAAAAGGCCCCCACCTCTACCTCTTTACCCACACTTCCAAAGCCTTTGGATCAGCCACAACCTACCCATTTTGTCTCTCCACATCCCTATATAACTCTTATAAGCCTCACTTTGGGCAGAAGTTTTCCCAAGGAAGCCTTTGAGCTCAAATCTAAGAGAGTTACCCGATTTTAAGGTAATGTCTTCACTTGTGTCCTTTTGTTTTATTTTGCTTCTCCAACCACCTAAACTCTTTTTATTAATTTCTTTTGTAACAAATCCAGTATCTTAAATAAACTAGGATGTTGTTATAAGAATATTTCGAGCTACAATTACACACACCTACATCTAATGGTTAAAGAACATACTGTTTCCGTGGATGGTGAATTTCTGCCTCACGAAACGATGATTGTTCAATATTCTTCCAATACCTTCAATGGTGGCCATTAAGATGTCAATATATTTATATATGATATATAATATGTTTATTTCTTCCTTAAGATTCTGTATTTTTCATTTATGGCACACCTTCATGGCTTCCATTATGGGTATACGCGATATCATCATTTTAGGAAGTGCGGACTACCGCCCCCTCAAAGTGATTTGATTCGTTAATGCCATATGTGGGACATATAAAGGATGGATTTAAAGTTATTATATATGATGTATGTTACATATAAATGATGAATATAATTCTGGAATTAAAATATACATAACTCTCATTTAGTTTTAATTCCATTAATATGACAAAGAAATGAAAGTAGCGTTCATGTGTACGTACGACTTACCCTCTCCATGAACTGTGCATTTCATTTATTACCTATAAATGATTATATAATATTATAAATACATGTATATTCTTGGAGATATATGATATATATGATATCCAAATCATGAATATCATTCTGGATATAATGAACCTTTGACCACACGAACAACATGTAATTGTAAGAAGTTCACTTTTGACTCAAGTACCAAATGTCAACAAAAAACCGTTATCAAATTAAATGACTACATAATGTTCATAACATGGTAATAAGTGATATAAAAGTAATAATGACCTTTAAAAAGGTTCTTAATCAAGTATAAATTAACTCAAGTTTATTATTCATGACATTAAAGAACGATCGAGTCAAGTCAGACCTGAGGTAAGGGACTTCTTCTCAATCTCCTTTCATTGAGGCATATTTTTGTTTTATACACTAGTTTCTTTAATATGGTGTATAAACCCATTTGAATTTTACGTTTATTGAAAAGGAATCTTTTTATAAGAAGCGTTTTACTAAACAAAAAAAGGGAATATTTTTTTCATACATATGCGGCGACAACGACTTCTCCACCGCCACGAGTATTATTTGGTCTTTGGATTCCTGAACAAGCCGTAATGTTTTTTTTAAAATGAAATAAATACCATATAATCTTTTATGTATTTTGGTATTGAAAATAGTTTTTTATAATGGATTTGTTATGTCAATATATTTAAGTGATATATTGTGATCAAAGTGTGGAAATGTTTTCGTTCCATTATATTTGTTTAATGTCTTATGATTTTTATAATGGTACTTGGACATTTGACGGGTGGTTACATGATAAACCATATGACGGGTGGTTCCGTGAATACCAGGATGGGTGGTTACGTTATAACCTCTAATTGATTGGGTATGGAAGTCGTCCGTATGGCTATTCGATTAAGTATTTATGGAAGTTTGCCGTATGGCTATTCCATTAAGTGATATGTGTGGAAGTCGACCGTATGATTATTCCAATTAAGTATGTTTATATCCCAAGTTACCTTTATATGTTATGTGTTCTTTATCTGGGTTTTATGGTAATCCTTTGGTTACAAAAGGGTATGTAATGACATTTTATTCAGTGAAGAGTTTTTACTACTTCATGAAGGTAAATGTATTACTTTGATAAAGTATACATGGTTTACTTGTTGTTTGAAAAACTAACAGTTTTCATTCTTTGTGTATCCCTTACTGAGCTTTTTATGCTCACCCCAAGTTTTTTTGAAATGTTTTTCACAGGACATAATGTGGAATAGGGTGAAGGATGGGATCAAGGGAAACTCATGCTATATAAAACATGGAACTAGACATGTTTCTTTTTAAGAGTTTTTTTATTCTAAGGAAACTTAGTAGAAGTTTCTACTTTTTAACCTTTTGAGATGTAACAGTTATGTTCTAATTCTCTAAAACTATAAACCTGAAAATATCCTCAATGTGAATTATTCATTTAATTCAATATTAAGAGATGTTTAAGGCCTGGGCCTTATAATGTTACCATGTAATCAGCACACATTAAGTTTCTATGTTTTTGGTTGTAATTATCCTACTTATATATATTAAATTATAAATTTTGAAGATATGTGAATATGTGGTAGTATGATATATTTATATTATTATTTATTCATTTTTTATGATTTTTATGAAGCATGATATTAATATACATATATATAATGTGATGTTGGATGTGTGATAACATGTTCTCGATATGATTTATTAGAAAGGTTGAAATGGCCAAATTGGTGGGGCTAATATTAATAAAATAATGAATATAAATCGAATATGTTGTTTATCATAAATTATTTGATTAATGAATAAGATGTAAATTTTATATTTTTAATAAATAATGTTAGGAATTAGTTATGAAAAAATAAATTTTAATAGAACCCATGTAATGAAATAAATTTTATAAAGGATATATTGTGGGGAAAGTTGATAATTATACATGAATTGAAAAGTTTAATGTGGTAATTGAAAACTATAATAATCAGGTTGATGTGATTGATTGTATGATTAACATGTAGGTTGTGTTATGAATAAGTGAAATGTTGAGGTAATTATTTAATATTGTAATTAATGTTTTTTGTAATTGGTAAATGAAATAAAATATGTAAAATTAATAAAATTTATGAAATACATGTGAAATGGATAATGAATTTTATGAATGCTGTTGAATGCTATGATTAATAATCTAATATGGTTGTAATTATTCATATGAAATGAGTTGATAGTATAATAAATTAAATTATGATTAGTGATGAACACTGTAATGGAAATTTTATGGATGTTGTGATATAATATGATTCATAGTGTGAATTAAACTGATAAATGTTGAATGTCATTATAAAAAAATTATAAAATAATGATGTTTTGATATAAAGAAAACCCTAGGATGATATTGTGCTCTATATTATATCATTGTAAAATATGTTATTTACAAAACATTACCACCTAATTCAAATAATCTTACTTACACCCATATGAAGTTTTGGGCACTGGGTGAATCCCCAAAATCTAGTATAAAAGTTATTTAGATGAGTCACTACTCCCCCTCGCCTGACCTTCCTTCCAGTTATGGATATGGTAGTGGATATTTTATGTGGTGGTCTTGGATATGGTATAAACTTGTGGTATATGGTATACTTGGTTTTCATATGGGGTTAAAGAATGAATTCATGGTTTTTAATTTTGATATATGGATGGGGTATATGGATTTATTATGTAGTTGTGGTATGAGGCTCTGGTATATGGAATGAGATGGTACGTAAGTGGTATGATGGATACTGTTAGGTCGTTAGAGTGACTAGACTTGAGGAGTAGATGGTTTTGAGTACCTCCTTTTCAATATTTTCATGATTTAATATGAATATATTATATTTGGATTTAAAGAGTGAGTCCTTAGTGAAAAGTGTTTTTAGTTGACCAAGGATGGTAAAAATATTTTTTTCTTTTTTATTCATAGAGTAATTAGTATGCTTCTTGCATATTGACATGAGAGTTTCTAGGCAGGTACCTATTGAGAATAATTTTATACTTAAATTTACTGAAATATATTATTTTCTACAAATTTATAGAGTGATTTTAGATAGGGGGATGGATTTTACTATCACATGACATAGTGGTTGGTTGATATTGGTGGTGTTTTTTCCATATTAAGTACTTCTTTATTTGGGTTTTCATTGTAGTTTTTTACTATATATAATTTTTTATATTACTAATAATAAATTTTATTCTAAGTTTATTAGTGAAGTAATATTTGATTAGTGGTTTCTTAATTTTCCTAGGATTAAAGAGAGTAATGTTGGGTTTTTTGTAAATTCTTCAGTTTCATGAGAGAGATTTTTTTTCAGATGGAGATCATCAGATAGAGATGGTCAAATAAATATCATTAGACATAGATAACTGGAATGAGTTTTTCCACTGAATAGTTTTATAGTGGTCAGGTGGAATGGTTTCATCGGATATAATTTCATCATATTGATTCTAATGGATAAAATCTATTAAACAAAGCTCCCATAGATGGTGTTCTCAAGGATGGAAACTCAATACATGGGTACTGAAAAATGGTAATTTCATCAGATGATTCAAGTGTATTGAAGTTTTACCAGGTCAATATAAAGTTGAACTTGAATCTCAGAGGCTGGTGTAATGTATTCACCAAGTAAAGACCTCTATAAATGGAGGTGGTTGACCAAACATTATGTGTGTGGATATATAAATAAATCTAATATGAGTTTCTGACATCATAGTCTGATAATTTGTAAATAAATATGTTCTAATTGATGTATTTTGTGTTCTCTTGAATCTCTAACAAGGAAAGTGTTTTAAGTGTCCTCCCATGGATGTATGACATATATCCAAACCACACAAATCCTATTTGTACATTTTTTAATTTTTTTTGAAATATGTTTGTAAAGTTTATGCAGTGGTAAGGTTCCTCCCATCCTATTTCCATTGAACAGACCTGAGAGGTGGCATTTATCCAAAATTGTTTTGTAGTAGTTCCAGTGGTGTCAGTCTGGTAGAGTTTGGAGGTTTTCTACTTTGTAGGCTCATAAAATCGGATAGATGTCCATCTTGTGTATGAATTTTTTTCATGTTCATCTAGTGTAACAAATGAAATGATCCTAAAGTCCATTTTTTTTCTTACAAGTGGTTTCAAAGGGTTGGTTCTTCTTCACTAACAATATTGATGTTTCTATTATCCTTGGCTTGAAAGTTTTTTTTATCTTAGTTCATTGTATTGTTATTAGAAAGAATGAATTCATAGGAAGGGGAGGTTCGTATCAACAATTATGATGATTTTTTTTTCAATTTTTAGAGTATGAGACCATATTATCATTTAATAAAAAATATATGGATGTTACTTTGTCCCATGAATGTATTGAGACAATGAAAAACAAAATAATGGGGGATATTTGGATGAGAATTAAATATCCTTGATTATGATGTCATTGTCTCAAAATTTTTTTTTCAAAATTTTCATGAAGAAAAATAATTTTAATGTTTTCAAATAATTATATGATATGAATGAGAGACCAATGGATATAATTTGTTTTTCATGATTTGAAGGTTTTTCATCAGGAGGTTATCAAATAGAAGACCTGAATCAGATCATGTGAATGACTTAAATATGATTTGGGGGAATCTCAAATCAGTGAAGGTAACTTTCATAAATGATGTTTGATATTGTCTTCTTACTTATCCACTCTCAGACAGCTAGGATGACATAGATAAAATAGTGAGAAAATCCACTGGGAATACATATATTGCCTTTGATGACTTTCGAAAATTGATCTTTAATGAGGAGTTGAGGTAGAAGGGAGTCTAATATCCATCCAGAAACTCTCCCTATACTATCAAATATGGACGATCACCCCAATGAATGGTCCACCAGAAGAATAAATCTAAAGATGATAATTCATAGAGAAGAAGTAGAGGTAAATCAATTATCCTAGAAGCTACATGTTGTATTTGGGGGAAGAATTGAAATATCAAAAAAGATTGTAGGAATTGTTTAAAGGATTTAATTTTAGGATAGAAAAATAAACCATAGTAATATATGGAAGCACCAGTCTATAACTAAGTGTGATTATTCCAAAAGATTCATTGATTATTGAATTAGGTGCATCATTTCATTCAACTGATGAGTAGGGGTACGTGGTAGATTATGTATTGAGAATATTGGGAGGAGAATATCTTATTGAATATGAACCTCTAAATATAGTTGTGAAAGGAGATGTTAACATTCAAATGAAAAATATAGGTTTCATGATATTGAAACATGTTATACATATTCTATCTCTTCAAAAGATCCTCATATCGGTGGTATAACTTGATGATGTTGTTTTCAAAATAATGTTTTTTGAATGGAGTCTTGAAAATCAATAGAGGATCCATGGTGATTGCTCATGAAGTAAATAAATGGAACCTTTTACATGAGAGGATGCAAGGATGTGGTCATAGTGATCAAAATAATATCATTTAATGATTTGTAAATGTGGAAATATAGGTTTGTTCACCTCAATAAAAAGAAATTTAAAGTTATAGTAGAAAATAGAATACGTAGACTCGATCACACTATCATTGGAATAAGTGATGTTTGTATGATAGGGAAATATAAAAGAGTTTATTTTAACTTACATGGTATAGAGTTGAGAAAATAAAAATTTGGAACTTGTTCATTCTTATTTTTTTGGACTAGTCCCTATCAACTCAAATATTGGATCACTATATTTTGTGACTTTTATTGATGATGTAACTTGAAAGTTATAGGTTCAATTATTGAATAAGGGATTTTATGTGTTTTAGTAATTTAATTAGTATAAGTTTTTTTTTCTGAAATAGAGTGTTAGTGAATGTTGATTTGTCTTTGAACAGACAATATTGGGGAGTACACTATTCATAATTTTCATAATTGTTTTCTAAATAATGAAATTAGAAATGAAAATACAATTATAGAAACTCCACAACAAAATGGAGTAGCATAAAATATGAATCAAAATTTAATAGAGAATGTTTAGAGTATGAGGCTTTACTCAAAAATGCCTACGGGGTTGTGTGGAAGCTATAAATACAGCAGTGTATTTGGGGAACATAAGTCAATCTTCAGCTACAAGACAAGATCTACCAAAATAAATATGGTATCGTAAGAGGCCATAGGTGATCCATATAGAAGTATTAATAAGTATCTCATAAGTTTATATCAATTCTCAAGACATAGATATGTTATATGTGAAATACAAGGAATTCTTTCTCATCAGATATGATGATGAGAGATTTGGATATTTCATATAGGATAATGAAAAGAATAAAATCAACCAAATATGTGATGCTATTTTTAAAAAAGAAATTATTTGTAAATATTATAACTTGGATGAGAAGGAAGAAGTTAGATCAACTGTTAATATTTAAATAATGAAATATATTTTATCAGATACACTCTATGTCTGAAGACTTCAGATGACGAAACTTTTATATCCAGTCTACCAGATGTAGAATTTTTGGATTGACTTGTACCATATAGAGAATGTTTTTATGGGTGACTAATAGATATAGTGGTTTTGTCATTCCAAATTTAGGTTTTTATGAGAAAATACACTTGTGTTAGAAAACCAATTTAGAGGATCAAGAATTATATGGAATTTATACCTCTAATGGACATAAGAAAACCGAAATGTATAGAACAAGAAGATAATCTCAGACATAATGTAGTGGGAGTCATCCATGAAATAGGAAATTATTTCCTTAAAAATTTATAATACATGGGATTTGACCAAAATATCATAATAGAAATGATATCTAGATAAAAATGGGATTTTTATTTAATAGAGGAAGTTAATGGAACTAATAGATACAAAACAAGGGTGGTGGTGAAGGGCTTTCAAGAAAATTACTGTACTTACACTTCTAAAATTTTATTACTAGTGGTGAACAACAGAACCATTACAATATTGCTCAATATTATTTTTTATGATGATATACACTTGGAGCTAATAGAAGTAAAGATAGCCTTTATTCAAGGGGATTTTGAGGAAAAAATTTACATGGTTCATACAAAGGTTTATGAAGTTCATCAAAAAGAGGATTTAGATTATAAGTTTAAACTACTACTTTATGTCTTGAATAATTATCTAAAATACTTAAATCAAATGTTTAACACATTCATTCTTGATTAAATATTTGATCAATGTGATTCAAATCATTATCATTAATTAAAGAAATGAGAAAATGGAAAATATATCATAATTTTTTTCATATGTTTACGATATGATGATTATAGGTCTAGAGATATATCAGATTGAGGAACTAAAGAGGATGTTTTCTAGAAGGTTTGAAATGAATAACCTAAAAAATTCCAAGTAGATAATGGGAATGACAATAATAAGGGAAATAACAACTATATATTCATTATTATCTTATAAGGAATATACTAGTAAGGTCATCAAAATATTTGGATTAACTGAATGTAAAAATATCTCAACCTCCCTCACTAATCATTTCAAAAATTCATGCGCACAATCACCACAAATGGACAGAGAAGTTCACGTCATAGAAAATGTTACTCTTTCCTAATATATTGGAAGTTTGATTTATGAAATTAATTTCACATGATTATACATTTCTTTTTTTAGTGGGGAATGTTAGTCATTACATGTAAAATGTTTGAAGAAAATATTGGGTAGCTGTGAGATCCTTATTTAATTAAAGGGGTTAAAGGAAACAAATTTATGGTTTATATATGATGATCAATTGAAAGGATTTGTTGATGTAGATTCTAATGGAGATATGGATTCCTTGAAAATTACTATAATATTTATGTTTAATTTAGGTTTAATAATGGTTAGATGAATGTATCAGTTCTTGTTATCTATTAATTAATCTACAATAGAAGTAGAGTATGTTGATAACAATGAAGCAGTGAAAGAGTTGATATGGTTTATGCACTTGATAATGGAACTAAAAAAAGTGTTCAGATCGAGGAAAGTTATTCTATGATAGTTATAGTACCATCTATATTGCACGAAATCTAGTGTTTCATGCAAGAACGGAACACATTGACATGTAATATAACTTTATATGATTTGTTTTGGAAGATAATGTGTTGGATATGTAGAAGATTACTAGAAAGTAGAATCTTGATGATATGTTTTAAAAGGTGACTGGACAAGAAAGTATCAGAAAATATTGTGCCTCTGTTATACTTGGTTGATTTAATGGGAAGCTGAACACTACATTTATGGATAGAGGATGAACTCATGTGAATTATTGAAGAATGATGAAATACTATGGGAATTTTCAAGTATGAGATTATTGGGGTTTTATATGAAAATTATTCAATTTCACTGGATAGAGTATTGTAGATAGAGATCATCAGAAAGAGATGATTGGATAAAGATAATAAAACAAAGATCACCAGATAGAGTTTTCTTGTTGAATAGTTTCAGATCATTCCAGAAGAAATGTTTCATTGGGCTTACTTACATTTAATGGAGTATATCAGATAGAGTTTGTCAAATGAAGGCCATCTAAAGCTGTCTAAAAGAAAAAATCCATCAAAAAAATCTACCATATATGGTTTTAACTTGGGTTGAAAATCAATAAATGTGCACTAAGTATTGATGATTTGATTTGATAGTTCAATAGTTTATAAGACTTTACATAGGTTAATGAGAGGTTGACTGTGAATCTTGAAGGATGATGTAACCTATTGAATGGGTGAATACCAATGTAAATAGAGGTGGTGGCCAAAATTTGATGTGTATAGATTCCTAAGTGAATCTAATATGAGTTTATAACTTCATTTTTTGAGATTTTTTAAATAAAGAGGTAGTGAATGATGAGTTTTGTATTCTCTTGAATCTCTAGTAATGAAAATGTTTGCAGCGTTCTCCTATGTATTTAGGATGTTTATCTAAACCACATAATTTAAATTTATCTATTTTCTATCACTTGTATAAATTACGTTCTTTGATTTTTTTATCATGATTAGGTTGATATCATCCTATTTCTAATGCAGAAACCCGAGAGTTGGTAGTTATAATAAAAATTGTTTTCCTACAGTTTCACTAGTATCTATCTTCTGGAGTTTGGAAGTTTTTTTCTATACATGCTCAAATGATTAGACATATTTTCATTTTGGGATGAAGTACTACCAGTGTCTATCTAGTGTAACATATAAAGTGTTACTAAAGGATTTTTCCTTCCCTATGAGTAATTCTTCCCATATTCTGTTCATTATACTCTTGAAACTAGTCTCTAACCTATGGATTGTTGTATGAGGATTTTAGATCACACACTCAACATCCTTACTATCCTTAGATATGTTTTAGTGGGGACGAGTCATGGAAAAGACACTTTTAAAGGAAGAATAAAACCATTAATTATCTATTAATGCTTATTATTGACCATTATTCACAATTATATTCAATTATTTTATTATAATATGTGAGAAGCATTATAATTATTAGGCGACATCAATTGTAAATGGTTTAAGTGAGACAACCTAGACTCATAATCTCATATTTGGTGTTAAAAACCTAATATTTACATATTTTCCTTGACACCAACCCAAGTGACCCAATTTTAACTATCCATAATTATAATAAATAGAAGAAATTTTTGATTCATATACAATCGACAAAACTTATCAGGTTTAGAGCACTAGATAATTAGTAAAAAAAATTAAAAATTAAAATACATATCTTCACAATCCAATGTATATTTTTCCCATTATACCCATAGTTTCTTATTTTATAACATGTCTTCAACATGTCCCAAAAATTCTGCACACTTGATAACCTTTTAGATATATCATATGTATTAATATTTTTCATAGCTCGAGGAAATAGAAATATAATAAGGGTAAACTCAAATTATGAGTAAGGGTGGCATATAATGTAAGATTTAATAGAGAAATAAATTTTATTATAGTGTGAGATAAAATAAAATAAAAATATTCCATATAATAAATAATTTTAGCACAAAATATATCCATGGATAGCATAAAAAAGTAAATAATCCCATGAACACCAATAACTATCTTCATGTTGATGAAATTCATAATGCTAGACATCATAATCTTACCTTCAAGGCCTTAACCAATACATATTTGATACCATCAAGGAATCTTAAACTAAATAAATTATACACCATCAAGGAATCTTAACCAAAAAATATTACATACTATCAAGGCCTTTCAACTAAGACAAATTAAATTATATGGGCTTGAATACACCAAACAATACACATTCTTGTTTGTCTCATGATACTTTACCTGATTCATTTTTTTATAACACTTTCCCACAACAATCACTTAAATATGTATAATTAATTCACCATAAACAATACATCATAAATATTACATATCAGTCAATATTTATCCATATTTAATCAAGTATAAAAAATATCAATACTTCCCCAATACATATTCAACATTCTATTAACAAACTATACTAATTTATATGGAAGTAAAAAATATACAAATTATTAATATTTTCCTAATTAATAACTAAAAAATATTTCTTAATGATTAACTGCCAATTTGATTTATGAATGATAAGGTATTCACACCAGCTATATTAAGGAGTATATAGTTAATTTAATAATAATAAAATGTATAATAAATCTATGATAATAAATAACACAGACATGAAATAGAACATAAATTTATTGGAAATAAGTATTTAAAATAAATAAAATTCCTTTAAATAATAGAGTGGAAAATGAAAGAAAATATTCTAAAAATAATTCCCTTTAAATATTTTGTAACTTTGTTAAAAAACAGAGTTAAAATTCACATTCAAAATTCTTTTCATGAGATATTAAGAATATGTTTAATAAATTATTTATAAAATAATTTACAATAAAACATTCTTGAAAATAGACAATAATTGAGTTAGAAAATGGGAAGTTAAAGATAAAAATATACATAAGTGGAATAAAATACCTTTTTAGAATTTGAATAAAAAAATACCCTTTTCTTTTGAATAATTCAAATAATAATGAAAATAGATACCACATTGGTAAAACCATCAATGTCATATTTTCATAAAAAATTATCTTAGTGGTTTTGAGTAATAAAGAGAATAAAAATAGAAATAATACATGAAAACCTAAGAAATAACTAGACCATAAAAAAATATGGTATTTGTAACAGAAATAACATAAAAGTTTCCCAATGAAAAAAATATTGATAACAAGTGAGATTTTGAAATAGACCCTTATAACTTTTATTCCAGTTGAATTATAATATATTAAAAGATATAACTTGAAATTGAACTTTATTCACCATTAGTAAATAGTGGATCATAATATAATATTTCTAAGAGGCAATAAATACAACATATAATTGAAATTAGTTTATAATTCAAAACATGTCTCAAAGTAATATGTTTGAGATGAGAAACCATTTCCTTGGATTCCTACGTAGTCAAACACAATCTAACATACATATATAGTAAATTTATATTGATTATAAATATATATCATATCCATATTTGTATTTATCTTACTAGGTACAAATTAATTCCAATTTATTATTATCCACTTAGTAATAATTATTTGTTAAAATCAATATTTATATTTAAACTATTTAATTTTTTGTGTATATTCTGATTCAGTGCTTCCAGTCCTTGGACCTTTGTCATGGTTTAATTATCTCCATAAGTTTTATAATTTCTTTTAGTTTGTTTTTATATAGTTATAAATTTAATTATTCACTTTATGCACCATATGTTGATGATTGACATGGAAAGATTAAAAATTTATTTATTTAGAAATTTTGATTCCATAAAATGAATTAATTTTATTAGTGAATAGTCATATATATATATATTAGAAACTTAATAATATTATAAATATAAAATTTATACATTAATTCTATCTGTAGAACCCACTATTCTATTATTTGATAGAAAATGAAATACATCATTCATAGAGGCGGTGGTCTGCATATACATACAGGAAATGTTTTTATTTTCTAATGAATTGTAGGGAAGGAAGGTAGAAAATGGTTTACATTTTGAGAATAATAATTATGTTCTAAGTACCATATTTAAACATTAAATAAATCTTTTATAACTTTACATGTAATATGATGATGAAAAATGAAATACTTTGTTATTGGATGTAGTAGTCCACATGTACGTACATGAAACCTTTTTCTTTTTCCAGATGATGGGCCGGTGGTAGATGATAGTTTCTCCATAAAAATAATAAAATTTAAGTAAAATAATGATACCTATGTTATTATGTTAATATTTTTATTTAATATTTTGAATAAGATTAAGAAGGAATAAATCCAAAAGAACTTAGTTAAGATGATTATATCTTTCTTAGGCATCCTCCTTTGGATCTCTCCTTAAGCCTCCTTGGGTTTGTATTCTGTTGGGAAAAGAATCAATAAGTCCTGGATAAGGGTGTTTTTAAGTGATTCGGGTCGATCTAAGTCAACATAAAGTTTTCAATGTGTGTGGATATGTGATGAGAGGAGGGGTCATTTTATAAGTGAGGGGAGTGACTCTCTTATAAATACTCTTAACATTAAAATAATATAAAGTCATTTTCTAATGACTTGAGTTTTCTCCTTAAATACATAATACATTCTATGGTTTCCTATACATGGAATATAAAAAACCATACCAATATAGGTTGTTGTAAGGCATCAATAGAATTAACAGGTATAAATAGTGGTAATCAAATATATATATATATATATGAATGAATATATATACATATAAAAGAATAAAATTAAATTAAATTTACATTTAACACTAAAATAAATTAGTACAGCTAAAAAGCTGATAAAATATATTTTTATTCTTAAATTTTTAAACTATTTTTTCCAAATTTGATATATTTATGATTATCAATAATTTTAGAAGAATAATTAATATACCAAAAAAATGATTCCATATATTTTTTATGATATTTTATAATTTTATTATAAAGATTAAATTTTAAAATTTTGGATGTGAATTTGAAAAAAATCAACACTATTTTTGGACTTATCATGATCATAGTAGGTTAAAATGATTTATTTGATTTTTTCTCTAAAATAAATTTTTAGGTGAACAATAAAAAATACAAATTTTATCAATGTATTCAATTTTATAATTTTTTATGATGAAATTAAAACTTCTAAAAACCATTTCCTATAAATATTATATATTATAATGTATAATAAATCTTTTTAAAGTACCATTTTAATTTATTAAAACCAGTCTCAACATATTTTAAATTAATGTTTCATTTTAATAATTTTTTTTAACTATTTTGTTTAATTATTTATAACACAATGAAATGAGTTTATGATTTATTTTATCATTAATTAGATAAAATTTTATTAATAATAATTATTTTAAATTTATTGGAATAAATATCATTGAGGATTCTATCTTGTTCTCAAATAATTTTACTTAAAAATATAATTTTATAAAGAATGGGTCTTTATGTGTTTAATGCTCTACCATTATGATTAATTTCCTTAAAGATAGATATTTAATTTGATAAAATTATTATTCTAGTTAATATAATTTTTTTAACTTTTTATATTGATAATTTTATTTTTAGGTGTAAAATTAGTTTATTATGATTAATAATAATTACTATGAAAATAGTGAAACAATTATTTTTAAAATTATTTACTTTTGAGTATCAGGGAATTTTTTTCCAATAAATTAAAAGGAAATCCTTTAAATAATGAATATAAAATATTTTTTTAATAAATAAATAAATATATTAACACTCATTTAATTAGTAATCAATACTACATAAGTTTAAGAATCCATAATAATAAAAATGTCATTTTTCTACTGAATATTTTTTTTATAAATTATCTATTTTAATATAAAAAATGACTTAAAAATATTTAGAAATTTAATTTGATTAAATAGTTTTTTAATTTTATTTCATCAAAACTAATTTTTTTATATAGGTAATATTACATGTTTAGTAACAATTTAACTATAAAAGTAAAAAAATTGTTACAATGGAAAAAACTAAAAAGGAAAAGGTTATAACACTTTTGAGAAAGGCATTAAAACACTACGTCTTGTTTTCAAATGAATGACATCGAGGATACTCAACCCAAAATCCTTTATCACATCAATTTTTATATTTTTTATTTTTTTTTGACCCTTGAATAATGAAAAGATATATTTAAAGTGAAATGGGTGTTTCCAAAATTACCCTTCTCCTCCCCTATAAAAGTATATCACTTACTCATTTCAAAAAATACACTTAAAACTTTGAATTCCTCCTTGAAAATATGAAATTTTTATATACCAAAAATTAAATCCCAAAAAATTATTCCCCTGGTCACTCATAGTTATCTTAATCCATTCAATTTAAAGGGAACTTAAAAGGATAAATCAGGTCTCCAATGTAAGTGTTATCTCCCTGTCATGTTTTCATTATTAATATTAATATTCTTAATATCTTATTACCATAACAATATGATGAATTAAGTATCATTATAAAAATTATATATTTTTATATTAATGGTAGAACCCATGGTTATTAGTTTCTATTCACTTATAAAAACAAAAGAACATCATTAGTGTGTTGCATGGACTACCACATGTAAGGAGAGATGTTGTTTCTTTTTAGTTAATAATTTTCATAACTTGTATTAATGATGGAAATGATGAATAAATATTATATATCTCATATAATTATGATTTTTAAATAACAATTTAATATCAACCTCCACCCCTCTCATGCATAGATAAATAACAATGCTAATCGTCCGTACATATAGATTTCCTCCTCCACGATGAATTTTTTTTTTCATTTTTATCTAGATTTTATTAAATTATATAAACATCTAAAAATATGGTTAAAAAATAAAAAAATAAAAAAATATCATTATGATTAGTTTATAGTTATATTATTTTAAATTAAATGTCTTATTAATCTTACTCTGAAATTGAGTTAAATCATTTTTAAGTTTAGTTCGATTTAACCACCTACGAGAAATATGAATTAATCATAAATTATTAATGAATTTGAGAATATAAAAAATAATATTTTTATAATATATTAGGAAAAATATTATTATTATATTGTTATAAAAATATTAAATTAAGTATTTAACTTATTATTAAAGAAATATTTTCATTCCCTAAAATCATCGAAATAAGCCGTTATCAATTTGATTTTCACATAATGTAACCAAAGAACATATGAAATGAAATAAAAAAAATTAAATCAATAAATGTTATATATTATATAATATTAAATTTTATATAAATAACAAATTTTGTATAAAATTATTTGTGATGATATCAACATTATTAAACATGCGCTAAATAGTTAAAGATATTAATACACAATATTTATAATACACTATAACTCATTAATGAACTCATGATAAAGAATTATAATAAAGATTATAAAATTTTAATATTTATGGTGAATTTTACAAAATAGGATATTAATTTAGCTATACTTATTTACAGGAGTACATAGTTCCATCAACTAAGAAAGGAAATAAGCTAAGGGTTTCCATCTCAATTTCCTTTCGTTGAGACTTGTTTATGTTATATCCCATATTCACATTTGTATGGAATAATATCTACTCAATTTTAATTTTTATATAATGATTATCTTATATTCTATTATATTCAATGTTGAATTTCTTATTATTTTTTCCATGGGGTCTTATTTAAATGTTTCAAAATCTATATGTGTTTGGTATCTCAAGTTCACTTTCATTAAGACATGATTCCAAGATTTTAACATATTTCTATTTCATTTTATTTATCTAATTCCTTAATTATTTCAATTATAGTGAATTTAAATCCTTAAATTATATTTTATGTTCTATTCCATTATATCCCTATCATTTCTATATAGATTTTATTATACTATTATCGTAAATGTTTATTTATCTCAAATTTTAATCCCTTCAGACATGTTCCAGATATAAATAATGATTCATTTTTGATGGTGTAAATAATAATCCATTTTAATTTTTAACATGATTTTATTATATTTCATGAATTTAAATTTTTTTTATGTTTATTCTCTCTTGGGTTTTTAATTGGAAAGATATAATAAAAATAAGAGTTTTCATCCCAACTAATATTCATTAAAAATGATTAATGTTTTGAAAAAATATA
Organism: Viscum album; assembly: GCA_963277665.1. Classification (NCBI taxonomy): domain Eukaryota; kingdom Viridiplantae; phylum Streptophyta; class Magnoliopsida; order Santalales; family Viscaceae; genus Viscum; species Viscum album. The sequence continues at coordinate 552,355,213 of OY728156.1, forward strand.
ATATTTTTATGGTTAATATACTACCCATGAATTTATTTTCACATAATTCATGATTTAATATATGGTATTTATAAAATCATAATATTTTCAAGCTTCCAATTTCTTTTGATTCCAAAATTACCAATGCCATAAAGGGTTTTTGTTGACTCAATTATCTTATTTGGGTTAGAATCACTCATCATTTTCTATTATCTTTCATGATTAATGTATTCTTACCCATGAATATTTTAAGATTTATTCCAATTATTTATAGTTAAAATCATGATTCACACTAAAGTTTTCTTCCTTGATGAATTTAACGTCTCATTAAAATATATTTTTGTTATGAATAATTCATATTTCATTTAATGTATTTTCATTCCATATTAATATATTTACTGCCCACCAATTTTTTCATTTACCAAGTAGAAATAAAGTTATTTTTATCTATAATGATCCTTTTCCCCCTTTTTTCATTTAAAATCAAAATATTATTAATTAAATATTTCTAAAACCATGTATATACCATTATAAGACTCATATTTATGAGTAGGTTTTCGAAAACATACCATGATACTTGATAAATATATTCCACATAGTTCTCATTGTAGTTATCTTCATATTTCTGAAGATTAAGTATTTATTTACTATTGAGGTAGAGAATATGATAATATATACTTACTATATTTCATTCAATCCTCCATTTTTATTTGGATTCATTTTAGAAATTTCTTTTCTTATATTATAAATAATGAATAACCATGATGTATTAGTAATCCTCATATAAAAAAAATTAAATTTTAACAGATCAATATATCAAAAAATGAATGAAAACTTATTCTACTTATTTATATCCATTTAATAAAACCAAAATTTTTAGAATAAGTTATGATAATAACCAATAAAAACAAACCTTCATATAAAAGAATAATACATTAATTTTCTAAAACCTCATGAATAAAACCCAAAGTTCAACTAAATTAATCCCACAAATAAATATAATTTAAAACACTTCAAATTATGATTGATGAAATTAAAAAACCAAAAATAAGAAATATTTTATCACATATTATTCCAAAGTCAACTTAAAATTTATGTCCAAACAACAGTAGTCACTCATAAGGTCACATAATAAAAATATTTATGCCTTAATCATATATACTATTAAATATACTAATTTTATAACTAAAATAATTTGAATCACTATAACATAAAAAAAATCATATATGTTTCCAATATTTATCTCAATATATATTCCTCATATAATATCAACCACTTTGAACTGAAATCCCATACTAGAATTTTATTTTCCATTCAAATTAATCTTATAATGTTCCCAAAAAGTTGATAAATTTTTCCATAAGTACCTCAATATAAAATAATTTATTATCCTTAAAGTTTATCTATACCTTTCATCTTATATCTCTAATATAATAACATTCACCCAAAAAATATTTCATAATAAATCACATGTTAAACTAAAGGGCTATATATACTTCAACAATGAAATATAACCCAATAAAAATATCCCAAAATATCATCAATCACCTTCCAATCCCATCATATAAAACCTCAAAATGGAATATATGGATTTAACCTTATAATGAACCTAAAAATTATTAACTTATGAGGGCATATAAAACTATTAAAACATCATCATAATATAACATCCTAACCTATAATGTTATCTAAACCCTTCATTGATACCAACTAAGACCCTAAATTCATACTCTAGGATCTGTTTCTAAAAATACAATATTTACACATTTTATTTGATATCAAATCATGTGAACTAATTTTAACATCCTTAATTACAATCATCAGAAGAAATTATCAAGTCATATACATACTCAACACCATTTTTAGTTTATAGGTCTAGAGAATTTGGGAAAATACTTACTTAAAAAACCCATGTCTTTCCAATATTATGGTAATTTTCCATTATTTTTTTATTATTCCAAAGTAAGCCTTTAATATCTCCCAAAAAATAATCCAAAAATTATAACCTTATAGATATATCATATGTATTACTGTCCTTAGTAACTTGGGGAAATATAAGCATAAGATGGGAAGGATAAAATGATCAGTAAATGTGGTGTACAATAGAAGCTTTCATAGAGAAATAAAATTGATTAACATTATAAAATAAATAATAAATAAATGTTCTATATAATAAATAAAACGAGAAAAATATATATCCATAGATAACATAATAAAGTAAAAAATCACATGAACATCTGTAATTGTCTTTATAGCGATGAAATGCATAATGAAAATCATCTTAATATTACCTCCAAGGCATCATCCAAGACATGTTTCATACTATAAATATATATCAACCATGAGATCTTATATATTGTCAAGTCCTATCAACCAAGAAATATTATATACCATTAATGCATCTAAACCAAGATATTTTTCATTGTATGGGATGAAATACTCCAAGAAATAACTATTATTGTTTACCTCTTGAGATCTTACCCAATGCATCAAAGAGATATATATACTAGGTCCCAATACCCACATAAACATGTCTAATACATTCATAATAAAGAATACATCATCAATATTCCTTATCCATCAATTTTTATCCATGTTAAATCAAGTATAAAAAATGAAAATACTCCCCTAATATATATTTAATCTTCTTTCAATAATCAATGATCGTCTATATGGAATTAAAAAATATATAGATAATATTTTTTTTGTATTTAATAATTTAACTGTTATTATTGATGAACAGCCTCTAATCTAGTTTATGAATGATTGGGTATTCACACTGTATAAATTGATAAGTTTATTGTTAAATAAATACTAGAAAAATGTAGAATACATTTATAATAATAAAGAATATGTACTTAGAGGATCCCATCAATTCATCAAAAATTAAAGAGTTAAAAAGAATACAAGACCATTGGAAAATAGAGAGGGAAATGGAAGTTATGATTTTAAAAATAACTTTGTTAATTACTTTGGTAACATTTTTGAAAGAATTAAATTAAAATCCACCTTAAAAAATCTTTCAAAGAGATGTAAATAAGTCCTTTAAAACATTATTTTAAAATAAATTATAATAATGGAATATTGGAAACAAATTATAGTTAGGTAAAAAATGTGGAGTGAAAGATGAAAGTACACATGAGAAGAATTAAATCCGTTTTCAAAAAATTTAGTAAAATAATTTCCTTTGCCTTAAAAAAATTCATAGAATTTCAGGAATATATATTATTTTCGAAAAATATATGAACATATAAATGAAGATAAATCATGAATAATGGAAATGCTGAAAGGAAAATTCATTCATGTATAAGATGTTAAAAATATATTATTTTCACGCTTTTGTAAAGAAAGTAAAAAATGAATTATTTAGAAAATATTAAAAATATTTCTTTTATTATTTTGAATATAAACTCAATGTAACGACCTAGAATTTAATCAATGAAATATCCCTTATTATATTTATTTAATGTATTATAAATGACATACATAATATATAGAACCCAATATAAAAATTATTATCATAAATTAATAATGATACTTTAGTGAGAAAATGAACAAATAATAATGGAAATTATTAAAATGGGACAACAAATTGATAATAAGAAGATAAGAATGGGAAAATTTATATATGCTCAATCCACTTGAATGAACACAGTCATGAAGAAATATGTAGAAATAAAATATAATGTTAATCATAAAACATTATTTTAAAATATGAAAGTATATATAACCTTGTTAAAAAATATTAGGGACCGATGAATTGAATAAGAGGTATTTATACGAAGTTTTGAACTCTTTTGACCGTTATAAATATGATAGTTGGAATAGTAACCTAAACATTAGAATAATAATACGACCATTAGAAATAGTAATCTGGCTGTTAGAATAATAAAATCACTTATGAATGTATAAATAAAATTCAGGTATCTTATAAATTAAAATATGATATATTTATATCATGGAATAAGTAAATAAATGTTTTAAAAATGATAAATTAAGTGTTCGTATTTGTGGTCAAACATATATATTTATTTACATTTTCATAGTAAATATATTGATTTAAAATAAAATTTATTTACATAAAATAAATTAATAAATTAATATTTTGTTTTATTATAATTATAATATAATTTTATGTGACCCTAATTAATTTTTAAATGTTTCATAAAGCTAGTTAAAATATTAAAATCTGTATTTTTCAAATAAATGATGATTTTAATTAAAAAAATAAACTTATCTAATTTATAAAAATATTATCACGAACTGTAATCCATTTTTAAAATCTACACATTAAATAATGGTTAGAATTAATTTTTTGTATTTTTCTAAAATAGTGGAATTTTTTGTGAATACTGAAATATGGTGATTTACAGTATTTAACGAAGAAATGAATTTTTGATTCATTGATGATATATATATGACGTATAAAACCATTCATTTTATGTTTACTGATCCACTTAATGTATTTAGTCATATTAATCAACACCATTGATAGTCTTGATCCAAAATAATAAGCAAATAAATAAAATATAAAAAACACCCCTCTCCTCCAACTATAAATACCACCACTACCCACCCATTCTCCTAACACTTAATAAGACTTGTATCTTGTATAAATTATACCCAATTACATTCCCAAGCCTATTAACCGCATCCATCATCTATTGGTCTCAAAAAAAGACCAAACCTAAGTGCCTTAAGAAGGTTCTCAATGAGACAATATTGAAGATGTAAAATTCTCCTTCATTTTCTTTTAAATTCTTTATTTCTTATACCTTATATTCACCTCCACTATCCAAAAAAATGATAAATATAGAATCATATATATAGTGTAAATTTTATTATTTTAATTTAATATCCATCATCAAATCTCTTATCATTGCCTTTTATCTTAAAAGTGGAAACATTGTCCATGATATATCGATTCACTGCCTTCCTAGATAATGATTTCTTATTTTCCATTACCACATTCAAGGATGGTAATAAAACAATTATAATTGATAAAACATATTTTAAAATGTATATGATAACATTTTCATGTTCTAGAACTAAAATATATATATAATATGAAATAATAAAACAAAACTAGTTCACGATGATCGAGAAACTACCAAAATAAAATAAAAATTTATCTGTAACATTTTATTAAATGAATCGTTATCATATAAGAAACAAATATGGGACCTTTTAAAATTAAGGAAGTATATTAATACCACTTCATTCCATTTATGGATTTTTTCTTCCATTTGACAAGAACTCTATAATTATACATAAGGGAACCAAGAATAAAACCATGAAACGAACGCTCTCAGAACAAAGAAATTAAAAATTATAACCCATCAAAATGACCATAAATGAACATAAAAAATTATAATAATTAAATATTTGTAGAATATGTTCTAAATTAAATTATTAATGAATATAATATTATTATCTACAAAATTAAGTGCAATTCCAGAACACATTCAGACATAAGGTAAGGGTTCTCTCCAAACCTTTATTTTTCCTTTGGGTTACTCTTTCTCTCTCTACCATAATTTAATTCTTATTTATTCTTATATAACTACCCTAATTTCTATTATATGCTCCAAACATGTGTATATATCTCAATTAATCTTTATTTGATGATAAAATACATGTTTTAAAAGGTTCCCAACTCCATTCTTCCCAATCTGTATGTTTAATTAAAGGGAACTTCTCAATTTCTTACCCCTTTTAAAGTACAATACATAAAATATTTTCATCCATCCATATTTTATAAAATAAATACTTTTATCATGAGAAACTATTTTTATTTTACTTATGTATTTATTTAACTTATTATGCTCTTACCCCCTTTTAAATAATATTTACCCCCTTAAAACCCCACTTAAGTGGCACATTCCCAAAGAAACCAGATAAATATTTTCTCATGATTACACATCATTTTCACATCATTTATTATAACATATATTCCTATTTTTCATTCATGAATTTAAAATAATTAATAATTCCCTTATTTCATGTAAAACATTAAGATACATCCTCTGGACATGCCTTATGACCTGATTACGATACCTATTTCTTTACATGGGTTACCCTTAAGTGTATTATTTACGTTCAATTATTTATGGGTAACAGATATCATGAAAATGTTATGATGGGTTCACCCATATAGAACTCTAATGAATTGGATAATTTTTAGTCCCATGAGACTTCATGTATGGGATGTGGGAGTAAATCTAATCCATTATGGGACTTTGTCCACCATGTGGTATAGTCTTGGTAGTTAGCCTTGACCATCTTTACATCATGTTATATATTACTTCAACATTCCTATATTTCCATGATCATATGATTCCATGTTCCATATGATACAAATCAATATGTTTAGTAACATTCCATTCCTATTATTTTATCATGTTATGCCTTTGAATTATGTTCTATGATTCTTTTACATGCATATTACATTACTGGGATTTTTAGATCATACCTTTAATCAATGTATTCCACAAGTTATCCTAGGTAGATATAGGATCTCAAATAAATTTAGGAGAAAATTATAAAGTATTAATATAAATATATTTTATTATATTTCAATGTTTTTAATTTTATGTACCTAGATTCCCAAAGATGGTAGGCTTTATAATCTTTGGTTTAAATTTGATGGTTAATTACAATTAAAATCAAGTAATAATTTTTGTAGAAGTCTAGGGGTTCTATAGTTTTTATAAGGGAATAGTCTAGTTATTTTTAGATATTAGGACTAGAGAAATTTTTTAAGAACCCTTGGGATAATTTGAACACCATGGATAAAGTAAATTGATACTTAGGGAATCGAATGTTAGGATATAATTTATATTTATAAGTCTACCTTTTTATATTGAAAGATTCATTTTTATATACTTATTATCTAAGTGATAAACCCCCCTAATTGTGTTTTAGTTTCTAGGTTAACAGAGGTAAATAAGAGAATCTGTTCCAAAAATAAATGTGATAGGTAATGTGATAATTCCCTAATGAAATTCCAAATCTAATGAGAACAGGAGATCAAAACATCATGAAAGTACTATAAAACTATCTCAAGTTATGAATAATAACTTGAATCACATGGAACACCCAACTTATCCTAAAAAAGTTTATGTTTCAATCAAATACTTTATGTAGACAAGGCCTTATATCTTTAGTGGATTTTTTTATCCTCTCATTGTAGAAAAATTGATTGACTCTATTAAGAAGATATTCTCTACCCTCCAATGATCAGAAAAAGAGAAAATTATATTAGAGGTCTATAGTTTTGATAGGGAAGCTGATCAGTGGTGGATACAAATAAAGAACAAAAATTCTAAATAATAAATGTATTACATGGAGTGGGATTCATTTGAAAAAACATTACAAGTATTTCATGATATGTCTCTGGATTTTTCATGAACATTGAAAGTAAGGTGGATCACTTATTTAGTGTATTAAAGCCATGTATATGAAAATACTTGGAAATTAAAGACTTTGAAAACTATGAGGAGATATTCTGATGTTACCTAAAGGTTGATATAGATATTGGTGACTCTCAGTGGTCTTGTGGAATCAGAGATAAGAAGATAAAAATATATTTTAATATGGGAGGATCAACATATAAATCCCATAAAGGAAAGAAAAACCAACATCCCACATGTAAAAAGTATGGGGATAAATATCCTTTGAACTATCTAAAGGGATCTAGGAGATGGTTCAAAAGTGGATAAAAGGAGAATCAAGATAATTATTTATAAAGGGATTTGAAGAATCCCACTAATGTGGAAGAAGAATAGAAGGTTCATATTAACACTAATTATGTAATGAAATGTTTCAAATATAGGGATCATGGGAATTATGTGATCCCACTACATAATATAGGGGTTGTTAGAGGAAATCAACAACAACAACATCCAAGTCAGTAAGTAAGGGATTATTTTATCATTATTTATGAGGTAGATCCCTACAATGATGCAGTGATAGGTAAATTGGTTATTCATTTATGAATTGTGAAACTACTATTTGATTCTGGTTCTACACATATTTTCATATCTTGAAAGTTTAGTGGAACTATTCAAACACCACCTAAAAATGAAGTTTGAGTTATCCTTGAGAACATATAATGGGAAATTTTTGCATCTAAATTTTATAACCCCACCCCCCAGTTAATTTTTGTGGATCAAACAGACTATAAAATATTTTCTTTCTTCCTTTGGTTGAGTTTGATACTTTATTGGGCATGGATATGATATGTTTATATAGAATTGTTATCAACTGTCAGGAATATGAGATAAATCTTTACACCCCAAGGAATCCATAAATTCTATAAAACTATAAGGAGGAGGTTGAATATTTTTCAAAAAAATCTTCTCAATTTTGGATATTTCTCCATTATGATCAATCTTATATAGCTCAAATGATTGAGACAAAGGGGAAAATCATTCTTTATGAGATTCCCATTGTGAGGGACTACACTGATATGTTCCCTGAAGAATTACATTGTCTTACTCCTGACCAAGAGGTTTATTTATCAATTTATCTTATTCCTAGATCTATAACCTTATCAAATACACCTTATATAATGAACAACACTGACTTGGAGGAACTGAAGAAGTAGTTACAACAGAATATGGACAAGGGTTTTATATTCACAAGTGCTTCACCATGCGATGCACTAGTCCTATTCTTCAAGAAGAAGGATCGATCAGTCCTCCTCTACATTGATTATGGTGATCTAAAAAAAATCATGATAAAGAACATGTATCCCTTTTCACAGATAAATGACTTATTCAATCAAATCTATGGGGACAATCATTTATCTAAGGTGTGCCTTTGGTTGGGATATCACTATGTAGAGGATAATAAGGAAAATATTCCCAAAAACACCTTTCAAATGAGGTATGGACACTATTATTTCATATTTATGAACTTCAGACTCATTAATTCTCCAAAAAATTTCATGGGATTAACGAGTAGAGTCTAAATATATTACCTTTAAAAAATTTTGGTAGTATTTATAGATGATGTTATAATATAATCTAGGAGAAAGGAGGAACATGAGGTGCATTTGAACACTATGATAAAGAATTTTTGGAGGGATAAAATATATGAAAGGTATTGAAAATGTGAGTTATGGATGGAGGAAGTTTCATTGTTAGGGAATGTTATCACAAACAAAGTAATATTTGTGGACCCTTATAAAATAAAGGAAATTGTGGAGTGGCCTAGACCAACATCTATAATAGAGATTCATATTTTCCTTACTCTATCTAGGAATTACCAATGATTTGTGAAGATTATATTATTATTATCAAAACCACTTACCAAGTTGACTTGAAAGTGAGTAAAGTTTTTATGGACCGGTGAATGTGATGACTACTTAAAAGTGTTGAAATAGAGGCTTATCAATACATCGATACTTATACTAAAAACAATTAAAGAACTATTTTTGGTACATATAGATGATTAAAATAATATATTAGGATTTTTATTGATGAAAAATGATAAATTAATATCCTACACCTTAAGGTAGTTGAATTTTCATTAGCAAAACTATCCAACACTTGATTTGGAGTTCACGACTATTATATTCACATTGAAAATATGGCCACATCCTCTCTACAGAGAGAAGTGTGAGATATATACTGATCATATGAGACTAAAATATATATATTCACATAGAAGGAATTTAATATGTTCTAGTGAATATGGTTTGAGATCATCAAGGATTATGATTTCTCAATCCACTATCATCCTGGTAAAGTAGATAATGTAGAAGATGATCTAAGTAGAAAGGATCCTATAACATTATCAATGATAAGATTTTAAAAGGATTAAATATTCATACACTTGAATAGGATGGACATGGGAATAATTAAGGAATGAACAAAATCATTCCTTTACAAAATTATTGATCAACCATCACTTTTAGATAAGACAAAGGATGATCAAATATATGATGATGAAATTGAGAATAAGGTAGAAGGTATCAAAGAAGATAAATCCTCATATTTTGAAATTTATGAGCAATGAGTCATAATATTTAGGTCACAAATATGTGTTCCATCAAATTCTATAATAAAGAGGGTCATTTTTAATGATTCACATACCACAACCTTCCCTATCCACTAAGGGAGCACAAACATGCATCGAGATCTTTGAGAGCACTATTGGTGGGAAAATATGATGAAGAAAATAACTGAATATACATCAAAGTGCCTAGTATGTTAGTTAGTAATGGATAAAATAAAACAGTCTAAGGGGATGATACAACCATTACTCATACCAACATGGAAATGGGAAAACATCACTAAGGACTTTTTCACCAGACTTTTGAAGAAATCCAAAAAAAATAATGCTATATGGGTTTTGGTAGATTGTATTACAAAGAAAACTCACTTTATCAAAATTTTAGAGGACTTATCACTCAATAATCCTCCATGGATATAAATTAGAGAAGTTTTGAGTTTATATGGGGTACCATTATTGATTATATCTGATCATGATATGATATTTACCTCATTGTTTTGGAAAAGTATCCAGCATTCTCTAAACACTGATCTGAACTTCAGTATGACTTATCATCCTAAAACTGATGAATAATTTGAGCAGACTATTCAGACACTAGAATACATGTTGGGATCATGTTATGTGGATTTCAAAAGAGTACGGTACAAACATCTACCTCTATTTGAGACCTCTTACAATAATTGATTCCAATGAATATTCCAAATGGATTCATATGATTCCCTTTATGGAAGAAGATATAGAACACCTGCATTCTGGGATGAGGTTAGTGAATGTAAGATACCAGGACTTGAAATGGTCGAGGAATTGACAAAAAAGGTGAAGTCCATCCAATAGCATATATGAGCTTCCCAAAGTTGACAAAAGAGATTTGAAGATAATCTTTGACAGGAATAAGAGTTCGAGGTTGGTGACTTTGTATTCCTCTATATATCACCATGGAAGAGAGTTAGGATATTTGGGATGAAAGGAAATATAATTAATAGGTACATTAGCCTCTAATAAATTCTTGATCATGTCAGATGTGTGGCTTATCTACTATAAATTCCACAAAAAATGTCTCAAGTACATAATGTATTCCACGTATTCCTCTTGAGAAATTAAATACCAGATCTATTACATTTATTTAATTAAGAGGTGGTACAATTGAAAAATGATCTCTCTTAGGAAGAGTAGTTGGTGAAGATGTTGGACCATAAAGATAAAGTTATATGCAATAAGATAACTCACCATTTCAAAGTACCATGGAGGAACCATAAATATGAAGAGACCACATGGGAGCTAGAGGAAGAAATAATAGATATGTACACTCACCTATTTTCACCACAGTACGTAGAAAAAAAAATTATAGGGAGAAAATTTATAAGGGTGGAAGAATTCAATGATGTAGAATTTTTTCAATGAAATCTCCCTTCTTATAATTATTACTTTTATTATAAAGCACATACCTCACATAGAGAACCCAATGAAAAAATTATTTTCATAAATGACTAATGATACTTCAGTTAGAAAAAAAACTAATGAGAATTACAAATATTATAGTGGGATAATAAATAGAAAATAAGATAACAAGAATAAGAAAATCTAGATATGCTCGATCCACTAGAATGATCAAACACAAGAAAAAAGATGTAGAAATAAAAAATAATGTTAGAAATAAAATATTCATTTAAAATATGAAATTATATATTACATTACTAGAAATTATAAGTGACCGATGAAAGTAATAAGGGGTATTTATAGGAAATAGTAAACTCTTAGGACCATTATAAATTTGACCATTGGAATAGTAACATGGTCATTGGAATAGTGATGTGACCATTAGGAATAATAATATGTCCATTAGAATAGTAAAATCATTAATGAAAGAATATATAAAATTTAAGGATATTATAAATGAAAATATGGAATATTTATATCATGGAATAAGTAAATAATTGTTTTAAAAAATAATAAATCAAGTGTTGGTATTTTTTAGAAACGTAAATGTTTATTTACAATTTTATAATTAATATAATTATTTAAAATAAAATTTAGTTATATAAAATAGATTCTTTAGTTAATATTTTGTTTTATTATAATTATAAGATAATTTTATGATACCTTAATTAATTATTTAAAGTATTATAAATTTGGTTATAATATTAAAATCAATATTTTTTGAATGAATGCTAATTTTAATTAATAATTATTAGTTCTTACATTTAGATAATAATTTTCCTAAAATTGGTTCCATTTTTAAATGAACATATCAAAAAATGGTATAGGCTAGCCTTTGATATTTTTTCTAAAATACTGTAATTTTTGGTGAATAGTGAAATTTGGTAATTTATGTTATCTAACAAATACATGTATTTTTGAGTCATTGATGATGTATAGATGATGTAAGAACCCATTGTTTTTAAATATACTAAACTATTTACTTTATATAGTCATAGCAATCAATATTGTTGATAGTCTTGAGACAAAATATTAAAAAATGAATAAAATAATCAAAAACACCCCTCTCCTCCCACTATAAATTCCACCCCTCCCCACCCCTTCTCCACACAACTCATAAGCTTTTTATCATGTGTAAATTTTACCATATTTCCTTCCGAATACTCTTCCCTAGATCCAAGAGCTTCTAGTATCAACAAGATTCCAAAACCAAGTTTTTTAAGGGGGTTCTCAAGGAGACGATTTTCAAGAGGTAAAATCCTCATTCTTTATCTTTTAAAATTTTCTTTCAAAAAACTTATATGCACATCCCCTATAAAAAATAGCATGATAACTCCAATATCATTTATATAATAGAAATTTTATTGTGTTAATTTAATTTCCATCATCAAATATCATGTCTTCCCCTTTTATATTAAAAACTAAAACATCACTCATGATATGTTGATTCACCACCTTCATGGATGATTTTTTTCCATTAAAGCCTTAAAGAAAGGACATAAAACAATTATAATGGTTAAACAAGTTTTTTAAACATATATTAAAACATTTTTATTTTCTATAACTAATATATATTCACAATATTAAATAATAAAACAAAATTAGTCCATGATAATGAAATAACTGACCAAATAAGCTAATTGTTCATTATTAAATTTTTATCAAATGAATCACCCTAATATAAGAAGAATAATAATATATGAGACCATTTAAAATTTTTGAAATATAGAAATAACATTTCATTATACTTCTGGAGTTTTCTTTCCCTTTGAAAAGAACTCCAATAATTATACTAAAGGGAACTAGCCAAAAAACCCTGAAACAAATTCTCCCATAACAACAAAATTAAACATTATAACTCATAGAAATGAACATAAATGAGTTTAATAAAATTATAATAAATCAAAAATATATTATAGAGGGTTTAAATTTTATTATTAAATAATATAATTTGATTATATAGTACATTAAGTGAAATTGCAGAACACATTCAGACATAAGGTAAAGAATCTCTCCAAACCTTAATTTTTTCCTTTGGGTTACACTTTTTCTCTCTTTACCCCTATGCAATTATTATTTATTCTTATATAATTTTCCTAAATTATTATTATCTTTTCCAAAAAAGTATATATAACTCAATTAATCATTATTTTATGGGAAAATACATGTTTTAAAAGTCCCCCTTCTCAAATTTTCCTGATATGTAAGTCTGATTAAAGGTAAATTCTCCATTCCTACCCCTTTTCAAGTATGCTCCCTAAAACGTGTTAAGCCACCCATATTTTCCAAAATCAATAATTTTATCATAAAAAAGATCAATTTACGGTCAAATACTTTATGTAAAAAAGGCCTTTTATATTTTGTGGATATTCTAATCCCCTCATTATAGAACAATGGATTAACTATATTGAGAAGATATTCTATATCCTCTACTGCTTATAAGAATAGAAAGTCAGATCGATAGTCTATCATTTTGTGAGGTAAACCAATTAGTGGTAGACACTGATAAAGAACAAAAATTCTAAATAGGAAATGGATTCCATGGAATGGGATTCATTCCAGAACATATTTTCAATATGTTTTTTCCCCAAACTCTCTATCTAAAGATGAAGATATATTTCCTTGGACTGAAGTAGAACAAAGATGAATCTATCAAGGAGTATGAGGAAAAATTTACAAGGCTTCCCTGATAAACCTCAATATTTTTAATGAACACTAAATTTAAGGTGGATCTATTATTTATTATATTAAAGAAAAGTCTATGAAAATCTTTATAAATTTAAGACTTTCATAGCTTAGATGAGATAGTCTGATGTTCCTTTAGGATGAGATAGAGATCGGTGACTCTCAGTGGTCTCTTGGGATCAGAAATAAAAAAGCAAAAATATTTTTTTAATATGGGAGGATCAATAGATAAATACAATGAAGGAAAGAAAAAACAAAATACCACATGTCAAAAGTGTGGGAAAAATAATCTTGAGAACAGTATAAAGGGAACTAGGTGATTATTCAAATATAGAAGAGAGAGGCATCAGGAAAATTATTTCCAAAGGGATTTTAATAATTTCACTAATGTGGAAGAATAAAACAAGGTTTATATTAACACTCATCCTATAGTGCATTGTATAAATTGTAATAGACATGGGAATTAAGAAATACAATGCCCTAATCCAAGGGTTGTCATAGAAAAATAACAAAAAAACTACAAGGCTATAAGGAAGAGAATATTTTTTCACAACTACTGAGGTGGTGGCTGACAATGATGTGGTGACAGGTATGCTGGTTATTCATTCAAGAATAACAAACATACTTTTTTATTATATTTATACACATTCTTTTATATTTTTAAAGTTTAGTGGAACCATTCGAACACCACCACAAAATATAAAGGTTGAGTTATCTATGATAATAAAGAATAGAGTTATTATTGAATCTAAAGTATATTACTCCTCCTTATTTAATTTTTATAGACAAAACATCCCAGCAAATATTGTCTTTCTTACTTTATAAGATTTTAATTATATATTGGAAATGGATTGAATCTATTTATATAAATACAACATCAACTTTTAGTAAAG
Source organism: Viscum album (assembly GCA_963277665.1). Lineage (NCBI taxonomy): Eukaryota > Viridiplantae > Streptophyta > Magnoliopsida > Santalales > Viscaceae > Viscum > Viscum album. The sequence continues at coordinate 552,370,227 of OY728156.1, forward strand.
AGAGATCACTCTTTACATCTTGAGGAATCCTAAAATTATATATAATTATAAAGAGGATGTTGAATATCCTTTAGGATAATCATCTCAATTCTGGATATTATTGACTAATGAGTAAGTATATTTAGCTCAAATGATTGAGACAAAGGAGGGAATCTTGCTCAAATACATTCCCATTATGAGGGACTACACTGATGTTTTCCCTAAATAATTTTATGATCTTTCTCCTGGACAATATGATGCATTCTCAATTGATCTTATACTTGGATATCTACCCATATCAAAGACACATTATATAATGTCCACCATTGAGTCGGAGGAACTAAAGATGCAGTTACAAGATACTCTGGAGAAGGGTTTTATATGCTCGAGTGATTGAACATGGGGTGTGTTAGTCCTATTAATTAAGAAAAAAGATGGATCAATGATCCAATTCATTTATTATACATTTTTTATGGATACAGTAGTGTTCATGTGCACACGAGTGATGTTTTCATTTTCTAATGAATGACAAGAAATGAAGTTAGATAATTTTTTATATTTATAGAATAAAAATATGTTCTAAAAACATATTTATTCAATAAATTCATCTTTTATTGATGTCCATGTATTATGGTGATTAAAAATGAAATGTGATGTTTATTGAGGTGTTAGTCTACACATATGCATGATCGACATTTTCATTTTTCAACAGTTGGAAAAGAGGTAGATGATATTTTCCCATAAAAATAATAACATTTAAGTAAAATAATGTCAAATATTTTATTATTTTAATATGGTTGTATATTATATTTAGAGTGTTTAAAAGGAAAAAAACTTAAAATAACTTGGTTGAGATAATTACCTCTTCCTTAGGTATCTTCTATTATATATCCCCTTAAGCATTATTAGGTTGGTATTTTGGTGAGACTAGAACCTATAGGCCATGTATAATGGTGTTTTTAAGTGATATGTTTTAGATATTTTTTGACATACTAGTCTCAATTTAAGTGGATAATTGAGGATATGAGGAGTCTTTTTATAGGTTAGGGGAGTGTTGTTTTTATAAATACTCTTTACTTTAAAATAAAATAAAAAAATTTAAAGGTAAATTGATAAAAAATGGTGAATTTTTTGAATATAGGATAAGGTAAGTTTAACATTCACTCATACAATCCAATTTATACCAATTTTAGTGATATTTTATGCCTTATACCTTAGTTTTACCCCACCTTTAACTCTTTTAACCTTTACTATGGCGACTAACATTTACTATGGTAACTGGATTTTATGAATAAAAATAAATTGGTATTTATTACCTAATTTGAATATTATGAGTAAAAATATTAAATCCATTTTTCAAGATTAACTTTATATAGGTGGTAAAAATTATCTTTAATATAAGTATGAAAAAAACAATAATTTTTTTAAGAAAATTTCATTTTTTAAGAATAAAAATTATTTTAACCTAAAATCATCTGTAAAATTGATCTTCATAACATTTATTCATTTATAAATAAAAAAATACATGTTATATTACTTTAAAATAATTCTTTAATGTATGTAACATGGTAAATACTTAATTTATGTAAGGGATAAAAAATAGTTCTTTTATTAGAATAAATAATCACCTAGGTTTTAAAATGTCAAATATGGGTTTATACATTTAAAATAATTTTAGATGTTTTATTTTAATCCTTAAAAAAATATTTATTATATAAAAAAGGTTTTTTGAAATTTTAATTCATTATTATACCATGATGATGTCATAAAAATGAGAGTATTTGTGAGGAATGTATTTTTCACTATTCAACTATAACCTACCATTTCAAAAAAAAAACAAAAAATTCACCATAAGATAATTTTGAAATTATAAATTTAAAAATTAATTTCATTTAATAAAACTAGAATTATAAAATTATAAAATTTATTTTTTAAATAAAAATAAAAAAATAAAGAAAACCCACTTTATAGAAAATGAAACTTTTAAACATTAATTATTCTCAATGTTATTTAATATTAATAAGCAACATGTGTTAATTTTGTTTTGAAATTTCATATTCAAAATTTATTTATTTATACCGTTTATTTTAATAAATTGTTATTCAATTTAGTTTGGTGTTGTGTGTATCACATTCTATCTTACATTCTAATTTTATTTAAAGAATAACACATACTAAATTCTTGGGGTGTTACACCAAGGACATAAATTTATACTTAACATTATTCATTCATAAAAATTAAAAAGTCTGATTGAGGTGGTATAACATCCACTAATCACTAAATTATATCCACTCATAAATAGTAGATGAACCATGTAAACATCCCGGTAATCCTATGCTAGTTTTGTCACTTTATTATTCTTAATGATTCAACAAGTTGAGAAGAAGATCTTATACACTAGATAATAATGTGAACAAAGTGGATTATGGGTTAAAAGTTTCTATGATCACTAATTCACCCCTCTCTTTGTTCCTCATATCTACTTAGGTATATTAATAAATCCCATGTAGTAAGGAATTTTCATATTCATTCTTTATTATATGGTGAATGATTTGATCTATAGATCAAAAAGAGAGAACTAGAGACTACTTTGATCATGAAACCTCACTTATTCTATTTTAATTTTACTATTTATCAATCATATTTAAATAAAGCATGAAATATTTAATTCTTCATCTTTTATCAACCAATTTTTCTAATTGGATATTATTTTAATCTTTTTTATCTCTTTCAAGGATCCAAATTATTCCATAGTTTTCATCAAAAACTAAACAATACTTTTTTTAATGATAAATAAATATTATTTTCTCATAAATTGGAAGTCCTATTTACAAAATCATTAATCATTTGATGATCCTAGATTTACAATCATGTTTTTTTATTCTATTTCACATGAATTTATGACTTCTTATTTTGAGTTCTTTTAAGCTATAGTTTATAAATATCCTTTATGTTAAACATTTCCAAGAGAGTTTTTAATATTTTAGTTATTGAGTTTTTAGAGTTCATTTTTTATATCTTTCTTTGATATTATATACTTTTCCTTTTATAAATATCTTCCATATACATTAATTATATAATTTTTCTATCAAATTATATCTTTGAAATAAAGTATTTTACTATACAAATGATAGAGTTATATTCATTCAATCCCGATAAAATATATCATATAAATTTAAATGTTCATGTGTGGAATATTATGGTTTCTAGCACTATAAATAAAATTAAAAATATTTTTTTATATTATAAAATCACTCATGATATTTTTAATTTGATTGAACTTACTTCTAATAGGGGTTTATCAGGTATTCAAGCTATTTAAAAATTTATTGAGAATAGTGTATTGAGTTAAGACCCTAATTTTCATAATTTAAATATCCAAAAATATTTTTTAGAATGTGTTTAACATCCTTATATTTTTAGAATAAATGAAATTTTGATTGTATAAATTTATATATTTTGAGTAAGTACATGTAGTATCAATTAATCGTGTAAAAATATTGAACTGAACATTCATAATATATCAATAAAATATAAATAAGTCTTCGATCGACCTTTATTTAGAAATTGATGATCCTCCATTCCTCTTGTAGTATATTTGTGGTCAAATAATTGATTTTATTGTCGAAAATAAATCAATATGAAATAAATTTGAGAAAACCAATTTACCATGATGTGGAGGTGAGTTTTTGAAGCATAATTTATTAAGGAGGATTCATTAATGATTTTTTATTAATAAATTTGAAGAAGTTAATGGAATACCTATGGATTTAAAGAAAAAATTCGAAAATTATTTTGAATATCATCTACATATTTATTTACTATCAATCAACTATTTACTAAAAAAACAAGGGATCTTATAATTATGTTTTATATAAAACTAAATAAGTAGTTGCTGATACAAATATGACTGACTTTGTGAAAAGAATATATTGGCCCTTATTTTTGATTACTATTGAAAATAAGAGTGGGGTTAATGTAATCATCCATTATAAATTATGAATATCAATGATTGGATAATTTTTTGATGACAAGGACGATATCCATTAAAATACTTTACTATAAGAACTAACAAGATTCTTACTTGATAAAAATGTGTAGTGTTAACTATACACTCCACTATAAGAGAAAAGAGTCACTATAACATAGATACAAGTGAATATCGAGTCATTTATCTCCATAATAATAGATTGGGTTGTTAGTTTTCTTATTTTCTTTTTAATGGAATGAAATAAAATGATAGGATGTGAAATGTAGAATAAATGGGAAGGTGGTGTTAACGTCACACAGAATATAGTTTACTACCAAGATAAATTACCCATACTAGAGTGTAAATATTGATAGAAGAAAGGTAAATAAATAAAACCACCACAACTCACCTCATTATCATCCACATTAGTCGATAGATCACCACTGATCACCAATGGACACAATCTCAAGAAACCAAAAGGAATTTATTATGAAACTATAGACCCCTGAAAGGTCTCATAAAAAACATTAAGACAATATCATGAACTTGAAAGCTTAAATTGACTTTTTTATGTTTCCACTATCCTTAAAGATTGTGAAAACTATATGGGTTTTTAATTTCACATAGTATATGACGTTCATTGAGATAAACCATTAATATCATGCATATATTTTACAATATTTCTCTTATTTGAAATGTACATCTAATAAATAAAAGAAAATATCCCAAAGTACAAAGGATTGGATACATTATATTAGATACAAAAATATATTATTATAAAATTTTTCTTTAGTACCTCCCATAAAATTCTCCGCACATGAATTCCTCCAAAAAATATTCCTACATTTAATTCCCTATATAAACAATAAAATATAAGAATTGATCTCAAACACATATAAATGGACAATATTATCAATGATACAAAATGTCTTAGGTTATAATCCTGTGAGAAATCATGAATATAGAATTAATTCACAATTAAAAAGATTATAGGATCATAAGATTTAATAAAAAACATGATAAATTAGTATAGATATGGAATGGGAAAATATGACCATAAAAGGATCATTATATAAGTATAACACATATACCAGTACACACAAAAAACATTGATTTTTTTATAGGGAATGAAATGAGTAAAATAACATCAAGGGGGTATGAAAACATGGAGGCTAAGTGAATCTTTGATGATGATATCAGCACCCCCAGGGGGAGAGAGCCTATGTTATACAACACCTTGATAGAGACCTCTTGGGAGACCTTGGATGCTAGAAAATTAGCCAGATGATTACCTTCCCTTCACGAATGAGAAAGTTAAATTCCAATTTTAAGGAAGATTTTCTTTTTTAGAATCATGTAAGTAATATCCTAAGGAGTAGAGGCATGGCCTTTCAGAGAGCTTCAAATAAATTTTGAGTTTGTCTCCATAGAATCCAAATAGATATCATTAGAGTTTCATAATTCATGTCTATTAAGAATAGCCACAACTTTTATCTTGAGTGAGTCACCAATGCCATATAAAGAGCTAAAGGAGAATAAAATTGATCCCCTTGAGTCACAAACCACACCTCCACCCTGCAAGAAACCTTGGTTAAAATAACCATGAATATTCAATATGAGTCCATGGAAAGTGGGAATCCAACTCACCTAATGTCCCCCTGACTAGGGACTAGATGAAGCATGGGGGTTTTTTATAGCTATTAAAGACTTGAGAGATGGATCTTTCTCCCATTAGTTGAGAAGACATGAAAAGTCCGCAACTAAGAGTCTGGTCCTTGCCACTACGGCTACATTAGAGGCAGATGTCTTGTTTCATGATTGGTTCCTTGACTCTAATAAATTCTAACAGCCTATCGCTAAAAGATGATAGAGAGAGAGATACCTCTTCTCATGTTTTTTTTTTGTTATTGGTGCTATTGAACCATTGTTTTAGTAAGTCATCCAAGGAATATTCCATAGGATTAAAACCTATTAATTTACCCAAAGAGCCCTAAATTTACCATTCCCACTCACTTTGAAGAAATAGGTGGGATGTGGAATCCTTCTTATGTATGTTTCATTAGGATCACCTTGAAACAATATGAATTTATTTCCATTTAACCACCAAATATACAGGTAGAGAATTATTCTAAACCCTCAAAACTAAGAAGTTGAATTTTGGAGGGAGTACCTTGAACCAAATAATGCCACCCCACTGATTTATAGCTATATGTAGTTCATAAGCCTTACTATAATCATTTTTCAAAAATTTCCTAGATGTAGTACCTATGAAGATGCATGCATTAGTAATCTCCTCCAGTTTAATACAATCATAAATGTTTTTCAAGGTAGGATCAAGAATCAAATTTATTAAAGATGGGAAGGCACTATCCTATTTGAATGTCAAATTCAGTGTCGGGAGTCTTGGATAACTGATGATCTCACCAATCCAAATTCAATTCAAAAAACTAATATTCTAGTATCCAAGAATCCATCGAGAGTGACATTGGAGCTTTGGGATTTGGCCTTGAAAGGACTTTTTTAGGTGCGAAGAGTTCCTTCTAGTTGATCCTAGATCATTTCACTACATTACATTAATAAATATTCTTCATAGAGAGTGACCCTCAATTTTATCCCATTCCAACTTCAATTGAATAAAATTCATCAATTATCTAAAATTCCTCACACTAATACCCCCCTTCTCAAAATGTCTTGCAAGATTCTTCTTGTAATCCCACTAACACTTCCACTATCCATAAGAATCCCAAATTAAAGAACTTAATATTCTATAAATATCCTTAAATTTTTTTGGAACCTTCATCATTGAGAGGATTTTCATGGGAATGAAATTCATAATTTAGTTGACGAGGGTTATTCTACTTCCAAAGGATTGAAAATGGGTTTTCTAGTTTGTATTTATTTTTGTAATATTCATAAACATGCCTTTAAAGTACCTAATATAGTTTCTTCCCTGAGTAATAAGTTCTACAAAATAATACATAGGGAAGTCCTTTCTACGAATTCCCAATAATGACTCTTTACCTCCCCTCCGTCTTTCCATATATATGTTAGTAAGGAAAACATAGATTTTATCTTTATTGATGATCATCCCACTCATTTAGGTATACTCTGTCATGATTTTTTTGAACCCATTGATAGACACAATGCAAACATTAAGGAAAGAGATCATGTCATCAGTGAATAAATGGTGAGAAACCTCAGTGAGGTAAGCTCCATAGATGTATTTCTTGACGATTCCATGCTGGATTATAGATCTAAAATGTCTTCTGAGAGTGTCTTGGGATAATATGAAGATAATGGGAGAAAGAGGGTCTCCCTGTCTTGGCCCCCTATTCAATTTTATGAAGCCACTTTGACTCCCCATAAAAGTGATATTGAACCAAGGAAAGATGTAGCAACGAAAGAAAAGATCGACCACCAAATTTGAAAACCCTAAGCTTCTCATGAATTATATGATCAAGTTCCATTAGTGGTGATTATAATCCTTATACATGTCGAGGTTAATTGCAATATTAGAGTCTGTGTCCTTCCTGTTAACCCATATACATTTGAATAATAACACGTGACACTAATCCTAAACCATGGAAACATAAGATAGTAATTTTAAATAAAAATAATCATACAAATCATAACATATTCCAAGGTTAACCCCCAAGACCATAATAACATAGTGGATCATGAATCATGACTTTTTTCCCAAATCATTGTGTATTATGAATGACTACTTTCATCCCATAGTGGTTCGAGCATCATTACTCATGTACCATAATAATCACATGAGATATAAAACTTTACACAATTCATTGGAGGGATATATTATACTCACCTATTACATAATTATAAACCATAAATATGTCTTCCACTTGAAATCAATCATACATATTATCATGGAAGACCCTTGGAAGGAAGATGAGTTAGAAAACATTATCAAATGGTGTCACAAAAAACAAGATCAAGAATTAGATCAATTGAAAAAAAAATTCTAATTTACTAAAAGAATCATATTATAAGTTAATTTATAGGGGAACCATGAATATTACTATATAAGAGATAGATATTTTATTTATATAGAAGAAAAAGGAATCAAAATCATAAAATGAGTTTTCATAATTTTTTCTAACGTTGTCATTAAAATACAATGTTTCTAGTCAATTTTGGAAATAATTTTTGAGTAGGTTACAAGAATATTTTTTAAAACAATAGTTAATAATAATCCTAAAAATGTAATCTTGAAAAATATAAATCTTAAGTAAATAAAAGTTAAGTGGAAGAGAAAAAATATATGAAAGTGAAAATAAATTTTTTTAAAGCTTTTAATGTAGTTTTAGAGAAAACTCAAATAGATGAAAGAGTTATAAAATTTATTTTAGAATAAATACAAATAGAAATATGAAAGGTATATAAGATAATACATATTTGTATTTCAAAGATAATAATAGAACATTTTTGAAAACAGTAAATATGGACATGGAAGTAAAATAACAAATAGAGAGGATGAAAATTATTCTTCAAAATTTTATATTTTTATATAGAAATAAAAAAATAAAAGAATAATATTTTTACATGAAAAAGAAATTTACTTAGATAAAAATATAAAATAAAATTTTAAAATTATAATTTTAGAATATATATATTAATAAGAACATCGTCAAAGAATATATATTTTTTACATAAGGAAAAAATTTTTTGTTAAGAAAAAATATTAAAAATTTGGAAATGAATGTATCACAAGTATATGAGATAAGGATCATGAAGTGGAATTTTAAATCCCATGAAGGTGTATTTTTATAAAATAAGTGAATGGGGGTAGTATATACACTATATAGAATAATTTCTAGTAAAAAATTTGAAACATGTCTCAAAGAAATAAAATTGAAATGAAAAACAATTATAATGTCATATTTAATTAATAATTCTCAATTAAAAGGGGATTATAAAAAATAAATGGGAATCCTAATAAAAATAATAGGAATTATAATATAATACAATCATAAGGTATAATTCCCATAACTTAGAAGAATTATGTTTGGAATTAATGATTATAACACAATGAAAGGAGATCGAGTTAATTAAAACACTTATGGACATCATAATTTATAATGTAATAATTATTTAAAATGGAGATTATGAGAAAGAAATGTAAATCCATATAATATAAAGTGTAAATACAATATAATGAAATCATTGGGTAGAATAAACCAAACATAAAGGAACAAATTCAAAGAAGAACATTGAATTCTTATTTGGTTGGATATGATCTATCCTCTAGTATAGTTAATTTAGGGTTATTATTAATTTATAAAAAACCATATTTATATTTATTTTCTTTATTATCATTCATCTATAATTTATCATTACACATTTATTAATCATTATTTGTTAAAATATATATTTTGATATTAAATGTACCATTTGTTCTATACTAGCTTCGATATCCCGATTCTGTTCCTTGATCCTTTCTCATGTTTTCAGAAAATACAGAATGAAAAAAAATGTTAAATATATTTTTTTATTTTTTTGAAGTATAATGTTCATTTTTTGTAGTTTATGGTGATTATTTGTAAAGAGTGGTTAAAAAATACCTTTTTTGTGAATTTTGTTTCTGTAAAGAGAATTTATTTTTTTAATGATTATACTTATATATATATATATTAAAATTTTATAATTATGGTAATAATTATTAGATATTATTAATATTATTTCATTTTTCTTAATCATTCATGATATAACCATTGATGTATTGTTAATTTAGGTGGTAGAACATACCCAAATAAGAACATGTTATAACAAATCAATGAATAATAAAATATTATTATATAGCTATAATATCACATTCATTTTAGAATAATGGTTTTAAAATAATTTTATTAAAATGATAAATTATTTGAAAGAAGAAGTGGATAAAAAATATAAATAAAAATTATTAGGGGAGGAAAACACTTATATTTAAGACTTGAGTATTCTCTTAGAGAGCTTTTTAGAAATAAAGGATTTGATACACATTATAGTGACTAGAGGTTACCAAATGTGAGATTGTATTATTATGAAGATAATTTGGGATAGGATTAAAGATAAATTTTAAGGAAATGTGTGCTTTGTGGTGGGTATATTTGGGGTCCTTTTATTGGTGAACTTGAGTGATATATTCATAAATTCCCACTCTATAATGAATAAATAATGTAATTTTCAAGGAAAGTGGATTTATAGTGGAGAAATAATAGTTATAGGATAAGGGTAGGTATATAATTCCCTCATAAACACATTTAGTTAATTTCTTTGTTATGTTTTATAACTCTAACCCTCAATTCAACACCTTTAACTCAATTACATTTATTATGGTAACTAAATTTGTTTACTTTAGTAACTTATTTTTATGAAAAAAATGAAATTAAACTTGCTACGGAATTTAGAAATTATGGTTACAAATATGAAATAAATTTTATTGGATTTAATTTTTAAAGGTTTTAATATTTAGTTTTAATATAAGTATGCAAGATAAATAAACAATAATTTTTAGAAAAATGCATTTTTAAGTATAAAAATGAATTTATTTTCTTTCCTTACTGATAAATAATCATTAGAAGATTCATACACAGTTTGAATAAATAAATAAATAAATATAATTTATTTAATAAATATCATTTTTAGTTAACAAAATTTAAATACAGAACATATATATTAAATAGTTCTTTAAAAAAATTTATTTTTAACATTATATGATTTTATATTTATAACTAATTAATAATCAATTAATGAATGTTTATTAATTTATATATATATATATAAACAGTAACTTTCATTAAATTTCATAATCCAAATATTATAAATTTAACTTTTAAATAAAAACATATAATATACAATAAAAACATATAATATACAATATAAATAATGATTTTAAATAAAAAATCGTTGTTTATAAATTAATAATTAAATTATTATTCCTTATAGTTACTTAATTATTTCTTGAATGGTATTAATTTATTTTATTAATTATTCCTTGAATTTTATTAATAAATTTTATTGATATAATTATTTTAAGGTAATAAATTTAACAAAAACACATAATTCATAAAAATATTTTTTTTAATTTTCCAAAAATTAATTAATGACTTTTTATTCTATTCCAAAATAATTTATTTCATTTAAAGTAAATTATTTATAATAAACACACACATATATAAAAGGTTCATTTCCACACCCTACTTATACTCACAAAAAATTAATTTATCTTGAATAAACTGTACCAAAAATCACTCCCAAAATATCTCTCTAATGTTCTATTGGTTTTTTTATCACAAAAAAACCAACCTATGAAGACCTAATGATTTTACCTAAAAAGTAAGGTAAGAAATCATAGTCACTCTTTTTTATTTCATTTTCTTTATTCATGATTTTATATTATCCATTATATTATTCTTATGTTAAAAAAATTACATTAGTATAATAATTATACTGAAATTTTAATATGTTGATGGTATAACCACTTCACAACACCTTCCAATTCAATAAAAACATGAAAACATTTCCCATGTTACGTACAGACTACCGCCTCCATGGATAAGGTATTTCATTTTTTCATTACAACCTTATATGGATGCTTGAAAGAATTCATTTAATAAATAAATATGATATCTATGATATAATTATGGGTTTATAAAGTTAAATGAGGTATTATATTAACAATAAAATTTATTATAAAATTAAAACGTCACTCATGTTACAAATGCACTATCACCTCCATGAATGGCATATTTTGTTTTTGATTACTGAATTATATGAATAGTTATAAAATATGGTTGATTAATATATATGATATTAATTATTAATATATTTCAGGAATATATTTCTAAAATGATGAAAAAAATAATGATCATTATATAGTAATCTGTTGATATCAGTAAATTACCCTCAACAAGATCATCAATGATTTCATCTTAATGAATCACAACTAAAATTATCATGGAATGATATTGTAATTTTATAAATAATTAGGTAAATTATTTTATAGTTCCATGAATAATATTTTAATGATAAAATTTTAAAAAATAAGGATGATTGGTATTGTAATTATGAAAATCACAGAAAACATTTAAGCTTACTAACATCTGATGATGAAAATAAACAATAAAAAACTAATAAAGGTATAATGAATGATTATAATTAAAGTTTTAAAAATTTAATATATATGAATATTGTTTTTTAATGACATATTAATATTTTTATTCTTATAAATCGTAAGTTAAAGTTATTTTTTGGAAGATGAAAGTTAAGGTAAAATATTTTGTCAACTCAAACCTCATTTCGTTGAGTTATAATTTTTTTAAACTTTTTTATACCCTTTTTGGTTTATTCCACCTCAGGATTTTATTATATTATAATTTATATTTATATCTAAGTAAATTGAAATTTAAAATTACACGCCTTTTACTTTATGAATTTCTTTCAAATAAAAGTATAACACCGTTAAAAATAAATACCATCTTCTTTATTAATCCCTTTATATTCCATATCCATATTCGCTCTACCTTTCATTATTATTATTTATTATTTTGAAATATAAATATATATTATTTCCTATTATCTTTATAATTAATTCTTTCTATTTTCAAAATGAATCATTAATACTCTTTTAAACAATTTTGGTTTTGATAAACTTATTTTAAAAAATTAATGTGGTTTTTTTCTTTTCACAATTAAATATTTTATCTTTCACTACAAATATGTTGCCTTAATAATTTTATCCTTTAAAAGACCATAATTAGATTTATTTTAATGTTATATTTTTCAAATATTTTCATTTTACCTTCATAAAAAATTATATCTTTAAAAGTGACTCTTAAATTTATCTTTTATAAAAATGATAATTAATGTGTTAGAAGATTTTTTTATATATTTTACTTCCATTTTCTACTATATATACAATGGATATATCTCATTGAGAGTAATTAATCACCCTATTAATTTAGTTGTAGAATATTTCTTTGAGGTGATTTAATTTTTCTATAAACCAATATAACTATTAATATTATTTTATATGATACCCATTGGAAATGTTATAAAACCCATTTTCATTCCATGGATTCTTCATGGTATGATATATAATTGATTTTATGTGAAAACAATGTATATGGTTTATCATTATGTGATGTGTGTAGTCATATATCACCCTATAATGAATTTTTTAAGGTTTTATAACTCACGAGATAATGATATTTAGAGTGTACTTGATGTGGTTAGCTTTGTTCACAAGACTGAGAATGGACTCGATGCAGCTAGCTATATTCATAAGATTGAGAGTAGAATCAATTTAGTTAGATGTGTTCATAAGATTTAACATGGAATCCATGAAACTAATTTTTTTAAGGATTAATAATTTACTTGATACAATTATCTATGTTCACATGATTTATCATGGAATCTATACAACTTTCTATGTTTACAATATTGATTTTGGACTTCATGTGGTTAACTATGTTAATTTTTTTATTTCATATGATTATTATTATGCCACATTTCTATGTTATTTGCATTTCTTATGATCCGTAGAACATGATTGTTGTCACTTGATTTCGTACAGTCATGCAATGATATATATTTTTTCATTTGAGATCATATGTCCTTTTATTATGAATTATAGAGTAATATTATTTTTATATGATCTTTTATTCAAATATTTCTAGGATGATCATGTTTTATCATTTTTATGATTTACCTCTTGATGAAATGTTGATAAGTTTTCCCATTATTGAGAATTTGATCTTAGGATTTTCTTATGTATTACGTTACCAAATTTATAAATATAATTATAACTTATGAGATGTCTAAAAGGAGTTATAGTATGGTGTAAATATGGAGAAATGTTAAAAATTATGTAAAATAATAATTTTTCACAGCGAATCTCCTAATACACTATATCAATGGGTTTTGGCTTAGTGATTTTTTATGAGTGATAATATTTAATTAGTGTGAAATATATACAAGTTTATTTTGGGTAATCTCACTTGGTATCAATGTAAATTTATAAAGAACTTTTTTAATTGGACTCATAAGTCTTCGTCTTGGGCATCTTTGTTGGTATCAAGGGTAGGTTTAATTATTTTTAGGGATAGTTTAGTTTTTTTGGGGTATGACTAGATAATATTATCGAAACTCATAAGGATAATCCTAAATGTATGAATACATATTAAAACTTTGTTAAATTATAGGGTGTATGGTTTCTATGTTTTTGGTAAAAAATCACTCAAGGTATCATTGAATCATTTTTGAGGTGATTGTGTGGGTTTGAAAAGTGATCCTCTGTGTTGTGTTTGTTGAAAAAGTAGACCACAATGTTCAATTTGTCGAAAAAATGGGGTTTCCATCGTGATTTGTTGAGTTCCATATATATTGTTGACAACCTGTGTTGAAAAAAGATCATGAAAAAGGAATGGATAATTTTTAGATGGTACAAAAAGATCAGATACAATATGGAGCCATTTTCCAGTGTTTGCTAATTTTTTTGGCACCAAAATAAAAAATAGAGAAAAGTGTTTTTTGAAAAGTGAATTGCACGCCAGGTTCTTGGAGCCTTGAAAAGTTGTATGCTATATGTTTTTCAAGATCATAACATCAAAATATGGAAAATGAAATAGGGGCGTCAAAGTTTTTTTTTGGGCACACAAGGGGACTAGGGTGATAGAGGCTCGGGTGGCTGGAACTGTGTGCTGGGAGGAAACTTGCTCGAGGTGCTCAAGGAGCCCAAAATTCCTATAAATATAGGGTCACCCCTTCTTGTTTTACGAGAATTTAAAAAAATAGGTAGAATTCAAGCTCTAGTTGCACAAGTAGGTTTGGGCGTGCAAGTATAAAGATATTTAGAAGTTGTACGCTTGTTGATAGTTGTGTGCCAATATTGGTTTGGGAATAAAAGGGTTTGAGTCATGCAAGGTTTTAGTTAAATAAGGGAGTGTCATGTAGGTGGTTTTGTGACATTTGCGTGCCAAACTTGGAGAAGTGAGCCAGTCACTCTAGGGTTGCATGATTGTTGGATTATTTCAAGGTACACCCGTGGTAAAGTTGTATTCATTAATGAATGATAATTGGATTTCAAAATATCATCTACATAAAGTGTAGGATAGATTAATTACAGATAATAATGTGACCTAAAAGTCAATAAAATGTGATTGGATCCTTTCTAGACTAGTGAGAAAGTGAAGAGGAAGAAGGTGATCCTCTCCACCAATAGTGATCCAGAGAGAGATACACAGGGAGTGGTCCTTAGAAAAGAAGTGACCTGCCCCTAAAATTTATAAAGGTAGTGAGATTGGGCATAGAAGTGATCTATATATAACATTGTAAATTTGCAGTGAGATTTAGTGTATTTGGTACATCGTCATATCACAGTTGTATGCTCCAAATACGTAGTTAAATGAGGGTGAACTAAGCAAAAATCTCTGTGTATGCCTACTTGCTTCTCTGCATTGCATGAAAAGAATAATCATTAGATAAAGAAGAAAAGAATATGGTCTACAAAAACACTTCTCTGAAAACATAGTAGTCCTTATAACAAAGAGGTCAAGTTCTAGTAGGGAAGGAAGAATAAGTTGGAAAAGAATATCCATACTCTAATTCACCCCCTATCAGGGTATCTAGACCCCTTTTGGTCCTAACACAAGTAATAAAATATCTCTCTAGATAAAAACAAGTGGATTTACTCTCTGACACAAATACCCCCATGGGTAATAATCATAAAGAAATCCAATTGGGTATTAACTCGATCTTCACTCGGTGCACAAAAATTGTGCCTAATTACACACCCTAGTTGATAGTATTGAGGGATATTACATACTGATCCAGACACTATTTAAAAACAATTATGAAGGATTCATATATATTTAAGTTAGAGAACCTAATATGGAAAGATAATTGATAACCTAGATCTAAAACTAGAGGTTCATAAGTTAGGGTATATATGTCTGTAATGTGTTATTTATTCTTAGTTGACAAGTTTCCTCTTACACGTCTATAATTTAATTATTCTGATTAACTTATCCTTATCTAATTAATGGACGGAGCAAAGAGGAACTGAGTTAATGACGAGTTCAGTAAAAATTTTAGCAATTTTCCCAATGAGGAACCTAATTAGATAGAGGATGAAATGAAAAATATCATAGAAATTATAATATCTCACCTCTCTTCATTGGATTCAGTCAATATGGAATCACTCCCAGGCTTTAGGTTATATCCTAACTGTGCCAATGTTTGGAAATAAATTCCAAGGGATTCTATAGTGTTGGGGGATGGTTTTCACATTGAAAATAAAACAACCAAAAGAAAGTATACCATAACCAAAAAATATATGATTTATAAAAAAACATAATATTACTCAATGTGTAACAATGAATCCAAACTATATAAGAGTACTAAGAATAAACCAATAACAATATCAAAATAAAAAGTCGAAGACAAAACCAATAAAGCTGAAAGACTCAAAAGACACAATCACAACAAATCCCAATATTCTCCAAGATACAACTCCACAATCCATGCCCAAGTATCATGAAGAATAAAAAACTGAAAGCGATATTTTTAATTTACATATGTCTTGATAAATGATATCTATCAATGCACAAAAGTTACCATGTAGGGAGTAAGTAATGAAACTCAGTAGGGTTTCACCAAATTACTTCCCCACTCACGCCACTAGGATAGAAAATGTTATCATATTTATTTAAAATTTCTATATAAATTTTTTAAATAAATTTATATCAAAGACACACCATTTTCCAAGACAATCTATTTTTCCAAACCAATCCATTTTTCCATAGAAAGAAACCAAACAATTCATTAAAACCATTCCATAATTTCCATTTTGGAATAACCCATTTCATTCCACATATAAAAATATCCACGCATACATGCCAATGTGACAACTCCATTATCATGATAAATTTCTCATTGATCTACCAAGACATCACAAGGCAACTATATACCAGTTCCCTAATGACACACGCCCATTCCATAGGGTCACATCAAGGAAAATGAACACAAGACAACCAATAATGCCAAAATCATGACAAAAAAATTATTCCAAACCATTTAAATAATTTTTTTATTAAAAACATTTCCACAAAACATTTTTCCACAAATAAAACCAATTTTTTTAAATATTTATTTTATAATTATTCAACAACTCACATTGCACAATAATTCCAAAATTTCAAAAACCATCACGAAATGAAGGTTTATACTAATAATTGGACAAAAATTTCATAATAAAATTTAAGAAATTTAAGATATTTGAAACCAATATTTCATTTTATTATTAAGGGAGTTGAGAGTGAATCCACCTACCATGAAAACTATGGTAGAAACATAGAACAACATGGATTCTTCAATAAAACTGGGTTTAATTTCCAAATAATCACCTTATATCTTTCTCCCTCACATCAACATGACCATATCACATCATGATTAGAATGAAATAAGATAGATCTATCCCCAATAGACTAGATATATGAATCTAAGAGAGGGAAACCAAATATATCTAAGGATAACCACCAAGAACAAAGGCTTACTAAGAAATCCAGCTTTTAAGGAACTAAGATTTTCCAATGTATCACTCATGGATCGAAGGAAATAATTTCTAATACATTTGGGAGGTGAGAAAATAGATTTAGGGTCTTAAAAGAGGAAAAATGAGTGTTTATGGGTAATCCCAAGTGATATCCAAAATTGAAGTATCTAATTTGTTACCATGCACAGTTTAGAGGCACAGTTAGGAAACCATGTAAAAACTGTGTGCCATACAATGCCTCCAAACACCCTTCGCATGGTTGGATAACATGGTTAGACAAATCATGCACGAACTGTGTTTTTTTTCTTTGTTCCACTTTCCATGGTTACTTGTAGGTGGCCATAAAGATTTAAAAAACTAGGTCGTTACCCCCAGGTTTTTAATGTTTCATTGTTTTTAGATTGGGTCTATATTCGAGTGAGTCCCTATTTAAATTTTTGAGTTTTATTGAGAAAATGAATGTTTGGATTTGGTGGTGTCTAGAACATGGGTACAGCATGGTTGGGAGACCGTGTAGCTATGCCCGGGCCACCACGTGGCTTACCTAGTATACATGATGAATTTAAACATAAAATGAATAATAAAATAAAGTAAATGAAAAGTTAAAAAGAAAAAAAGAAAAAGAAAAAAAAATTATTTTTTAAATAATAATAATCATGATAATAATATTATTGTTATTGTTAAGAATATTATTAATTTATTATTATTATTATTATTATTATTATTATTATTTAGGCTGGTTCGCATGCACCACAAGTTTAGCGGAAGCCATGCGGTTAGCCCAGGTACCTGTACGGCTGCTTTTGGATTAAACAGAAGCTACTACACGGTCCACGCATGGTAAATTAAGCTGTGTGCGGACCATGCAGTTGTAATATTCAAATAAATAAAATTTAAAAAAAGCAAAATGATATAAAATAAAAATAATCAGATAAAAATATTGTTATTAAAATTTTCTATTGCTATTATTATTGTTATTAAAATTAAAATTATTAAAATTATTTTTTTATTATGTTATTATTATTATTATTTATTAATTTTTTATTAGTATTTTTATTATAGATTATTACTATTTTTATCATTTTTCTGTTATTATTAAAAGAGTTGATAATTATTATTATTGTTATATTATCATTATTATTATAGTTATTAATAATTATGTTATTCTTATTAGATTATTTTTTAGGGTTTCCTTGACCCTCTCCCTCCACCTTTCTCCCGTCCATGCAACCCCCCTTCTCGTCATGCTCAGTGCACAACCCCCCTGGCGTACCTCCCTACTCACCACATTTTCTCCCTTCCAGCATGCCTGCTCCCCTGACCAACCTCTTTTCCCTATGTTCGACTTGCTTCTCATCTCGTGCACACTACCCATCCTATGCAACCCTTGTTCGCACGTCACTCAGTCGACCGAATCCTTTACGGTGGCCGAAACATCACTAGTGCACCCTCCTTCTGGCGATGACATCCCCCTTTCCCCCTATGGTGATTTTCTCTTCCCTATTCCCTTTATTTAGGGGTTTCACTGTGGAATTTTTTCATTGGACAAACCCTAGGTTCTCGGTTCATTTTTTAGGGTCGATTCCTTAAATATTGTGTTCAATCTTTTTTTTAGGTTGGTATTAGCTTCCCATGAGTGAAATTGAAGTGTGATTAATGTTTTGCACTAGTTTTAGGAATTTCTTCGTTAATTGAGGTATGATCCCTTTGCATTTCCCATTTATATTTAAAAATACATTGATTACTTGCATTTTGTACATTCCTTAAATATTAATTAGTTATGAATTTTTTTAGAATTATTGTTTTGTGAGAAATGAGATAGTTTTATTTATAATAATTGTTTAGTGAGATGATTTTTCTTGTTTTATTGACTTTGAATTTTATTTGATTTTTTTATATGGTGGAAAAATTGTTTATGACAAAATTTAATGTGCGTTTGATTCTAAAGTGACATTTTTATGTAAAATTGGATGTTTTCATGTATAAAACCATTATGTTTCACTTGGGATTATTTTATAAATCATGAAATTAGTTTATTAAATTATGTATGGGCTGTGAGTTATGTTTTTATATAGTGTTGTTGTGCAGTTACACTTAAAGAGATAATTGGGGTGTGTTTTGGGTGTAAAACCTTATAGTGTTTCATGAAATGATTTTATAAATGGTTTAAACAATTTATTGAATTATATAAGTGGTGATAATTATTATTTTAAATGGTTTTGGTGTATGTATGGGTTTTAAAGAGGTTTTTGCATATGCCTTTGATGTAAAAGCCTTGGGGTATTTATTGGAAATGTTTTTATAAATTGTTTTAATGGTTTAGAAAATTTTAAAAAAGGGTATAAAGTATGTTTGAGAAATGTTTTGGGGTGCATATGATTTTAAAATGGATTATGAACTTGTGGTTTTTTGTTGTTGAATTTTACACACCATGTGATTGATTATTATCCCATTTGGCCTTTTAAAATGGTTTATAATTTTTAGAAGTAAGTTTTGATCTTATAGATGCAATCATGACCTTTAAAGTGAATGGTCGGTATTTCTCAAATGGGTTTTTAAATTGTAGGTTTTTAAAAAGGTTTTTTGCATGGATATTTATAAAAATGTTTGATATGTGAAAATTTTGAAAGGACCATTTGGATTTTTGGAATGGTTATTTAGAAAACCTCTCTCAGGTTGGTCTCTTGCCTTGTTGGTTGATCATGAGACGTGACGATCTTTGATATGGGACCTCCCTTGTGAAATAATTACTTTAAGGCCAGTGACTCCCCTCAAAGAAGCTGTGGTGGCATTGTTTTGTGTATTATGTGTGATGGTATATATATGGATTGTTACTTGATCTTGTTTGAAACCCACATTTATGAACATAGCGTTGGAACCTTGCATAGTTATGAAAATTACTGAGAATTATTGCTACACTTGTTGTTGAAGTACTGACCAGTGGCCCATAGTAAGTGGATATATTTGGTTTTGTTGCTATGGGATTGGACCCCTCAGTCTGTCCTATGTTAGTGTGGCCAGGTGTTTCGGTTTTGATTTTATCATGTGTAGTATGCTATTAGGGATGTGGTCTCATGTATTAGTATGTTCAGGTTATCCCTTGAGTTCATAGGATTTATCGTGTTCCTCCAACACTAGTACCATTAGTACCATTTCCCTCATCATCTGAAGTGATATCCATTATACATAGTTTTTGTGTATTCTTTTAAAATTTTAAATGTTTGGTTTTCTAAAGATGTTTTCTAGAAAAATGTTTTGAATGAACAAAAACTCTTTTCCTTTGACACTTTTATGAAAAATGAGAAATTCATTTTTGTTTTATTCATATTTTAATCTTGAGGGAAATTGATTATGACTATGATTTGTTTCCTTTAAAATTATAAGAGTAGAAAATTATATATCTATATATTTTATTTCAAAATCAATGTTTCTTTATTTAAATGATGTTCACTTGGAATAGAATTAGCTGTTCCAACCTATTGAGTTTTAATACTCATGCCTATATTTTTTTTTATTTTTTGTTGTTGCAGGTTTCATATTGGGTTCGTTTTCCTTGGGAGACAGTTGATTGTTGAGTTGGAGAAGGATCCATATTCTCACATTGAAATAGTGGTTGTCTAGTTTGGTCAGCTTATTTGTTTAGTTTAGTTGTGTTTCTAGTATCTTGTTTAAATGATATTCAATTTAGTTTCATTTATATGTTTAACTGGATGTGAATATTTGTACTATTTAGTTTCTTTATTATTATTAGGAAAAATCGTTCCCTTATTATACACTATTGATGCCCTTGGTGCTTATCGCCAGCTCAGGAGGACTGGGAATTCCTCCCAGGCCTTTCCACAGATCATCTCGGGTGACCAGTTCAGGGTCAACTTGGGTTGGTTCATGAAAGAATGGTATAAAAGGAGGAATTACCTTTAGTAGACTTTGATTTTTAGAGAACCCATAATTAATTGGGGATGTCAAGGTAAAAGGAGTAGGTTTTTAGAGATTCAAAGTGTAAGAATGGAAATGAAATCATGAACCCTTTCTCATTTCGAACCTCAGGTTACCATGGGATGTTCTGGCTTATCAGTGTCCTTTGATTCTTATGGTTTGGTTAGTGTTGGGAAATTAAAAGGGAGTGGGGAATTGGACTTCATGTTCTCATAGGGCCTGGAGCTATGTCGAGCTGGGGACATTGCCCAAAAATACTCTCTATGGTGGTGTAGTGATTGGTATATTATGACCAAACATATGTTTGAGTCACCCACCGACACTATTTTCCCCTGGCGAATTTTTGAATATTCAATAATTCCAAAGGTTTATTTTAAAATATTTGTTTTTTAGTGGTAAAAATATAAATTTAAAATGATGATGGAATTTTCTTGGCCAATGGTACAATTCGGTTGGGCCCTTGGTTTTTCATTGTTGGCTAGAGTGCACCCTCATGAAGAATCAATGTATATTTGTAATGTGTTCATGAGTGTCCTCCATAATGGAAAACTCTCTAGTTGATTAATGAAAGGACATACATCTTGGAATTTGGAGCTCAAATCTACCTATTTCCTTTTTTCGGTTGAGAAAATCCAATCATAGTGGAATCGTGGTGGTGAGTTTGGTTGTAAGAGGTTGTTATGGACATTTTCAAGTATAATGTGCTGGATGGGACCTAAGTTAAGATCCATCTCTGTATAATGTTTCACTTCGGTTGTGGGGGTAATGTTTGGTGGCATTTGGTAGTGTTGCGTTCTCTTTTAAATGTAAAGGTGGATGTTTTGGAGCCTTTTTGGGACTTCAATTTTGAAAAAAGTTTATCTTTCCTTTGGGAATTTTGAGATTCTTTGTTTTGGATGAAAGTATTTATCCTTTTATCCATTCATTAATTATTCCTTATTCAATGTGAAAATGATGATGCATGTGCATCTTCAAAGTCCATGTCATGGTAAAGTGTCATGTTGAGGTAGAGTGAATCAGGGGGCGTGTCAGGGTTTGTTGGTTCATACTGGAATGTGGTGTGGTTTCTTATGACACTAGATAGAGAAGTTTCATTTAGGGGTCTCTAAATCCTGACTACGAGGAAGGAGATGATTTAATCATCATATTTCCATCCTTAAGTCCTAGAGTGAAGCTAGTGTGTATTCAGGAGAACCCAAATAGTGTGGGAAGTATTTGGTTTGAATCATATTCTCATCAATAGGAGATGGATAAAGTTAACCCTCTAGGTATAGGAATTTATTAAAGGGGACCAGTGTGGCCTGTTTGTGTGAATTGAGTGTGTCTTGGGTTTTGTTCATCTAAGGGTGTGGAGTTGTTGGTGTTGTCAGCCGTGGTTTTGATTCCTCTTTAGTTAGTTCTGTCCATCCCCTCCCTTTGTGGTGGGGGTATCTGGTCCATGAAAAATGTCCTTGAGTTTGTTTTACCTCATTTGTTCTTATGGTGGGGAGACCCACAATGGGTCTAACAGAGCTACCCCTAAAGTAATCTTGTGTTAGACTAATCCTTATGGAGGGTAGTCCACTCAGGCCTCCCCGTGTTGGTAATCTGGTTTCATATCAGGTGTTGGATTTTCTTCTTATGGCGGGGAGTCTGTTTGGCCCCCCATGGCAGTATCACAGTTTCACTCTTGGTATCCATTTTTTGTTGGGTGGTCTCATACAGAACAACATAATTATGTGTCTTTATTTGAGTAAATTTTGCGATGGGTGCATTCCCAATGGTTTTGTGGGAGTAACATTATAAAAGTTATGAAGGGTTCCCTAATATGGGGTTTATTTTTTGTTCATTTATTTGGGTGGATGGTATGAGTTCTGTTTGAGGATGGATGATGTATTTGTTTTTAAGGTCTATTTGGGTGTCTTGGAAGTTCTATGTCTTTTGAAATGATCAACTAGGGGTGTTTAAACATTTGGGGGGTGGGTGGAACTTAGCAGGGAGTCCATTTTGGTCTCCATAGTTCATCTTGTTATCCTTTCTCTTGTTGGTGGTGTTTTTGTGACCTCTTAATTTATCGATCATTGGGGATCTCCTTAAACTATGAAGGAGTAGGGGTTTTGATTTCAGATTAAGACTTGGGTCATCTTTCTAGGGGTATAAAGTGCTGTGGTGGGGAGAATTATCATACCAGGGTTTTTAATTTTTCCTTAGTTCTGGATTAGGTCTAGATTCAGGTGAGTCCCTATTTAAAGTTCTGATTTTTATTGATAAAATGCATGTTTGGTGTTTGGCGGTGTCTGGCGGATGGGCAGAGCACTATTGGGAGACTGTGTGGCTACACCCTGGCTACCATGCGGCCTACCTGGTATATATGATGGATTAAAAATTTAAATCGATAACAAAATTAAGTTAAATGAAATGTAAAGAAATAATATAAGAAAAATAAAAATAAAAATAAAGAGTATTGTTTTAATAATAATAATCACGATAATAATATTAATGTTATTATTAAGAATATTTTTAGGTTATTATTATTAGTATTTTTGGGATTAGAAATATTATTATTGTTATTAATATTATCATAATAATAATAATAGTAATTATTATTATTATTTAGGCCAGTGTGCGGGCACCACACAGTTAGCAGAAGCCATGCGATCAGCCTGGGTACCCGTACGACAACTTCTAGATCTGACAAAAGTTACCACACAGTCCACACATAGACTCTTGAGCTGTGCATGAACCATGTAGTTTCAATTTGTAAATCAATAAAATTAAATAAAAAAATGAGATAAAATTAAAATAAATCATATAAAAATATTATTGTTGAATTTTTCTATTACTATTATTATTGTTATCAAAATTATTATTATTTTCATTATTATGTTATTATTATTATTTTTATTAATTTTTTTATTATTACTGTTATTATAGGATATTATTATTTTTATTATTTTTCTATTATTATTATTATGAATGTTACTAATTATTATTATTGTTACATTATCATTAGTATTATAGTTATTAAAAAAAATTTATTGTTTTTAGATTACTTTTTTTTAATTTTATTTTTTAGGGTTTCTTGGACCCCCTCCCTCCCCGCTTTCTCCCATTCATGTGGCCCCCCTTTCCACGCACCTCCCTACACACCGAAGTTTCACCCTTCCGACATAAAGACTCCTTCGACTGACCTACTTTCCCACTGATTGGACTCTTTCTCATCCAATGCACGCCATCCAACCTACACAACCCCCGTTCGCATGCGACCCGGCTGACCGACTCCTCTCCAGTAAACCCAAATTCACCAGCTCACCCTTATTCCGGTGATGAACTCCATTTCTGCCCCTCCGATGAGTTCCTCTCCACCCTTCCCTTTATTTAGGGTTCTCGTGGTGGAATTTTTTCTTTGTCCAAACCCTAGGTGCTTGGTTTGTTTTTAGGGTCGATTGTTTAAATTTTGGGTTCAATATTGTTGCGTTTGGTTGGTGTTAGCTTCCTGTGGGTGCTATAGAGATGATATTAAAGTTTCACACTGATTTTGGGAATTTCTTCATCAATTGAGATAGGACCCCTTTTCAGTTTCCCTTTATAACAAAAAATTCATTAATTGATTACATTTTTTACAATCCTTGTATATAAATTAGTTATGTATGATTTTTAGAATAATTTTTTTTACGAGAAATGATGTGGTTTTATGGAAAATAATTGTTTTTTGAGATTTTTTTCCTTTTTTGATTGACTTAGAAAGTTCTTATATTTTTATATATGGCGTAAAAATGGTTTATGATAAAATTTATTGTGCATTTGATTCTAAAGTGACATTTTTATATAAAATTGGGTGTGTTAATGTATAAAGCATTGATGTGTCACTTTGTATTATTTTATAAATCATGAAATTTGTTTATTAAATTATGTATGGGCTAGAAATTATATTTTCATACAGTGTTGATGTGCGATTGAACTTAAAGAGAGTATTTGTGGTGTATTTTTTGTGTAAAACCTTATGGTGTTTCTTGAAATGATTTTATAAATGGTTTAAAAAAATTATTGAATTATATAAGTAGAGAGAATAATTATTAGAAATGGTTTCGGTGTAAGTTTGGAATTTAAAGAGGGTTTTAGGTGTGTATTTGATTTAAAATATTTATGGTGTTTATTGAAAATGTTTTTATAAATTATTTTAATGGTTTAGTAAATTATAATAAATAATGTGAAGCATGTTTGGGAAATTTTTGGGGTGTGTTTGATTTTAAAATGGATTATGAACATGTGGTGTGTTTTTGTTGAATTGTGGACACCATGTTCTTGATAATTAGCCAAGTTGGACTTTAACAATTGTTTATAATTTATAGAAGCATGTTTTGATCTTATAGATTCAATTTTGAAATTTAAAAAGGATGGTTGGTTTTTCTAAAATGGGATTCCAAATTTTGTGGTTTTAAAAAGTGTTTGTGCATGTTTATTTATAAAATGTTTTGATATGTGAGAATGTTGAAAATACCATTTGGCGTTTTGGAATGGTTATTTAGAAAACCCCACTTTGGTTGGTCACTTTTCTTCTTGGTTGATCATTAGATGAGACGGTCTTCAGTATGGGACCTCCATCGTGTAATAATTATTTTAAGGCAAGTGACTACCCCTGAGGTAGCCAGGGGGTGCCAATTTGTGTGTTATTTTTGATGGTGTATATATGGATTTTTGCTTGATATTTTTTGGAACCCCCTTTAAGAACATAACATGGGAATATAGCATAGATATGAGGATCACTGAGAACGATTTCTGCACTAGTATTTGATATACTAACCAGTGGACAATAGTAGGTAGATATATTTGGGTTTATTACTATGGTATTAGGCCCCTATGTCTATCCTTAGTTAGGGTGGATAAACATTTGGGTGTTTTTATTTCATCATGTGTGGCATGGTACTAGGGATGGGGTCTCATATATTAGTATGTTCTGGTTCTCCTTAGAGTTCCTTGGATTTATTGTGTTCCACTGACACTAGTAACATTAGTACCATAGCCCTAATCATGTGAAGTGATATCCCTTGTATCTAGTTTTGGTGTTTTCTTTTAAAGTTGTAAATGTGTGGTTTCTAAATAGGTTTTCAAGAAAAATATTTTGAATGAACAAAAACTCTTTTCCTTTATAAATTTTATGAAAAATAATCAAATCATTTTTGGTATTTTTTTGTATATTAAACATGAGGGAAATGAATTATGGTTGGGATTTGTTTACTTTAAAACGAAAAGAGTATAAAATTATATATATATAGATTTTATTTCAAACATGAAATCAATGTTTACTTATCTATAGGATGTGTAATGGGAATTTAATTAGTTGGGCCTACCTACTGAGTTTTAATACTCATGCCTATAGTGTTTTCCAGTTTTTAGTTTCTACTATAGGTTCTAGCTAGGGTTTTTTCACCTTTTGCGACGGTTGATTATTGAGTTGGAGAAGGACCCTTGGGTTCATAAGGAAATAGTGGTTGTACAATTCGGTTAGTCTAGTTTTATAGTTCATTTTTATTTCTAGTTTCCTATTTAAATGATATTCAGTTTAGTTTCAAATAAATGTTTAATTTCATGTGAAACTTGCTACTGTCTAGTTTCTATATTTTTTTGGGTGAAATAGTTCTTTTTTTATAGTCTATTGGTTTCATTTCTTCTTGTTTCCAGCCTGGGAGGGTTGGGAATGCCTTTCGGGCCTCGCTACGGATTAGCTCGGGTGATCGGTTCAAGGTTAACCCAGGTTGGTTCATGACACATGCAGCTAACTGTGTTCTTACCCAGGGTCCACTATATCACTTTGAATAGTTTCTTGAAGGAGTTACACCATTTCTACTAACCATTTTCAAACCCTGAACCTCCGCAAAATCCCCAAAAACATTTCAAAAGATCCCCAAGATCTCCCAAACATCACTGAAATAATTTACATACTTAAAATACATAAAGAAAAGGATACTTGAAACCATGAGTGCTATATTCTCCGACCATTGGTCTTTCCATTCATAAAATGTTAAAAACCACTATTTTCTTGAAAATGTTCAGGCATTTGATTGTCCATTTCTTTCTCCCATTCCCATGTTTCATCCTAAATCCAACCATGTTTCCACAAAACCCACACTAGAATGATTCTTTCCCCATGAAATACATTCTCTTGTCTATCCACAATCTTCCCTTCCACATGCACCAATGAATCTTCGAACTCTTTCCCAATGTGATCCCATCAAATCACATTGTCAGGATTGGACTCATACTTTTTAAACTAAGATACATGAAACACATTGTGCACTGCACTGAATAGTGGTGGAAAATCCAACTGATATTCCACCTCACTAACCCATTAAAGTATCTCAAAAGGGCCTATGTATCATGGAGATAACTTTCCCTATTTCCCAAAATGAAAATGCCTATGCCTTGTATAGATTCTCAAGAACACATGATCAATCAACTAGAATAACAATGACCATTGATGATGATCCACATATGATTTATGAAGACATTCAACCATATCCATTATATTACCGATCAATTGAATCTTCTCCATTGTCTCTTAGACAAGGCTTGGTCCAACTAGTGAAGTCTCTCCTATTTCCATCCAACAACGTGGAGAATGACAAGGAATCCCTTTGAATGCTTTAAAATGATCCATATGTATCAAGGTCTGATAAATATTGTTATGAAATAACTCCACTAATGGTACATGATCCTCCCATGAGCCACCAAAATCCATTACAAAAGCCCAAAAATGTATTGAAATTTTTGTAGCATCATTTCATATTTTACATTCGCCTGAGGATGGTATAACATACTCATGGTAAACTATGTCCCATGGACTTGTTGGAAGGATTTCCTGAAATAAGACATATTCCTAGATATCTATGAAATACTATAGAAACTGGTATTATAAGACTCTTTGTTACTTCTCAGATATATATATATATATATATATATATATATATATATATATTAGACAAGCCCTCCACTATATGTGATTCATGAAGAGGGATAAAGTGGACTGACATTGTGAGATGATCCACTATCACCCATATGGAATCATGTTACAAAACCCTTCTTGGGAGACCTGTTTCAAAATCCATGGCTATATTTTTCCATTTCAAAATAGGAATTTGTAAATAATTAAACATAAACTCTACGATTTGGGGATCTAACTTAACTTGATGATAAGTTTGGTATCTCATAAAAAACACATCCACCATTCTTTTTATACCAAATGACCAAAACTGTGTTTTAAATTCCTTATACATATTCTGTATTCTAGGATGAACAATCCATATTCAATGGTGGTAAGAATTACATAATTGTTCATGATAATACATATGAACTACCATCCAATTGAAAAACTACAAAAATGAACTCCCATCCAGTTTACATCAAAAAATGTTCTCCCCACCATTGAGTTGTGGCCTTATCAAAAGACATTCTGAATCAAATGTTAATGCCTCTATAATAGTCACAACCAAATTAGGACTAAAATAAACTAGAATGAAAACCACAACACTACCTATGTTTACACAATTCAAGTGCATGCCGGCTATGACCAACATCAACTGGCACTGATATAAATCCTATTTTTCTAACCAAGCCTATTAATTCAGGCTTAATACATCTTCCATAAATTTTAATTTACGTGTGTTTACATCAATTCAATGTCCAAAAAATTTAGATACTCTATCCATATTCTTTGTCTTAGATTCAAATAACTATGTGATAAAATATGTTTCAAAATATTATGATCTGTAAACACTCAAAATTTCTCCCCAAAGAGTTAATGAAACCATGTATTCAAAATGTGGACTATGGAAGCAAACTCTGAATTGTTTGTTGGGTATTTATTCTCATGAAACTGTAACTTCCATGATCCATAATAAACCAAATTAATTCCCTTCATGTGAACACAACCCGACCCTAATCTTGAAGTGTCACAATACACCACATACCATTGTCATTATTCCAGAAATATAAGGATAGATGTTGATGTAAGGAAAACTGTAAGCACCTAAAAAGTCTTCTAACATTCCCTGATCCATTAGAATGGAACATTTTTCCTTATCAATGGTGTCATAAGTGATTATAGTAATGAAAAGTCATGAAAAAGGAATTGATAATACCTAGGTAGACTATGGAAACTGTGTATCTCAAAGAAATTATTTGGCGGTTTCCATGAGAAATCAACCTCTATCTTTTTTGGATCCATAAAAAGGCCTATTTTAGAGATTAAATGGACAATGAAACATACCTATTGTGTACAAAAATCAAACTTTGATAATTTTTCATATAGATGATGATCCAACAATGTTCCCCACAATTTCTCAAATTTTTTCTCATGCTCAGCCCTTGTCCAAGAATACACTAATATGTCATCCACACACACCTCCAAAAAAGAAACCAAATATCTTTGAAATATCTGATTCAATAATTACATAAATACTATTGGTGAATTTGTAAGAAAAAATGGAATAAAACATATTCATAATGTACATATCTATGCTTGAAAGCTATCTTTGAAATATCCTATTTTGAAACCCACAATTACTGATATCTGGATCACAAGAATATTGAAGATAACCACTAGACTCCCTTAAATTGATTCAATAGATCATCAATTTGTAGAATTGAATACCAATTGTTGATTATAACTTGGTTATGATTATGATAATCCACACACAACCAAAGAGTTCCATCCACCTTCTTCACAAACAAGACTGGTGTTTCCTATGGAGACATGCTAGGTTGAATAAACCCTTTTCAGTCTAACACTTATAACTACACTTTCAATTCCATCAATAATTTTGGTTCCATATGATATGAAAAGAGGTAAATAGTAATAGTACCCAGAAGTAGATCAATTATATGCTTGAATTCTCTTGTGGGTGGAATCCCAAAGAAATTTTCAGGAAAAACATCCAAAAACTAATCATCAACTGCTGGAAAACTGATCTTCTTGATCCCTTCCATTGATTCCAAAGTCAATGCTTCCAAATGGTATAAGATCATTCCAACTGCTAGTGATAACAATCCCATTGCACCTATCTTTACATTCATATATCCTTTAAAGTGATTCTTGATTCAATCATCATTAGTAAAACTAATCGTTCGAGTATAACAATCAATGTGGGATTTGAACATAGACAACAAATACATACCCTATAATATTTCATAGACACAAATCTCAACCACCTAAAAATAAAATATCAACTCATCTCCATCAACAATTAAAGAACATGGTTTACATATAAGTGATATACATTCTATTGGACCAAGAGAAGTTCAAAGTCTCAAAACAAAAGGCATGATCTCAACATTTAAACCCAAAAGATCAAAAACATGAGAAGAAATAAGTGAATGGAATGAACCCATATCAAAAAAAGTTTGAATAATGGTTAAATTCAAAAGAATCATAACTCACACCATCAATGGTCCTGATTGATCATCCACCATCACTTGATAAACTCCATATAACTGCTTACTTTCTACAATTTGTTCTTTATTTCCCCATTGATATTGACCGTGTTGAGGTGTCATGGTATTCCTAGAATCACCATGGATAACTCTATTCTTCTGATTAAAGCATTATTCTTCCCTCTTCCTATTGAAGTATATGATTTATGCGAAACATGAGATGTGTCCCAAACACCCGATCTTAGAGCAATACAAAAATAGAGATGAAGATTCACCATCTAATTGAAATTATTTCATACTCTAGGTGGTGCCTTAAAATCTCACTTAATGCGTCCAACTAAACCACATTGAAAACATCAAGGCCTACTCTTGGTCCTAGGAGAAAGATTCACTGATCCATCCATCTGATTCTAAGTAATCCCACTACCATAGAAATAAGTTTCCCTCTTCTCCTTGTTACAATTATTTGAGTTACCACCATTTCTTATAGTTATCAACATGATCCCTCCACCCATATCTAATTATATGTCCATTTTTTCTATCATCAATCTATTGACCATATTCATATAATTTATTATAAAAAACCTGATAATATTTGAGCAAATCTTATTCCTCAACCACGATTAAAAAATACATGCTTTCAACGATGAACTAGCAGAAACATCGGGTGAAAAAGGAATAAATTCATAAATTTATCCATATACTCTATCACTAGAAGATTTTTCTACATAAAGATGAAAATGTACATAATTATATAAATCCTAAACCAATGAGGATATTTTTTTTTGAATAATTCTTCAAAATCCTCCCATGAAATGCATTTGGGCAATTTACCATGAACACCTAAATCCCACCATTAGTGTGAAAGATCCTATCAAATATACATCACCATCATTTCCTTCAACTCAGCTGGTGTACCAAGTAAATTTATGATTAAATTCATCATATTCAGCCACACTACTACCTTTTGTGGTTCTAAATCACCCTGAAATATCGATGTATTATATTTTTGAAACTAAGAGGAATGATCCAATTGACTTGGTTAATCCATTCACTTCCCTCTATCTTGGACCTGAAAATACTAGACAATACTCTGATCTAGTTATTGTTTCACCTATGTCTCAAGTGTAACCACTTTCTCAGTAGTTCTTCTAGTTGGTTTCTATGACACTAACCATGTTCAATTTTCTATAACAAAAAAAACACCATAAGTCTCACTCTATCTCAACTGAAGGATTAACTATTTAAAATTTACCATATCACAACTATCACAATATGGATTTTCCGAAATTCCACGCATTCCATTTTCAAACCATTTTTGTAAATTAAACCATTATTTTAAAAATCAATCAATTTTTAATATACCACAATCTTGAAATTTTTAAAATCTCACATTTAAAAACATTTTTCAATACTTCTCAAAAATCAAAATGTTTTCACAAAATGGTAAATCATTACTCAAAATGAAATACACATTCCTTGTGAGATGTCATTTCTATCAATACATGTCATGCTCTTCTCATTGTCTAAACTAATGACAATGATATTACAACTCTTATAAGTGTATTTAAAAAATGTATCTTTCAAACTACCTGGTAACTTGAATTTTAGCATAAATAGGATGAATATTCCTTTTTATTCTCTACATTTCATGTTCTAAAAATCTTAATCCTTTCTACTATCCAAACATAAGGGCTCATAAATAATTATTTTCAAACCGGATGACCGAAAAACTAATTCTATTTTTCCAAAAATGAAATATTTTCTGGAAAAGTTTGAAACCATTTATAACATCCTCCCCTCCTCATTGTCTTCAGTTAAGGTTAATATAAGGACCTAAATTTATATAGTATATATTATAGTTATTTCAACTATAATTCACTTTCTTACATTACCAAAGATATTGTAAATTTATAGTTTTAGAGAAGTATGAAATAATTCACACATATCAACATAAAAGCATAAAATTGGGTACTAATAAAATAGTATCAATTTTTTCTATAATACAAAAGTTTTTAATTACACATGAATTCATTTTTTGAAAAATATTAAAGATATTTAATTTCGATTATTATTTTACATTAACAAGACTTAAACCTTTTGAAATAAATTTTTAAACTTGGGGTGAGAACAATGAGATTAGTAAGGGATATAAAAGAGAAATGAACCATTATCAGATGAATACTTATAAATATATGAAATAATTATCACAAGATATACTTTTCTCCCTTAAAGTATCATATACTTTTTAAAAACATTAGATTTCCATAAAACATAGAAAACATAAATAAAACCACATAGGTAACTTGGGGAATTACTTACTTATGATTGTAACCATCATGGATACCATATTATTTATAACCCTCATGGCTACCTTACAATGTAAACTTCATGGATACCTTACAATTTGACCCTCACAACTACCTTTTGGTGTAACCATCACTGTTACATTTGGAGTAACCATCATGATCAACCTCCAACATAAACATTAACAATTAATTAGAGGGATATATAGGTCCCACTATTCTTAAAAAGAATTCTAAGAACCATAACATAAACATAAAAGCATAATAACTTCATCATAAATACATTCCTTTTGAATTCTGTAAAACAAGAAATTTAAAAGTGGATTTTTAATAAAAATTTCATTACTTTGGGTTTGTATTGGTTAAAAAATGTTAAAACCTCCAGTATAATGGTTTAAAGAGTGTTATTAATTAATTAAATAATAATAATAACGTATATACTACCTTATATGACCATATTTTAACAACTTTACTTCCATTTATTAATAATATTTTGTTATTTCCATCATTTTGGGTGTATTATTTTCATGGTTTCTATGGTTGGTTCATGATGTATTTTCTTGTAAAATTGAAGAAAAACTATAGAATTTTAAATAAATGAAATTAATATGTTTATATAATTTTAAATTAATCCATATATCATTTATTTATGATACGAGGATGAATAATTAGATAAAACGTTAATGAAAATAATTTAGTTTATCTTGGATGTTTTTTTACGACCACCATGAACTTATATAATTTTATTTAGTATTATATATATATACATATATATTAGTTTCAAAACATTATATAACTTATAATATTTATAATAAAATATGATTTAACTATAATAATGGTTTTATTACCATCCTTTAAGGAGTTAAGGAAAATGCAAATGCATCGTCCATAATGGTGGTAAATCGACACATCACGCACGATGTTCTCACTTTTAAAATAAAAGGGAGAGAATAAAGAGTTTTATGATGAATTTTCCATAAAAATGATACAATTATTGTATATAAAAGATAATTGATTTTTTCATGCCACATGTAGAAGGGGAGTTGAGGAGAGAATAATAAAATAAAAGAAAATAAAAGAAAAAGAAAAAAGATTTTACCTCTTGAATTATTATTCTCGAGAACCTCTTTAAGGCACTTGGTTTTGTTCTTTTGGAGAGACCAGAAGGACTTTGAAATGGGGAAGTGGCTTGGTAGGGGAATTGGGAAGAAATTAAACAAGATAAAATGCTCTGATGTGTGACGAGAAGAGAAGGTCATGGGTGGTATTTATAGAGGAGGAGAGGGGTGTTTTTTGATTATTTTATTCATTAGTTTATTATTTTGGATCAGGATTATGAATTTTTTTGATTCCCATGAATAAAAATAGTAAAGGGATAATTATAGTTTAATATTACATGCTTACAATATCCATACATTATCCATGACTCAAGAAATCATTTATTTAGTTTACACCCTAAATTACTGTATTTCACTATTTACCAAAAATTCCACTATTTGAGAAAAATACAAAAAATTCAAAATAACTATTTTTCAATGTGTAGAATTAAAAAATGGAATATATTTTCTAAAATTAAATTTCTAAATATGATAAATTTATTTTTTAATTAAAATAATCATTTATTTGAAAAATACAAATTTTAAAATTATTACTGATTTTTAACACTTTGAAAAATTAATTAAGGTCTCCTAAAATTATCTTATAATCATAAGATGTCATAAACAAGAATGGGTAAATTGGTAGCCTGATAACTGAGATGATCCTAAGACATCCTAAAGGTCATTCCAGATCCCCATGGGTTGGTGACTAGTATAGCTCATCATATAAAATGAGAGTGGGAACTGTTTTTTCAAAAAACACTGCCAAAGAAAAAGAAGCAAGAGAGTGTGCATGAAAAAGAAGCTCCACTTAGAGTAGTGTAACCGAAGTCAAAGAGGAATAAAACCCATAGTACTATAACCAAGTACATGAAAACATGAAAAATTTCCCAAGTCCTAATGGATGTAACTCACTAAGTACACAAATAAACAGCTAGAACCACCTCCAAGTGGAACTCTACCACTTCACAAACATAGAATGAGATAATCTACAAATACCCAAAGGCAAATGTAGGGTGTGAGATAAAAAACCACCAGGGTATCACAAAGGATTCCATAATAGAGTAAAATATTAAATTAACCACAAAAGTGATTTTAATTTAAAACAAAAATGTTTTTCATTTTAAAGAACTAAAATGAAACAATTCATGCTTTACATTTCAAAAGATGGAAATACTTTTTAAATTATGGAAATAATTTTAAAACAAAATATTTACATATCAATTGAAAAAATGATCTATAAAATAGTTTAACTTTTCATCAATGGTTTAAATAAACACTTTTATATAAAATGGTATATATAAATTCAAAAGGCTTGTAAAACAGTTTGCAATAATGAAATAGATTCATTTAAAATAAAAACATTCTAGAAACAAGGTCATATTAATAAAAAGATATGATATTTCGAGACTATAATTAATACACACTCAAGGTGATGCAGAAATATATAAATATATCTCTTTTAAATTAGGCTAATAAGAAATTATGACCATCTTCTAAGGGATGTGTTGTGATGTAGTTGTTTTAGAACATTGTAAAGTGCAAAGTGCTATCAAAATGACTCACTAACTACCTAAGGATTTCTTGTGATATAGCACAAAACAATGATGGGAAACTTATTTACAAAAACCTTAAAATAAAATTCCTCCCATTATCTATTTCAAATATTTTAATTTCCATTTTGAAATTATAACGGGTTTTTAATAAAAAACATGCCTTTTCACCAAGATAAAATCCTAGGGTTTCTATGAAAACCATTTTAACCATTTTTTCACAAAGGGGGATTTGAAATCAATTCACCCTTAAATTTAACAACCCAATTTCACAATTAAATTCAATAATTTAATTTTCAAACAAATTCCATAAATTTGATAAAAATCCCCAATTTAATGAAATAAGCGGTTTTCATAAGTTTACATCAAATAATTTTCTACAATTAAATTCAATAATTTAATTGAAACAATTTAAATCAAATCTAAAATTCAAATTAAACAATTTAAATTTCACAAATTTCCATAAATAGACACCCCAATTCAATGGAATTTGGGGTTTTCTAATTTCATTCCAAAAACCCATTTTTTTAAATCCCAAATTCAATGGAATTGGGTTTTAAAAAAACCAATTGAAAGAAATTTAGAACAAATAATGAAATATAATTTAATTGAAATAATTTAAATGAAATAAATCAATTTAGGGTTAACATAAATTTGGAATAGTAATTGAACAACCAACCTCAGGATCAATAGATCTCGAATCACAAAGATGTACATAAAAAACTCCACTAGAGAATGATGATAACAAGTATCTATGAAAAAAACCTAGTTTTAGATACAAAACAGTGGGTATTAGATCCAAAATTGAACATGATAATCCAAAAAACCCTAATGAGGAGAATAGAGACCGCAAGATATAATGATCAGGGAGAGGAAACTAACCGTAAAAAGACCGAAGTGCTTTCTTCAAGGTTAGGATCAATTTTGGGAGTGATATATCGGAAAAAACTCTTCTTGGGAGCTCCATGGATGGGATAAATTTACAATGAGTCATTATGGACCATAAAGGGACTAAATGGAGGGTTCAATAATTTTTAACCATAATTCAGATTAATTAAAAACCTATTTGGACAATTTCCTAGGCAGAGGTGCACGGTTTAGACAAAATGTACAAAAGACGTGTGCCTATTTTAAAAGGCCCACATGGTTATTCTTAAGAGGTTGTACATCTTAACTAACCATGCAAAAAATGTGTGAAATCCCACTACCTTGGGTTGAACGGTTTTCTCTAAGGGGGCATATGGTTTAGAAAAATGTGCGCTGACCATGCCCTAGCCCGTAATTTTTCAAAAATTATAAAAATTAAAACCAAAACAACCCCAAATGAAACCTAACCAATTATTAGAAATAATATGGGTTTAGGAATACCAAAAAATAGTAACATGATGTCACATAAGAAGAAAAAATATTAATTTATGAATCTATTTTATGTAGATAAATTTTCTCTTAGATCATTACATAAATTACAAAATGGTAAATAAAAACTTATGCATCACAAAAACAGAAACACTTAATTTATCATTTTCAAAATATTTATTTAATTCTTCCATGATATAAATATATCATATTTTAAATTATAATATACATAAAATTTTTTATACTCTCATATATGAGGTTTCTATTCTACTAAAATAGATTCATTAATTTCAATAAATACCACTTTTTAATTATAAATTTATAATGCATTGTAACTATTTAATTCAAGAATGAAATAAAATTAATTTATATATTATAGGGTTATTAAAACCCTTTCTTTAAAAAATTGAATCCTCACAATTTTAATTCACTTATTATATAAGTGAGGATACCTTTCCATCATATAATTTTCATATTCCCATTTTTCTTCTTCAACTGTATGGTTTTTCTAGAAAACCATAACCTAGAGAATTAACATATTCCAAAATATTTTCTCTCTACATTCAAGAATATGAACATGTTTTTTTTCTTAATAAATTTTCTCTTCTAGATGAACTACTTCTATGATAAAAACATGAGATGAATCTAAAACATACTTTATAAACATCGTAACATGAAAAACAATGTGTACCTAAGATAAACATGGAGGAAATGCTACTCAATAGGTAACTGGTCCAACTTTCTCCAGGATTTAAAAAGGTTAAATGAAACATGGACTTAGTTTTCCTTTTACAAAAAAGCACATAACACTTTTCTATAGAGATATTTTTAGTAAAACATGATCACCTACCTCAAAATAAAAGTCTTTCCTCCTATTATATGCATATCCTTTATTCCTGCTATGAGCTATACCCATATGTTTCTAGATCAGGTTTACTTTTTCAACCACTTACTATTCTATTTTGGTTCCATCAACTTACTTTACGCAAATTTATCCCAAAATTCTGGAGTCTGACACCGCTTTCAATACAATGCCTCAAAAGGTTACATCTATATAATAGAATGAAAAATGTTATTATAATAAAACAAAACTAAATAAATATGATGATACCAACTTCCTTGGTAATCCATTGAAATGGATTGAATCATATCCTTCAATGTATGAATTTTTTTCATGGTCTGTCGACATTATTTATGATGAAAGGCTATACTGAAATTTAATTCATTTCCCAACAAATTCTGAAGGACTTTACAAAAGTTAGAAGGGAACCTGAGACACGGTCAGATAAAATGGAGAGAAAAACTCAATATAACCTGAAATTATTTTTAAGGTATAGTAAAAAAATATGATCTAGAGAAAGACTATCTCTAATAGGAAGTATATGTAATGATTTAGTCAGTTGATCAATGATAACCAAAATCACATTGTTACCTTGAGAAGTATTTCGTTGTCCTGCCATGAAGTCCATGGATATATTTTTCCATTTTCACCATGGGAGTGGAAAAGGCTAAATCATCCCATTTGGATGTTTTCACTTTAATTTAACCTATTCAAAATACATAAATTTCATGGTAAAATAAGAAAAATCGCTTTTCATTCCATACCACTAGTAATAATCCTGAAGGCTTTTATACATATTTGTGCATCTAGGATGAACTAAAAACTAAGAAATATGAGCTTCACTTAACAATTATTTCTTCAGATGTGAATTATAAGGAATACATAATCTGTTTCCAAATTTTAAGACACAATCTTTATTAATATTAAATTTAGGAAACTTACCTTTATTTACCAATTCGACCTTTTTTGTAACACATAGTTTTCCTTATGCACTTTCTTAATTCTCTCTGAGAGATAAGACTGCACTGAAACCTAGAAAAATAGAATAATTTCTTGTACCAACAACTTCAAAGAAAAAATTCATCAAATCATTAAACAACTAGTCATCTTCTAGAC
Organism: Viscum album; assembly: GCA_963277665.1. Taxonomy (NCBI): domain Eukaryota; kingdom Viridiplantae; phylum Streptophyta; class Magnoliopsida; order Santalales; family Viscaceae; genus Viscum; species Viscum album. The sequence goes on from OY728156.1 coordinate 552,409,344, forward strand.
ATAACATGGTCAATATTTCATGATGTTTTTGAATCAAAGAAAAATCCATTTTATATTATTTTCTAGGATGGTAATTGATTATGCAATCATAATCCTTTATTAGTACCAACCATCATCTTTGCCTCATGTTCAATTCCTTCTGAGTAAATATATACTTAAAACTTTTATTTTCAGTATATATTTTACATTTAGATCTATATAAATGACATCTAAATTTTTTTAAAGAGGTAACCACAACTGATAATTATAAATCATGTGTGTGATAATTTAACTCATGAGGTTTTAGTTATCTTGAAGAAAAAGTAATTACCTGACCATTCTACATTAGAGCACAATCAAGTATCTTCAAAGAAGCATAACTAGAGATGAAAAAGAAACATTTTTGGAAGGTAGGGTTAAAAATATGGGATTCACCAATATTCTCTTCAGTTTATGAAAACAAATACCATAGAATCCTATCCAAATATATTTAACCCCTTTTCATGTTAACGTAGTTAGCAGTCTAGATAACCATGAAAATTTCTTAAAAATTGTCAGTAATATCTTGCTAATCCAAGAAAAATATGAATCTTAGTAACATTTTTAGGTCTTTTTCATTCATCAACTACATTTGTTTTGGTGGGAACAACTAATTTACTATACTTATTTACAATGTTCCCAAGAAAAGATATTTTTTGAAACCAAAAATCAAATTTTCTACATTTTCCATATAATATTTTTCTTTGACAGTTTGTTAGACAATCCTTAGATGCTTTTAAAGATCCTCATAGCTTTTTGAAAACATAAGAATATCATCAATAAAAACAAAAACATAATTATATAAATATTCATGGAATATTCTATTCATAAGATCCAAAAATTTAGATGGGGTATTTTTGAAACCAAATTACATACAAAAACTCATAATGCCCAAATCTAGTTTAGAACACTATTTCTGGAATGTCATCATTCTTTACCTTTAGCTGATGGTATTTGGATCTCACGTAAATCATGGAAAAATACTGAGCTCGCTGGAGCAGATCAAACAAGTCATTGATATAAGGCAATGGATAATTGTTCTTAACATCAATATTATTGAAATATCTATAATCAATGAAATGTATAATGGAATCATGTTTCATTTTAATAGAAAATAGTATCACCCCATGGTGAAGTGATAAGATGAATGAAACCTTTATTAAGAATATCTTGCAACTTATTTTTCAATTCTAGAAGTTCCACTTGAGCTATTTGATAAGGGGGTTTATAAAGTTTCTTAGCATTAAGAATTAAGTCTATGGTAAATTTAAATTCCTGATCATGTATAACACTAGGAAACTCCTCACAAAAAACAACTAGGTTTTCATTTATCACAAGCGCATCATTAATCTGAACAAACCCCTTATTTTTAATAATATATTCAATATAAAATTAATATCTATCATTTAATAGTTTCATATATTCCTGATAGGTTATCAATGATATGAGTTCATTCTTGTATACAACCTGAAACTTTCTTAAAAAACTACTTATTTAGCTCTATAATCAATCTGAGGACGATAAAAAAATCCATTCTATACCCAGTGTAACATCAAACTTAACTAAAGAAAAAAAATAGGATTTTTAGGTAATGTATTTCCACATACAACAACAAAAAGATTATTATAATTCTATTTTACCTTAATATTTCTACCTATTGTTTTAACTATAATATATTGTATCATTTTTTAGGTGAAATTATTAATTTTCTAGAAAATTCCTCAAAAATTAAAGAATGTGTAAACCCCTTATCAAGAAAGAAATTAAAAAAATAAATGTAAATAAATAATGTACCAAATACCACTTCATTGGATGGACAAAAATCTTCTCATGTAGTCAAAAAGGATTTCACTACACCTTTCTAATTATATTCAGACTGCTTCCCATTATTCAGTTGTTTTTTGGGCATGTATTTTCATAATGACCCATCTCATTAAATTTTATAGTTTTCTTATCATAATTAAACATATCATCACTATGATCTTTTTGATTTAAACTAAATCTATATGTCCAAAGTTAACACATCAGAAATACTTCCCAGATTTGTTATGGAATTCCCTAGGATTCTTTTTACCACACTTCTCATAAAATGGAAACTGAATTTTATTAACTTTATATTTATTTGATTGACTATTATCCATTTATTTCTATATAGTCCCCTTCTTAAACTTGTTTTAAAAGTACATGTAATCATTATAAATCTCCATTTCTACCATATCATCACATCTAACATGTTTCCAATAACTTTTTAATTCATGGGTGGAAAAATACATTCAATATCATGGCTTTAATATTGAGTAAAAATGATTGATTTTACTGTCAAGATCCTAAATAATATTTGGATCATACCTTTGCAATAGGGTGATGTTTTCATCATACACGACCACTGAATCTTCCTTATTTTGTTTTAATTCAAGGAATATATTTTCCATCTTATGTCAAAATGACTAAGGAAAATATTTTTCAAGGAAAAATATTCTCAAGTTCATCCCATTCCAAGGCATCAATCTCCTCACCATCTCTGATATTATTGACCATTGATCACCACTAGTAAGATTCACCTTCAAAACGCTAAATAGAAATTCTAAAATTTTGATTACCTAAACATCCCATGAAATTAAACATCATTTAAAGGGCTTTAATCCATCCTTTAACTTCCACTAGGTTCGAAGATCTATTGAAAGATGGAGGGTTTTGCCTCATAAATTATTCCATTATCATCATGTTACTTTGTTTTAGATCTATCTATTCTCTTACATGGATCTAAAATCTATTTATAGACTATGTCAAATGAGCCATAACTTTTAAAAACCACTTGATTCTAATTCCCACCATTCTTGGTTATGGTTTCGAAAGGATGTCATTATGTATGTGCCTTCCCATTTCAGTTTCTCTATTTCTTCTACGAAAAACCATTTTGAACATACATATATTAGATGAAGTGACATTGAAATATTGAAATGATATATCATTTCAAAATAACCATAAGGTTAAAACAATTTATTTTTTTTCTATTAACATCATCCTAATCCCTAAATTTATCTAAACAATGCTTTGATACCAACTATAAGGACCAGACCATAGACATTGTATAATCTAGTTAATTCAACTAGAATTCACTTTCTTGCATATGCAAATATATTTTCATATTTCAATTTTAGGTAAGTAATAAATTATTCAAAAATATCAATCCATAAGAATAAAAATTTGGAACTACTAATATAGTATCCATTTTTCCATAATTTTTTAATAATACATGAATTCATTTCATGAAAAATCTTCATGATATTCAGCTTATCTTCTTCTTTTCTCTTACCCATACATAAACCCCATGATAAAATTTTAAAACGTAGGATGAGAATAAAAATCTTAGTAAGGGGAAATAATTAAAAAGAAACTATAATTAAATGAATACTTAAAAACATATCAAATCATTTTCACAAGATATACTTTTCACCCTTAAAAGTATCATATATTTACTTTGTGAAAACATGATTTTTCCATACTATATAGAAAACATAAATAAAACCATATAGGAAACTCATGAAATTAAATATTTATGATTTTAAACTCCAAGAATACTATAATATTTTTAACCATCATGGATACCTTATCATTTAACCCTTAGGGCTACCATATAATATAACCCTCATGGATACCTTATGGTGTAACCATCATAGTTACACTTAGAGTAACCATAACGGTTAAACTCAAACATAAAAATACCCAATGAATTAGAGGGAGATATATATAAAAACATTTATCGCATAAAATTCCCAGGAAACCGAATATAATCCTAAAAGAATAATACTTTCATCATAAAAACATTCCTATTGAATTTTGTTAAACTTGAAATTTAAATGAGGAATTTAAAAGAAAATTTCCTTACCTCAGGTTTGTCTTACTTAAAATGTTTTTCAAACATCCCATATAATGGTTTAAAGTGTGTTATAAATTTATTAAAAAACTAAAATCATGTTTATACTACCTTATATGACCACATTGTAATAACTTTCCACCTATTTATTAATAATATTTTGTTATTTCCATCGTTTTGGGTGCGCTCTTTTCATGGTTTCCGTGGTTGGTTCACAATGGTTTTATTATAGAAATGAAGAAAATCACAATACCTAGAATTAAATGGTATTAATATGTTTCCAAAATTTTAAATGATACCATATATCATTTTTTTCTGATATGAGGATGAATAATTTGATAAAAAATTAATGAAAATGATTTAGTTTATCTTGGCTGTTTTTTTCGACCACCACGAACTTATATCATTTTATTAAATATCATGTATATATATGGGTTCTAGAAAATTATATAACTTATAATATGTATAATGAAATATTTTTTATCATTAATAATGGTTTTATGACTAGACTTGAAGGTGTTAAATGAAAATTAAAATGCATCATCCTTGATGGTGGTAAATTGACACGTCATGAACGATGTTCTCATTTTTAAAATAAAAGGGATAAAAGGTGTTTGATGATTAATTATTACATAAAAATAATAAAATTAATACACACACACATGCGCACACACACAATATAGTGATGTTTTAATGTCACTTGGATAAGGGTAGGTGAGGAGAAGAACATAAAATAAAAAGAAAATACAATAAAAATAAAAAGAAAGATGATTTTACCTCTTGAATTCTTCTCCCTGAAAACCTCCTTAAGGAACTTTTTTTTGGAATTTTGGTGAAAAAATACCATCTTTGATGTAGGTAAGAGGATTAGGAATAGAATTTGGAATAAATTAAAGAAGCTACAAGGCTTTTAGGTGTGAGGATAAGAGGTGGTAAGGGGTGGTATTTATAGTGGATGAGAGGGGTGTTTTTTTAATTATTTTATTCATTAGTTTATTATTTTGGATTAAGATAATGAATAGTTTTGATTATCGTGAGTAAAAAAGTAAACGGATATGGATAGTTCTAGATTAGGGTCTTATATCAGTCATACATCATCCATGTCTCAATAAATAATGTATTTAGATTATACTATAAATCACAGCATTTCACTATTGACAAAAAATTCAACTTTTTTACAAGAATATAAAAAATTAACCCTAACTATTTTTTTACAAGTAGAATTAAAAAAGTACAAAAATTCATGAAAATAAATTTCTAAATATATTAAATTTAATCTTTAATTTAAATGACCATTTATTCGAAAAATACAAATTTTAAAATTATAACTGATTTTATAAGACTTTGAAATATTAATTAAGGTTTAATAAAATTATCTTATAATCATAATAAAAAAATATTAACTTATAAATCAATTTTATTAATATAAAGTTTCTTTTAAATCATTATATTAATGATAAAATTATAAATAAAAATTTATGCGTTACAAAATACCAACAATTAATTTATCATTTTCAACATATTTATTTACATATTTGATTGTATAAATATATCATATTTTAATTTATAAGATACATAAATATTTTTATACTCACATAGATGAGGTTACTATTATATTCATATAGATTCCTTAATTTTAATAAATACCACTTTTCTCATTACACATTTATATTTAATTTTAACTATTTAATTACTAAATGAAATAATTTTTTTCACAAGTATCATGGTTGTTATAGAGAAATTTCTACTTGGACTTAGGTGAAATCCCCAAGGGTTCAAAGGATGGAAATAAATTCCAATGGATTCCATACAGTTCGGGGATAATTTTTCCTTTGAAAAATAAACAACCAAAACAAAGTATTCCATAACCAAACAACAACTATATGATAGATGATAAAAACATAATACTACTCAATGTGTAACAACCAACCCAAAATACATTAAAGTACCAAGATGAAACCAATAACAATATCAAAATAAAAAGTGAATGAAAAAACTAACAAAGTTCAAATACTCCAAAGACACCAAGACAACAACTCCCAACATGATCCAAGCTCTAAATATACAATATATACCCAAGTATCATGGAGAATCACTAAATAAATGTGATATATTTCCTTTACCTATGTCCTAATAAATGATATATGAAAATGAACTAAATTTCCCATGTAGAGGGTGAGTAATGAAACTCAGTAGGTTTTCTCCAAATAAATTACCTACTAATTCCACTAGGATATAATAAGTTATAACCTTTCTATAAAACAATATAAATAAATCAATTTAAAATAGTTTATATAAAATCCAAACCATTTTCCAAACTAATCCTATTTTCCAAACTTATTCATTTTCCAATTAAAGAAAACAAATAATTCTTTAAAAGGATTTCAAAAAATCTATTTAGGAATAAACCATTTAATTCCACATATCAAAATATACACACATGCATACCCACATGAAAATTCCATACTCAAGAGAGATTTCTCTTCGATCTACCAAGTCATCACAAGGTAACCATATACTAGTTCCACAATGGTACACACCCCTTCCAAAGGGTCACATCAATGAAAATAAAGACATACCAACCAATTATGCCAAAACCATTCCAAAATAATTATGCCACACCATTTCAATAAAACAAAATTTTTATTAAAAATCCTTCCACAAAATATTTTTCTATAAATAAAACCAAAAAACCAATTTGAAAATATTTATTTTAAAATCATTGAATAAATCACTTTTCAAAAAAATTACATAATTTCACAAACCATTACTAAAGAAGGTTCTTACCAAGATTTCCACAAAAATTTTACAATCAATTTCATGAAATTTAAAAAATTTATAACCAATCCTTTAAGTTATAATAAGAGTTGAGAGTGAATCCACCCACCTTGGAAACTATAGAAGAAATGAAAAATGACATGAATTTCTCAACAAAAATTCGTTGAATATCCAAAAACATGTCTGAGATACTAGTCTCTAATATCAACAAAGACATATCAAATCATTATTGGCATCAAATATCATGGATCTATATATAATGGACTAGATATATGAATTTTAGAGAGGGAAGAAGAATATATCTAAGTAAAACCACTATGTATAAAGACTTACCAAGAAATATGGCCTTCAATGCACCACTATTTTCAAAGGTATCACTCCTAGATCAATGAGAAGAGACTCCATAACGTTTGGTATGAGAGAAAACCGAGTTTGGGTCATCAAAGTGGAAAAATTCATGGTTTAGGGTTAATACCGAGTTAGAGCCACAATTTAAGGATATAATTTTTAATAGTGCTTTATTTATGGGAACAATTAAGAAACCTGAATAACCTTTGTGATAAATTATTTTATCAATGTTTTTATATTTTTTAAAAATAAACTTTTTTGTATTAGAATGTTTTTTTGTTATTCAAGAATCAGATCTAGTCCATCGTAATACGATTTTTAAAGAAATTGAAAGTTACTGAAATTATAAACCCAATCATAAAATGGGAAAGCGGTTTTTAAGAAAGTTGTTATTTAGAATCAGTGGATCCAAACTCAGAGTATCAGATCCATCAACATTAGATTTAGATCATTGCATCCAAAAGAACTAGTGGATTTTTTTTATCCAGGATGTTTTACTTTGCTGTAATTAGATAAAGAAAGAAGGTTCTGAGTTATAAAGATATATGTTTTTGAGTGAATAAGACATATTATTGTTGAAGTGTTTTTAAAAAAATATTATGAAGTCAGGAGTGAGAATGTTTTCAAGCATTATAAACAAATTCAAATGTTGTTTTATTGATCACGAAGTTATTATAAACCATTAAATATAATCATGATAAAATATTTTTAATAAATGGAGGAATTATAATGATCAAATCACTTCTAGTGATTAGGATAAAGTCTTTATATAATTCAATAAATTTAGACACATAAGATCATATCCAAAAGTTACAATGTGCAAAGATGATGAAGTTTGAATATGTTCAATGTTTCTATGTAGATTAATCGTTTAATACTTTCAATCATTATAGAAAAATAATTTTAATGGGATTTCCATCGTCATGGGAAAATCCATCATAATGAGAATTCCATCGTAATGAGAATTCCATCATTTTGAGGATTGCATCGGGCTGAATATAAGGAAGTTAATCATAAGAAGCTAAAGAAATTAATATCATAAAGAGTAGAGGAAAAAAGGAAAATTGTAATGTGATGAGAAAGAAAGGAAAACCATAATGACATAAGAAAGAAAGGTTTATTGTAATTAGTTGACAAAGAAAGGCAGATGGTAATGATCTTGTAAATAAAGGAAGATCGTAATGACCTTTTGAAGATATATTGTATTGAAGCTATATATGATACATCATATTGATACTAAAGAAGATATATCATATTGAAGACGAGGAAGATACATCGTATTGAATTTGAGGAAGTTACATTTTACTGAATAAAGGTTATAAAGGTCATGAAGAAATATTATAAAGATGAATCAAAATATTTATTCCACAATATTTATGAATATTTGAAGTGTTCAATCATGAAATTAAATTTTTTGTAAATATCATAGAAATCTGAGGAGAATTGAAGATGTGAAAGTTAAAGTTTAAATATGATAAATTTTTTGAGTTTTGATATTTGACGAAGCGTGGAATGTTTTAAAGTTTCTCACTCTTACTTTTCTAAGTCAAGTATAAATACTTGCTCAAATTATTCATTTATTATAACTTTTCACATATGAATAAAATGTATAACACTAAATAATTGGAGGTGAAATTTCTCATCAGATTGAGTAAGATGGTATTGAGTGTTTGAGAAGAGTTGAGTTTTAGATATTGAGAATGAGTTCATCATATTGAGTCCATCTTATTGAGTCAATCATACTGAGGAATATTAGGATGAGTATTTGAACAGTGTTTGAGAATTGAAATTTTAGTAAGGGAGAATCTTATTGAGTTCATTGGATTGAGAAAATCAAGACCAGCCAAATCAGACTGAGGATTCAGTCAAAAAAATTGTAGAGTAGTTTCAATAAAGTATTTATTATTTTATTTGTCTCAATTATTTTACAAGGAAACATTGAAAATTTATAGGAGTCAGTATAATATTTCATATCATGAGATAGAAGGTGTCTAATAAGAGTTGGATCAAGTTGTATTCACTTCATCAATATATTGAATTTCTATAGACCCCTGAGATTATATATAGAAAGGATGTATGTTCTCATACTCAGTTTTAACCTTGTAAATATTGGGTTCTTTACATTATTTCATACCTTTTTCATGCATGAGTATTTATTGAAATATGATAAGTAAATATATCTTAACAGGTTGCATGAGTTATGTTTTTGAAAATTATTGAAACTTATAAAAGTGAAAAATGATTCAAACTTCCCTTCTCAGTTGTTATTCGATAATTTGGAACATCAATTTGTATTAAAGGCATGGTTCCCTTGTTTAATACTTATCATAGATAATATCAATTCAGTTAATAGTGGAGGAATTATTACATTTTATGGAAATAATTATTATGGATGGAAATATATGTTGATTCTGTATCTCCTATCTCTTATCTTGATGGTTTTTGATGTTGATACTATTTGTTTCTCACCTATTAATAAATTGACACTATTACGTTTTCTGATAATAGAAATATAGAATTTTATGGAAAGGATAGAAATTAAATCCTTATCTCTATATCAAATAATGTTTACGAGAAGGAGATGGTTATCAATATGTCAAAAAGTATATGGGATAAGATGAAAATTATTTTTAAAGGGAATACTAATGTGAAGTAAGAAAAGATACAAATTTAACATAGTATGTTTGAAGACAATAGAATGAGAGATAAAGAATAAATTGATGAATGATTCACCAGGGTAAATGATTTTTTTAAACATCATAGTATTGAAAGATGTTAGGGAAGATTCTATAATTGTGAAGAAACTTATGAGAAATTTTTTGGACATGCTTCTTTTTAAAATTATCACTTTAAAAGAAAATGATTATTTGTCTCTTGATTAGTTACATAACTTTCTGGTTGCTTATAAAATGAGAAAATATCCCATGTTTAAATATATAATAGAAGATGAAATGGATTTTTAATCTATGATAAAGATGAAAATACAAGATTTTGAAGAAGCTAAACCATGAGGGTTTAAATACAAGGAATATGATGAGTTGAATGATAATATTATGTATCTTGTATCTATAAAATATCAAAGAGGAAAAAGAAAATATGAATGTAAAATTCTTTTAATTTTTTTGATTTCCATGGAATCAGACACTTTGCTATGAATTTCCCTAAGAATAATGTTAGAGAACATTGAAATGATTCTAAATAAAAACCTCAATGAAAGAAGTGGAAAAAATTATAACGAATAAAAGTCATCCAAAAAATACAAGAAGAAGTTTATTAGAAACAAAATAAGTATGTTGAGTAAGAAAATTGAATTAGACTCAACTGGAAACAATTAATATGAAGATTAAATTTTAGAAAAATTCAGAACCATCATTTCAAAAGTAGATATAGAAGAATATTCCTCAGAGAGTGAAGAAGGTCGTGAATAATCTTATAGAGAGTGTCATTTTAGAATAAAATTTAATAAATTTATTGATAAAAAACTATCAATAAATAAATTATAGTAATGAATAATGATTTTTAAGAATCTGATGATGAATGAAAAAGTTTCATCAAACAAGAGGAAGAATACATTCAGGAGATCTTAAGTTACAAACTTAGAGTTTTTGAACAAGGAAAAATGGTTGAAGATATCTATACGAAGTTGGATTCCAAGGAATAAGAATTTAACAAGTTTCAATCAAAATTTCTTATGTTTGAAATTGATCAGAGTAATATGAATGAAAAATTCAAAAAATACTTGGATATAAAGGATGAGACTTCTAAAGTTGTTGAGAAATCTCAAATCAAGAATTAGGTTATATCCTTACATAACAAAAATAAATTTTCAACTTATTTTTATAACATTTCAGGTTTTTGAAAATCTATTGGGAAATATTGTGTCAAAAAAGGGTGTGTGAAACCTATTTCATATAAAAAATTTGAAAACCCACTTAAGAGGAAGTATGGTCCATGTCTAGAGATTTTTAAATAATAAAGAATCTATCAAACTCACAAAAGTTTATATAAAGAATTATCATACTTTAATAGAAAATGAATATTTTATGGCTACTGTTGCTGTTGTAGAATCTATGTGAATAGTGCATATAATTTTTGGCACGACTTATCTCTACATTGAATAAGGTTTGGAAAAATTATAATAAATGGTGGAAGAAGGATGAGTAACTTTATTAACCAACAAGAAGTTAAAAAAAATATAAAGATGTTAGAAACATTCCATTAAAAAATCAATTTGAATGTCTGGAAGAAGTTTATGAAAGATGTGATGAGGTTGTTCATTATATCAAAAAATGTATGAAAATATTTCTGAATTTTTTTTCTTATGATAGGAAAGAAAATAAATCTGAAAAGAATAAAGTTAACGGAATAGGTTTTGTTGTTGAGAAAACATTAAAAGAAATTAAAGGGAAAAAACCATGGATAAATGATATTGTTTGTTCTTCACATATGATAGGTGATATGAAAATATTGAAACTTTTTGAAATTATGGATGGAGGAGAGGTTACCTTTGGTAATGAATGTTCCTTAAAAATCTAAGTAATTCGAATGACTAATATTGAAGCAATAAAGTTAAAATCTAAGGATGTTTTATTTGTTGATGCGATAAAACACATCTTACTTAGTGTAAGTAAAATGTGTGATGATGTAAAAGAAGTAATCTTCATAAAATATTCTTATCTTATCAAAAGTGTAAAATATAGAAAAGTGATTATAAAAGGATAAATAACCAGTGGGAATATTTTCCAAATAGAAGATTTTAACAAATCCTGTTACTTAAGTGATGAATTTGAAAATAAATTGTGGCATTGAAGACATGGCCATATTGGAATCAAAAAAATGAAAAAACTTTCTAAAGTTGATGCTATCAGAAATTTTTAGAATTTAGATTAATAGAAGAAGAAGTTTTCATTACTTGTGAGAAAGAAAAAATGACTAATAAAATTCATAACTTGAACTTATTAATTCTAATTTATATGGGCCGATCAGATATCAATCAATGAAAAGAGATTTATAATTTATCACTTTTTTGAGGATTTCAATCAGATGACAAACATCATATTTAGGACACACAAGTCTTAGGATATGGAAATGTTCTACTTTTTTAGAAAATAAATTAAGAAAGGAATAAATTTTTATATAAATAAGTTGAGAAAAAATAATGGTACCAAATTCACCAACAATTATTTTAAATAATATCTAAGAAAAAATGATTTAAAACATATGTATATTTCTACCTATGCTCAATAAAAAAATGTAGTAGCTAAAAGAAATAATATAGGCTTTTTGGAAAAAGAAAAAAGCATGTTACCAGAATTCAAACATTTAATATTTTACAAGAAAGAAGCTGTTAGTAATATTTTACATGTCCACTATAGATGTTTTTGTGACTGGAAACCAACATGATTTCTTATGAAATGTTTTCTAATAAAAAACCTTCATTGATGTGATTAAAAGTTTTTATAATTCCATGTTTACTTAAAATAAAAAATTTAGATTTGGGAAATTTTGATGTGAAAGCTGGGGAAGCAACTTTTTTGGGTTATTCACAAAATAAAAGAAGTTAAAAATTTTGGAACAAACATTTACAAAAATAGTAGACTCATATGATTTGAAAGTAATTTAAAATAAAATTTCATTAACAAAAGTTGTTGAGAATAACGAGGTGGATAAATTGGAGATTTCCAAAAATAGTGAAATTAAGTCAAAACATCCTTATCAGGATTCAAAAAATTCATATGATGGGGAAAGTTCAGTTGGGAAATAATCATTGAAATTTAACACCTTACAAAAACATGTTGATTCTAAAACATTATTGGAAATTAGAAGGCTCCATTTTAGACAAGAAGGAAGTTGATATTAAAAAAATTAGACTTCACTTATCTCAAAAGTTTAACCTGAATTAGTTTGTAAGACATTTAACACAAATAATGGGTGGATTATATGAATGAATAGTTGGATCATATTGAAAATAATGAAAAATTAGACCTTTTTTCACATCTAAGAAATTAAAATGTTATTGAAACCATGTGGGTTTGTAAAGAAAAGTTAAATGAACATGGGTAAATTTCATGAAACAAAACCAGTATTGTTTGTAAAGGATATAAATAGGTGGAATGTATGGATTTTGAGGAAAATATTTCCCCAATTATAATACTAGAAACTATTATAATGTTTCTATTAGTGGACACACATCGTAATTATAATGATTATCAAGTGGATGTAAAATAAACATTTCTAAATGGTGATATTGATGAAAAAGTTTACATTGAATAACCTTGAATATTTATACTTGATGAGGATGAAAACAGAGCTTGTAAACTGAAGAAATATTCATATGGATTGAAATCGAATCCATGTGATTGGTATTCAAAACCTATGAATTGTTTGAGAAAGTTTAATTTTTATAATGGAAAAGTTGATAACAACTTGTATGTTAATGGTATTGACTTTTGTAGTCTAATTGTAATTGTTTATGTGGATGATATAATTTTTGTTGGGGATGAACAAAACATTTCTAAATATTTTTCTGAGGAAATGAAGAATAATTTTAAAATGTCAATGTTTAGATAATTAGCATTCTTCCTTGGATTACAAGTTCATAAAAAAATTATATTTTATTATATCAAGAAATGTATGCTAGGGAATTATTAAATTTTTTGATAGGGTAGAATCAAAATAAGTTTATACTAAAATTCTAGTGAGTACAATGTTTAGTAATAATGAATCCAAAATATTTTTTGAATAGAAAGTATTTTGGAAGCTAATAAGAAGTCTTTTTTACCTTACAGTCTCAAGGAATAATATTTTTTATGCTATGACTTTGTGTTCAAGGTATCAAAGTAATCCAAAATAATAAAATATGTTTCTTGAAAAAATAAGAATGTGATATTTCAAAGGAACAACTTCACATGGTTTGTTTTACAAAATAATTCTGAGATGAAGTTTCATGGGTTTACATATTCCAATTGTGCTACGGATTGTAATGATAGAAAATCAACATCAAGAGGAACATTTTTCTTGGGTGAATTTTGAATGAGTTGTAATAATAAGAAAGAATGTTCAGTGGCTATGAGCATAGATTAATTTGAATATGTTTCACCTACTCAAGTTTTTACTCAAATGTTGTGGATGGAAGTTTAGTTGTAATATTTGAAAGTAAAAATTTCTAAACCATTAAATATACTTTGTGATAACCAGAGTTTAATTTATCTTCTTAAAAATACATTCCAACATTAAATATCAGAACACATTGATATAATGTTTCACTTTGTAAAAGAGAAAGTTACTGCTGGAGATGTTATGCTGGAATACATCTCAATAAAGTATCAAATTGCTAATATTTTTAAAAAATCCACATAGAAATAAAAATTTACGGAATTGAGGTTACACCTTAATATTTAGCCTCCTCCTGAGAATTCATAAACCTAATAAGGAATAAACCCTACCATGATTTGGAATATGTTGACAAAGGGGGAGGGAAGGTAACAACTTTCTAAACTATAAGAAGATTTTAATTATCTTTATTTAATGAATATAAATATTTGGTTATCATATAATGGGGGAGAGAAAAAGAAAAATTGAGAGGAAAATATACAAGTGAGGAGGAGTTTATCATTGCATGGCTGTAAAATTTTATCATCATTGAGTGATGAAATTTCTTAAAAAAATTCATGTTATACAGTAGTTTGGTGTCAAGAAACAATCTTTTAAGAACAAATATGTTTTGAAAAAAATTCAAAAAACTTGATTTGATTACAAAATTAGAGTAAGTAAAAATTTCTGAGAGTTAGAGAAGTTGTTAACAAGGGTTGTCAAAAAATCCAAAGGGATAGATTGAATAATCTTTATGATAAATTTTTTTAACAATGTTTTTTTTTTGAAAACTAACATTTTTGTATAATAATTTTTCTATCCAAGAATTGCATCCAATCCATTATAATGAGATCTATGAGAAAATTTAAAGTTGATTAAACTATAATCCCAAACATAAAATGGGGGAAAAGTCTTTAAGAATTCTTTTTTGAACTCAGAGGATCAGATAAAGAAACACAAGACTCATGGTATGAAGTCCATCAACATCAGTTTTTGATAATAAGATCTTGAAAATTTGGAGGCATAAATTTTTGTGTGCTTAAAGTTTTCCTTTATCGTAATCAGATAGTTAAAGTAGTTGATGAGATATAATGAATGATATTGCTGATTGAAGAAGCCATATTGTTTTTTAATAGTTTTGAAAGAAGATTGTGATGTTTGTAGTTATAATGTTTTCATAATTTCTAAAAAAATTAATCAATTATTAGTGATCATGAGGATCTTATAAATGATGATATATTGTCATGATAAAAGATTTTGAAGAAATAGAGTAATCTTAATGATTGAATTTGTTACAGTGATCGAGAAAAAGTCTTCAAAAAATTAAAAAAATCTGGATAGAGAATATCAAATCAAGAATTCAGAATGTATGAAGAATTTAAAAGTTTCTAAGTGGATTCACCTTTGAATACATTACATTATTTTGATAAAAATCATCATAATTGGATTTAAATCATAATGAGAAAATTAATCATAATAAAAATTTCATACTAATGATAATTACATCATTATAAGGATTTCATCCTGATGAAGCTAAGTAATTTCATCATAATAAGCTGAAGAAAGTAAGATCATAAATATATGAGAAAGAAATGAAGATCGTAATGAGATAAGAAATAAAGGTAGATCATAATGAGTTGATAAAGGAATGAAGGTTGTAATGAGATAATAATGAAAGGAAGATCGTAATTAGCTAAGAAAGAAAAGAATATTGTAATGAGTTGAGAAATAAATAAAGTTCAAAATAACCTAATGAAGATAAATTTTATTGAATCCTAGAAATATACATCATATTGAGGCTATGGAAGATACATCGTATTGAATCTGAGGAAGATACACTGTATTGAAGCTAATGATGTTATAATAGACTGAATAAATGTTAAGAAGGATGATTATAAAGAAGACTAAAAATAAATATTTTAGATTTTTTATGAATATTTGAAGAGGTAAAACATGAAATTCAATTTTGATTAAATATCATAGAAATATGTGGAGAATTGAAGAAGTCAAAGTTGAATTTTAAATACAAGATATTTTTGGATTTTTGAAATACGAGGAAGTAGGGAATGTTTTAAAGGTTCTCTCTCTTTCTTTTTTGAGTCACCTATATGTAATTTCTTATAAAATTCATTCATTGGAACTTTTCATGTAAGCATAGAAGTTGGAGCACTGATGAATTGGAAGTGAAATTTCTCATCATACCGGGGAAGATCATATTGAGTGTTTGAACATAGTTTGAGTTTTTTTATTGAGAATGGGTTCATCATATTGAGCCTATTGTATTGAGTCAATCAAACTAAGGAAGATAAAATTAAGCATTTCAGTTGAGTTTGAAAAGTGCATATTGAGTAGGATAGAATCATATTAACTTCATCAAATTGAGAATATTGGATCCAATCAAAATTTACTGAGGATTCAAATTGATAAATTATGGAGTAGTTTCAATAAATTATTTATTATTTTTTGTCTCAATTGTTTTATAATAAAACATTTTAAACTAATGGGAGTAAGTATAATATTTTCTATTGGGACATAGAATGTGTGTAATAGGTGTTGGAACAAATTGTATTCACTAATTTTTTATATTGAATTTATATAGACCCTTGGGAGTGGCTATGGAAAGGATGTGGGTTCTCACACTAAAGACAGACCTTGTAAATATTTAGTGATTTAATTTTGGTAATACTTTTTTCATGCATCGATAAATAGACGATAAAGAAATATATCTTAACAGGTTTTAGAGGTTAAGTTTTTAAAAAGTATAAAAACTTATAAAAGTGAAAAACTAATTCAATATCCCCATTTTAGTTGTTATTCAATACTTTGGAACATCAAAAACTATACACAAACCATGTGAAAACCACTTATTATAAACACACATTTCATGGTTTGCTCACATAGTTAGAAAAAACATGAACTGACATTGTTTTCCCTCTATTTCAATTTTCACTGTTACTCCTGGGTGGACAAACGGTTTGGAAAAACCACACTCCTAACCATGTACCTACACAGGTCCCACTGTCTTAATTAGAATGGATTTATAAAGGAGTTTCATGATTTATACTAACTATTCTCAAACAATGCACCTCCATAAAATCCCAAAAAACATTTCAAAATTTCTCCAAACCATCCGAAACGTACCCCAAACACATTAGATACTTAAAATACATAAATAAATGGTTAATTACATGAAATAATGAGTGATATAGAAATTATCACTCAACTATATCAAGAAATGAACAATAAAAAAAATATTGATCCCCCAAACACACCAAAGAAGGAGATACTTTTTATCAATTCCTTTATGAATCAATGTCTACCGACTTTTAGTGGGTCTTCTAACCCAATAATTTCTAAGTAATATATCTATGAAATTGAAATTTTTTTCCCTCCCATCAAATACTTGAATCATGAGAAGTTAATTTTAACTATTTATCATCTAGAATGTGCGGCTAGAAAATGGTGGACCCTCATTACGAAAATAAAAAAGGAAATAATTTGAATTTATAGAATGAGAGGATTTCAAATGAATTTTTTCACTAAATACGTTCCCAAAATCTTTGCACAAAAATGAATAGATAGTTCCTAGAGTTGAAAAAAGGTGGATGAATCAATTGTCACCTATGAATAAAACTTCATAAGACTTGTGAGGTATGCCTATAGTTTTGTTATTGACCCAAAAAGTTACATGAAATGATTATTTAGTGTTATAAATTTAATTCTTTTAAATGTTTTATCTATTAGAGACTTTGGTATCTATAAAGAAGTTGTTTGATGTGAATTTTAAGTGGAGATGAAACTTGGGTACTCTCATTATTCTAGAGAATAAAAGAGGAAAATGAAGTTTTATTTTATACCAAATGGAAAATATCATGGAGAAGAGAAATTATAGTCACCTATATACCAAAAATGTGTGATGAATCACCTATGAAATTATTTGAAAGGAATAAAGAAATGTTTCAAGTGTGTGAAGAGAAAACATCATGATCATTATTGCTGAGAGGGATGAAGAGGATGACCAATTCAATTAGGGGGGGGGGGAGGTCCAAACTAATGTAACCCCGAAATTAAAAGATTCAAATACAAGAAGTTTGGGAATTTTGAAAATAAATGCCCTAATCTATGGTATATTGAGGAAAATAGTCCCTAATTGACGTAAAGTCCAAGGGAATAAGGAATATCCTATACAATAACTAATATTTAAGTGGATTATGATAATGAGATGGTGAAAGGTAGAATAATTATCTACTACAAATATAAAAAACTGTCTCATTTAATTGTAGTTCTTCACATTGTTACATATCATATAGTATTTATAACACTATTGATTCACCAACTCAATCTATGGACATGTTATTATCAGTTAAAATACATAGTGGTGCATCAATTGCATCTAATGTATTTAAATATTTTTTTATTGTGGTTTGTGGGACAATGCTGATAGTAGATATAGTTCACTTTCCCGTGGAAGAATCTGATGTGATACTGAGTATGTAATGACTTTCTCTACAAAGATCTATTATCAATTTTTTTATTAATAGATCTCATTTCATATTCTAAACCATTATATTATCAAATATCAATTAAAGTATGCTTATGGATTCCATACAAAAGAAAACCCCTTAATATGGGGTTTGATACCTGATAATAAAGGATATTTCACTTAGAAGATCAAATATTAAATCAATATAGAAAAAATATTTATTAAATGGGAATATTTTTATTTTTTTAAAGAACTTCATGGTATTACCCCAAAATATGAGGTTGAGTTTTTAATTAAAGACATAAATGGTTATAAAGATTTATTAAATAGTCCTTACCGAATTTCCACCTTTGAATTAGAATAATTTAAAAATAAGATTCAGGATAATCTAGAAAAGCGATTTATACACCGAATTTATTCACAATGGTTTGATCCAATCCTCTTTTGAATAAAAGGATGGATCAACACATCTTGTCCCATTTGTGAAGACCTTGATTATAGTATCCTATAGTCAATGGTTACTTTATAACATTGGAACTAGATACAAGGAATTGAATCCCTAAGAACTGAATACTTTATTATTCTTGGTAATATAGATACATAAATTAATTTTACATTGTAATTAAAAACATAAAATTCTACATAGTATATTCTTTTTGTACACCATTATTCCCTTTAGCATATCCCTGTATATTAATAAAAAAACTTCTTGGTAACCTCGTAACAATAAAGCATAAGACATGGGTGAGATGATATTCTAAGTATGGGTATGAATACAATCAATGCTATCATGAATAAACAAGAATAAACAACATGTAACGGTAAATAACTGAAAGACGTGCTATTTAATAAATAACATGAGTATAATATGGAAGTGAAAAAGGATGATCAAATAGGACATATAAAAAGTCACATAATCTTATAACTTATCCATGGATATTATAACTAATTGAATAATCACTTGGAAATCAATAAAGGATTTGATAATGATGTAATTATTAAGGTTGTGCATTTGAAAAATACCATAAAGACCTTTTCCAAGACATCTTAAAATATCATTAAGGACTTATGCTAGGACATATGAAAAATTTAGTATAAACATGGCTAAAACCCAAGATAGATTGTATCATGATACAGACCAAATCATATAAAAGATATAGATAACCCCACCTGTATGTTACTAAGTCCAATTAATTTCTCATATGGATAAATAATACAATTGAATCAATATGGTTTAACAAAATCAATAACTATCCATATTGGAAGAAATAGTCACACAAAATATCAATAATTTCACTAGTAAAACTGATCATAAACCACCCAAATAAATATGATGAATGGTATATTTAGATTATATTTTTAACAAATCATTCAAAAAAAGATGTTGAAAAATATAAAAACACTTTAAATATATTACTAGAATATTTCTTGAATAGAATACCTTTTTTTACTTTGAAAATAATTTTTAAAATATTAAAACTATACACATAATAAATAAACCACTTTTTGTGAAAGTAAACTTGTAAAATTATATTGTAATCTTCAAATAATTTCAGTTTCATGACCATGGTAAATTCCATTCATTCCATATAATTAAAAAAAATTCCTTTGAAATTTTGTAAGAAATCTCAAAAGGAATCTTTTTTGGAAAGAGGTAGAAAGATTCATTTTAAAACATTTTGTAAACAGTTGAAAATGGATAAATATGACTTTAAAAAATATTTTGATAATATCAGAAATCTTTTTTTGAAACATTTTATAATACATAAGACATGGTCGGGAAATATTCTACATCTAACACTACCTGAATTTTAGCTTTTTGCAATAAGATCCTGTTGTAAAAACCCTTTTCTGACGGGCTCCTGTCGCAAATATCCCATGGCATAAAATGGTGTCATAACTAGTATTTTTTTCAATGGGACCATCGCAAAAAAAATACTATTTTTGATGGGACCTCTTCCCGTCACAAATATATCTCTGATTAAATACATTATATATACAAGAACCTATTGCAACGAGCCCGTCACAACAAGTAGTTGCCATGGGCCTGCCGTCCCATCGTAAATAGTTCTCTATTTATATATATTATATATACTTAAACCTTTTGTGATGATCCAATCACAAAAAATTATTTGTGAAGGTAAATTAACCCGTCACAAATAAGTTTTAAATAATATATATATAAATATAATCTATTTGCGATGGGACCCCATCATAAAAGGCCCCGTATATATAATCTATTTGCGATAGGGTCCCATAGCAAATAGCCCCATCACAAATACATAATAAAATAAAAAAATTTAATAAAATTATTATTAATGAAAAATAGTATTAATATTATTAAAATAATAAAATAAAAAAAATTAAAATTATCAATATTCACAAAAAATATAAAAAAAATCATAAAATAATATTATTAGTATTATTAAAATAAACAAACATTAAAAAATATAATACTAATAATAAATAATAAAATATTAAAAAAAAGTTATGCAATATTTTCATTAGTATAAAAGAGAAAAACTGTAAATAATTCATATTACAACAAATGTTGAAATCAAATGTTTTTAACAGAACAAAAAAATCACTGGGGGGGATAGTCTTATGGACGAGCTGGAGGAGATGAAAGAGATGGTGGATGAAGCTACATCCCTAAACTATGAGTCTGATGATAGATGTACTCCATCTTCTCATGCTACTGTTGCTGCCATCGGGGCATGTCTTCGTCATGCTACTGCTACTGGTGCTGACAGATCTCTTCATGCTGATTATGAAAACACTCTATAAGCTCAGTTTGAGCTTGCAACTGCTTCTGATACTATGATCCAGAAGATGATTCGTATCCATGATCTCCTCTTGAGTTGGATGCTAACATCACAGTAGTACCATAATATATACCAGGAGTTAAATGAGAGCCGATAACAACTACTTGGACCTTCTCGAAGGCATACTGGGCCGCTTGAATCATTGTCGCCTCATCAAAATGGTGGGAACAAGTCTGATCAGTTGCCTTGACCTGACTCTCAGCCCGTTTCTAAAAGGTTGCAACCTCATATGACTCATTCATTTCCAAATTAAAATTAAAATAGTAAAAATTTTATATGTAGTTAATTTTAAAACTGAAAAATAAATAATACTAACAACAATCAGACACTGGAGATCACCTCTAATCTCTCTAGTGGCTAGATCACTATACATTCTTTAATAAATTTTGTAATCTGTAATATTGGGATGCTCAACTAACTATATGAATATAAAATAAACTATTTATATTTAATGTTATATAAAATATTTAAAAAATATAATTACCATATTCTTTCTATGAGTATTAAATGTATGGATGCCAGCTTGATGTGTCACCTCTTGTCTCCCCTGGTTCTGCCTGCCCAATGAAGATCTCGTTTGAAATCCACCATTCAACCAGTGTGAACACAATCCATCCCAAATGTTAGATAAAATGTACTATGGTTGGTGGGCTCTACATGACTCATCAAATACTATCACTCATACTTTCTTAATGGCCATCCTTCTCAAATAATGAAAATACTGGTGGAAATGCTCATGCATAGATACATCAAATTCCTCGTGGATAGCGTCACCCATTCTATCATTGATGAGATACCATAAACCCTAAAAATAATTTATATATCAAGTTATAAATGAAATAAATTTCAAAATAAATATTATTTGTTTATGTACCAGCCATTGATTGAACATTACAGGACACACATCAACTAAAATATGTTCTCATGTGATATATGGATGAGAAAAATAATTGCGCAAGATAGTGCTCCCCTTTCCAATAGCTACATATGAAAAACTGTGAAAAAAGAAAAAAGAATCAAACAATTAGTATATAAATTAAATAATGAAAGTGGACTAAAATACACACGTTACTATACCTCCACGTGCGTGGATAAAATCTAAGATGTGGATGTCGCTCAAAGATAGGTTCAGGAATCCTAAGTCATGGAAGACCGCTCTGCCTCCACGTACACCCTGAACCGCCAATTGGCCAAGGGTTAGATGATCCCAAATCCTTCTCATCCAAAGGTAGCTCAGGCTCCTCCAACTCACAAAATAGATCAAGGTCTATCTGAAACACAAAATTATTCTCGTTAGTAGATAGTTGAAAATAACTATTACATATAGATATATATTAGTTATGATTATAACCTGTATTTAATTGTGTCAATATTCACCTTCATCCTCATCCTCATATCTGACGATGTCAATGTTCTCATATTCATCATCACCGTCATAAATATCCATATCAGTTTTAGTTTCATCATTTCTTTACATTTCTATTTCATTTATAACACCATTAACATCTTCGTCACTATCGACCCTTAATTATGGGGTGTCATTATCGATATTCATGTATCTTTATGAAAAAGATGGATTTTGAGTAGTCTCTTGAAATTTTCAATTCCTTGTACTTCATTAGGACCACATTCAGTTTGAGTAAACAGATTTCCCTGAGATTTCATTTTTATTATGCTCCACCAATCTCTCAGGTCTCTTGAAGTAGCATAGTACTTTGGTAATATATTTGATGCACTTGTTGAGCTAGTGAAAATGGTTCATTTACTATAAGAAGTATTTAATAATTAATATCAACAATTCCATGAATTGGATGAACATGAAAGCCTCTCTCAGTATCCAACCATCAATATTTAAAAATTATTATGTAATTTTTCCCTTGATAAAACAGTTCAATAATTTCATCCAGCTTGTCATAAAAGTTAACTTAATTTTCTCAATGATGTGATCTTCTCAAGAAAACTCTAATATTCACTATTTTTTTATTCCCCATATACAGGTGTATGAAATCAAAAACCATTCACCACATATGCATTGTAGGATTTGACCTTTTTGGATGGTTGGTTACTCAATATACACAGTCACATATCAATTTTATCAGAATGTTTAGGCACCTGAAAATTTGTAAAACAATAATCAATATAATAAATAATAAACTGAACTGATATGTTAAACAATCAATAATTAGTGTTACCAGTTTTTGAAACCATTGAGAGTTATTTTTGGTGTTCATCAAGAGAAGTTGCTATAATTTGTGGAAGCTATTTCTTTATATGATTATCATATAACCTAAAAATAAAATAAGTTTATTTACTATAACATAAATTATAGAATTATTGATAAAATAACTAACAGTACAAATGATGCCATTTCTTCACAGTTGAGAAGAACATATGTATGAGCTCTATGATGTTCATTATCTAAAATCCATCATTCATGAACTCCACCAAATACAAGATCTGACTAATTAAAAATTAAAAATTTATTTTCTATTTCATCATCAACATTCCTCTCATTCTGTCCCATGTAGTTGTGTTTTGAGGGATACTCGGATTCAAAATAATGTGAGTAGAAAAAAGTAATTTCCTCTGGAAAATAAACTTCAGTAATTGAGCCTTCAACAGATTATTTGTTACATACTTTTTTCTTCAATTTATGCATGCATCTCTTGAATGGGTACATCCATCAAAAATATACGGGACCTCCACCTTTAGCTTCATGTGGAAAATGAATATCAGATATTCCATTGAGCCATAGAAAGATGGTGGTAAGATTTTTTCCAGTTAACATATAATTAAAACAACATATTCTTCCTGTTTTCACTAGTGCATCATAGTCTGTTTTCACCACACAAATGTCATGAAAAAATATGATATATCTATTATCAAATACCAAATCATAGAATTCAACAAACCTCTGAATCCAATCATCATAAGACTTTCAATTATAAAATGACAATAATGAATTTTTAATCCGGTAATATGACCATTATTAACAAATCCTACCAAATTGGATGCATAGACAACTGGAAGTATTAAATCTGTAATCCACTAACAAAATAATAGGTAAATATCTTTGGATAGTATATAAGCTGCTTTTGGATTCATTAACCTCGGTGATCTGACATCTTGAAATAGTTCAAATTCCGGTAATATTCAAATTTGGTCAAGATATAATCGTGCCTTTACATTATCTTTGGTCTTACCTGGTGTATCCAAAACTATATGAAATAAATTATCAAAACAGTTCTTCTCAATAAGCATGACATCCATTATGTGGAGAAATAACAAATTAGACCAATATGGAAGATCCCAAAAAATGCTTCATTTTATCTAATTATTTTCTTTCCCAAAGCCATTAACTTTCTGTTGGTTTATTGTTGGCCCAAATGTGATGGGAGGAAATGAAAATACAACTAATTTTAACTCTGTACTTGTGATCATTTTCAGAATTTCATACCATTTAATTGTGCCTTTTCCGAAATGAGATTTTTCCTTTGAGAAGGATGAATATTTGGATGAAATCTACAATGATATTCAAAATAGAAAGGTTTTTTCCATTGATGAGCATAAAGGCTTTATTGTCTTGTATATAGTGAGGACATGATTTCACACCATGTGTACTCTAACCAGATAACATGCCATATAATGGGAAGTCACTAATCATACACATCAATGCTGTTTTTAATATGAAATTCTGTTTCACAGCAACATCATATGTACTAACACCATTACTCCATAATAAATTTAACTCATCAATCAATGGTTTCAAATAAACATCAATATTCATTTCGTATGTCTTGGGATTAATAAGGTTAAAAAGATATAGGGCTCCTTCAACAACATCCATGAAGGTAAATTGTACAGAGCTATAAATATAAGCCAACATGAATATTGACTACCATAGAGACCAAACAGACATAAACCATAAGTAGAAAGACTTAATCATATGTTTTAGACTTCTAAAGAAAAAGATGGATACAGTCAATCAAAATGTTTCCATGAATCACCATCAGATGAATGATTCAAGCTTTTATCAGTTGAAATCTTGGTTTTGCTTCATCACATTATTGATGTTGTGTTTTGAGACATAAATAAACATTGCAACCTAGGTGTAAGGGGGAAATATATCAACTATTTTATAGTAATTGATCCAAACTTCCCCGGTTGAGCTTATTTATACATTGATTGTCCACATGTGGGACAACTATCCAACAACTCATTTTTACCACAATACAAGAAGAAATAAATTTCACATGCATGAATCATATGATAACTAAGGCCCAGATTATGAACCATCCTCTTTCTCTCATAGTAATTTACAGGAAACACATTTATTTTAGGTAACACTGTTTTAACCAATGAAAATATCTAATCAAAATAGTTTTTTGAAATTTCATTATCTGATTTAATAGACATAACTTTTTAGACCACTTCTAATTTTTTTATCTTGCAACTAGGATATAATGCATCCTCAGCAGACCTCAAAAACTCATAAAATTCGGATGGTGCTAACTCAGGAGTTAAATCGATATCATCCCGAGTTTCAGTTTGTTGAACAAATAGACATGCAACATCATTTACTAAATTTTGAAACTGTGATGGGTCTAGATTCAAGTTATTAGTATCTTCTCTGGAACTGTGTTCTCCATTTTGATACCAAAAAACATAATCATGTTGGAAACCAAACTGCAAGAGATGTCCCCAACCTTGTCAAATGTGTTAAATGTTCTCAAGTCACATTTCTTAAAAGAACACTTAATTGTGCCTTATGGAACAAATTATGGTTTTGGTGATGAAAATGATAAGAAATATTCAACAACCTCAATATATACAGGATTTAAACCAGAACCATTTGGATTTCTGCACTGATTTATCTAAGCGTGATCATCTAATAATGACTGTTGGTGACTTCCGTGTTCCATAATTTTCTACAAAATATAAAATATTTACTATTTTTGAATAATTTGAAATTAGAAAAACACTATAAAAAAAGAAGATGAATAATTATAACTACTTCTTAATAATTACCATTAATTATGAGTGACACAATTTTTAGCGGATTTACGACTACTCTTTTGTCCAACGACTCATTTACTTGAATCTTCATCACACTAAAATCACAATGAAGAATCTTCTCAGAGGTACGCATATTCATTATCATTCATACAAGAATGTATAAGCATACCTCCAAGAAGATTCTTCATTGTCATTTCAGTGTGAGAAAGATGCATGTATACGATCCGTCGGATAAATGAACCCCCCTTTTGTTGACGAATCATCTTCTTGCAACTGTCACTACCTAAAAACATTACAAAAAATGTGGTCCTTGGAATGCATATTCAAAATCATGCATATGAGATTCAATATGCATACGTAGAAGCATACATTTCATAATATTTTGAGTTTGTTTGAGTTGAAAGTAGAAGAGTCATCGAGGCAATGGAGTGTTGTCAATCCACTATAAATTGTGCCAAGTTATTAAAATATTATAAAATTTATTTTCTTCCTAATTATTCCTAATTATTGGTAATTATTCATAATTATTCCTAATTCTTGGTAACTATTGTTAATTATTACTTTTTGTTGTTATTTATTGCTGATTATCCCTATTTGTTGGTATTTATTGGTATTTATTTATATTTATTCCTATTTGCTGCTATTTATTAATATTTATTGCTAAAAATTACTAATTATAAATAATTATTACTAACAATTACTAATTATTAGTAATTATTACTAAAAATTACTAATTATTAAAAATTATTACTAATTATTACTAATTATTACTAATTATTACTAATTATTTCTAATTATTTCACTAATTACTACAAAGTATTAATAATTATTACTGAGTATTACTAATTAATTCTAACTATTACTAATTAATTCTAACTATTACTAATTAATTCTAACAATTACTAATTAATTCTAACTGTTACTAATTAATTCTAACTATTACTAATTAATTCTAACTATTAATAATTAATTATAAATATTACTAATTAATTATAAATATTACTAATTATTACTAACTATTACAAATTATTACTAACTATGACTAATTATTACGAACTATAACTAACTATTACTAACTATTACTATCTATTACTAACTATTACTAACTATTACAATCTATTACTCACTATTACTAACTATTACTGACTATTACTAACTATTACTGATTATTACTAATTATTACTAATTATTAATAATTATTACTAATTATTACTAATTATTACCAATTATTACTAATTATTACTAATTATTAATAATTTTTACTAATTATTACCAATTATTACAAATTATTACTAATTATTACTATTTATCACTAAATATTACTATTTATTACTAATTATCACTAATTATCACTAATTATGACTAATTATGACTAATTATTACTATTTATTAATAATTATTTCTAATTATTACAAATTATTACTAATTAATTTTTATTATTACTAAATATTTCTAATTATTAATAATTATTACTAATTATTACTAATTATTACTAATTATTAGTATTTATTACTAATTATCTGTATTTGTTACTAATTAATAGTATTTGTTACTAATTATTAGTATTTGTTACTAATTATTAGTATTTATTAATAATTATTAGTATTTATTCCTAATTATTACTAATTATAAGTATTTATTACTAATTATTAGTATATATTACTAATTATTAGTATTTATTACTAATTATTACTATTTATTAATATTTATTAGTAATTATTAGTATTTATTACTAATTATTAGTTTTTATTTCTAGTTATTAATATTTATTACTAATTATAAATATTTTTTACTATTTTTTCCTAATTATTACTATTTATTTTAATTATTACTAGTCAGTGTTAATTACTACAAAATACAATTAATAATTACTAATTACGGATAATTATTTATATACATTACTAATTATCTTTAATAATTAATTGATACAAATTACTAAGAATTAGTACTAATAATTTAATTTTATTATTACAAATAAATACTGATGAAAAAACAATTTAAATATAACTTAATTACAACTAATAAACAATAATTAAAATTAATATAAAGAAATTAAATAAATACTAAATTAAATAAAATATAAATACATTTAAACACGATCTCATATAATTGTAGACGGCTTCACAACTTCTCCGTTAAAAAAACTAACTCTGAAAAATTTTCACTCTAAAATTAGAGTTTAGAGAAGGAGAGAAAGATGGAATTGAGGAGAAGGAAACAAAAAACAGATGGAGGTATATATAGGCTAGATTAGTTGTGATGGGATCCCCATTGCAAATAATATTTTTTGTGATGGGACTCATCACAAATACCTTCAGCCTCATTAATTACTGTCAGCGGTTAAAAGTTTACTTGCGACGGGTCCCGTCACAAATGGTAACTTGCCAACACACTATTTGCGACGAGACAACATCACCTCATAAATAGTTTTTTTCCACTAGTATTTATTTGTGACGAGACCTGTTGAAAATAACCTCCAGTGGTCGAACTAGATGTGACGTGAGATTTCCCATTGTAACTAGTCTTTACCGTCTCTCGGTATTTGCGACGGGCAGTGCCTACCCGTCACAAATACCCTTTCACGTGGTTTGGTTCATGAACTGCGCAAAAGTTATTGCGACGGGCCACCTAGACCTATCAAAAATAATTAGTTATTTACGATGAGTTGATTTTCCCGTCACAAATAACCCGTTGCTAAAACAAATTTTTCTTGTAGTGTGAGACTTAAAAATAAAAAATCATGAACAATATTGATATTGTGAAATAAACCCTCACAACTTGGGTTTTTTTGAATCATAATCCCAATGAATGAAATAACATAAAATGAAACATTAAATATAATTAATACAATGATATTAATGATATAATATATTAGATGCTCAATATATATACCACAGAAAAGAACTTTGTAGTGAGTATGACTTATGTCTCACAAAAGTGAAAGTTAGACAAGAAACCCTTAACTTAAGTCAAAATTTCCTAGTAACTTATTTTGACATCATATATGATAATATTTTATTTATTATAATTATACACATGTAAATATATAATGCCATATATGATCCATTTATAATATTTTTTTTCCCGTTTGTTAAGGATCTTCTTAATACTATCATTATTTCGGGTGTTAACTGATTTTTTTGATGTATGTTTTAATTATGTAGTTATAATACTTATACATTTATTATGGATCCATAATCTCCAAAATATTATTCTCAATTTAAATATCATGTATATTAAATATTTATATATATAGATATTTATCTAAAAAAGATATAGATATAAAAATGAATTACGCCATTCAAGGAGATGACTGACCGTACATATGCCTGAACAATATTTTCATTTTTTAATGGATGGAATGAAATAAAGGTAAACAGTAATTAATCATTACATAATAATTATTATTTCATATATACCATTTATATTTATTAGTTACACATTTATAACCTTCCCAGTAAATTAGTAACGGAAATTAATTTCACCACTACTAGCGAGGTTTTCACTTTTTGTGGGATGGAAACGATATGAAATATGAATTTATTATAATAATAATAACATATAAGTATATTTATGGTAATTTATTTATTATTTAATTATTTTTATAACACACTAAGTGGAATTAGAAGCCGAAATAAACATGATAGAGTCGGTAAATATGATTACCTCTTATTCGGTGAACTCCCTTAAAATCTCTTATTAAGGGGCCTAGAGTAGCTATTTTGGAAGGTCCAAAACCTCAATAACGTGTTCAAGGATGATGGGAAGAGTACATGGTAGATTATGGTTGAGATATATGGCTCAAAGTGGTGTAAATAACTGAAGGAATGAGTTTCTTTTTATAATTGAGGGGAGGGACATTCTTAAAATTTCTTAAAAATATTAAATTAGTATAAATTATTTCTCATGAAAAAATGGAAAAATTAAAATATTTGAAATATAATACATAATAATATATAATTAAAATTTTACAATGGATAACTATTTTTTTATCCATATATTTTGGTCTTAACCCCTGTTAACCCTTTTTAAACATATCATGGAAACACAGTTTTTTCACTTTGAGGGTAAATATAATTACTATATATAGAAAATAATCTCATAACTTAAACATGATTATTATTGTAAACAATATCATAATCACTTTTATTAATAGAATATTTTATTAAAATTTATATCATTTAGTAAAATATTATTTATTATAAAATATCAATAACATCAATTTTTAGAACTACTCATTATCTTGACTATAATAATAGCAATACATCCCATATAATTATATAAAAATATTATATTATATTTCTAGAAAATCATGGTAAAATATAAAATTTTCATATCACATTATTTATCTGAAATTATATTACTTTTAATATTTTAAATATCATATCATTTATTTTTCTATTAATTTAATAATTATTTCATTATCGTTTTTAAGAATTTAAAGTTATTATTTATTCAATAAAAATTTAAAATAAATTAAGATAATTAATAATTATTATTTTCTATTTTAAAATACTATTTATAGTCAATCATATCCTCTAGATAACCCAATATTAAAAATATTATAGATATTAAAGACAAGAGTGTGATATGTTTTACTTATCTTGAAATAAAATACTATAAAGGTCATAACTCATCCAAATGGACTTATAATTATATATAGATGAATATTTACTGATTATGGATGAAATTAAATCATACAACAATATTATGTTAACTTGTAGGGACATTGTAATTTCCTTATAATTTAATTTTTAACTTTAAGTACCCGATTTACCCTGTATTGTGGTAAACAAATTACTCAGTTTACTATGCATATTGAAAAAAATAAAAGGAAAATATTTATGAAATTTTAAAATCTTTAATCATAATATGGAATCTATTTTTTAAAATTCAAACCATATTAGTTTTATAACATAATTTGATATTACACTACTGAAATGCAATGAAAAACATTGTTTTTAGAAAAATGCATTTTTTTGTATAAAAATGTTTTTATAAAAAATTCAACCACAATATTTATTAAAATGAGATTAATTTAATTATTAATAATTATAATGAAAATATTTTTACTTTTAAACTATTTTAAAATTAAATGTATCTTATAATATTTTTGAACCAAAAATAGACTTTTCCATAAAAATTAGTATTTTCACTATTCACTGGAAAATAAATATTTTTAGAAAAATAAAAGAAATTCTCCCAAAGAAAATTTTGATATCCTGATTTTAAAAATTATAAAAATTTTATAAAATATATTTCATATACATTCCATAAATCAATTACAATATTTTCTCAATAATGTTTTTTGAATAAAACATATTTTTGAAGTATAAAATAACTTTACTAAAAATAGAGTACTTATTTCATAAGGATTAATAAATATATTTTTACTGATCATTTACTTTATATATATATATATTATAATTTTATTAATACTAATCATACCCAAAAATTTGAAATCAAGGTTATAATAGTCATATTTAAATAATATTTTGTGGTTCATTAAACTTCTGTGTTGCAAATTTTATACACTATGGAACATAGTGTTCTTTAAAATTATTAGAGCTGCATACTCCATAAGATATCAAAGAGATTAAATTTATTTAAAAATAAACATACCATAATATCTTGGGGTGTTACATTTTCCTCTAATACTGGTGTTGCGTTTCATATATGCTATGGAATATTATGTTCCTATTTTAAAATATCGGGGTGTTACACTATTACAAGATTTAAGGAATGAACTTCCTTTTATTCATGGTTCAATTTGTTTTTTTGTTGATTCCTAATTGTTTATTTCACTTCTTGGTTGTGCTAATAGACTCTTGGTTTTTTTTTCCTTTTTTAGTTTTTAAATGGCTGTGGGAATTGTTTTTTATTCTAATTTTGGAGGATGGGAGGTGGTCGAAGCATTTACTATTAAGGTGGACATGATCTTATACTTAAAAAGGTTATAGGAGGTCCACCAACTATCTCATGAGCACCACAGGCTAGCTAGTGGGAGGATGGGATGAGGGAAATATTATATTAATCCCACCAACCAGCTGTTGGGACTTTCAAAATTCTGTGGATTCTTCTAAACACCAATGGGTAGACAATGTAGGCCACCAACTAGATGATAATAATGAAGGAGCCAATAAATGGTCAGGTAAACCCTTTTTATTATGATTAATTCCCGATTTAAACCCAAATATCCTCCCTTAAATTTCATTCATCCTTAATCTCCATGAAGGCTCTCTATAGATGATTTTGTCTCCCCTAACCTCATTTCATAATGAATTGAAGTGTCAGTTGATGCATTGATTCTATTATGGTAAGTGGTATCTTGATTTGATAATGGATTCTTATTTCATTATCTCAATACCTATTTGATAGTGGTTAATCCTCATGTAATTGATGGACATAGATATTTAATAAAATAATTTTTATTCTAGGATTCTTATTTTATTGTTCCATCACTTGGATATCTGTTGATGGATCCCATGTTGGAGTTTATTGACATTTATTGAGGTATATTATTTCATAAGGAAATATCTATCAATTAATACATTTTATTTATTTTGGTTTCAGAATGGATTTTTAATTGATTTCAAATTATTTAATTATTATTCTTGAAAAATTAATATGAAATGGTATAGTACTTGTGTGATGGAATCCTTTGAAAATAGATTTTGAGATAAAGTATTATTTATTAAAAATGAACTTGATTGAAGATAATAATTTGATGTATTATTTTTATTAGATGAAAAGGAATGATTTTTTTGGATTTGAAATGAAATGAATTAATTTGAAGGCATGATATTTTGATAAAAACCATTTGATGTTGGTTTTTGAAATTATATGGCATATTTTTTTGAAACATAAACTTGGGATCGATGGAAATGATTATTTGAAATAAATGAGATTAATTGATTTAAAGGATATCCCTATAAGTGTTTGATCTATCTTGATGTACATGGGAGCCTACCTAGAAATGGATGATTAATGATGATAATTCCAACTAAACTATCTCGAAGGTAGGGAGTTTATTCTTTGGGATTCTCTCATATCTACCCTAGGCTATCCAAATTAGGGAGTGTGTGAACAAATGGAGTTGTACATACCTGATATGTATAAGAATCCTTATTCTAATATTACCCATGGAATTATTAGTATTGTATAACGAATGAAAATTATTTTTACATTCCAATGGTTGATTGAAATTTTTTACTCATGTCTATTATGATAAAAATTCTTAGTCATATCTATTATGATAAAAATTCCTATATCTAGAGGATTTTATGGAAATTAACTTTGAAACCTATATTATTTCATCCACTTAAATGTTTTACAAAGAACTACTTTTTATGAACTGAGAAAATACTTCCATTTCAATTTTTATTTAAAATACTGTAAGGTAGGTTTATTTATTTTAGATTGATTAAGAAATTCGTGGTGAGATTCGATTGGGACTTATTTATCAAACCTTACCATTACCTTAAAGAATGTGTATATTTTCTTATTCAAGGTTTAGGAAAAGGGAAATCACCACTTAGAGGTGGTGGGTGTACTTGATTAGTTGGACCATGGGAGTTAGTGGTGACCGGTGGAGTATGTGTTCCACTCATTGCATTGAGTTATTTTGGTGGTGTTTCTTAAAGGTTTAATATGATAACTTTGGATAACATATCATCTTAAGAGATATATCTTTTTACCTGTATTAATTAATTTATCTATTGTGAAGTGTTTGGAGAACCAACTATTTATTATTATTTTTATCTCTTTCCTTATCTTAATGAGTTATTCTTGTGGAAAAATCACCCCTTGATTATTTTGATTACCATGAGCATGTTACAAACCTGTGGTGATTGAGAACACCCCTCTGTCCATGTTATAATGATTTGGGTACTATTTAGGTGGGTTATTCTGGTTATTTCATGAATAATTAGTATCATAGGTGGTTGTGACTCCTATTATATGTAGGAATATAGTCTGCGATGTATTTGTATATAGGATATAGGATTATAGTTATATAAGTGGAAGGTTAAGTGTGAGTTCCTAAGAACCTATCATCTTAAATAGCCTTAAGTAACCATGGGTTTTTGGAAATAATTTCTTTGATGAATTTTATATTCTAATAATTGTATTTTTCAAAATAATTGATTCATGATTGACGTTATCTTGTTATTTTTGATTGACAGCATTGATGATATCATGCACTCAACCAATGTTTCCCTCATATCTATTGATTTTATGTAGTAACATTATCTTAAGAATATGTTTGAATAAACCTCAGGATGGAGATACTAATGAACCATGATAAGTGATCCCCCATGTTGATCAAAAATTTATGGAGGTTTCTATGAATGTAGTATAAGATCTGGGATAGGTAGCTGCACCTATTCCCATTCAGGTTATAGTGGGTTTTTCCCCAAATGGATAATAGTAGAGATCATGCCCAAGAAATTATTCACCGAAGACTCTATATTTCTAGGGTAACAATGATCATTTAGAGGTATAGGAATGGTTTAACATGGTTCATAATCTATTTGAGTCTTTATAGATTCCATACCCAGATAAGGTGAGATGTTCCATATTCAAACTTGAAGGGCCTAGTAGAACATTGTGGGATTCGATAGTTCGTGCAAGTAAAAATGTGGTCATTGAGTGGAAAGACATTAGGGACCCTTTCATGGATATGTTATATTCAGAATCAATGTTATTTGATAAGTTAATCGAGTTATTGAATCTTGATAAAGTTAGTAAAACTATGGATTAGTTTTCCAATATCTTTACCGAGTTTGTACATTTCTCACTCGAGGTATTATCGAATGAGAAGATAAAATCTTGGAGGTTTGAGATAGGTCTTTGACTATATATTTGATCTCAATATTTCCTATTGAATAAGTCCTCATATGCTGAAATTATGGATAGTTATTTGATAGTGGAACTTGACTAGGATGGCAGGTTTGTCTTGAAGGGAGTTCCTCATACTTCCAGTGGTTGATCAAGTGGTCCCTTTAAAGGTAATAAGAAGTGAGATTAATCTCACAGTGGATCTAAGAAAAAAACTTATTATAAAAATTTTGTTGTATCTATTATTTGACCAATCACTTATTTTTTCTATGGAAAAGTTAGGTACTCTAAGGGATCTTCCATGGAAGCACCAAATATTTGTATATCTTTCATACATTCTGGTCACTTTTAGAGAATTTTTCATGTATTTACTACTCTACATAGTAGTATAATATTTGAATTACTAAGAGGATCTATGAACATATTATTTAAGAAAAAAGGGGTTATATTCATATACATAAGGAATAAAGCTTCTTTACAAAGTGAATGAGTCTCCAATAGGAGAAGATGCGGGTCCTGTGATAGTGATGGGTACTATAATGATTGACTCATATCTAGTGAATCCTTTATTTAATACCGCTCCCACTCATTCCTTTAAATCTACTAGTATCATGTAATTTCTAAATCTTCATATAGAGATCTTGTATTATGTTATTTATATTTCTACGCCTCTCAGGTTTAAGAAGGAACATGGTATCTAATTCCCATAATGATCTTTTTCTCTATCATAAGTTGAGATTTCTTGGAAATTTTTAGTTTTGGATATGAAACACTTATATTCCATTATCACACTCGATTGAATGATCACTCATAGAGATCATATCAAATATTATAATTTGATAGTTTCCTTTACTATTATCGTTGGAGTGTGTCATGTCTTTTAGGGAGAATGGGGCATGAGATTAAGTTGAGTCATACCTCCTCTTCCAAATATGTTTATGATGATATCCATATTTTCATTTAAAATCAGCTTGGATTCTTCTGGCGGTAAACTTCCTCTAGTATTAGATGAGTTCTTAGATATACTTCCTTATGAATTTTCTATTTTTCCACTGGTGATAGAGGAAGAGTATTATATTTACTTTATATAATGTACCCAACCTATTTATATTCCCTCATACTATATGGAACCTGGGGAAGTTAGGGAAAAATGAATAAGTAAGGTGACTTGATTTACAAAGAATTTATCTAGCTGAGTGTGCCTCCTTGGGTAGCCCTAATGTTTTTTACCAAGAATTATGAAAAAACCATTCATCTTTGTGTTGGTTATTTAAAGATAAATAAGGTCACAATCATGAAAAAATATCAATTTACCTAAATTGATCACTTATTTTACCAACTAAAAGGGGTGAAGTGGTTCTCAAAGACTGATATTCATTCTGGTTATCAGTAGCTTAGGATCCAAGAGTCTTAGATCCCTAAGACTACATTTAAGAGTAGGTATGGCCACTATGATTACATTATTATGCATTTTGGTCTAACCAATGGTATTATTATGTTCATGGAATTAATGAAAACGATATTCCATATGTACCTTGATTCTTTTGTGTTGGTATTTCTTGATGAAATCTTAGTTTAATCCAAGACCTAAGAGAAGCATGCATATCACTTGAGAGTGGTTCTAGACATATTGATAAATCCTATAATTCATGTAAGTATTTCTAAATAATAATAATGGATTTAGTAAGTAATGTAATCTGGACATATGGTTTCCTATCATGGAATATCATTAGACCTTGATAAGGTAAACTCTGTTATGACCTTGGTGGAATCACAAAATGTCTTTGAGATTCAAAGGATCTTGGTCTTAAAAGTTTATTATCATCATTTTGTAAAGTATTTCTCAAATTTGGCTTCGTATTGGCTGCTATTACTCATAAGGGAGAAAAGTTCAAGTGGAATTCGAAAATTTAGGCTTTATTTGAGGAGTTTAATCATTTTTTAACTTTATCTCTTATCTTGTCTATTATATAAGTTAAATAGAGCTATGTGGGTTTTTTTAGTGCATTAGGTTCAGTTTTGGGATGAATTCTAATGCAGAGTTATCACATTGTGGAATATGGTTATCAGTAGCTTCACACTCATGATAAAAACTATCCAACAAATTATCTCAAAATTACAACTATGTTGAAAAATCTTATTAGTTGGTGACATTATATTTTTTGATACTTTTTTACCACCTACTCTGATAAAATAACTTTGACTTATATATTCTATAAAAAATATTTTAACCTTTAACATAGATGGTGGGTGGGGTAGATAAAATACATTAATTTAAGAATTTGTTACACTTGTGGTAAATAAAATATCTTTACTAATTATTTGAGAAGGAATATCATATCATAGGTTGTGAAAGAATCTTCTAAGGAGTAGAATATGATGGCGCTCTTTTCTCGTATAAATTTTGGAGTCTAAGAGGATGAGATTGAGGTTGTTTTATCGAGTGTTCAATTAATATCCTCACATCTTGGGATGATTCTCTTTGAAAAGTAGCTTGACGATGAGTTACCATGCCTTAGGGGTTCTTTATATGGTGGGGGACCATTGAAAAATAGTCTCTATATTATGAGGGTATCCTGTGATTCCCAATCTAGTAAGTTGTTCCTTTTCCTTTAAAGAAGTATATGATGAGGAATTTTTGTAATTATTACTGGGTGGTACACATAGGCACTATGAAGAGGTTTTATGATATTATATGATGATTGTGATGTCCAAGTATGAAATGAGACACATTTGATTTTGTTTCTCACTATTATACATGTTAGAAGACTATGTCTGTGAATCAAAAGCCTTTAATTTTTCTTCGTCCTCTTCTGATTCTAACCGGTATGTGGGATGAGATATCTATAGAATTTGGTGTTGGTTTACCTTGTACACCTCATTGAAAAAAATTGATATGAAAGGTGATTAAATGATTTACCAAATAATCTCACTTTATTCTAACTTGTGATATGACCAAAGTTGATGTCTTGGGAGACGTGTATGTCTATGAAATCTTTATATTTAATGGAACTCACTCTACATTCATTTATAATAGGGATCCCTAATTTAATTTTCATTTTTGAGGGGAATCCAGGAGGAAACAAGATATTATGAAAATTTGATCATATCGTATCATTCTTAGCTATATGGTCAGATAGAATGTGTTATATAGTTTTTTGAATACATTCTTAGATCTTGTGTACATAACTTTAGAGGATCATGGGATAAAAATTTTAGAATGGGTGTGTTTTTCTATAACAGGAACTATAATCCATTCACCAATATAGAACCCTTTATGACCTTTAATGGTTATCCATGTAAATATCTACTTTTTTGGGTGGAGATTTTTGAATCTTCTCTTATTAGAAATAGTTTTGTCTATGAGATAATGGAAAAGATTTATTTGATTCATAAGACAATGTTAATGACATAGATCTAGTATTGGTCTTATGATGATCATCATTAATGCCATTTTGAGTTCTTGTTTGGTGACCTAGTGTTTTTTTGATTTTCACCTTAGTTGGGTCATCAATATGTTGGAAAATAGGGAATGTTTTCACTAAGATATATGATACCATTTTAGGTTGTTAAGAAGATTGGAAACACGGATTAAAATTTATCATATCCACCTTATATGACATAAATCTATAATGTGTTTTACATGTAACAAACTAAAAATTATCATTTGAACCTATATCATGTTTTGAGAAGGGAGGACCATTATGTGGAATCTGATTTATGCATGATCTAGACGCTGGTTCAGATTATTTATTCTCATATAAAGATTCTACATAGAAAATTTGTTACCTTGGTTTGGGTTCTTTGGATTTATTTTTGTAATTCACATGATACTTGGGAGAATTTAGCATTTATGAGGGAGTAATGACCTCACCTATTTTTTATTGATTCTTCTTTATAGGATTTCTAGGGGGAATCATTTATGGTCGGGAGATTATAAAATCCTATTACAAGATTTTAGGTATATACCCGGTTTTATTCTTGGTTTACATTGATTTCATGTTTATTCCATTTTGTATATATTGTTTATTTGTCCTGATCATTAATTATAGGTTATTTTACCATTTTATTGTGTTTTTCAAGGGGTTTGGGGGTGGTAATTACTCCTGTTTGGAGTTTGTGAGGTGTAGGGGTGAGGGGGTTATCATGGATGTGGACATGAGAGTATAGAATAAATAGATACAAGAGGTCCACTAGATATATGATGAGAACCACTAGAAAAATAGTGGGAGGTTGATCTAAATAAATTAATACAATAATTACACTAACCATCCCATGGGACATGTAGAATTCCATGCATTCTGCTAAATGATAAAAGGTAGAAAGTGAAATCCACTAGCTATTTTGTGAAGCCGATAGAGCTAATAAATGACTGTGTAAATTTCATTTTTTTATTTAATTCCTTATTTAACTCCAAATCCCATCCATCTAATTTAATTTTTCCCAAATATCTTTATTGGATATTTAGAGAGTATTTTGGCCCTCACAATATCATGTATTCATTAATTAGTGTTCCAGTTTAGGCATTGATCACCTTTTGATAAGTGTTATCATGATTTAATAATGAATTCTAATTTCCTCCTCCTTATACCCCTTTGCGTTTGGTGAATCATATTTTCATTCTATGGATTTAGATATTTAATAACGGAGTTGTGATTATACAATTCCCCTTTGACCATTCTTTCCCTTGAATCTTTGTCGGTGGATTCTGTGTGGGTGTTAATCGATCTTAATTTTTGTAGGTGGTTTTATAAGGTAATATACATCAAATGAAACCTTTAATGCATGTTGATATGGAAATTTATTTCTAATTAATTTATAATTCTTTAATTTTTATTCCTTACAAATGAATCTTAAATGGAATGTTGTGTCTATGTGTGATGGAACCCTTGGAAGTGAATTTTGAGATAAAGTGTTTATTATAAAAAATGAATTTTATTTTAGATTATGATTTGATGTTTTATTTTGATGACATGAAAAGGAATTAAGTATTTATTGATTTAAAATTAATTTAAATGATTTTAAAGAAATTAGTTTTTGATAAAAATAATTTATTATTTGTTTTTTAAATGATATATTCCATTTTTTGAAAATTAAATTAGGGCCAGTAGAAATAATCATGATATTGATTAATTTGAATAACAACCCCATAAGTGATTAACTTACCTTGAAGCACATGGGATCCTTTATAGTTATGTGTCATGGAAACACACTAATAATTAGTTAGATCTACCTAGAAACAATTTATTGATGATGGAAACCATAACTAAACTATCGTGAGAGAAATGACTTCATTTTAATGATTCTGTCTTATTCCACCTAGAACTTTCAATCGAGGTAGTATGTGTACACATGGAGTCATACTTCACTGAGATGTGTGATAATCCTCATTTTAATTTAACCTCATGAATTATTACCATGGTTCTATGATTAAAAAAATATATTACATTCCAGTGGTTGATAAAAATGATTTACTAATATCTATTTTGAAAAAAATTTATAATCATGCCTATTTTGATAAAGATGCCCATATCTGTATGATTTTATGGAAACATACTTTAAAAATTATTTTATTTTATCTATTGAGATTTTTTAAAAATCATGATTAGCTATGAATTTATTAAATATTTTTATTCCATGTTTTATTTAAGATTGAGCAATGATAGTTTATTTATAATGTATTTTTTTATAATGATTGCTGAGATACTACTAAGATTTGTTCCTGAATCCTTAACCATTCCTTCAGACATTTATAGATTTTAATATTATAGGTATAGTAAATGGAAAATAACCACTTGAAGGTGGTGGGTTTACTTGATTATCTAGACATTGGGAACTTGTGGTGACTGATGGAGCATGTGATCCGCTTGTTTCATAGAAGTTTTGGTGATGATGTCATCATGGTTTAATATGATTACTTTAGTTAATGTACCATCTTAAGAATTATGTCATTTTATCCATGGTGATTTATATCATGTGGAGTGTTTGATATACCATCTATTTATTATCTTATATCATCTCCCTTATCTTGACGAGTTATTCTTATGGTGAAATCATTCCCTCTTGATTGTTTTGATGCCTAGGAAAGTTTTTCTATACCATGGGGATCGAAAATGAACTTTGGACCATGTTAGAACTAATTCGAGTACCGTTTATGTGGGTTTCATATGTTTTTTCATGGAACAATGTATCATTTCATAGATTATCTTCAACTTAACAAGACAATGATCAATAACTAGCTCCTTTTGTCCTGTATTGATGAGTTGTTTGATCAATTTTGAGAAGCTCAATATTTTTTGAAGGTGGATCTTCCATCTAGATACCATCAACTAAGGAAAAAAGGGAATTTATACCCAGGAAAACATTCCAAAAAAGGTATTTATATTATGAATTCATAGTAATTCCATTTATATTGAAATATTACCGTTCAATATTTATTGCTATTATGTATAAAATATTTATATGTTACTTAGAAAAATTCAATGAAGTATTTACTGATGATATAACCATATATTCTTAGAGAAAGGATGAAAATAAAGATCATTTGAGGATTTCACTAAAGACATAATTAAAGGATAAATTATATACCTAGTTTAACAAGATTAAATATTAGCTCAAAGAGTATCCTTATTAGGTGATGTGTTCATAATAAAGAGAATATCTATGGATCCATTAAAGATAGAAGTGATTGAAGAATGCTTAAGACCAACCACTATAAAAAAAATCTTATTTTTTCAGGGGGCAGTGGGATACTACAAATGGTTATGATAAATTTCTCATGAATTTTAAACCCTTTAACCAAGTTAACATGAATGGAAGTGACATTCCTCTAAATAAAAGAATTTGAGGAAATATTCACAGAGCTTAAGAAGAGATTATTCACTGTACATGTGCTTACATTACATTGTAGTGGAGAAGGGATTTTAATATAAAATTATTATTAATTAAAGGGTGTTGGATGAATACTTCTAGAAAATGATAATGTAATAACTTATTATGCATTTCAACTAATGTATACTAAAAAAAATCACCCAATTCATGATCTGGAGTTGGTAGAAATTGTCATTGCACTGGAATTTTAGCAGCATTATCTCTATAATGAATAGTGTGAAACCTATACTAACCATATGTTTTTAAAGAATATAAAAAAGGAACTAGATATTTTCCAAATTATATGGTTTAAATCAATTAAAGAATACTATTTCTCAATATGCTACCACCATAGAATGAAATCAATGTAGCTAATGATATGAGTAAGAAGGATTCTTCCACTTTTTCCATGATGTGGATTGAAGGATACCTAACACTAATTAATTTGGAAAACATAGACATTGATTTTGTAAGGGTAGGTAATGAATCCAATATTCCCAAAATGAAATCTCAACCATCTATCCAGGTGAAGATCAAGGAGTCATGGAAGTAGGATACATAACTTTAAAAGAAGGCATGGAATATATACAAGTTCAAATTTGATAATGACGAAATTATGAGATTAAATAAATAGATATGTGTTATATCAATACTATAATTGAAGAAAGTGATATCAAATGATGTACATATCTTGTAACTTTATGATATTTTAAAAGAAAATACAATGTTTGATAGCATACAAGATACACAACACTAGGCTTTAACAAAAGACTAAATATTATTATTATGTGACCATTATAACCTAGAAATGAAATTGGCGGTAATGAATAGTATTAAAAAAATAATTAAATTCAAAGTGGTTCAACTAGTTAATAATTTATTAATTAAATCTTAGAAAATTAAGTACTCAATATTAGTAAATTCATTCTATACACTTTATTCAAGAATGTTTTTTATTTATTTTTTGATAGAAAAATATAATTAATTTATAAAAATATTATAAAAGTTATTTAATGAAATAAATATCTTTACCAGTTTGTGGTGATGTTTTTTATATTTTTTGAAATGTTTTTTTTCAATTAATAGTGAGGGATATTTATTTTTATTGAATGTTGTATTTTCTTTTCAAGTACTTCAAAATTAAAATTATATTTCAGATCAGTTTTCATTTTTTTTGTCTTATTGATTTAAAATAATCCAATTATAGTTTTTTTTGGATTTTATACTTTAATATATTATATAAAAATTTTCTATTTTTAAAAGGTAATTTAATGAAAAACTCTTTTTCATCAAGTTTTTCCAATTTAAATTTAATATAAACTCCATAACTACTATGTTTTGAATCATGAATAATAGATTAAATATTTGGATTCATGAGGTCTAAATTTAGTAAATTGACCCCTTTTATTGTTGGCCAATATGAATAGTAACTTTGGTAATCTTTGTTACCACGGAAAAGGGTAGATAAAGTAGTTAAGGGTGAAAATAATATCATAAGGACTATGAAATTACCCTTAAACATTATAAAAATTTATTGTATGAGTTATATTCATTAAAAATCATTTATGGTTAGAATATATGTCATTTGGTTGACATTTCTAAGTGATCATGACTTTTATAATATTAATTTAAAGAAAATCCAAAGACCTCATGCTCATATTTTTAATAACAATAAAATTTTTAATACTGATTTATCCTGAGTTTATTTCAACTACAAATATTAATTTTAATTATAAAATAATTTTTTTCATCATAGTGATTTATTTTTAATTTTTAGTGATCAAATAAGTACATTAAATTCTTACAAAACACTTATAAAGTAATTATTTTATTAATGAAAATATCAAATAAATGATAATAAAAATATTAGAATGAAATTAATTTGAGATAATTAATAATAAAAAATTTTCTATATGTAATTTATATGTTAATGGGGTAATAAAATAGTTTGTTTTAATTATAATTTTTATCTTGATATTATTAAAGTCAAAGTAATGAATAGTCCTAAAAATTGACAATATTAA
Source organism: Viscum album (assembly GCA_963277665.1). NCBI lineage: Eukaryota > Viridiplantae > Streptophyta > Magnoliopsida > Santalales > Viscaceae > Viscum > Viscum album. The sequence continues at coordinate 552,453,513 of OY728156.1, forward strand.
TATTTTATAGTAAATAATATTTTATTAAATGATATAAATTTCAAAAAATATTAAATTAGGAAAAATTATTGGCATAATTTTTAAAATTTCATCACTAATCCATTTGTGGGTCTCTTTTTATTTTATATTAACTATATTAACCCTTAAAAAGTAAGAAAACATGTTGTCACGGTAAGAGTTAAAGAGGTTAAATAAGGCTCCAAAAAAATATATGGGTAGAAATATAGTAAAAATGTATCTAATTTTTATTGTATATGGGTATTTATACCCATAATCATATTATATTATAAACTAATAATTTTGGATCCATTTATAATTGATTATTAATTTATATTATTTTAATATTTTGACAAATTCAAAGAGTTCTCCCCTTCTATAAAAGGAAACTTATTATTATCATTTAACTATAGCACATAACCATTTTGGTTGATAAATACCTATTAAAATAACCTTTATAACCCATTAATTCTTTATATAAGACTTATTTTAGGAAAAAACCAACATCATTGGTCTTAAGGTGTTAAGAAAAGATTGTTTTATAAAGAAGAGGTATAGTTTTTATCCACTTGTTTTAGATTTATTTATTCATCCACATCCTAAAAATCTTATTAAACTATAAAAAATAAAAAATCTAGTATCCTAAATATAATTATATGTTATTATTTTATTGGAATGAGTTAAATCTATCTCCTCTTCTATTAAATGGACAATAATGTATTTTTTGTGTGTATAGAGGAGTACTACCTCAAGAATAGATGTAATTCATTTCCCATCCCCGTCTATGAAGTATGGTTATAATGATTGGTTTTAATGTTTATTTGTGATATTAATTAAATATGTATTATTAAGAAAATATAATATATCTCTTATATTCTTACCATTCCAAGCACATAAAAATGATAATGTCATTTGTGTATAGGTGCAGACTACCACCTACACGAAGCGATGTGATTTGTTTTTCATCATCATTTCACATGGATGATATATATATATATATGTATATTTCAAAAATAAAATTATATATATGATATTATTATCATTCAATAAATACGAAATTTTACTTAACTTTTTTCTATGATGATCATTCAAAAAATGAATACTTTATTCATGGGTACGTATGACCTACTGTCTCCATGATTGTAACAGAGTTCATTTTTCATAAAAAAATTAATGGTTGGATTTAAAAGTATATTTGAGGTATGAAAGTGATAATTATTTAATTAATATTATTATATATATTTATTAATGAATATTTTTTTGACCATAGTCCACTTATCGAAGCTATTTTCGACTCAGGTACCAAATATCATCAAAATGTTTGACGTGAACATAAATAATTATGTACCCGTTATACCAAGGTAATAAGTGATATATGAGGAATAATGAACATAAAGAAGTTTCTCAAAAAAGTAAATAATTTATAAAAGTTTATCATTATGTAATATAAAGGATATATGTGACAAATCAGACTCAAGGTAAGGGATTTTCGTAACTCAATTTCCATTCCTTTAGTTAATCCGATGTTTTTTTATTATGTCATGATAATATTATGTGTGAAATGAATTTTAATAATATTAGGTTTATTTGAAATTATTTTATGTGTATTTATAGCTAATACTCGTAACTTATTTATTTTATTAACACTAAGTTAAATAATATGATATTTAGTAGAGTCTCTCTTTTAAAAATAATCTTTATGTTTTTTTTCAGCTATTTTTACAAAATTATAATAGAATGTTTTTAACTTATAAAAAATGAGTTTATTTTCATGATTTTATAATTATTTTATTATTTTATGTTTCCATAATAATTTCTCAAACTTATTTTTAAAGAAAATGCTTTCTTAATGCTCTTGCATATTTTAGATTTTAAAAGTGATTTTTATGAAAAAGGGGTATTTTGATATCCAAAAGTGTTTTTCATAAAAGTTTAAAATATTTTTCTATATTTTTATTCATGATATAGACCTCATATATTATTTATTATGGGAGTACCTATAGAGTTTCAGGTTATCCAATTATAGATTATAGGATGGGTGCATACATATAGCGCTTCATAGCATTGGGTAATGAATTTTTTCTCTGGAGAATTATATTGGATGTAAGCCATATGGTTATTCCAATTTTTAAGGGTTTTTAAGGGTTCTATGAGGGTTCTATGATGATTATTCCACAAGTAACCTATGTGAATTTTCTATTCTTGATAATTAGTTTTCATGGAAAAATATTTATTTCAAAAGGTAATATAAATAAATTTTTAAAGGAAAAATTATTCTCCTTCCAGATGAAAAGTATAATTTTTAAGAAAATATTTTAATGGGTTTTTATGTTTTTCACTAAAAATAATGGTTTTATTTATTTTATACCTTAATAATGACCTTTTTATTATACCATGTTTTTAAATTTTTCTCAAAATATTATATTTATGAGTAGAGATAAGTAAGAGACCAAGATAAAATTTAAGAATATATTTCAAGAAAAGAAAACATGTTTAATTTTAAAAGGGTTTCCTTCAGTTGAAAAAATAGATACTGAGTATAAGTGTCCACATGTAATGTATGAGTTTTCTATGTAAGTGTTTTTAATAATTCTATAAAACTATAAAAATAAAATATCTTTGGGAAAATAAGGTGATTTTTTGTTTTGAAATAATTGGAATATGTATTATTTAAGGCTGGTTCCTTACAGTTGGTATTAGAGTAGGGTTTAGTTAATTCTAGAGATTAGGATGTTTTAAGGTGAGGTTATCTGAATAGTTATATATACCATCATGGGTTTATAATTTTATGGTTTATAATAAGATCAATTTCTAATAAATCCCTTTTAAAGATTTGTGTTTAAAATTTTAAGTTGAATAATGATATTTTTGGAGATGTTTATTATTTATGGTAATTATTGGTTGTTAATTTTTGGGTTGCAAAATGAAATTTTGATATTACCTTTGAGGTTAAAAACTTTCTTTATTTTTGAATATATTAATGTTTATTTTAGGATTATATCATATTTTATTAGGAATGTTATAATAATTATATAGTTTTATAAAAAGATATCCCATAGACCATGTCACAACCTGTCATTTCTACCAATGCCATGATAATTGAACCTGCAACCGAAGGTTGAAAATGGTGAAGTTCTTACCACAATCCTACATGATGTATTGGTTATTATTAAATTATTTTTATTTATTTAAAATATCTTATTGATAAATTTTATGTTCATTTTAGGAACATGTTTTTATCAAATCTATAACTGTGGGATTGGAAATTGATTTGATGATTATGTGGTCAATATTATTTCAAAATAATTTCAATATTTTAAGAACCCTATATTATTAAGGTAAATGAAATATTATGTTAGTTTATTTGAGTAATAAATGTGGAATTATAATTTGGAGTCATATATGATTTTATTTTCGATTTATGGTGATTCAGGTGATTCATGAAAATGATTATCATATCTTGGAGATTATGTGATTAGAGAAATAACATTCTGGTTTGGGACTTTAAGAGTGACTAATATTATTTAGAGATAAACATTAAAATTTCATTAAAATATTATGTGATAAAAAAACTTCTGAATTTTGGGTTTTAATCTTAGTCTGAAGTATTTTTAAAAATTTTATGGACAAATATTTATTGAATACTCTATGTTGAAATTTGGGAGTTACTATTTAATTGTGGATATTAAATTATTTTTTCATCATATAATGGTATATTCATCTTTTGGGAATTACCTAATCTTATACTTAATGTTTTTATTTTTTCTTAATTTATAAATATAGGAGGAATATATTTTCATCATTTTTAGGATTTTGTTATTTGTAGAATTTGATTCTAGTGATTCAACCATAAAAATAATTCATACTCATCATTTGGTTAAAAAAGGAGTTTGTGGTAGAAATTTATTAAAGGATGAAAATAAACTTTTCAGGTAAGTATTCGTATTTATGTTCTTATTAAAGGAAGTAAAATATTTCCTTAAATATATGAAAATGATTTTGAAACAAAAAACATTATCCATTTACTATTCTCACTGGGAAATCAATGGCCATATAACCCATCACAGATTTATAAGTTTTGTGATGGTTAAATTTCCCTTGGACATGTTCTCTATCACTCTCTATCATTAATTAAGAGTTATGTTTTCTCTTCAATGTCAATTCTTTCTTACTTGGAAACATAGTTTGTGTTATTGTAGATGACCTTCATACATCCCTTTTCTATATTCTTAGGTAAAAGTTTTATTAATCCTTTTTTCAATGTGATATTTCAATAAAAGTATTTTGAAAATTTAAATATTGGTTAATGATAAAAAAATTAAAAAATTTGAGGATTAAATTTCCAAAAGGGGGGAGAATGTAACATCCCCATTTTTATAAAAGGAAAGACTTTTATTGATAACATAGAAGATACACAACACTAAGCTTAAGCAAATAATTAATTTTTTTTATTATGTGAGCATTACAACCTAATCATTAAATTATCAGGAATAAACAGAAATAATGAAATTATTAAATATAAAATGGTCAAAATCGTTAATAATGTATTAATTATTGCTTAAAAAATTATGCACTTAATTTTAATAAAGTAATTTTATACAAATTCTTCAAAAATGATTTTTTAATTTTTTTGAGAGAAAGATATAATAAATTTACGGAAATTTTAGAAATATTATTTAATTAAATAAATATAATTTTTATGTTATGGTGAATTTTTGATAATTTTATTAAAAATTTTATATTTAAATGAATAGTGTAAATACTGATTATTATTTAAAATTTTATTTTATTTTTAATTATTTACAAATAAAAATATATATTTAATTAGTTTTATAATTAAAATTGTTCTTTATTATTTGAACTCATATAATTATGGGGTTTTAAATTGATTTTATAATTGAATTTAGTAAAGGAACATTTTATATTTTGAAAAATTATTTTCTAAATAACTATTTTTCATTGCGTTTTTCCCATTTTCATATAATTTAAATTTTGAAACTTCTATGCTTTTAATTTTTAAAAAGGGATTACATATTTAGAATTAGGAGATCTAAATTTATTAAATAGACCCTATCAAAAAACATCCCGGATACCCTGGTACCCTGATAATTGATCTGATCCTGACATAACATAAAGGGTGTTCCCGAACCCCATAGGTTGGAGACAAGAACCTAGAATCAAAAAAGATACAACTGGGAATGGTTTTTCCATAAACATAATGAAATAAAGATATAAAAGTCATTATTTACAAAATAAAACTCTAAAGGTAGAATTTTACCATAACTCAAACAGGTAAAAAGAACCCAGAGTACATCAAAAATGTACTAGAAACCATGATAATAACACAAGTCCCAATGGAAACAACTCTACAATCCCATGGATCAGCAATAAAAACCACTTATAAGTGGTTCTTTACCCTTGCTTGAACATTAAAGAATATAATCTACAAAATCCAAAATTCCTAAGTAGTATGTCAGCTAAAATCTCAGTAGGGTCTCACAAAAGATTCCATAATAAGATGGAACAATTAATTAACAAAAAAATATTTTAATTTTAAATAAATAGGCATAAAATTTTAAAATAATATTTCAAAAAAACCATTATTTAGATTTAAAATGATGTAAATATTTCGTATAATCTCTTAATAAACATTTTATATAAAACAATTTATGTGACTTCAAAAGGCATGTGTAAATCAATTCATAAATAATTTCATATATATCAAAAAATTATTAATGAGAAACATGGATATATTTTAATAGGTATGATAGTTATGGGTTATGGGATCCTCACACGCTCATATAATGATAACGACAGTGTGCACACACGTCTCTCTATTACCACCCAAAGAAGACTGACTCGTATCCCAATAAGTATAATAAATTCCCCTAAATTCATGATAGAGTTATAAATTTCCATTTTTTATAGGTAAATTCAAACCTAGCATATTTCTACCAAATAACTCTCTAACTACCTAGTCATGAATTTTGTATAAAAAAAAATCAATAATGGTAATTTTATTCAAAAATAATGAAAATAAAATTCAACCAATTTTTGTATTTCCATATACCAATTTCCATTTAAAAAAAATAGATTTTAATTAAATATTTCCTTTTTCTAGGATAAAACCATCTAGTTTTTTATCAAAAAAAATTAATCCATTTTTCTCAAATACAAATTTGAAACAAATTTCACAAATAAATTGAATAATTTAAATTCCACAATTTAAATCCCACAACACAAATTCACACATTTCAATCAATTCCATAAACACACCCCTATTCAATGGAATTGTGGTTTTCTTAAAATTTAATGCTAAATACAATTCAAATTCTCAATTTACTGGAATTGGGTTTTAAATAAAGAATTAGAAGAATTTATATTTAATAAAAGAAATTTAATTTTAATTAGGAAATATTGGGTTGATTCAATTGGAAAATCTTAAACAGATCCACATAACTTAGATCACTAGATCACATAATATTACTTCTGTGATGATATTCTCCAATGAAGAATGTTGAAGATGAAGATCCCAGAATCAAAACTAGATTCAAGATTGAAAAAAGTGGGGATTAGATCCTCCAAAAACATGAAGATCTAGCAAAACCTAAGTAAGAGATATAGATAAAGAGAGTAGGTTAAAGAGAATGAGGAGAATAAATTTAATTGAAAAGGAACAAAAAAAGATCGCTAATCTTAAATTGGACTTGGAAGGGGTTCGGAGGAGCCAAGAATTCTTCTTAGGAGACCCAAATACCTAGTAAAATGTTTTAGGTCAATTTTGGCCCAAGAATGAGATAAAAACGAGTTTGGGAATTCCATTTCAGATATATTAGGGCTGAATCGATTATTAATGTACCGAGGTATCTAGGTTGGTTTGTGAAAAAAGTGGTATCAAAGGTATATGTTAAGAATATTTTCTTTATGTCAGTATGCAGTTGAGTAATCTTTTCAGGACTTAATAAGTTTTTTATATTGAGTTCCTAGCCATATCTCACTATAATGATCCTTAAGTCACTAGGGTAGTTTGGGAATTATGTATTAAGGATTAGTTCTTGTCTTTTCCCTGATTTTGATTTGGATAGGATGAAATCTAGATCCTGTGTTCTTATCTAATGGGACTAATTTGCATTGTTTATCTATTTGAGTGTTAATCTAATCTCTTCAATGTTTCCCTATGATATTGTGTAGAATCCTACCTCAAATAATATGTGTGAATCAGATACATGATGTAGATGCTGGTGAACCACAACAAACAAATACTCTTGTGGACCGGTATTTGGTTGAAGTGATTATGTATATTGTCCATACTCTCGGATAGGAACCTACACTAGTTCTCATTTGCGATTCAACTATGGATCCTTAAACATATTTTTTGCAAAATATATCTCTAGATTTTCTTCTCCATAAGACACCAGTTTTAAAAGGATCATATTATCATCAAGGGGATGAGGAACATTTAAACAAGATTGAGTATTTTTTTGAGTTCTTGGTGACACCTGATGAAATCAAGGGGAAGTGTGCCACCTTCACACTAGAGGTATCGAGAATGAGATGTTGAGACATGACAGTGTTGCCGAAGAATAATGAGGTCTTAGAGTGTTAATAATTTATAGATATTTTCACCAACCAGTTATATATGAAGTCAATGGTGTTGTCCAAGGCAAAATATTTTTTCAAACACAAGCAGGCTATAATGACTGTGATAGAATATGAAAATCGATTTGCTAAGGAAGTGAATTTTCACCTGATATTTTATTGAATGAGAAGATGAAGACTCAATGGTTAGATATGAGAAATTTATCCTATATAATTTCTTAGGATTTATTACTAAATATTTCTTGTCATGATAATTTTATGGATATAACATTGATGGTTGAAATGGACCTGGCTGGTAAGTTCAGGTTGATAGAAGTTTATTTTCCTCCTAGCGGAGGTTCTATGAATTCCTATAATGGAAAGAGGATGTGTGATGATTATGATGGTAATTATCAATAGTATATTTTTTCTAGACATCTTGTAGTGACCAAAAGATGCCCTTTAATTGGTTACCAGTGTGGAAAATCTAGAAATTAAAAATAGGATTTCACTGAGGCACCCAAGTTATGTAGATATTGAAGATTCTTATGTCACCTATAAAAGTTCTTCCATGTCTATTATACTACACATATTTAAACACGATCACCAGTGCCAACTAAAACTATAGTGAAAATTTATGCTTCATGAAGAAATTATTCTAGCCACATGAATCCAGAAGGAATATTTTCATGTAGTGTAAATGTATTTAGATGAAGAAAATATAAGTCCAACGATAGTAATAAGTACTATAACTAAAAATTTATCATCAATGACTACTTTATTTGATACTAATTCATCTAATTCATTTATTTTAACATGTATTGTCTATATGATTAATCTTTTTATGGAGCATTTTTCTTATGTGATGTATATTACTAAACTCTTTAAAATGAAGAGAGATTATGGTCTACGTTGTCTTGCTTGTGTTTTCTCCTGTTTTGATGTTATGTTTTCTTGGACTGAAAAATGTTAGATTTTTTATGTTTAGATGATACATATTTTTACTACTTTTCTAATGTTGAATCTTCTAGAATCAAGGAAATTTTATGTTTTCCTCTATAATGCATCAGGTTCAGGTTTAAGATGAATTCTTATGCAGGGTGATCATGTCATTACTTATGGATCTCATTAGCTTAATATAGACATGAAGAAGTACATGAAACAAGGCCTTGAACATGAATCTATAATTCATGAGATTAAGAGTTTGGGAAATTATCTTTTAGGAGAAATTTTTACCATGTATTATCACCACAAAAGCTTGGTTTTTGTCTTCTATAAAAAAAGATTTCAATCTCCACCAGTGGCATTGGATGGAATACCTACAATATTTTGATTTCAACGTCACCTATAACCATGGGAAAAGGAATGTGGCAGCAGATGTTTTAATTAGGAAAATTATAACCAATGTCATGAAGTAATCATCATAAGAGTGGAACTTTATGGCTTTATTTGCACAGTTTCATGTTGGAGTCTAGGAAACTGAGGAAAGGGTTCCCCTAACCAGTTTTTAGTCGAATTATGCTCTTCTTGATATAATAATCTTGAAAAAACACTTTATTGAAAAATTCCGAAGCATTAGATAATCTCTTTATGGTGGGGATAATGTGAATGAGTCTTCGTTATCTACATAAGTCATTCAATTTTTTCAGAATAATTTTGTGGTACTTTTGTTAATAAGGAAAGATTGTATGGGGGATTGTCTTAATTCCCAGTGTGTAGTCCACCCATGAACCAAAAATATGATATATGAAATGTGACATTGGTTCTAGTGGACAAGTATTAAACAAGGTATTAATGGTTCTTTCTCTCATTGTTTTCCATTCTAATAGGTCATGGATGAGCACCGTAGACCTTTGGATTTTGATTAGCCACTTTTCATGCCGAATTGGAAGTGGGATGCGATATCTATACAATTTTTGTCTGGGTTACTGTGTACCCAGAAAAATAAGAATGTTTTATGGGTTGTGATCAATAGTTTGCTAAAATTAGATCACTTTATACCCATTCATGATACAAAAAATGTTGAGGGGTGGGAAAATCTCTTTGTGAAAGAGATTATTAATTTTTATGGATTTACATATGTTATATTCACTAATAGAGATCCCCAATTTACTCCCATTTTTAAAGTGGACTTCATGAGGGGTTGGAAAATCAACATCGTTTAAGTACACCATACCATCTGCATTTGGATGGCCACATAGAATGATCTATACAATTATTTTGGGATATGCTACATTCTCGAGTCCTCGACTTTAGTGGATCTCAGGGTGATCATTTGGGAATGTTTGAGTTTTATTATAACAATAGTTACTAATCTATGTTTAGAATGGATCTTTTTCAGGACATGTATGTCCATTCTCGTAAATCTCTATTGTGTTGGTCAAAGAGTGGGAAAAATTCCTTGGTTGGACCAAGCCAATTTCAATAGATTCCATCAAATATTCTGTTGATTCATCAGTGAAAGTTGATAGAACAGAGCGAATATAAATATTAGGGGATAATTTTCATAGATAATTGAAATTTTTAGGTAATTATCAAGTGTTATTGAATAAATCACCCAGGTCTAGTTGATGACAAACCCCTTTTATTTTTGGTTAATATTAAAAATAACCTTAGTGATTTTTTTCCACAATAACGGGTAAATAAAGAAACTAAGGGTAAAAAATAATATGATAATGACTATTAAATTACCCTTACACTTGATAAAACATTATTTGATGAGTAATATTCATCCATAATCATTCACATTTTGAATATATGGAATTGGTTTCCATCTGTAAGTGATTATAATATTTATAATATTTATTTAAAGATAATTCAAAGATTCCCCAATAATATTTTTAATAAATATAAAAATTTTAATATATGGTTATCTAGAAGTTATTTTTGACTATAAATTGTCATTTTAAAGTTAAAAGATTTGTTTTAATCATGGTAATTTTTTTTAATTTTTAGTGAAGAAATATGTACCTTAAATTATTACATAATACTGATTTTGTAATTATTTTATTAAGTGAAATATAAAATAAATGTTGTTGAAAATATTAAAATAAATATTATTTGAGATAATTAATGAAATAAATGATTTTTATAGATTACAATGATATTTTAGGAACGTATAAAAATATTTTTTTTGAAAAATAAGTGTTATATTGGTTTTATTAAAGTAAAAGTAATGAATAGTCCTTAAAATTCTCATTATAAATATTTTATAGTAAATAATAATTTAATAAATGATATATGATTCAAAAAAAATATTAAATTCAAACAAATTATTGGGAGAAGGTTTCAAATGTCATAATAGATATATTTATGGGTTGTTTTTCATTTTTTAGTAACTATATTATCCTTCAATGAGTAAAGAAACATGTTATCACTAGAAGAGTTAATTGGATTAAATATGTATTAAAACCAAATGATAAGGGTATAAATATAGTAAAAACATTTTTTTTATAAAACGTTATTTCCACCCATAATAATATTATTTTATAAATTAATTATTTTTTAGCCATTTTTAATTAAAAATTAACTTATATTAATTTAATATTTTGAGAAATTTCAAGAGTACCCCCTCCCATATCTTATAGGAGGGAACCTATACTTCTAATTTATTCACACATGACCATACTTTTAGTTTGGAAAATACCTAAAAATAACTTTATAAAATACATCACATAATTATAGAGGTATTTTATTTAGAAAAAAACCCCAACCTTAGTGGACTTAAGGTGTTAAGAGAAGACAATTTTCCAAAGAAGAGGTATGGTTTTATCAATATGTTTTAGTTTTATTTATGATTCCACATCCTTGCAATATTTTCAAAATATTATAAAATAAAAATCCCAATATAATAAATATTTTTATATGTTATTATATTAGTTTAATTACCTAAATAAATATATAATTCCATTAAATGGGAAAATAATTTATCGTTTGTGTGTACAACAGACTATCGCCTTACGAATAGATGTAATTAATTTTCCATCACCATCTCTCAATACTGGTTAAAATGATGAAATTAATTTCTATATATTATATTATATATATATGTATCATTATGAGAGGATAATATATCACTTATTTTTTTACCATTCCATTCTCATAAGAATGATGACGTCGTTCATGCGTATGTGTGGACAGCCACCTCCAGGAAGCGATGTGATTCACTTATCCTAAAAACTTCACATGGATAATATATATAAGTATAATTAATGAAATAAAATAATATATATGATATTATAAGAATTCTTGAAATATAAAATGATACTTTCTTTCTTCCAATAGCGATTATTGAAAAATGAAAATGTTACTCACGCATACAAATGACCTACTGTCTCTATGATTGTAACGTAGTTCATTTTTACAAAATCATATTTAATGGTTATATTTAAAAAATAACTTAATTATAAATGTGATAATTATTTGATGATAATTATCATTGATATGATTGAGTGATTAACTGTTTGACCATAGTTGACTTATCGAGGCCATTTTGGACTTATGTACCAAATATCGTCCAAACGTTCTATGCAATCTTAAATAATCATGTACTTGTTATAACATGGTAATAAGATATATATAAGGAATTATAAACATGAAAAAGGCTCTCAAGATATTAAATAATTAACAAAAGTTTATTATTCAGGAATAAAAAGGACATACGTGACAAATCCAACTCAAGTTAAGGGATTTCTTAACTCATTTTCTATTAGTTGGGTTTAACTTATACTTAGTTGATTATGTAATTATATGATTATTTGTGAAATGAATTTTAATTATATTATATAAATTTAAAGTTATTTTTTTTATTTACAGCTAATACACATATTCTATTCATTTTACTAATTCTCACTTCAATGATATGATATTTTTAAGAGACTTTATTTTCAAAATTATCTTTGAAGTTCCTCTTTAAACGACTTTTAAAAAAGTCTAAAATAATTTTTTTAAAGCATATGGATTGAGATAATTTTACCAATTTTATAACTCTTTTAATGCCTTCATGTTTTTTTATAATTTTTCAAAGTTATTTAAAAGAAAATTCTCTATTTATGATGTGCAATACTTTAATATTTTAAAACTGATTATTAAGAAAAAGTGGTATTTTGATATCAAAAATTGTTCTGCACATGGGTTTAAATGAATTTTCAATGGTTTTATTCATGATATGGTCCTTGTAAATTATTTATGATTGGTGAACCCATAAAGTACCTATTGATACCATTATATATTATATTATGGGTTCTCCCAGATAGTGATCCAATGCATAGGGTAATGAATTTTTTCTTCTGAGAATTATATTGGAAGTTATCCTAATGGTTATTCTAATTTTAAGGGGTTTTAAGGGTTCTATGATGATTATGTCTAAACAAAATACCTGAAATTTCTATTTCTGATAATGAGTTTTCATATAAATATACTTAATTTAAAAGGTAAGGTAGTGATGTATTTAAGTAAAAAATGATTCTCCTTTTGGATGAAAATGCTTGTTTTTAAGAAAAGGTTTTAATGGATTTTCATGTTTTTCACTGAACTATCTATTTTTTTCTTTCATCCCTTACTAATATTTTTTTTTTCATACAACCTTTTTAATAGTTTTTTCAAAGTATTTAAAGGAAGTATAGGGACATGTATGTGGTTGATATAAAATTTGTGAAGATATGTTATGAAAAGAAAACATTATTTATTTTATAGGGTTTACTTTGGTGAAAAAATGGATACTGAGTATAAGTGTCCACTTGTAATATATGGGTTTACTATTTAAGTGTTTTGAATAATTCTCTAAAACTATAAACCTAAATGATATTTGGGAAAATAAATTTATTTCTAGTTTTAAAATAACCAGAATATATATTATTTAAGGCCAGATCCTTACGTAGATAACCATTCTCTATGAATCCTGTAATTAAAAAATGTACATAGATCTAAAAGGGTTTTTATTATGAAATAAAATGATGACATAGTTTATTTAATATGTATCTTGATTATTGGTATGAAAAAAATTCATGATTGAAGGAAATAAGTCAAAGGGGTTGATGAAACTACTACCCATATCAGTATGGAAATGGGAGAACATCACCATGGATTTCATTATTAGACTCCCCAGAACATTGAAGGGCCCTAATTATTTTTGGGTCATAGTCAATCAAATAACAAAATAAATACATTTTATTTATATTAGGGAATATTTATCACTCGACTAATATTCCATGATATATGTTAGGGAATTAGAAATACTATGTGGTGTACCATTTTCAATTTTATCATATTGATATCCAAGGTTCAACTCAAGGTTTTTAAGAAGTATTAAATATGATTTGGATATAGACTGAATGGCCCGAAGGCCTTTATTTTTATTGATTTTTGATAACCTCCCTTTCAAGGGATGAGGGATAACCCTTACAAGGCTCGTAGACTCAATGATTACATGGACCATAGGCTTAGGAGATTACATGACCCGAAGGTCGTGGGAAATGCAACCAGATTATCTATAAGGAACTGCCCCTCCCCAGCATCTTCATCTTGATAGTATCTCTCCACCTTTTCATGACTGTCTGGATAGGATTCCAGTGCAAGCATAGGCTGGTACCGATGGCATAACCATACCCTCTCATTATGACAATCCATTTATCTTTGCTCTGGTGAGTGCACCTGATATGAATCCTCATCTAGGGCTGTTCCTTTTTTATAGTGTGTATGGGGCCTGTATTCATGTGGCCCGAAGGCCTTGGGTGGCCTGAAGGCCTTAAAGTGGCCCAAAGGCCTTGATAATCAACTAGACCGAAGGCCTTGGTTCGCCCGAAAGCCTTATAGGACCCGAGGACCAAACTGGTGGCCTGAAGGCCCAGATGGATGAATAGTTCTGGCTGCTATAGTACCAAACAGTGCCTGCTACAGTACTGCTACAGTGTCTTCTACAGTACTGCTATAGTACCCGGAAATATGCCTCCACTCGGATTTTATCTCGAGTCTCTTGGATGCACCTTGCAAGTCCTCACCAACTGGGATGAGGTTCTTGTGCATTTGAATATAGAGATATGGTTCAATACCACTGATCATCCTTTTGCTGATGTTCAATATAAAATGACCATTCAAAATCTTGATGATATATTGAGATCTTATTTGGTGGATTCTAGAGGTGGTTGGGAACAATACCTTCCCATGGATGATTTATTATATAAAAAAGTTTTCCTTCTATCATTAAAATAAAAAATTATGTGGATATGTATAGTAAACGGTGTACAACTACAACATATTGGGAAAATACAGTTAAGTATAAATTAATGGTACTAGACCTTGCTCAGGACATGACTGAGAAGATCTAATCTATTTAGTGGAACATTAAATCTACAAAATTCAATAAAAGAATTATGCTATTAACCTTCAAGGAGTTTATAAGTTTGAAGTTGGATATAAGGTATTCCACTAAATATTAGAGTAGAAGAGGGTTATGATATTTAAAAATAAGGTTAATTGGTTCCTAGGAACATTGGTCCTTTTTAAATCCTCAATCATGTGGGGTTGGTATCATATCATCTTTCACTTCCTATAAACATCTTATATACACATGATGTGTTCCATGTATCAAATGAAGGATTTAAATACCCAATATATCACATGTACTAAACTCAATGATCATACATATGGAATATAACCTCTATTATGAGGAAACAATAGTAGTGATATTTGATTTAATAGATAAAGTGTTTCAAAACAAGACCACTTACCTAGTCAAAGTTATATAGGGAAACTATAAGTTTGGGGAAGATACATTGGAACCTAAGGATGTGATGATACAAAAGTAAAATTTCTTGTTTTTATCATATTAATAATGTTTTGATGATGTATTTATTTTATGGGGTGTGGAATGTAATATCCCACCATTTTAATATATACTTTCCCTTTAAATATTCCCTTGAATAACCTATTTTACTTGCAACACTAAACTAAAAAAACCATGATACAATTTATTAATACAAAATTATAAGTATTAAATATGACTATTATAATGTAGATGTTGAATTTTAGAGTATAAATAGATGTAACCACATTATAAAATATGTTAATAAATAAAAATAAATCTTATTTTTAATTCTAATTCATTGATAAAATTCAACTACTATAGAAAAATAACTAATAAGCAATATTTTTATTATTCTTTTAAAATTTATTTTTTTATAATTATTTATTTCAAGAAACAAAATATATTATGGAAAATGATGTTAAAATATGTTTTTTTACAAATTAATAGAAATTTAATTAGTAATTAATAGGAAATAAGAATAAGCATAATTATCATTTTAAGAGTTATTTTTCTATAAAAATATTTTTTCATTATTGTTTAGGTTATTATTTAAAATTAATGTCAAATTTTTTTAGAATTTTAATTTTAAAAAAATAAATTTTTTTGGATTAATCATATAAAAATCAATATAGTAATTTTTTTTCATATTTTTCTAAAAAGATTAATTTTTACATTAATAGTACAAAATTCCATTTTTACAAATACCATGACTTTTATGTCATCATTATGACAAAATAATGAAAGAAGATTTTATGAAACATTTTTTATTTTTAATATATTTACTTAATAAGTAAAATTATAAATTTCAAAGTATTAATTTAAAATTTTTCACCTATGTTTGACATTTTGGAACCTAATTTATATTTTAAAAAAAAGTTTTAATGTTTTATACATATATTATTTTAGAAATTTTTTTTATCACTTTTAGAAAATTAATATTTATTTTTTATTTTTTTATTATAATATAAAAATTATATAATAAGGGTAATTTTATTTTTAGGCATAAAAATAAGGTTCCATGGTTTAAAAATGAGTTTCTATGGTGGAATTATGTTTTGGTAAAAAGTTTCATTTAGGGTAAAATGCCTAAAATATCACAAAAATTATCCCTTATTTGTGTGGATGAGAGTTACATCAAATAATATTTATCCAATATACATTATTTTTCACTTTAGGATCCAGTTTCCTTTAAAAGTTACATTACATCATATAAATTTATAAATATTTATAAAATCACTAACCTTATAACTTATGAAAGGAGCCTTTCACAACCAGACTTCTCCTCACATTATAATCATTTTATCTAGAAAAAAATCATCCAAAAAAACATATAAAATATATATATATCTCTATATATATCTTATGTCCTAGTGGTTATGGCCTCACCAAAATACCATTCTATTAAGTCTTAAATATTTTCCTTGAGGAGTCAGGTAAAAATTCATATCACCTCGTATCCATTTCTTTTTCTTTTATTTCTTCTTTGAACACATAAAATATATTATAGCCCTGATTATATAGTAAAATAAGTATCATAAATAAACTTATATTTTATTTTTAATAGAATAACCATTTTCTACCACATTCCCATTCATTGGAAGAATGAAAGCATTGCACATGTTATATACAGACTACTACCTCCATTAATGATGTGTTAAATTTATCATCACCACCTTATATGTGTGGTTATAAGAAATTATTTTATGAATAAATATGATATTAATGAAATAATTAATTTTAAAAAAATACAAATGAAGTAATCTATTAATAATCCCACTCATTAGAAAATGAAAATGTTGCTCATGTTACGTGAAGACAATCACCTCCATGAATGATGTATTTTTTATTTAATAACAACCTTACATGGATAGATATAGAATATATTTAATGAATAGAATTTATATTAAGGATTAATATATTTCATGAATATGGTTCTAAATTTATGACACCAATCTTAGCAGTCATTATAAATTAATAAATTTGTATTGGTAAATTACATGAAACAAGCTCGTCACAGATTTAATTTTCACAAATCATATCTAAAATTATCATGGAATGATATTGAAACATTATAAATAATTATGAAACTTATTTTTTAGTACCTTTAATAATATTATAATTATGAAATTTTAAAAATAAATAAGATTGATATTGTTGTTATGAATGTCACATGAAATAATCAAGATTACTAACATCAGATGATGAAAATAAATGATAATTAACTAATACATATATAATGAATGATTATAATTAAATTTTGGGAAAGGTAGTAGATATTAATGAGGTTAATAAATGAGTTATTAAGATATTTATTTTTATTATACATGATGTTAATGTAATTTTAGGGAATCCAAGAGTCAAGGTAGGGAATTTTGTTAACTAAACTATACTTTCTTTGAGTTATATTGTTTCTTCTTTAAATTTTTTCTTATATGTTTTTTTATTCCACACTAAGATTTTATTATATTATAACTTATTTTTATCTCTAGGTAAATCAATAATTTTAATTCCAAGGATCATCCTTGATTAATTACCTTCTAATAATAATATAATGTTTTTATGAATAATTCAGTCCTCTCTAATGTGAAATTTATCTTCCTAATCCTTACTATTTTTTATTTACAAAGTTGTACTTTCTTATTTTGAAATCTAAATATGTATTATTTCTTATTATATTGATTATTATATTTATCACTATTCAAGTATAATATTTATTATTTTTTTAAAAGGTGTGAGTTTTGATAAAGATATTTTAAAATATTATATTTTTTTTCTTTTCTTGATCAAATATTTCATCTTTAAATAAACCATTGTTGACTTAATAATTGTATAATTTCAAAGTTTAATTATTTTATTGATTAAAATTTATATTTTAAAAAAGGTTTCATCTTAATTATTGGAAAATATACTTTTAAAAGTGATTCATAACTTATCCTTTTAGGATAATGGTAGTAAATAATTTTTAATAAACATTTTTTACTTATCGTTTTACATTTTACTATTTATATCTAAGAGATATAATCACTTAGATTTATAAATGAACCTATAAATTCGTTTTTGAAATATTAATTTTGGGTGATTGATTTTTTGGTGTCAACATAACTAATTCTTGAGGTTATTATATGAAATACCAATTGGAAATGTCATCAAACCCATTTTCATTACATTGGTTATTCACAGAATGATATATGAATGAATTTATATGGAACCCATGTGTATATATTATGATTATGTGATGGATGTGGAGATATATCACCCTATAATTCACTATTTATGGATTAATATCTCATGAGATAATTATACTAAGAATTCAATTGATGTCTTTAACTATGTTCATAAGATTGAATGTAGACAGAATAAAATTGGATATATTCCTAATATTGTGAATGACCTCAATACAATTAGATATGTTTGAACGATTGGGAATATACATGATTTAGTTAGATATGTTAATAATTTCGGACATGTATTCGATGTGATTATATATGTCCAAAATATTTATCATTTAATCAATATAGTTATCTATGTTTATAAGATTGAGTGTGGTCTCAACACAGTTATCAATGTTCACTATATTTTGATTTCGTATGCTTATTCTCAAAAAACATTTCTATATATTATACCTTTGTTTTTATCCATGTAAAATGATTATTGTCTCTTGATTCTTCACTCTTATTCCATGATATTTGTTTTTTCATTTGAGATTACATGTTCTTATATATCTAATTTTAGAGAACTCTTATTGTTCATGTTATTTTAATTAGATATTATTCCCATGATCATTTAAGGTCACATATTTTTTATTATTTCTATTTATGAGGTTATTAATATGAGTATAACTTATGATATGTCTATAAGGAGTTTTAGTATAGAGGAAATATGGATAACTGTTCCCAATTATGTGAAATAAGATTTTTATGTAGCCAATCACCAAAGTCACGGTACCTATGGGTTCTAGGGTTATAATATTATTTTGAGATGTAATATTTGTTTAATTATATATATATATATATATAAAAGTTTTTATCTTGGGTCAAATCACGTGTATCAATGTCAGTTTATAGACAACGTGTTTTTAGAACTGAACCCAGATATATGGATCTGGGTCATCGTAGTGGTTTTAATCCTCGATCTGTTCTCATTTTTTCATCTCATAAATAACGATAAGAGTATTTAAATATTAATTATTTATATATTTCATAAGTATAGTCACAATTTTATTAAATTTATGGTGATGGTTCATAAAGAGCGGTTACAATCTCTATTTTTTTGTTAATGTTGATTGAATAAAAATAATTCATTTTATTAATGAATATACTTATATATATATTACCATTATAGAAAAATGTGAAATGTAAAAGAAATAATAATTAAATAATATTTCTATAATTTATGTTTTCTTAATCATTTATGATATAACCATTATAATATCATTCATGTAAGTGGTAGAGCTGGCCCAAATAATAGCACATTATAATCAATGAATAAATAAGAACATGTTGTTGTGTAACTATAATATAACATTTATAGAAGAATATTGGTGAAAATTATTTTATTAAATTGATAAATTATATTAAATAATATTTTGACGAAGAATAAAAATAAAAATTATTATGGAGAGGATAAAACATACATTGAATACTTGAAGCATTCCTTAGAGAGCCTCTTAGAAATTCAGTATTTAAGACTGATATTTTAAAAAAGTGGTTACCGAATGAAAGATAGGATTGTTATGGAGATAATTTTGGCAGGAGTTCAAGAGTAAATTTAAGGAAAGGTTTTATTTTATGTGGTTATATTAGGGTTCCTTTTATAGGTGATCTTTAGTGGCTTTTTCACAAATTCAAATCACATACTGAATGAGAAATGTATTTTCTCATAGAATGTGAATCTAAAGTTTGTAAATATTAGATATAGGAAAATAAGAGATTTATAATTATATTATAACCATATTTATAGATAATTTATTTGTGATATAGTAACACCCCAATATTTTTATCGTATTTCTGTTTTTAAATTCAATTTCTTTGATCGCTTAAGTTGCACACAATATACAAACAACTAAATATTATTATGATATAGTTATAACCTAACCGTTAAATTAGAAGTTATGAATAATATTAACTATCTTGTGAAAATATAGGTTTTATAATAACATAATATGAATTCATTGGTTTAAGATTAGTTGGAAATGAAAATACAAACCAATTGAATGTAAAGGAAATATTTTAATTTTTATTCCCCAAAGGCGTTTTGTCTTAATAAATTAAATTAATCACAATTAATAAATAATATTAAATAAATATATTTGTTATATATTCAATAAAATATTTTTTATTTTCATCCAATATATTTTATAGGTATAACATTAGAACAAACCAAATTTTATGCCTCAAAACCTATATTTTTTTAAATACAATTTTACCACCTTTTAATGGAGAACTAATTTTAAATCAAAATTTTGACAAATTTATATATTATATTTGAAAAAATTAAATGATTCATTTAAGTATTTATATAAAAATTATCTTATAGTGAATTTTTTTGTATTTTTCTGATAGGTTTCATTTTTTGTTGAATAATGAAAAATACAACATTGTAGTTAAAAAACTGAGTTTTTGTTTAAAATTATTTTAAATTGATTGTTGTAGTTAAAATATATAAATAATAAATATATTAATCTAATTTATATATTTTTAATCATTTTTATATTAAAATAAGATAAAAAACGTTTTCAACTTTTGGAGGTCGGTTTTACCCGCATTCTCGCCACATGTGCAAGATTATTGTAAAACTTAATCTGGCCACAGCTCTGAATTGAATTTGGAAATAAAAATATAAAAAGTTTTAAAAATTATTATATTTATAATCTAATAGGTTCTATTTAATTTTTTTGGATATTTTTAATAATAACTCTAGTAAAAAAAATTTCCACAGTTAAGGGTAAATCAGGTAAATAAAAGTAAAAGTAATATTATAATATGAAAAAGTTACCATAAAACTTGTCATAATTTCATTGGATGAGTGGGTTTAGAAAAAAATAAACCTTAGTAATAAATTATAACAATGTTATGCCCTTTTGATAAGAATATAAAATTTATTATATTTTATTTAATTGTATGATAATAATTTCATAATTATAAATTTAATAAATAAATTATTTTTAATATAGGGTAATACAAAAAATAAATTCTAATAGAAATAGTCATTAGAAATATAATAAATTTATCACCATCTTGGTATTTTTTTTATTTTTTATAGAAGAAATAATTTAATTAATGGATGGTATGATGATGATGAAGTAATAGTTTAATTAATAGTAATATCAAATAAATGATATTAAAAATATTAAAACATATAAAATTAGACATAATTAATGACATAAAATAATTTTATAGGTAAATTTCAAATACTAGAAATATATTGGTTGTTTTGGTTCAAAGTTATCATATTTTTTAGGATATTTTTAAAAATAAAAATAATGAATAGTATCAAAATTGACATAAATGATACTTTAAAATAAATAATATTTTATTAAATTATCTAAAATTAAAAAATAAAAAATAAATAAAAAATAAATATAATAAATCTAAATATGTCATAAATGATCCATTTGGGTTCTTTTGGAAATTTATAGTAACTATATTAAACCTAAAGAGTAAAAATCAATGTTGTCACGGTAAGAGTTATATGGTTTTGCTAAGGGTTAAATCCAACAGATAAGGCTAATATTGTGGATTAAACATATCTAAAAGTGTAACACCCCAAGCTTCTACGGTACGTTTCCCTTCGAATAATGCGATAGCGTGTGTTGTACGCAACCTCGAGTTCTAACACACACCACAACTAATTAAACTAGCCGTTGTGAATAGTAATACCTACTTTTTGAAATCATATATATTTTATATTTCAAAATGGACTTCATTTTTGGATTCGGAATATCGAATTTAGCCTAAGGTGAAATTTTGGTACATTTCGGATAACCTTC
Source organism: Viscum album (assembly GCA_963277665.1). NCBI lineage: Eukaryota > Viridiplantae > Streptophyta > Magnoliopsida > Santalales > Viscaceae > Viscum > Viscum album. Next base: position 552,475,880 of record OY728156.1, read on the forward strand.
ATATTTTGATGAATAGTGAAAATTACTAAATTTTAATTAAAAACAACTTTTTTAATCAAAATAATTAATAGTGATAAATTGTGAATTTGAGTGGTTTTAAAGTATATTTAGAATATATTTTTACCATTTAATATAATGTTGGTCATTGGACATAATTTTACAATTAAACCGAACATAAACAAGTGTCAATCTTGTGATAGTTATTACCTCTTAAAAACACGCTTTTTGTTTTGACAGCGAGAATTAATTTTAAATTAATTTCTGCCACTTCTGTGTTTTGAATTTAGGAAAATGGATTCTATATTTGGAATCAGGATGTCCAAATTATGTAAATAGGTAACTTTTATTTTTACACATTTTGAATAATTACTGCGGTAAATATTTTATTTACCATGGTTAAAGGGTAAATCTGGTAAATAAGGGTTAAATAAATAATATTATAATAATAAAAAGTTACCCTAAAACGTGTCCTAACCTTATTGATGGACACATACCCGACCATGAGCATCCTTGGGTCAATTTGGGGACCCCTTGGAGCCACTTGTATGTGGTAGGGACACATTATATTAATAAAGTTAAAATAAAAATAAAAATGGCATAAGCTTACATCTTTTAGAAGAACAATTTTTACATAGGGTTATACATGTTGGATTTTCAATTATAAATATTCATTAGAAAGCTAAAACGATTTCCTACATGATGATATTTTATTTATAATTTTTAGACATCAAATAAGTTAAATTATTAATGACACAATAATGATGCAATGTTTACCTCATTAATAAATCATTGAAATAAATAATATTATAAGGATTAAAATATTATCTAAAACCTGTCCAATTCTTATTGGTTGATGTTATTTAGAATATGAGTCATCTTATCTTCGACCTCAATGATTTTTGGACCATTATAAACCGAATATAATTATATTATAAAGTAATACTTTCACTCTTTCCTAAAGAGCCCCTCCTCTCCCTTATAAAAGGAGACCACTTCTACTCATTCCTCACACCTCTCAAGCCACTTGGCTCGTCCAAACTCTGCCCAACTAAGCTCCACACATCTCGCTCCTCCTCCTTGAAGCTTCCCCTTAGGCAGAAAGCATTTCAACAAGTCCTTTGGTTCCAACCAAAGTGAGTTACCTAAATTAAAGGTAACGATTTCTCTTAAATTATTTTCATTTATTTTGCTTCTTCAACCCCCAAACTCTTTTTATTTCCTTTCTTTTGTAACAACACCAGTATCCTAAATATACTAGGATGTTGTTATAATAAGGTTTCAAACTACACATACACACAACTCCATCTAATGGATGATGAACATAATGTTTCTGTGGATGGCAAACTAACGCCTCACGAAACGATGATTGTTCAAATACATCTTACCGCCTCTTATTGTGGCCATTATGATGGCACTGTAATTAAATATGATATTAATGATATATATTTTATATATAAGCTTCTGTAATTCCATTTTATTTCATACCATTATTCGTTTCATGTTGTATATACATACGATAATTTCATTTGAGGAAGTGCGGACTACCGCCCCCTTAAAATGATATGACTCGTTCATACCACACATGGAACGTATAAAGGATGGTGTTAATGAACTTAAGTAACATATATAAAATATTATATTATACTGGAAAAGTAATATACCTATGTATCATTTGGATTCAATTCTTTTAAAATAAAAATTAAATGGAAGTAGCGTTCGTGCGTACGTACGGACTACCGTCTCCACGAACGCAGTGAGATCCATCCTCCATCGTATCCATTCAAGTATTATTCTCATTTAAGGGTTAAAAATAATGTTAATATCATTCTGATTATGAATAAGATTTAATCTATCCATTACAAACATGTCTTACGTAACCAAACATTTAAGAAGAACGAATCGATTATCACCTGAAACGACGATAATACTAAGATATTATTAATAAAGCAATGTTAAAAGATCATATATGATATCATATTAATGTATATGATTGTTGTATAATTTAATAACAATTATTTCACCATTATACAGAAGGTTAACCTACCCCAACCAAGGAAAAGTACAAGGTAAGGGTTTACTTTACAACCTCTTCATTATCCAAGGTTGTATTATACGTAATAATCTACTGGGATCTCTTTATCATCCACATCCATGTTTCTTCGAAATGTATTTCAAAACTTTTTTACTATTTACAAGAATATGGGTTAAAGTCATTTATACCCTTGTTTGACTTTTTATAAGAGGTTTATAAAGGAATCTTTCCGTCGTTTTCAAAACAAGGTCCTTTTTAACCTTTTCGACAGAATTGAGCTAAGAATGTTTTTTTAACTTATACGGCGGGTGCGGTTATTTTACGCCGTTATAAAATCTTCAAAGCTTTCCTTACAAGCTTATAAGAATATTTTCAAAGAAAATGTTTTATTTTATATGGATCTTAAATGATTTCAAAATAAAAAGAGATATTTCTTTAAAAAGAATTTTGATTTCATCTATGTCAACATCCTTTGATGGATTTTAAGATTATTTGAAGTTGATTTATTATGATACAAAACTTCTATATTGTATTGAAGGTTTTGTGATATGTTTGACTGTGGATGTGCTATTTTTATACCATTCATGGTTTATAGTGAAAGTATTGACATTTCGTATGCTAGTTTTAATACGAATGTTTATGTTATGTTTAAACCTTTTCATATGGGAATGCATTGGACTTAATAAGTGACGGGTGGAGCCCGCTATAGCTCCTCGATGCATTGGTAGGTCTCATGAGACAAACTAGTGTCTTGGCACAAGGCCTTGACAAAATCTTATTTGTAGTCTTGGCACGAGGCCTTGACTATGTGGTTATGATAGTCTGGCATTATGCATTCCAACATTATGAAAGTGGTTATTGATTTTTTCATGTGATTATTCGATTAGTAGAATATCCATGTGAATAAGTAAATGGAATTATTTAATTTTATTTATGCCATACCATGTTGAAAGTTCATATTTAAAAGGCTTTTGTTTTAGTTATACATTGCCTTAAATGTTTATTCTTATTTATGAAAGTTTCCGCTATATTGTTATCCTTACTGGGCATTTGAGCTCACCCCTTTTCTATGTTTTATTTTTCCCAGGAAGTGAAGATGTAAGTTATGAATGACCTGCAGGGATATTATGAGGGGATTGTAGTGTGGACTGTGGAAACATTATGTTGTTGTAGTAGTTTTTTCATTTTATGATGTAATGTAAAACTTATGAATATATCTAGTGTTTCCAAGGCTACTAAACCAATCGGTCTTTCGAGATTTGATCTTTCTTGTGATCATGCCAATGTTATGTAATAATGCACCGACTCTAGGCAACTAGGGTCGGGGCGTTACAGTTGGTATCAGAGGAAGTTTAGTACAAACCTTGGAAGCTAGATTTAGATAAACTCTGATTAGAGCACGTAGACCTAAGATGAACTTTGAGGATTAGTATAGAAGAACTTCCTAGAATTTTGGTATTGTAGAGATTTTGTGAGTTTTCCGAGCAATACATCCCTGTCTGGATACGAGCAGGTAGAGGCGGCTCTGGCACAGATGTACCTAGGGGTAAAACCCGAAAACACCGCTTTGAGCTAGACTCGAACGGGAACTGGTGCACGACAACGGGCCTTGCTGCACTCTTGGTTACGACACTCCCGGGGGATATGCTTAGGATAACTCTCATTTTCTTTACAAATCATTATGAAGGGTTTATGAGTATATACTTCCTCAAAGAAAACATTTTTATGATTATGGATTATATCCATAAATAGTTCAATTTATGTTAAGTGTTTTATAAGTATGGGATTATGTATTTTGATTCATAAACTGATCTAGTTTATGCCATTGTTTAGAAATGGCGCCTAGTGGAAGAAATGGAAACCGTATCAATGCGCGCACTCCATGTAGGGATTGCCCTCCTGCTCAAGATAATTATAGTGGGGTTGGTGATGCAACTGGTGCCGATCAGCTAATCACCATACTGGAACAACTTACTCAGGTTATGAATAATAACCTTACCCGTATGGAGCACCCTGATCCGCAGCGTGGAGGATCAATGTTAGATCGATTCATGAGGCAACAACCACCAACGTTCAATGGGAATACAAATCCCTTAGTAACTGAACAATGGATATTTTCCCTAGAGAAAATATTTCAGGCTTTGGGGAGCAGTGAAAGGGAAAAAGTTATCATGGCAGTTTACCGCCTCACTGGAGATGCTGATCAATGGTGGTCATTGATTCAAAATACGAAGGAAGATGATGAAGTATCAAATATGGAATGGAGGGAGTTCAAAGATCTGTTTTTAGAAAAATACTTTCCTCGCGACCATCGAGCAGATATGGAAAGACAATTTCTGAGTCTGAGACAAAAGGAGGATGAGAATGTCACAAAGTATGAGGCTAACTTTACAAGGTTAGCGAGGTATGCTGGAGATTATATTTGCAACCCAAGAAGTAAGATTGATCGTTTCTTTGATGGGTTAAAACCATTTCTCCGTCGAGCATTAGTCTGACAATCCTTTTCATCGTACGAAGACATTGTCTCATGTGCTATCAAGACTGAAAAGGAATTCTCTAAGTCCTATGACTTTAAAGCAAAGCAAGAGAAGAAGAGACCTGGTGATCAATCTGGGAATGGAAATAAGGGGAAGAAGGGAAAGTTTGAATATCCAACTTGTGGTAAATGTGGGAAGAAACATCCTGGTACTTGCTTAAAGGGAATGGGAGTCTGTTACAAGTGTGGTGAAAAAGGCCACCAAGCTCATGATTGCAAGGGGAAGAAGGAAGCTACCAACGTTCAATGCTACAATTGCAGGGAGATGGGGCATTATGCAAATGCATGTCCTAAGCGTCAAGAGAACTTACCTCAGAAAAGGCCAAGGGATCAAGGCCAGGCTTATGCTATCACTACTCCTGAGGTAGAAGCTCCGAAAGACGTGGTGGCAGGTAATTTAATGGTTTCCTCAAGTTTAGCAAATGCATTATTTGATTCTGGATCATCGCATTGTTTCATATCTTCCCAGTTTGCTAAGAAAATTAGATATTTCCAATTTGATTTAATAAGGGAGTTGTCAGTTAAAACTCCTAAGGGAAGTATCGTTGCAACAATGTTTTGTGAATCAGTCCCCATTAGAGCACATAAATTTTCTTTATCTGCTGATCTCATCGTCATACCTATGATTGAGTTTGATATAATCCTCGGTATGGACTGGCTTTCGGACTATGATGCGAAGAATTATTGTAAGAAGAAAGAGGTTACGATTCTTGATGATAATGATAAGGAACACCTTATTTTTAGAGTAGAATCGTCACCACCTAATTCTTATTTAGATCTACCCCCAGTAGCTCAACTAAATTCAATTACTGGGGAGGAAGAGAATGAAGTAACTATCGGTGAGGAAAGGAATGTTCAAATAGAGGATGTACCTGTTGTGAAAGAATTTGTAGATGTATTTCCGGAAGATTTACCTGGACATCCTCCAGAACGAGAAGTTGAGTTTTCCATTGATTTGATTCCTGGATCAAGGCCTATATCGAAGACCCCATATAGAATGGCCACTGTAGAGTTAGTCGAACTAAAGAAACAACTAGAGGAATTGAGTAATAAGGGATTTATTCGCCCTAGTGTTTCTCCATGGGGAGCCCCTGTTCTTTTTGTTAAAAAGAAATATGGATCTATGAGGTTATGTATCGACTACAGGGAGATCAATGCTATAACGATAAAGAACAAGTATCCCCTACCTCGTATTGATGATTTATTTGACCAACTGCATGGAGCTCAATACTTTTCAAAGATTGACCTTCGATCTGGATACCATCAGTTGTGTGTGAAGAAGGAAGACATTCTGAAGACAGCATTTCGAACCAGGTACGGGCATTACGAGTTTACTGTAATGCCGTTTGGATTGACTAATGCACCCTCTGTATTCATGGATCTGATGAATAGAGTTTTCAAGGAGTATCTCGATGAATTTATGGTGGTATTTATTGATGATATCTTGGTATACTCCAAAACCTACGAAGATCATGAAAATCACTTGCGCATTATCTTGAAGACTCTGAGGAGGCATGAATTATATGGGAAGTTTAGCAAGTGTGAATTCTGGCTTCAGGAGATTTCTTTTCTTGGCCATATTGTCTCTAAAGATGGAATCTCTGTTGATCCTTCTAAGACCAAGGCAATCCAAGAATGGCCAGCACCTACGAGTATAACTGAGGTACGTAGTTTTTTTGGTTTGGCAGGTTATTATCGACGTTTCATCCAGAATTTTGCCCGATTGGCTAACCCATTAACAAAGCTCACACGTAAAGGGGTTAAATTTGTTTGGACAAAAGAGTGTGAAGAATGTTTCGAAGAACTGAAGAGAAGATTAGTCAATGCTCCTATATTGACTCTACCATCGGGGAATGATGGGTTCATTATTTATAGTGATGCATCGAAGAAAGGACATGGTTGTGTCCTTATGCAGAATGATAGAGTTATTGCCTATGCATCACGACAGTTGAAAATTCATGAACAAAACTATCCTACTCATGATCTCGAGTTAGCAGCTGTAATCTTTGCTTTGAAGATATGGAGGCACTACCTCTGTGGTGAAAAATGTGAGATTTATACTGATCACAAGAGTTTGAAGTATATTTTCTCACAAAAAGAAATCAACATGAGGCAAAGGAGATGGCTTGAATTACTCAAGGTTTATGATTGCATGATACACTACCACCCGGGGAAAGCAAACAAAGTAGCAGATGCTTTGAGCAGAAAAGACCATGGAGTTCTGAACATGATGAGAATTGAAAGGGATCCAATTTTCATGGATCTAGAGAAGATGGACATGGGAATAACCAAGGAAGGTGAAACATCAATGCTTTTTCAAATGGTTGCCAACCCATCTTTACTAGAAAGGATTAAGAGTTCCCAGACCGATGATGAAGAATTTCCGAAGAAGATTAAAGCTGTGAATGATGGGAGATTGAGAGACATTGTGTATGAAGATGGAATTTTGAAATTCGGGAAGAGACTTTGTGTTCCCAATATACCTGATCTAAAAAGGGAATTGCTGGATGATGCTCATAGTTCCAATTTCTCTATACACCCTGGGAGCACCAAAATGTATAGAGATTTGAAGGAACATTTTTGGTGGGACAACATGAAGAGGGAGATTGCTGATTTTGTGTCAAGATGTATGGTTTGTCAACAAGTGAAAGCTGGAAGGCAACAGCCTGGAGGAGTCATGCAACCTCTTCCCATACCAGAGTGGAAATGGGATAATATTACGATGGACTTTGTCATGGGTCTACCAAAGACTCCTAGAAGGAACAATGCAATATGGGTTATTGTTGATCGTCTTACCAAGTCAGCACATTTTCTTGCTATAAGAGAATATCTACCCCTGGAACGTCTAGCAAGACTATATATTAATGAAGTTGTGAGACTTCATGGAGTACCCCTATCGATTGTTTCTGATCGTGATCCCCGTTTTACTTCAAGATTATGGAAAGTCTTCAGAAATCCCTGGATACGGAACTTCATTTGAGCACTGCTTACCACCCTCAGACAGACGGACAATCAGAACAGACTATTCATACCTTACAAGACATGTTGAGATCTTGCTCACTTGACTTTCAGGGTATGTGGGATCAATATTTACCTCTGGTAGAATTTTCCTATAACAATAGCTTCCATTCGAGTATTCAGATGGCTCCATATGAAGCGTTATACGGAAAGATATGTCGTACACCAACCTGTTGGGATGACGTTGGTGAAAGAAAACTTATAGGCCCAGAACTGGTGGAGGAAACGGTGGAAAAGGTGAAAGTAATCCGAAATCACATCAAAGCAGCTCAAAGTAGGCAGAAGAGCTATGCCGATAATCGAAGGAAGGATTTGGAATTTCAAGTCGGTGATCATGTTTTCTTGAAGGTATCTCCATGGAAGGGAGTCATACGTTTTGGTAAGAAAGGTAAATTGAGTCCCAGGTACATCGGACCTTTCGAAATTCTAGAACGAATTGGGGTTGTAGCTTACCGATTGGCAATGCCGCCAAGTCTCTCCAAAGTTGACGATGTGTTCCACGTATCTCTATTGAGGAAATACATGCCTGATCCGACGCATGTACTCACCTATGAGGAATTAGAACTGGAACCCGATATTTCTTATTGCGAAGAGCCCGTCAGGATTCATGATACAAGAGAACAAGTACTGAGAAACCGGACGACGCGTCTGGTAAAAGTTTTGTGGAGAAATCATAAGATGGAAGAGGCAACGTGGGAACCCGAGGAACTTATGATGAAGAACCACCCGAGTCTTTTTATGCAGTAATACCCTAGAAATTTCGAGGATGCAATTATTTGAAGGAGGGGATAATGTAACACCCCAAGCTTCTATGGTACGTTTCCCTTCGAATAATGCGATAGCGTGTGTTGTACGCAACCTCGAGTTCTAACACACACCACAACTAATTAAACTAGCCGATGTGAATAGTAATACCTAATTTTTGAAATCATATATATTTTATATTTCAAAATGGACTTCATTTTTGGATTCGGAATATCTAATTTAGCCTAAGGTGAAATTTTGGTAGATTTCGGATAACTTTCATATTTTGATGAATAGTGAAAATTACTAAATTTTAATTAAAAACAACTTTTTTAATCAAAATAATTAATAGTGATAAATTGTGAATTTGAGTGGTTTTAAAGTATATTTAGAATATATTTTTACCATTTAATATAATTTTGGTCATTGGACATAATTTTACAATTAAACCGAACATAAACAAGTGTCAATCTTTTGATAGTTATTACCTCTTAAAAACACGCTTTTTGTTTTGACAGCGGGAATTAATTTTAAATTAATTTCTGCCACTTCTGTGTTATGAATTTAGGAAAATGGATTCCATATTTGGAATCAGGATGTCCAAATTATGTAAATAGGTAACTTTTATTTTTACACATTTTGAATAATTACTGCGGTAAATATTTTATTTACCATGGTTAAAGGGTAAATCCGGTAAATAAGGGTTAAAAAAATAATATTATAATAATACAAAGTTACCCTAAAACGTGTCCTAACCTTATTGGTGGACACATACCCGACCATGAGCATCCTTGGGTCAATTTGGGGACCCCTTGGAGCCACTTGTATGTGGTAGGGACACATTATATTAATAAAGTTAAAATAAAAATAAAAATGGCATAAGCTTACATCTTTTAGAAGAACAATTTTTACATAGGGTTATACATGTTGGATTTTCGATTATAAATATTCATTAGAAAGATAAAAAGATTTCGTACATTATGATATTTTATTTATAATTTTTAGACATCAAATAAGTTAAATTATTAATGACACAATAATGATGCAATGTTTACCTCATTAATAAATCATTGAAATAAATAATATTATAATGATTAAAATATTATCTAAAACATGTCCAATTCTTATTGGTTGATGTTATTTAGAATATGAGTCATCTTATCTTCAACCTCAATGATTTTTGTACCATTATAAACCGAATATAATTATATTATAAAGTAATACTTTCACTCTTTCCTAAAGAGCCCCTCCTCTCCCTTATAAAAGGAGACCACTTCTACTCATTCCTCACACCTCTCAAGCCACTTGGCTCGTCCAAACTCTGCCCAACTAAGCTCCCCACATCCCTCTCCTCCTCCTTGAAGCTTCCCCTTAGGCAGAAAGCATTTCAACAAGTCCTTTGGTTCCAACCAAAGTGAGTTACCTAAATTAAAGGTAACGATTTCTCTTAAATTATTTTCATTTATTTTGCTTCTTCAACCCCCAAACTCTTTTTATTTCCTTTCTTTTGTAACAACACCAGTATCCTAAATATACTAGGATGTTGTTCTAATAAGGTTTCAAACTACACATACACACAACTCCATCTAATGGATGATGAACATAATGTTTCTGTGGATGGCAAACTAACGCCTCACGAAACGATGATTGTTCAAATACATCTTACCGCCTCTTATTGTGGCCATTATGATGGCACTGTAATTAAATATGATATTAATGATATATATTTTATATATAAGCTTCTGTAATTCCATTTTATTTCATACCATTATTCGTTTCATGTTGTATATACATACGATAATTTCATTTGAGGAAGTGCGGACTACCGCCCCCTTAAAATGATATGACTCGTTCATACCACACATGGAACGTATAAAGGATGGTGTTAATGAACTTAAGTAACATATATAAAATATTATATTATACTAGAAAAGTAATATACCTATGTATCATTTGGATTCAATTCTTTTAAAATAAAAATTAAATGGAAGTAGCGTTCGTGCGTACGTACGGACTACCGTCTCCACGAACGCAGTGAGATCCATCCTCCATCGTATCCATTCAAGTATTATTCTCATTTAAGGGTTAAAAATAATGTTAATATCATTCTGATTATGAATAAGATTTAATCTATCCATTACAAACATGTCTTACGTAACCAAACATTTAAGAAGAACGAATCGATTATCACCTGAAACGACGATAATACTAAGATATTATTAATAAAGAAATGTTAAAAGATCATATATGATATCATATTAATGTATATGATTGTTGTATAATTTAATAACAATTATTTCACCATTATACAGGAGGTTAACCTACCCCAACCAAGGAAAAGTACAAGGTAAGGGTTTACTTTACAACCTCTTCATTATCCAAGGTTGTATTATACGTAATAATCTACTGGGATCTCTTTATCATCCACATCCATGTTTCTTCGAAATGTATTTCAAAACATTTTTACTATTATAAGAATATGGGTTAAAGTCATTTATACCCTTGTTTGACTTTTTATAAGAGGTTTATAAAGGAATCTTTCCGTCGTTTTCAAAACAAGGTCCTTTTTAACCTTTTCGACAGAATTGAGGTAAGAATGTTTTTTTAACTTATATGGCGGGTGCGGTTATTTTACGCCGTTATAAAATCTTCAAAGCTTTCCTTACAAGCTTATAAGAATATTTTCAAAGAAAATGTTTTATTTTATATGGATCTTAAATGATTTCAAAATAAAAAGAGATATTTCTTTAAAAAGAATTTTGATTTCATCTATGTCAACATCCTTTGATGGATTTTAAGATTATTTGAAGTTGATTTATTATGATACAAAACTTCTATATTGTATTGAAGGTTTTGTGATATGTTTGACTGTGGATGTGCTATTTTTATACCATTCATGGTTTATAGTGAAAGTATTGACATTTCGTATGCTAGTTTTAATACGAATGTTTATGTTATGTTTAAACCTTTTCATATGGGAATGCATTGGACTTAATAAGTGACGGGTGGAGCCCGATATAGCTCCTCGATGCATTGGTAGGTCTCATGAGACAAACTAGTGTCTTGGCACAAGGCCTTTAAAAAATCTTATTTGTAGTCTTGGAACGAGGCCTTGACTATGTGGTTATGATAGTCTGGCATTATGCATTCCAACATTATGAAAGTGGTTATTGATTTTTGCATGTGATTATTCGATTAGAAGAATATCCATGTGAATAAGTAAATGGAATTATTTCATTTTATTTATGCCATACCATGTTGAAAGTTCATATTTAAAAGGCTTTTGTTTTAGTTATACATTGCCTTAAATGTTTATTCTTATTTATGAAAGTTTCCGCTATATTGTTATCCTTACTGGGCATTTGAGCTCACCCCTTTTCTATGTTTTATTTTTCCCAGGAAGTGAAGATGTAAGTTATGAATGACCTGCAGGGATATTATGAGGGGATTGTAGTGTGGACTGTGGAAACATTATGTTGTTGTAGTAGTTTTTTCATTTTATGATGTAATGTAAAACTTATGAATATATCTAGTGTTTCCAAGGCTACTAAACCAATCGGTCTTTCGATATTTGATCTTTCGTGTGATCATGCCAATGTTATGTAATAATGCACCGACTCTTGGCAACTAGGGTCGGGGCGTTACAGTTGGTATCAGAGGAAGTTTAATACAAACCTTGGAAGCTAGATTTAGATAAACTCTGATTAGAGCACGTAGACCTAAGATGAACTTTGAGGATTAGTATAGAAGAACTTCCTAGAATTTTGGTATTGTAGAGATTTTGTGAGTTTTCCGAGCAATACATCCCTGTCTGGATACGAGCAGGTAGAGGCGGCTCTGGCACAGATGTACCTAGGGGTAAAACCCGAAAACACCGCTTTGAGCTAGACTCGAACGGGAACTGGTGCACGACAACGGGCCTTGCTGCACTCTTGGTTTCGACACTCCCGGGGGATATGCTTAGGATAACTCTCATTTTCTTTACAAATCATTATGAAGGGTTTATGAGTATATACTTCCTCAAAGAAAACATTTTTATGATTATGGATTATATCCATAAATAGTTCAATTTATGTTTAGTGTTTTATAAGTATGGGATTATGTATTTTGATTCATAAACTGATCTAGTTTATGCCATTGTTTAGAAATGGCGCCTAGTGGAAGAAATGGAAACCGTATCAATGCGCGCACTCCATGTAGGGATTGCCCTCCTGCTCAAGATAATTATAGTGGGGCTGGTGATGCAACTGGTGTCGATCAGCTAATCACCATACTGGGACAACTTACTCAGGTTATGAATAATAACCTTACCCGTATGGAGCACCCTGATCCGCAGCGTGGAGGATCAATGTTAGATCGATTCATGAGGCAACAACCACCAACGTTCAATGGGAATACAAATCCCTTAGTAACTGAACAATGGATATTTTCCCTAGAGAAAATATTTCAGGCTTTGGGGAGCAGTGAAAGGGAAAAAGTTATCATGGCAGTTTACCGCCTCACTGGAGATGCTGATCAATGGTGGTCATTGATTCAAAATACGAAGGAAGATGATGAAGTATCAAATATGGAATGGAGGGAGTTCAAAGATCTGTTTTTAGAAAAATACTTTCCTCGCGACCATCGAGCAGATATGGAAAGACAATTTCTGAGTCTGAGACAAAAGGAGGATGAGAATGTCACAAAGTATGAGGCTAACTTTACAAGGTTAGCGAGGTATGCTGGAGATTATATTCGCAACCCAAGAAGTAAGATTGATCGTTTCTTTGATGGGTTAAAACCATTTCTCCGTCGAGCATTAGTCTGACAATCCTTTTCATCGTACGAAGACATTGTCTCATGTGCTATCAAGACCGAAAAGTAATTCTCTAAGTCCTATGACTTTAAAGCAAAGCAAGAGAAGAAGAGACCTGGTGATCAATCTGGGAATGGAAATAAGGGGAAGAAGGGAAAGTTTGAATATCCAACGTGTGGTAAATGTGGGAAGAAACATCCTGGTACTTGCTTAAAGGGAATGGGAGTCTGTTACAAGTGTGGTGAAAAAGGCCACCAAGCTCATGATTGCAAGGGGAAGAAGGAAGCTACCAACGTTCAATGCTACAATTGCAGGGAGATGGGGCATTATGCAAATGCATGTCCTAAGCGTCAAGAGAACTTACCTCAGAAAAGGCCAAGGGATCAAGGCCAGGCTTATGCTATCACTACTCCTGAGGTAGAAGCTCCGAAAGACGTGGTGGCAGGTAATTTAATGGTTTCCTCAAGTTTAGCAAATGCATTATTTGATTCTGGATCATCGCATTGTTTCATATCTTCCTAGTTTGCTAAGAAAATTAGATATTTCCAATTTGATTTAATAAGGGAGTTGTCAGTTAAAACTCCTAAGGGAAGTATCGTTGCAACAATGTTTTGTGAATCAGTCCCCATTAGAGCACATAAATTTTCTTTATCTGCTGATCTCATCGTCATACCTATGATTGAGTTTGATATAATCCTCGGTATGGACTGGCTTTCGGACTATGATGCGAAGAATTATTGTAAGAAGAAAGAGGTTACGATTCTTGATGATAATGATAAGGAACACCTTATTTTTAGAGTAGAATCGTCACCACCTAATTCTTATTTAGATCCACCCCAGTAGCTCAACTAAATTCAATTATTGGGGAGGAAGAGAATGAAGTAACTATCGGTGAGGAAAGGAATGTTCAAATAGAGGATGTACCTGTTGTGAAAGAATTTGTAGATGTATTTCCGGAAGATTTACCTGGACATCCTCCAGAACGAGAAGTTGAGTTTTCCATTGATTTGATTCCTGGATCAAGGCCTATATCGAAGACCCCTTATAGAATGGCCACTGTAGAGTTAGTCGAACTAAAGAAACAACTAGAGGAATTGAGTAATAAGGGATTTATTCGCCCTAGTGTTTCTCCATGGGGAGCCCCTGTTCTTTTTGTTAAAAAGAAAGATGGATCTATGAGGTTATGTATCGACTACAGGGAGATCAATGCTCTAACGATAAAGAACAAGTATCCCCTACCTCGTATTGATGATTTATTTGACCAACTGCATGGAGCTCAATACTTTTCAAAGATTGACCTTCGATCTGGATACCATCAGTTGTGTGTGAAGAAGGAAGACATTCCGAAGACAGCATTTCGAACCAGGTACGGGCATTACGAGTTTACTGTAATGCCGTTTGGATTGACTAATGCACCCTATGTATTCATGGATCTGATGAATAGAGTTTTCAAGGAGTATCTCGATGAATTTATGGTGGTATTTATTGATGATATCTTGGTATACTCCAAAACCTATGAAGATCATGAAAATCACTTGCGCATTATCTTGAAGACTCTGAGGAGGCATGAATTATATGGGAAGTTTAGCAAGTGTGAATTCTGGCTTCAGGAGATTTTTTTTCTTGGCCATATTGTCTCTAAAGATGGAATCTCTGTTGATCCTTCTAAGACCAAGGCAATCCAAGAATGGCCAGCACCTACGAGTATAACTGAGGTACGTAGTTTTTTTGGTTTGGCAGGTTATTATCGACGTTTCGTCCAGAATTTTGCCCGATTGGCTAACCCATTAACAAAGCTCACACGTAAAGGGGTTAAATTTGTTTGGACAAAAGAGTGTGAAGAATGTTTCGAAGAACTGAAGAGAAGATTAGTCAATGCTCCTATATTGACTCTACCATCGGGGAATGATGGGTTCATTATTTATAGTGATACATCGAAGAAAGGACATGGTTGTGTCCTTATGCAGAATGATAGAGTTATTGCCTATGCATCACGACAGTTGAAAATTCATGAACAAAACTATCCTACTCATGATCTCGAGTTAGCAGCTGTAATCTTTGATTTGAAGATATGGAGGCACTACCTCTGTGGTGAAAAATGTGAGATTTATACTGATCACAAGAGTTTGAAGTATATTTTCTCACAAAAAGAACTCAACATGAGGCAAAGGAGATGGCTTGAATTACTCAAGGATTATGATTGCATGATACACTACCACCCGGGGAAAGCAAACAAAGTAGCAGATGCTTTGAGCAGAAAAGACCATGGAGTTCTGAACATGATGAGAATTGAAAGGGATCCAATTTTCATGGATCTAGAGAAGATGGACATGGGAATAACCAAGGAAGGTGAAACATCAATGCTTTTTCAAATGGTTGCCAAACCATCTTTACTAGAAAGGATTAAGAGTTCCCAGACCGATGATGAAGAATTTCAGAAGAAGATTAAAGCTGTGAATGATGGGAGATTGAGAGACTTTGTGTATGAAGATGGAATTTTGAAATTCGGGAAGAGACTTTGTGTTCCCAATATACCTGATCTAAAAAGGGAATTGCTGGATGATGCTCATAGTTCCAATTTCTCTATACACCCTGGGAGCACCAAAATGTATAGAGATTTGAAGGAACATTTTTGGTGGGACAACATGAAGAGGGAGATTGCTGATTTTGTGTCAAGATGTATGGTTTGTCAACAAGTGAAAGCTGGAAGGCAACAGCCTGGAGGAGTCATGCAACCTCTTCCCATACCGGAGTGGAAATGGGATAATATTACGATGGACTTTGTCATGGGTCTACCAAAGACTCCTAGAAGGAACAATGCAATATGGGTTATTGTTGATCGTCTTACCAAGTCAGCACATTTTCTTGCTATAAGAGAATATCTACCCCTGGAACGTCTAGCAAGACTATATATTAATGAAGTTGTGAGACTTCATGGAGTACCCCTATCGATTGTTTCTGATCGTGATCCCCGTTTTACTTCAAGATTATGGAAAAGTCTTCAGAAATCCCTGGATACGGAACTTCATTTGAGCACTGCTTACCACCCTCAGACAGACGGACAATCAGAACGGACTATTCAGACCTTACAAGACATGTTGAGATCTTGCTCACTTGACTTTCAGGGTATGTGGGATCAATATTTACCTCTGGTAGAATTTTCCTATAACAATAGCTTCCATTCGAGTATTCAGATGGCACCATATGAAGCGTTATACGGAAAGAGATGTCGTACACCAACCTGTTGGGATGACGTTGGTGAAAGAAAACTTATAGGCCCAGAATTGGTGGAGGAAACGGTGGAAAAGGTGAAAGTAATCTGAAATCACATCAAAGCAGCTCAAAGTAGGCAGAAGAGCTATGCCGATAATCGAAGGAAGGATTTGGAATTTCAAGTCGGTGATCATGTTTTCTTGAAGGTATCTCCGTGGAAGGGAGTCATACGTTTTGGTAAGAAAGGTAAATTGAGTCCCAGGTACATCGGACCTTTCGAAATTCTAGAACGAATTGGGGTTGTAGCTTACCGATTGGCAATGCCGCCAAGTCTCTCCAAAGTTCACGATGTGTTCCACGTATCTCTATTGAGGAAATACATGCCTGATCCGACGCATGTACTCACCTATGAGGAATTAGAACTGGAACCCGATCTTTCTTATTGCGAAGAGCCCGTCAGGATTCTTGATACAAGTGAACAAGTACTGAGAAACCGGACGACGCGTCTGGTAAAAGTTTTGTGGAGAAATCATAAGATGGAAGAGGCAACGTGGGAACCCGAGGAACTTATGATGAAGAACCACCCGAGTCTTTTTATGAAGTAATACCCTAGAAATTGCGAGGACGCAATTATTTGAAGGAGGGGAGAATGTAACACCCCAAGCTTCTACGGTACGTTTCCTTTCGAATAATGCGATAGCGTGTGTTGTACGCAACCTCGAGTTCTAACACACACCACAACTAATTAAACTAGCCGTTGTGAATAGTAATACCTAATTTTTGAAATCATATATATTTTATATTTCAAAATGGACTTCATTTTTGGATTCGGAATATCTAATTTAGCCTAAGGTGAAATTTTGGTACATTTCGGATAACTTTCATATTTTGATGAATAGTGAAAATTACTAAATTTTAATTAAAAACAACTTTTTTAATCAAAATAATTAATAGTGATAAATTGTGAATTTGAGTGGTTTTAAAGTATATTTAGAATATATTTTTACCATTTAATATAATGTTGGTCATTGGACATAATTTTACAATTAAACCGAACATAAACAAGTGTCAATCTTTTGATAGTTATTACCTCTTAAAAACACGCTTTTTGTTTTGACAGCGGGAATTAATTTTAAATTAATTTCTGCCACTTCTGTGTTATGAATTTAGGAAAATGGATTCCATATTTGGAATCAGGATGTCCAAATTATGTAAATAGGTAACTTTTATTTTTACACATTTTGAATAATTACTGCGGTAAATATTTTATTTACCATGGTTAAAGGGTAAATCCGGTAAATAAGGGTTAACAAAATAATATTATAATAATACAAAGTTACCCTAAAACGTGTCCTAACCTTATTGGTGGACACATACCCGACCATGAGCATCCTTGGGTCAATTTGGGGACCCCTTGGAGCCACTTGTATGTGGTAGGGACACATTATATTAATAAAGTTAAAATAAAAATAAAAATGGCATAAGCTTACATCTTTTAGAAGAACAATTTTTACATAGGGTTATACATGTTGGATTTTCAATTATAAATATTCATTAGAAATATAAAAAGATTTCGTACATGATGATATTTTATTTATAATTTTTAGACATCAAATAAGTTAAATTATTAATGACATAATAATGATGCAATGTTTACCTCATTAATAAATCATTGAAATAAATAATATTATAATGAATAAAATATTATCTAAAACCTATCCAATTCTTATTGGTTGATGTTATTTAGAATATGAGTAATCTTATCTTCGACCTCAATGATTTTTGTACCATTATAAACCGAATATAATTATATTATAAAGTAATACTTTCACTCTTTCCTAAAGAGCCCCTCCTCTCCCTTATAAAAGGAGACCACTTCTACTCATTCCTCACACCTCTCAAGCCACTTGGCTCGTCCAAACTCTGCCCAACTAAGCTCCCCACATCCCTCTCCTCCTCCTTGAAGCTTCCCCTTAGGCAGAAAGCATTTCAACAAGTCCTTTGGTTCCAACCAAAGTGAGTTACCTAAATTAAAGGTAACGATTTCTCTTAAATTATTTTCATTTATTTTGCTTCTTCAACCCCCAAACTCTTTTTATTTCCTTTCTTTTGTAACAACACCAGTATCCTAAATATACTAGTATGTTGTTATAATAAGGTTTCAAACTACACATACACACAACTCCATCTAATGGATGATGAACATAATGTTTCTGTGGATGGCAAACTAACGCCTCACGAAACGATGATTGTTCAAATACATCTTACCGCCTCTTATTGTGGCCATTATGATGGCACTGTAATTAAATATGATATTAATGATATATATTTTATATATAAGCTTCTGTAATTCCATTTTATTTCATATCATTATTCGTTTCATGTTGTATATACATACGATAATTTCATTTGAGGAAGTGCGGACTACCGCCCCCTTAAAATGATATGACTCGTTCATACCACACATGGAACGTATAAAGGATGGTGTTAATGAACTTAAGTAACATATATAAAATATTATATTATACTGGAAAAGTAATATACCTATGTATCATTTGGATTCAATTCTTTTAAAATAAAAATTAAATGGAAGTAGCGTTCGTGCGTACGTACGGACTACCGTCTCCACGAACGCAGTGAGATCCATCCTCCATCGTATCCATTCAAGTATTATTCTCATTTAAGGGTTAAAAATAATGTTAATATCATTCTGATTATGAATAAGATTTAATCTATCCATTACAAACATGTCTTACGTAACCAAACATTTAAGAAGAACGAATCGATTATCACCTGAAACGACGATAATACTAAGATATTATTAATAAAGAAATGTTAAAAGATCATATATGATATCATATTAATGTATATGATTGTTGTATAATTTAATAACAATTATTTCACCATTATACAGGAGGTTAACCTACCCCAACCAAGGAAAAGTACAAGGTAAGGGTTTACTTTACAACCTCTTCATTATCCAAGGTTGTATTATACGTAATAATCTACTGGGATCTCTTTATCATCCACATCCATGTTTCTTCGAAATGTATTTCAAAACATTTTTACTATTTACAAGAATATGGGTTAATGTCATTTATACCCTTGTTTGACTTTTTATAAGAGGTTTATAAAGGAATCTTTCCGTCGTTTTCAAAACAAGGTCCTTTTTAACCTTTTCGACAGAATTGAGGTAAGAATGTTTTTTTAACTTATACGGCGAGTGCGGTTATTTTACGCCGTTATAAAATCTTCAAAGCTTTCCTTACAAGCTTATAAGAATATTTTCAAAGAAAATGTTTTATTTTATATGGATCTTAAATGATTTCAAAATAAAAAGAGATATTTCTTTAAAAAGAATTTTGATTTCATCTATGTCAACATCCTTTGATGGATTTTAAGATTATTTGAAGTTGATTTATTATGATACAAAACTTCTATATTGTATTGAAGGTTTTGTGATATGTTTGACTGTGGATGTGCTATTTTTATACCATTCATGGTTTATAGTGAAAGTATTGACATTTCGTATGCTAGTTTTAATACGAATGTTTATGTTATGTTTAATCCTTTTCATATGGGAATGCATTGGACTTAATAAGTGATGGGTGGAGCCCGCTATAGCTCCTCGATGCATTGGTAGGTCTCATGAGACAAACTAGTGTCTTGGCACAAGGCCTTTAAAAAATCTTATTTGTAGTCTTGGCACGAGGCCTTGACTATGTGGTTATGATAGTCTGGCATTATGCATTCCAACATTATGAAAGTGGTTATTGATTTTTGCATGTGATTATTCGATTAGTAGAATATCCATGTGAATAAGTAAATGGAATTATTTCATTTTATTTATGCCATACCATGTTGAAAGTTCATATTTAAAAGGCTTTTGTTTTAGTTATACATTGCCTTAAATGTTTATTCTTATTTATGAAAGTTTCCGCTATATTGTTATCCTTACTGGGCATTTGAGCTCACCCCTTTTCTATGTTTTATTTTTCCCAGGAAGTGAAGATGTAAGTTATGAATGACCTGCAGGGATATTATGAGGGGATTGTAGTGTGGACTGTGGAAACATTATGTTGTTGTAGTAGTTTTTTCATTTTATGATGTAATGTAAAACTTATGAATATATCTAGTGTTTCCAAGGCTACTAAACCAATCGGTCTTTCGAGATTTGATCTTTCTTGTGATCATGCCAATGTTATGTAATAATGCACCGACTCTAGGCAACTAGGTTCGGGGCGTTACAGTTGGTATTAGAGGATGTTTAATACAAACCTTGGAAGCTAGATTTAGATAAACTCTGATTAGAGCACGTAGACCTAAGATGAACTTTGAGGATTAGTATAGAAGAACTTCCTAGAATTTTGGTATTGTAGAGATTTTGTGAGTTTTCCGAGCAATACATCCCTGTCTGGATACGAGCAGGTAGAGGCGGCTCTGGCACAGATGTACCTAGGGGTAAAACCCGAAAACACCGCTTTGAGCTAGACTCGAACGGGAACTGGTGCACGACAACGGGCCTTGCTGCACTCTTGGTTACGACACTCCCGGGGGATATGCTTAGGATAACTCTCATTTTCTTTACAAATCATTATGAAGGGTTTATGAGTATATACTTCCTCAAAGAAAACATTTTTATGATTATGGATTATATCCATAAATAGTTCAATTTATGTTAAGTGTTTTATAAGTATGGGATTATGTATTTTGATTCATAAACTGATCTAGTTTATGCCATTGTTTAGAAATGGCTCCTAGTGGAAGAAATGGAAACCGTATCAATGCGCGCACTCCATGTAGGGATTTCCCTCCTGCTCAAGATAATTATAGTGGGGCTGGTGATGCAACTGGTGCCGATCAGCTAATCACCATACTGGGACAACTTACTCAGGTCATGAATAATAACCTTACCCGTATGGAGCACCCTGATCCGCAGCGTGGAGGATCAATGTTAGATCGATTCATGAGGCAACAACCACCAACGTTCAATGGGAATACAAATCCCTTAGTAACTGAACAATGGATATTTTCCCTAGAGAAAATATTTCAGGCTTTGGGGAGCAGTGAAAGGGAAAAAGTTATCATGGCAGTTTACCGCCTCACTGGAGATGCTGATCAATGGTGGTCATTGATTCAAAATACGAAGGAAGATGATGAAGTATCAAATATGGAATGGAGGGAGTTCAAAGATCTGTTTTTAGAAAAATACTTTCCTCGCGACCATCGAGCAGATATGGAAAGACAATTTCTGAGTCTGAGACAAAAGGAGGATGAGAATGTCACAAAGTATGAGGCTAACTTTACAAGGTTAGCGAGGTATGCTGGAGATTATATTCGCAACCCAAGAAGTAAGATTGATCGTTTCTTTGATGGGTTAAAACCATTTCTCCGTCGAGCATTAGTCTGACAATCCTTTTCATCGTACGAAGACATTGTCTCATGTGCTATCAAGACCGAAAAGGAATTCTCTAAGTCCTATGACTTTAAAGCAAAGCAAGAGAAGAAGAGACCTGGTGATCAATCTGGGAATGGAAATAAGGGGAAGAAGGGAAAGTTTGAATATCCAACTTGTGGTAAATGTGGGAAGAAACATCCTGGTACTTGCTTAAAGGGAATGGGAGTCTGTTACAAGTGTGGTGAAAAAGGCCACCAAGCTCATGATTGCAAGGGGAAGAAGGAAGCTACCAACGTTCAATGCTACAATTGCAGGGAGATGGGGCATTATGCAAATGCATGTCCTAAGCGTCAGGAGAACTTACCTCAGAAAAGGCCAAGGGATCAAGGCCAGGCTTATGCTATCACTACTCCTGAGGTAGAAGCTCCGAAAGACGTGGTGGCAGGTAATTTAATGGTTTCCTCAAGTTTAGCAAATGCATTATTTGATTCTGGATCATCGCATTGTTTCATATCTTCCCAGTTTGCTAAGAAAATTAGATATTTCCAATTTGATTTAATAAGGGAGTTGTCAGTTAAAACTCCTAAGGGAAGTATCGTTGCAACAAAGTTTTGTGAATCAGTCCCCATTAGAGCACATAAATTTTCTTTATCTGCTGATCTCATCGTCATACCTATGATTGAGTTTGATATAATCCTCGGTATGGACTGGCTTTCGGACTATGATGCGAAGAATTATTGTAAGAAGAAAGAGGTTACGATTCTTGATGATAATGATAAGGAACACCTTATTTTTAGAGTAGAATCGTCACCACCTAATTCTTATTTAGATCCACCCCCAGTAGCTCAACTAAATTCAATTATTGGGGAGGAAGAGAATGAAGTAACTATCGGTGAGGAAAGGAATGTTAAAATAGAGGATGTACCTATTGTGAAAGAATTTGTAGATGTATTTCCGGAAGATTTACCTGGACATCCTCCAGAACGAGAAGCTGAGTTTTCCATTGATTTGATTCCTGGATCAAGGCCTATATCGAAGACCCCTTATAGAATGGCCACTGTAGAGTTAGTCGAACTAAAGAATCAACTAGAGGAATTGAGTAATAAGGGATTTATTCGCCCTAGTGTTTCTCCATGGGGAGCCCCTGTTCTTTTTGTTAAAAAGAAAGATGGATCTATGAGGTTATGTATCGACTACATGGAGATCAATGCTATAACGATAAAGAACAAGTATCCCCTACCTCGTATTGATGATTTATTTGACCAACTGCATGGAGCTCAATACTTTTCAAAGATTGACCTTCGATCTGGATACCATCAGTTGTGTGTGAAGAAGGAAGACATTCCGAAGACAGCATTTCGAACCAGGTACGGGCATTACGAGTTTACTGTAATGCCGTTTGGATTGACTAATGCACCCTCTGTATTCATGGATCTGATGAATAGAGTTTTCAAGGAGTATCTCGATGAATTTATGGTGGTATTTATTGATGATATCTTGGTATACTCCAAAACCTACGAAGATCATGAAAATCACTTGCGCATTATCTTGAAGACTCTGAGGAGGCATGAATTATATGGGAAGTTTAGCAAGTGTGAATTCTGGCTTCAGGAGATTTCTTTTCTTGGCCATATTGTCTCTAAAGATGGAATCTCTGTTGATCCTTCTAAGACCAAGGCAATCCAAGAATGGCCAGCACCTACGAGTATAACTGAGGTACGTAGTTTTTTTGGTTTGGCAGGTTATTATCGACGTTTCGTCCAGAATTTTGCCCGATTGGCTAACCCATTAACAAAGCTCACACGTAAAGGGGTTAAATTTGTTTGGACAAAAGAGTGTGAAGAATGTTTCGAAGAACTGAAGAGAAGATTAGTCAATGCTCCTATATTGACTCTACCATCGGGGAATGATGGGTTCATTATTTATAGTGATGCATCGAAGAAAGGACATGGTTGTGTCCTTATGCAGAATGATAGAGTTATTGCCTATGCATCACGACAGTTGAAAATTCATGAACAAAACTATCCTACTCATGATCTCGAGTTAGCAGCTGTAATCTTTGCTTTGAAGATATGGAGGCACTACCTCTGTGGTGAAAAATGTGAGATTTATACTGATCACAAGAGTTTGAAGTATATTTTCTCACAAAAAGAACTCAACATGAGGCAAAGGAGATGGCTTGAATTACTCAAGGATTATGATTGCATGATACACTACCACCCGGGGAAAGCAAACAAAGTAGCAGATGCTTTGAGCAGAAAAGACCATGGAGTTCTGAAAATGATGAGAATTGAAAGGGATCCAATTTTCATGGATCTAGAGAAGATGGACATGGGAATAACCAAGGAAGGTGAAACATCAATGCTTTTTCAAATGGTTGCCAAACCATCTTTACTAGAAAGGATTAAGAGTTCCCAGACCGATGATGAAGAATTTCAGAAGAAGATTAAAGCTGTGAATGATGGGAGATTGAGAGACTTTGTGTATGAAGATGGAATTTTGAAATTCGGGAAGAGACTTTGTGTTCCCAATATACCTGATCTAAAAAGGGAATTGCTGGATGATGCTCATAGTTCCAATTTCTCTATACACCCTGGGAGCACCAAAATGTATAGAGATTTGAAGGAACATTTTTGGTGGGACAACATGAAGAGGGAGATTGCTGATTTTGTGTCAAGATGTATGGTTTGTCAACAAGTGAAAGCTGGAAGGCAACAGCCTGGAGGAGTCATGAAACCTCTTCCCATACCGGAGTGGAAATGGGATAATATTACGATGGACTTTGTCATGGGTCTACCAAAGACTCCTAGAAGGAACAATGCAATATGGGTTATTGTTGATCGTCTTACCAAGTCAGCACATTTTCTTGCTATAAGAGAATATCTACCCCTGGAACGTCTAGCAAGACTATATATTAATGAAGTTGTGAGACTTCATGGAGTACCCCTATCGATTGTTTCTGATCGTGATCCCCGTTTTACTTCAAGATTATGGAAAAGTCTTCAGAAATCCCTGGATACGGAACTTCATTTGAGCACTGCTTACCACCCTCAGACAGACGGACAATCAGAACGGACTATTCAGACCTTACAAGACATGTTGAGATCTTGCTCACTTGACTTTCAGGGTATGTGGGATCAATATTTACCTCTGGTAGAATTTTCCTATAACAATAGCTTCCATTCGAGTATTCAGATGGCACCATATGAAGCGTTATACGGAAAGAGATGTCGTACACCAACCTGTTGGGATGACGTTGGTGAAAGAAAACTTATAGGCCCAGAACTGGTGGAGGAAACGGTGGAAAAGGTGAAAGTAATCCGAAATCACATCAAAGCAGCTCAAAGTAGGCAGAAGAGCTATGCCGATAATCGAAGGAAGGATTTGGAATTTCAAGTCGGTGATCATGTTTTCTTGAAGGTATCTCCGTGGAAGGGAGTCATACGTTTTGGTAAGAAAGGTAAATTGAGTCCCAGGTACATCGGACCTATCGAAATTCTAGAACGAATTGGGGTTGTAGCTTACCGATTGGCAATGCCGCCAAGTCTCTCCAAAGTTCACGATGTGTTCCACGTATCTCTATTGAGGAAATACATGCCTGATCCGACGCATGTACTCACCTATGAGGAATTAGAACTGGAACCCGATCTTTCTTATTGCGAAGAGCCCGTCAGGATTCTTGATACAAGAGAACAAGTACTGAGAAACCGGACGACGCGTCTGGTAAATGTTTTGTGGAGAAATCATAAGATGGAAGAGGCAACGTGGGAACCCGAGGAACTTATGATGAAGAACCACCCAAGTCTTTTTATGCAGTAATACCCTAGAAATTGCGAGGACGCAATTATTTGAAGGAGGGGAGAATGTAACACCCCAAGCTTCTACGGTACGTTTCCCTTCGAATAATGTGATAGCGTGTGTTGTACGCAACCTCGAGTTCTAACACACACCACAACTAATTAAACTAGCCGCTGTGAATAGTAATACCTAATTTTTGAAATCATATATATTTTATATTTCAAAATGGACTTCATTTTTGGATTCGGAATATCTAATTTAGCCTAAGGTGAAATTTTGGTACATTTCGGATAACTTTCATATTTTGATGAATAGTGAAAATTACTAAATTTTAATTAAAAACAACTTTTTTAATCAAAATAATTAATAGTGATAAATTGTGAATTTGAGTGGTTTTAAAGTATATTTAGAATATATTTTTACCATTTAATATAATGTTGGTCATTGGACATAATTTTACAATTAAACCGAACATAAACAAGTGTCAATCTTTTGATAGTTATTACCTCTCAAAAACACGCTTTTTGTTTTGACAGCGGGAATTAATTTTAAATTAATTTCTGCCACTTCTGTGTTATGAATTTAGGAAAATGGATTCCATATTTGGAATCAAGATGTCCAAATTATGTAAATAGGTAACTTTTATTTTTACACATTTTGAATAATTACTGCGGTAAATATTTTATTTACCATGGTTAAAGGGTAAATCCGGTAAATAAGGGTTAAAAAAATAATATTATAATAATACAAAGTTACCCTAAAACGTGTCCTAACCTTATTGGTGGACACATACCCGACCATGAGCATCCTTGGGTCAATTTGGGGACCCCTTGGAGCCACTTGTATGTGGTAGGGACACATTATATTAATAAAGTTAAAATAAAAATAAAAATGGCATAAGCTTACATCTTTTAGAAGAAAAATTTTTACATAGGGTTATACATGTTGGATTTTCGATTATAAATATTCATTAGAAAGATAAAAAGATTTCGTACATGATTATATTTTATTTATAATTTTTATACATCAAATAAGTTAAATTATTAATGACACAATAATGATGCAATGTTTACCTCATTAATAAATCATTGAAATAAATAATATTATAATGATTAAAATATTATCTAAAACCTGTCCAATTCTTATTGGTTGATGTTATTTAGAATATGAGTCATCTTATCTTCGACCTCAATGATTTTTGTACCATTATAAACCGAATATAATTATATTATAAAGTAATACTTTCACTCTTTCCTAAAGAGCCCCTCCTCTCCCTTATAAAAGGAGACCACTTCTACTCATTCCTCACACCTCTCAAGCCACTTGGCTCGTCCAAACTCTTCCCAACTAAGCTCCCCACATCCCTCTCCTCCTCCTTGAAGCCTCCCCTTAGGCAGAAAGTATTTCAACAAGTCCTTTGGTTCCAACAAAAGTGAGTTACCTAAATTAAAGGTAACGATTTCTCTTAAATTATTTTCATTTATTTTGCTTCTTCAACCCCCAAACTCTTTTTATTTCCTTTCTTTTGTAACAACAACAGTATCCTCAATATACTAGGATGTTGTTATAATAAGGTTTCAAACTACACATACACACAACTCCATCTAATGGATGATGAACATAATGTTTCTGTGGATGGCAAACTAACGCCTCACGAAACGATGATTGTTCAAATACATCTTACCGCCTCTTATGGTGGCCATTATGATGGCACTGTAATTAAATATGATATTAATGATATATATTTTATATATAATCTTCTGTAATTCCATTTTATTTCATACCATTATTCGTTTCATGTTGTATATACATACGATAATTTCATTTGAGGAAGTGCGGACTACCGCCCCCTTAAAATGATATGACTCGTTCATACCACACATGGAACGTATAAAGGATGGTGTTAATGAACTTAAGTAACATATATAAAATATTATATTATACTTGAAAAGTAATATACCTATGTATCATTTGGATTCAATTCTTTTAAAATAAAAATTAAATGGAAGTAGCGTTCGTGCGTACGTACGGACTACCGTCTCCACGAACGCAGTGAGATCCATCCTCCATCGTATCCATTCAAGTATTATTCTCATTTTAGGGTTAAAAATAATGTTAATATCATTCTGATTATGAATAAGATTTAATCTATCCATTACAAACATGTCTTACGTAACCAAACATTTAAGAAGAACGAATCGATTATCACCTGAAACGACGATAATACTAAGATATTATTAATAAAGCAATGTTAAAAGATCATATATGATATCATATTAATGTATATGATTGTTGTATAATTTAATAACAATTATTTCACCATTATACAGGAGGTTAACCTACCCCAACCAAGGAAAAGTACAAGGTAAGGGTTTACTTTACAACCTCTTCATTATCCAAGGTTGTATTATACGTAATAATCTACTGGGATCTCTTTATCATCCACATCCATGTTTCTTCGAAATGTATTTCAAAATATTTTTACTATTTACAAGAATATAGGTTAAAGTCATTTATACCCTTGTTTGACTTTTTATAAGAGGTTTATAAAGGAATCTTTCCGTCGTTTTCAAAACAAGGTCCTTTTTAACCTTTTCAACAGAATTGAGGTAAGAATGTTTTTTTTAACTTATACGGCGGGTGCGGTTATTTTACGCCGTTATAAAATCTTCAAAGCTTTCCTTAAAAGCTTATAAGAATATTTTCAAAGGAAATGTTTTATTTTATATGGATCTTAAATGATTTCAAAATAAAAAGAGATATTTCTTTAAAAATAATTTTGATTTCATCTATGTCAACATCCTTTGATGGATTTTAAGATTATTTGAAGTTGATTTATTATGATACAAAACTTCTATATTGTATTGAAGGTTTTGTGATATGTTTGACTGTGGATGTGCTATTTTTATACCATTCATGGTTTATAGTGAAAGTATTGACATTTCGTATGCTAGTTTTAATACGAATGTTTATGTTATGTTTAAACCTTTTCATATGGGAATGCATTGGACTTAATAAGTGACGGGTGGAGCCCGCTATAGCTCCTCGATGCATCGGTAGGTCTCATGAGACAAACTAGTGTCTTGGCACAAGGCCTTGACAAAATCTTATTTGTAGTCTTGGCACGAGGCATTGACTATGTGGTTATGATAGTCTGGCATTATGCATTCCAACATTATGAAAGTGGTTATTGATTTTTGCATGTGATTATTCGATTAGTAGAATATCCTTGTGAATAAGTAAATGGCATTATTTCATTTTATTTATGCCATACCATGTTGAAAGTTCATATTTAAAAGGCTTTTGTTTTAGTTATACATTGCCTTAAATGTTTATTCTTATTTATGAAAGTTTCCGCTATATTGTTATCCTTACTGGGCATTTGAGCTCACCCCTTTTCTATGTTTTATTTTTCCCAGGAAGTGAAGATGTAAGTTATGAATGACCTGCAGGGATATTATGAGGGGATTGTAGTGTGGACTGTGGAAACATTATGTTGTTGTAGTAGTTTTTTCATTTTATGATGTAATGTAAAACTTATGAATATATCTAGTGTTTCCAAGGCTACTAAACCAATCGGTCTTTCGAGATTTGATCTTTCTTGTGATCATGCCAATGTTATGTAATAATGCACTGACTCTAGGCAACTAGGGTCGGGGCGTTACAAAAAGTAATATTTTTAGAATATTTAGACCCATAATAATATTATTTTGAAATAAATCACTTTTTCTCAGTTTTAATTTGAAAATAAATTTATACGAATTTAACATTTTAAAGGATTTCAAATGTGCATATCTCATCTCTTATAAAAATACACCTCCTCCCTCACTTTTTCACACCACATTGAGCCTTATTTATCTACCATGCCTTACCAATATATATTATAAACATTCCAATACATATACTAGAGGTTCTGGTATTCTCAAAAGAGTAACCCTAATGTACCTAAGAGGAGATTGAAAGGATGTTTGCTAAAGAAGAGGTTATTATCTTTACCGACTCCTGCAAAACCATTTCTTCTTCTACTTCCTTTTCAAGATTATTTTACATTATAGAATAAGAAATCCATTAAAATATATATTCTTATATTTTATTATTATTATTATGTTACAACAATATATTTCTCTTCATCCATCCTATGAAAAACAGTATCACCATGCGTGCATACATATGACTTACTCTCCACGATGTGAAATAATTTGTCTTTCATCAGAACTTTATTTCGATGGATATAATGATTAATATAATGGATATAAATAATAAATTTACCTGAAATATTATTATTTATAATTAATATATCATCTAATTAGTTACAACTTTACCATTAAAGTAATGATACCTTCACTCATGCGTACGTATAGCCTACATTCTCCATGACATGATGAGATTAATTCTACACATTAACCATTAAATAATGATCATAAAAATTTATATTATGAGCGAATATAATATTTATATATTGAATATAATTCTAGATATGAAGTAAATATATCCTATTCATAAGAAATAAGACTTACATGTCAAAAAACATAGTAAATTGAAGTAGTTAACGCATGAAACAATGGTAATAATGAAATATAATAAAACAATGATATAAGAAGATCAAATATGATAAAATAAATATGGATATAGTTCTAGTATAATTGAATAACATTATTAAAAAATTATTCAGAAGATTATTTAACCCTAAACTAAAGAAAAGTACAAGGTAAGAGTTTATTTTTAAATCTCAATTTTATTTGGGATTGTTTATATGTAAGTATCTATTGGGGAATATTTATAATCCATATAAATGTTTCGTAAAAATTATTTCTAAAATATTTTTATTAGTATCATACCAATGTTTTAAGCCTTTTACCCATGTTATAACTTTTATAAAATGGTTTAAAATGAATCATTTTTTCGTTTTCCAAATAAGTTACTTTATGACTTTTGTGACAAAATAGAAAAAAAATCATTATCTTTTTAACTTATATAGAATGAGAGGATTTTATCACCATCATTAAGAATTAAAATTTTGAATATTACCTTACATGATTAAAAGGTTAGTTTTAAAGGATATTTTTTATTTTATAATTGCGTGACTTTTAAATGATTTTAATATAAAAAGGGGAATTTCTCTCAAGAAAATTTTTATGATTTATTAGATTATTGTCATATATGTAAACACCCCTTGTTGGATTTTATGCTTAATTGATCTTGATTTCTAATGATACCATCTAACATATTGTATTAAAGGGTTTATGATATGTTTAACTTTGGATATGCTATTTTGACAGAAGTCTTAGATTATGGTTAATGTATTAACATTTCATATTCTAGTTTTAATATTAATGTTTATGTTGGTTATGTTTCACTGTTTTAATATGAGGAATGCATTAGAATTAATAAGTGGAAGGAGAGGCCTGATATATCTTCTTGATGCATTGGTAGGTCTCACGAGATAAACTAGTTTGGGTTTTTACCCATTTATGTATAGTGTCTTGGATGATGCCTTCATGATATGTTTATGATGTCCAACATTATTAATTCCCTAATTATGGGATTAGTTTGTGATTTTAAATGTGGCTATTTGACTAGTAAAAAAATTTTCGTTATGTTTTTTAGTCCATGGGATTATTTTATATGGTAATTTTTTTTTCATATTATACTGAAGACTATGTCTAAATGTCTTGTGATTAAACTATTAACCTTACCTTAATGTTTATGCTTATTTATGATAGCTTTCACTGCATTTCTTACCCTTACAGAGCATCTAAGATCATTCCTTTCCTATGTTTTATTTTTCATAGGATTCCAAGATGTATTTTATGAATTATATGTACAGTTAACCTAGGGGAACAATGGTATTCTCAAAGATTCTCTTTGTTGTCCTCTATGATTAAAATTGAAATGTAAGGTTCATGCATGTAATCTAGATTTCCAAAACTACTAAATTGATCAGTAATTTGGGATTTTATTCCTTATAATCATGCTAATTTGTCAAACTAAAAAACCATATATGGGAATCTATGGTTGTTGAATTACAAATATTTTAGGACTCTACCCATTAATTTAACCGCTTTACATTATTTTCTTTTATCGTGGTAATTATATTTTTACCTCAGTAATATATTTTTAGACCTAAAAATAAAATTTACCAAATTAACTAATTTGGAAATAATGATTCAAAATATCAAATCTATTTTATTGGATCTAATTTATGAAAGTAAAAAATTATTTTTAATATTAATATGCATAACACATAATTTGTTTTTGATAAATGAATTTTTAAAAATAAAAATGCATTTACTCTTATTCCATAACAAGTAATAATTATAAAATGATTAGTAATTTGTTTTAATATACTTATAATAAAATAATTTCATTAAAATAATCCTTTCATAGTGATAGGTTTAATTAATCAAAATGAAAATAAAAACCATATTGAAAAAATCATTGAAAAAATAGGTCTTTGTAACATTAAATGATATTATCTTTATAAGTAATAAAAAATAAATTCATGAATGTTTAATCCTTTGTTTATATATATAAATAATACATGTAATGAACTTTCATAATCTAAATATAATAAATTTAACTTTTAAATGAAAACATATTATATGTAATAAAAATAGCATTTTTAAACAATTTTATTTGTTTATCAATGAATAATTAAATTAGTATTATTTATTGTTAACTAATTACTTAATGGATGTTATTAATCTATTTTACAAATCATTCCATGAATTTTATCAGTAAAATTTATTGATACCATTATTTATAAGAAATAAATTAAATATATATATATAATTCATAATAATAATTTCTTTTGAATAAATGTTATTTTCAAAAATGAATTGATGTCTTTTAATTCAATTACAACATCATTTATTTTAACTTTAAAAAATTATTTATATTATTTACATGCACACACATAGATATATATATATATAACATATAAAGAATCTTTATTTATATAAACTATAAACTGGTAATTATGGATTGGTAATATGTTTACTTGTATTATACCATATATCTATATACCCATTCATAACGATAAAATAACAGCCATATTACTAGCTTAAATTATTTTAATTTATTCTAATATAAATGTTAAAATAAAAATTCCCAGTCTTATAGTTTTCATTTATGTTTTAAAAAATTATTTCTCTATTAATTATTTTTTTCTTCATTTATGTCTAGTTCTAATTACAGTGATCATCAAAGGTGAAGTTAATTAAGATAATTTCCAAGTTTTAAGGATAATATAATTTTTAATTTATGATACAATTTTATTTTATTCATTTTAAGGGATGTAATCATCCATGGTATGTAACAATATATGAAATTCAATACTTATTTTCTATTACATTTTTTTGAAATTTTCATTTCTGAATGAATAAAGTGTCATTAGTTTGATTAATATCTTGTATGACTTATTTTATAATCCTGTTCAAGTATATTTTAAATAATATAAAAACATATTTAAAACTGAAAAAATTTTGTTTAAGGAAATAAAATGTAATCTAGAACTAGGGGTGTTACAATCACTCCCCTACACTACTTTCCTCATTGTTTAAGTGTCTTATATTAGTGAAAGACTATAGTTCTAGTTTATCTTACCAATAACATCTAACATCATCTACTTATTGATTGACTAAGTGAGTATTAAGAAAAATTGATTTAGACTATTTCAAAATAAATATCAGATGCTAAAGAAAAAATACTTGTATTAATACTAAATATCATAGAGACATTTATGCATGGTTTATGACATTCCTTAATATTATAAAATAGAAAAAACAAGGGAAAAGAAAGTATATAATATCCTACAAAATATCTATCACTCCTTCCTCCAATTATGGAAGTGTACCTTTAGATGAAGTTCACATCCTATAAATATTTTGTAGCCCTTAACTACATTGATTTTTTACCTGTATACCTTTGATCAAGGACTGATCCTTTCTTTGTGAGTTGTTGGTGTAATTAATATAGTCTATAGAAGCTTCTCCCAATCTCATGTTTTCAATTATTATTAGACCATGTATACATAGAATAATCAATTTATTTCTAATGAAGTTCCTTTAAGATTTTACTTATAGAATTAGCTAATAGCATTGTACTCTCCCCACATTCCATTCGATGAGATCATTCTTGTAACGCCCCGACCCCAGTTACCCAGAGTCGGTGCATTAATTACATAACATTGGCATGATCACAAGAAAGATCAAATCTCGAAATACCGATTGGTTTAGTAGCCTTGGAAACACTAGATATATTCATAAGTTTTACATTACATCATCAAAATAAAAAAAACTACTTCAACAACATATTGTCTCCATACTCCACACTATTAACCCCTCATAATATCCCTGCAAGTCACTCATAATTTACTTCTTCATATCCTGGGAAAATAAAACATAGAAAAGGGGTGAGCTCAAATGCCCAGTAAGGATAACAATATAGTGGAAACTTTCATAAATAAGAATAAACATTTAAGGCAATGTATAACTAAAACAAAAGCCTTTTAAACTTTAACTTCAACATAGTATGGCATAAATAAAATGAAATAATGCCATTTACTTATTCACATGGATATTCTACTAATCGAATAATCACATGCAATATCAATAACCACTTTCATAATGATGGAATGCATAATGCCAGACTATCATAACCACATAGCCAAGGCCTCGTGCCAAGACTAGAAATAAGATTTTCCCAAGGCCTTGTGCCAAGACACTAGTTTGTCTCATGAGACCTACCGATGCATCGAGAAGCTATAGTGGGCTCCACCCGTCACATATTAAATCCAATGCATTCCCATATGAAAAGGTTTAAACATAACATAAACATTCGTATTAAAACTAGCATACGAAATGTCAATACTTTCACCATAAACCATGAATGGTATATAAAAAATAGCACATCCATAGTCAAACATATCACAAAACCTTCAATACAATATAAAAGTTTTGTATCATAATATATCATCCTCAAATAAGCGTAAAATCCATTAAAGGATGTTTACATAGATGAAATCAAAACTCTTTTTAAAGAAATACCTCTTTCTATTTTGAAATCATTTAAGAGACATATATTTATAAAATAAAACATTTTCTTTGAAAATATTCTTATAATATTTTAAGGGAAGCTTTGACGAATTTATAACGGCAGAAAATAACCGCACCCGCCATATAAGTTAAAAAAACATTCTTATCTTAATTCTGTCAAAAAGGTTAAAAAGCACCTTGTTTGGAAAACGATGGAAAGATTCCCTTATAAACCTCTTATAAAAAGTCAAACAAGGGTATAAATGACTTTAACCCATATTATTTTAAATATTAAAAATGTTTTAAAATACATTTTGAAGAAACATGGACGTGGATGATAACGAGGTCCCAGTAGATAATTATGTATAAACAACCTCGGATAATGAAGAGACTGCGAAATAAACCCTTACCTTGAACTTTCCCTAAGTCGATGGTATTTTAACCTCCTGTATAATAATTAAAACATTGTTATTAAATTATAAAATAATCATATACATCAATATGATATCATATATGATCTTTTAACATTGCTTTATTAATAATATCTTAGTATTATCGTCATTTCGGGTGATAATCGATCCGTTCTTCTTAAATGTTTGGTTACGTAAGACATGTTTGTAATGGATAGATTATATCTTATTAATAATCAGAATGATATTAACATTATTTTTAACCCTAAAATGAGAATAAGACTTGAATGGATACGATGGAGGATGGATCTCACCGTGTTCGTGGAGACGGTAGTCCGTACGTACGCACAGACGCTACTTACATTTAATTTTTCATTTTAAAAGAATTGAATCCAAATGATACATAGGTATATTATTATTCCAGTATAATATAATATTTTATATATGTTACTTATGTTCATTAACACCATTCTTTATACGTTCCATGTGTGATATGAACGAGTCATATCATTTTAAGGGGGCGGTAGTCCGCACTTCCTCAAATGAAATTATCGTATGTATATAAAACATGAAATGAATAATGGTATGAAATAAAATGGAATTACAGAAGCTTATATATAAAATATGTATCATTAATATCACACTTAATTACAGTGCCATCATAATGGCCACCATGAGAGGCGGTAAGATGTATTTGAACAATCATCGTTTTGTGAGGCGTTAGTTTGCCATTCACAGAAACATTATGTTCATCATCCATTAGATGGAGGTGTGTGTATGTGTAGTTCTAATCCTTCTTATAAAAACATCCTAGTATATTTAGGATACTTTTGTTGTTACAAAAGAAAGGAAATAAAAAGTGTTTGGGGGTTGGAGAAGCAAAATAAATGAAAATAATTTAAGAGAAATCATTACCTTTAATTTAGGTAACTCACTTTGGTTGGAACCAAAGGACTTCTTGAAATGCTTTCTGCCTAAGGGGAAGCTTCAAGGAGGAGGAGAGGGATGTGGGTAGCTTATTTGGGCAGGGTTTGGATGATCCAAGTGGCTTGAGAGGTGTGAGTAATGAGTAGAAGTGGTCTCCTTTTATAAGGGAGAGGAGGGGATCATTAGGAAAGAGTGAAAGTATTACGTTATAATATAATTATATTTGGTTTATAATGGTCCAAAAATCATTCAGGTCGACAATAAGATGAATAATATTCTAAATAACATAAACCAATAAGAATTGGACAGGTTTTAGATAATATTTTAATCATTACAATCTTATTTATTTAAATGATTTATTAATGAGGTAAACATTGCATCATTATTGTGTCATCAATAATTTAAATTATTTGATGTCTAAAAATTATAAATAAATTATCCTTATGTATGAAATCGTTTTAGCTTTCTAATTAATATTTATAATCGAAAATACAACATGTATAACCCTATGTAAAAATTGTTCTTCTAAAAGATGTAAGCTTATGCCATTTTTATTTTTATTTTAACTTTATTAATATAATGTGTCCCTACCACATACAAGTGGATCCAAGGGGTCCCCAAATCGACCCATGGATGCCCATGGTCGGGTATGTGTCCACCAATAAGGTTAGGACTCGTTTTAGGGTAATTGTGTATTATTATAATATTATTTTTTAACCCTTATTTACCGGATTTACCCTTTAACCATGGTAAATAAAATATTTACCGCAGTAATTATTCAAAATGTGTAAAAATAATAGTTACATATTTACATAATTTGGACATCCTGATTCCAAATATGTAATCCATTTTTCCAAATTCAAAACACAGAAGTGGCAGAAATTAATTTAAAATTAATTCCCGTTGTTAAAATAAAAAACGTGTTTTTAAGAGATAATAACTATCAAAAGATTGACACTTGTTTATGTCTGGTTTAATTGTGAAATTATGTCCAATGACAAACATTAAATTAAATGGTAAAAATATATTTAAAATATACTTTAAAACCACTCAAATTCATAATTTATCAATATTAATTATTTTGATTAAAAAAGATGATTTTAATTAAAATTTAGTAATTTTCACTATTCATCAAAATATAAAAGTTATCCGAAAAGTACCAAAATTTCACCCTAGGCTAATTTCAATATTCCGAATCCAAAAATGAAGTCCATTTTGAAATATAAAATATATATGATTTCAAAAAGTAGGTATTACTATTCACAACAGCTAGTTTAATTAGTTGTGGTGTGTGTTAGAACTCGAGGTTGCGTACAACACACGCTATCGCATTATTCGAAGGGAAACGTACCGTGGAAGCTTGGGGTGTTACATTCTCCCCTCCTTCAAATAATTGTGTCCTTGAAATTTCTAGGGTATTACTGCATAAAAAGACTCGGGTGGTTCTTCATCATAAGTTCCTCGGGTTCCCACGTTGCCTCTTCCATCTTATGATTTCTCCACAAAACTTTTACTAGACGCGTCGTCCGGTTTCTCAGTACTTGTTCTCTTGTATCAAGAATCCTGACAGGCTCTTCACAATAAGACAGATCGGGTTCCAGTTCTAATTCCTTATAGGTGAGTACATGCGTTGGGTCAGGCATGTATTTTCTCAATAGAGATACGTGGAACACATCGTGAACTTTGGAGAGACTTGGCGGCATTGCCAATCGGTAAGCTACAGCCCCAATTCGTTCTAGAATTTCGAAAGGTCCGATGTACCTGGGACTCAATATACCTTTCCTACCAAAACGTATGACTCCCTTCCATGGAGATACCTTCAAGAAAACATGATCACCGACTTGAAATTCCAAATCCTTCCTTCGATTATCGGCATAGCTCTTCTGCCTACTTTGAGCTGCTTTGATGTGATTTTGGATTACCTTCACCTTTTCCACCATTTCCCCCACCATTTCTGGGCCTACAAGTTTTCTTTCACCAACGTCATCCCAACAGGTTGGTGTACGACATCTCTTTCCGTATAACGCTTCATATGGTGCCATCTGAATACTCGAATGGAAGCTATTGTTATAGGAAAATTTTACCAGTGGTAAATATTGATCCCACATACCCTGAAAGTCAAGTGAGCAAGATCTCAACATGTCATCTAGGGTTTGAATAGTCCATTTTGATTGTCCATCTGTCTGAGGGTGGTAAGCAGTGCTCAAATGAAGTTCAGTATCCAGGGATTTTTGAAGACTTTTCCAAAATCTTGAAGTAAAACGGGGATCACGATCAGAAACAATCGATAGGGGTACTCCATGAAGTCTCACAACTTCATTAATGTATAGTCTTACTAGACGTTTAAGGGGTAGATCTTCTCTTATAGCAAGAAAATGTGCTGACTTGGTAAGATGATCAACAATAACCCATATTGCATCGTTCCTTCTAGTAGTCTTTGGTAGCCCCATGATAAAGTCTATCGTAATATTGTCCCATTTCCACTCCGGTATGGGAAGAGGTTGCATGACTCCTCCAGGCTGTTGCCTTCCAGCTTTCACTTGTTGACAAACCATACATCTTGACACAAAATCAGCAATCTCCCTCTTCTTGTTTTCCCACCAAAAATGTTCCTTGAAATCTCTATACATTTTGGTGCTCCCAGGGTGTATATAGAAATTGGAACTATGAGCATCATCCAGCAATTCCCTTTTCAGATCAGGTAAATCGGGAACACAATGTCTCTTCCCGAATTTCAAAATTCCATCTTCATACACAAAGTCTCTCAATCTCCCATCATTCACATCTTTAATCTTTTTCTGAAATTCTTCATCATTGGTCTGAGAACTCTTAATCCTTTCTAGTAAAGATGGTTTGGAAAGCATTTGAAAAAGCATTGATGTTTCACCTTCCCTGGTTATTCCCATGTCCATCTTCACTAGATCCATGAAAATTGGATCCCTTTTAATTCTCATCATGTTCAAAACTCCATGGTCTTTTCTTCTCAAAGCATCTGCCACCTTGTTTGCTTTCCCTGGGTGGTAGTGTATCGTGCAATCATAATCCTTGAGTAATTCAAGCCATCTCCTTTGCCTCATGTTGAGTTCTTTTTGTGAGAAAATATACTTCAAACTCTTGTGATCAGTATAAATCTCACATTTTTCACCGTAGAGGTAGTGTCTCCATATCTTCAAAGCAAAGATCACAGCTGCTAACTCAGGATCATGAGTAGGATAGTTTTGTTCATGAATTTTCAACTTTCGTGATGCATAGGCAATAACTCTATCATTCTGCATAAGGACACAACCAAGTCCTTTCTTTGATGCATCACTATAAATAACGAACCCATCATTCCCCGATAGTAGAGTCAATATAGGAGCATTGACTAATCTTCTCTTCAGTTCTTCGAAACATTCTTCACACTCTTTTGTCCAAACAAATTTAACCCCTTTACGTGTGATCTTCGTTAATGGGTTAGCCAATCGGGCAAAATTCTGGACGAAACATCGATAATAACCTGCCAAACCAATAAAACTACGTACCTCAGTTATACTCGTAGGTGATAGCCATTCTTGGATTGCCTTGGTCTTAGAAGGATCAACATAGATTCCATCTTTAGAGACAATATGGCCAAGAAAATAAATATCCTGAAGCCAGAATTCACACTTGATAAACTTCCCATATAATTCATGCCTCCTCAGAGTCTTCAAGATAATGCGCAAGTGATTTTCATGATCTTTCGTAGGTTTTGGAGTATACCAAGATATCATCATTAAATACCACCACAAATTCATCGAGATACTCCTTGAAAACTCTATTCATCAGATCCATGAATACAGAGGGTGCATTAGTCAATCCAAACGGCATTACGGTAAACTCGTAATGCCCGTACCTGGTTTGAAATGCTGTCTTCGGAATGTCTTCCTTCTTCACACACAACTGATGGTATCCAGATCGAAGGTCAATCTTTGAAAATTATTGAGCTCCATGCAGTTGGTCAAATAAATCATCAATACGAGGTAGGGGATACTTGTTCTTTATCGTTATAGCATTGATCTCCCTGTAGTCGATACATAACCTCATAGATCCATCTTTCTTTTTAACAAAAAGAACAGGGGATCCCCATGGAGAAACACTAGGGCGAATAAATCCCTTATTACTCAATTCCTCTAGTTGTTTCTTTAGTTCGACTAATTCCACAGTGGCCATTCTATAAGGGGTCTTCGATATAGGCCTTGATCCAGGAATCAAATCAATGGAAAACTCAACTTCTCGTTCTGGAGGATGTCTAGGTAAATCTTCCGGAAATACATCTACAAATTCTTTCACAACAGGTACATACTCTATTTGAACATTCCTTTCCTCACCGACAGTTATTTCATTCTCTTCCTCCCCAATAATTGAATTAAGTTGAGATACTGGGGGTGGATCTAAATAAGAATTAGGTGGTGACGATTATGCACTAAAAATAAGGTGTTCCTTATCATTATCATCAAGAATCGTAACCTCTTCCTTCTTACAATAAATCTTCGCATCATAGTCCGAAAGCCAGTCCATACCGAGGATTATATCAAACTCAATCATAGGTATGACGATGAGATCAGCAGATAAAGAAAATTTATGTGCTCTAATGGGGACTGATTCACAAAACTTTGTTGCAATGATACTTCCCTTAGGAGTTTTAACTGACAACTCCCTTATTAAATCAAATTGGAAATATCTAATTTTCTTAGCAAACTGGGAAGATATGAAACAATGCGATGATCCAGAATCAAATAATGCATTTGCTAAACTTGAGGAAACCATTAAATTACCTGCCACCACATCTTTCAGAGCTTCTACCTCAGCAGTAGTGATAGCATAAGCCTGTCCTTGATCCCTTGGCCTTTTCTGAGGTAAGTTCTCATGACACTTAGGACATTCATTTGAATAATGCCCCATCTCCCTGAAATTGTAGCACTGAACGTTGGTAGCTTCCTTCTTCTCCTTGCAATCACGAGCTTGGTGGCCTTTTTCACCACACTTGTAACAGACTCCCATTCCCTTCAAGCAAGTACCAAGGTGTTTCTTCCCGCATTTACCACAGGATGGATATTCAACCTTTCCCTTCTTCCCCTTATTTCCATTCCCAGATTGATCAACAGGTCTCTTCTTCTCTTGCTTTGCTTTAAAGTCATAAGACTTAGATAATTCCTTTTCGGTCTTGATAGCACATGAGACAATGTCTTCGTACGATGAAAAGGATTGTGAGAGTAATGCTTGATGGAGAAATGGTTTTAACCCATCATAGAAACGATCAATATTACTTCTTTGGTTACGTATATAATCACCAGCGTACCTTGCTAACCTTGTAAAGTTAGCCTCATACGTTGCGACATTCTCATCCTCCTTCTGTCTCAGACTTAGAAATTGCCTTTCCATATCTGCTCGATGGTCGCGAGGGAAGTATTTTTCTAAAAACAGATCTTTTAACTCCTTCCATTCCATATTTGATACTTCATCATCTTCCTTCATGTTTTGAATCAATGAACACCATTGATCAGCATCTCCAGTGAGGCGGTAAACTGCCATGATAACTTTTTCCCTTTCACTGCTCCCCAAATCCTGAAATATTTTCTCTAGGGAATTTATCCATTGCTCAGCTACTAAGGGATTTGTACTCCCATTGAACGTTGGTGGTTGTTTCCTCATGAATCGATCTAACATTGATCCTCCACGCTGCGGATCAGGGTGCTCCACACGGGTAAGGTTATTATTCATAACCTGAGTAAGTTGTCCCAGTATGGTGATTAGCTGATCGGCACCAGTTGCATCACCGGCCCCACTATAATTATCTTGAGCAGGAGGGAAATCCCTAAATGGAGTACGTGCATTGATACGGTTTCCATTTCTTCCACTAGGAGCCATTTATAAACAATGGCATAAACTAGATCAGTTTATGAATCAAAATACATAATCCCATACTTATAAAACACTTAACATAAAATGAACTATTTATGGATATAATCCATAATCATAAAAATGTTTTCTTTGAGGAATTATATACTCATAAACCCTTCATAATGATTTGTAAAGAAAATGAGAGTTATCCAAAGCATATCCCCCGGGAGTGTCGTAACCAAGAGTGCAGCAAGGCCCGTTGTCGTGCACCAGTTCCCGTTCGAGTCTAGCTCAAAGCGGTGTTTTCGGGTTTTACCCCTAGGTACATCTGTGCCAGAGCCACCTCTACCTGCTCCTATCCAGATAGGGATGTATTGCTCGGAAAATCACAAAATCTCTACAATACCAAAATTCTAGGAAGTTCTTCTATACTAATCCTCAAAGTTCATCTTAGGTCTATGTGCTCTAATCAGAGTTTATCTAAATCTAGCTTCCAAGGTTTGTACTAAACTTCCTCTGATACCAACTGTAACGCCCCGACCCCAGTTACCCAGAGTCGGTGCATTAATTACATAACATTGGCATGATCACAAGAAAGATCAAATCTCGAAAGACCGATTGGTTTAGTAGCCTTGGAAACACTAGATATATTCATAAGTTTTACATTACATCATCAAAATAAAAAAACTACTACAACAACATATTGTCTCCATAGTCCACACTATTAACCCCTCATAATATCCCTGCAAGTCATTCATAATTTACTTCTTCACATCCTGGGAAAATAAAACATAGAAAAGGGGTGAGCTCAAATGCCCAGTAAGGATCACAATATAGCGGAAACTT
Source organism: Viscum album (assembly GCA_963277665.1). Classification (NCBI taxonomy): domain Eukaryota; kingdom Viridiplantae; phylum Streptophyta; class Magnoliopsida; order Santalales; family Viscaceae; genus Viscum; species Viscum album. Next base: position 552,518,491 of record OY728156.1, read on the forward strand.
TCATAAATAAGAATAAACATTTAAGGCAATGTATAACTAAAACAAAATCCTTTTAAACATTAACTTCAACATAGTATGGCATAAATAAAATGAAATAATGCCATTTACTTATTCACATGGATATTCTACTAATCGAATAATCACATGAAATATCAATAACCACTTTCATAATGATGGAATGCATAATGCCAGACTATCATAACCACATAGCCAAGGCCTCGTGCCAAGACTACAAATAAGATTTTGCCAAGGCCTTGTGCCAAGACACTAGTTTGTCTCATGAGACCTACCGATGCATCGAGGAGCTATAGCGGGCTCCACCCGTTACATATTAAGTCCAATGCATTCCCATATGAAAAGGTTTAAACATAACATAAACATTCGTATTAAAACTAGCATACAAAATGTCAATACTTTCACCATAAACCATGAATGGTATAAAATAATAGCACATCCACAGTCAAACATATCACAAAACCTTCAATACAATATAAAAGTTTTGTATCATAATATATCATCCTCAAATAAGCGTAAAATCCATTAAAGGATGTTGACATAGATGAAATCAAAACTCTTTTTAAAGAAATACCTCTTTCTATATTGAAATCATTTAAGAGACATATATTTATAAAATAAAACATTTTCTTTGAAAATATTCTTATAAGCTTGTAAGGAAAGATTTGACGATTTTATAACGGCGGAAAATAACCGCACCCGCCGTATAAGTTAAAAAAACATTCTTATCTTAATTCTGTCGAAAAGGGTAAAAGCACCTTGTTTGGAAAACGACGGAACGATTACCTTATAAAACTCTTATAAAAAGTCAAACAAGGGTATAAATGAATTTAACCCATATTATTTTAAATATTAAAAATGTTTTAAAATACATTTTTAAGAAACATGGACGTGGATGATAACGAGGTCCCAGTAGATAATTATGTATAAACAACCTCGGATAATGAAGAGATTGCGAAATAAACCCTTACCTTGAACTTTCCCTTAGTGGATGGTATGTTAACCTACTGTATAATAATTAAATCATTGTTATTAAATTATACAATAATCATATACATCAATATGATATCATATATGATCTTTTAACATTGCTTTATTAATAATATCTTAGTATTATCGTCATTTCGGGTGATAATCGATTCGTTCTTCTTAAATGTTTGGTTACGTAAGACATGTTTGTAATGGATAGATTATATCTTATTCATAATAATAATGATATTAACATTATTTTTAACCCTAAAATGAGAATAATACTTGAATGGATACGATGGAGTATGGATCTCACCGTGTTCGTGGAGACGGTAGTCCGTACGTACGCACGGACGCTACTTCCATTTAATTTTTCATTTTAAAAGAATTAAATCCAAATGATACATAAGTATATTATTATTACAGTATAATATAATATTTTATATATGTTACTTATGTTCATTAACACCATTCTTTATACGTTCCATGTGTGGTATGAACGAGCCATATCATTTTAAGGGGGCAGTAGTCCGCACTTCCTCAAATGAAATTATCGTATGTATATACAACATGAAACAAATAATGGTATGAAATAAAAGGGAATTACAGAAGCTTATATATAAAATATGTATCATTAATATCACACTTAATTACAGTGCCATCATAATGTCCACCATGAGAGGCGGTAAGATGTATTTGAACAATCATCGTTTCGTGAGGCGTTAGTTTGCCATTCACAGAAACATTATGTTCATCATCCATTAGATGGAGGTGTGTGTATGTGTAGTTCGAATCCATCTTATAAAAAAATCCTAGTATATTGAGGATACTTTTTGTGTTACAAAAGAAAGGAAATAAAAAGAGTTTGGGGGTTGGAGAAGCAAAATAAATGAAAATAATTTAAGAGAAATCGTTACCTTTAATTTAGGTAACTCACTTTGGTTGGAACCAAAGGACTTCTTGAAATGCTTTCTGCCTAAGGGGAAGATTCAATGAGGAGGATAGGGATGTGGGGAGCTTATTTGGTCAGGGTTTGGACGAGCCAAGTGGCTTGAGAGGTGTGAGGAATGAGTATAAGTGGTCTCCTTTTATAAGGGAGAGGAGGGGCTCTTTAGGAAAGAGTGAAAGTATTACTTTATAATATAATTATATTCGGTTTATAATGGTCCAAAAATCATTGAGGTCTAAGATAGGATGACTCATATTCTAAATAAAATCAACCAATAAGAATTGGACAGGTTTTAGATAATATTTTAATCATTATAATCTTATTTATTTAAATGATTTATTAATGAGGTAAACATTTCATCATTATTGTGTCCTTAATAATTTAAATTATTTGATGTCTAAAAATTATAAATAAATTATAATTATGTAGGAAATCCTTTTATCTTTTTAATGAATATTTATAATCGAAAATACAACACGTATAACCCTATGTAAAAGTTGTTCTTCTAAAAGATGTAAGCTTATGCCATTTTTATTTTTATTTTAACTTTATTAATATAATGTGTCCCTACCACATACAAGTGGCTCCAAGGGGTCCCCAAATCAACCCAAGGATGCCCATGGTCTGGTATTTGTCCACCAATAAGGTTAGGACACTTTTTAGGGTAATGTTGTATTATTATAATATTATTTTTTAACCCTTATTTACCGGATTTACCCTTTAACCATGGTAAATAAAATATTTACCGCAGTAATTATTCAAAATGTGTAAAAATAAAAGTTACCTATTTACATAATTTGGACATCCTAATTCCAAATATGTAATCCATTTTTCCAAATTCAAAACACATAATTGGCAGAAATTAATTTAAAATTAATTCCCGTTGTTAAAATAAAAAGCGTGTTTTTAAGAGATAATAACTATCAAAAGATTGACACTTGTTTATGTCTGGTTTAATTGTGAAATTATGTCCAATGACAAAAATTAAATTAAATGGTAAAAATATATTCTAAATATACTTTAAAACCACTCAAATTCATAATTTATCAATATTAATTATTTTGATTAAAAAAGTTGATTTTAATTAAAATTTAGTAATTTTCACTGTTCATCAAAATATAAAAGTTATCCGAAAAGTACCAAAATTTCACCCTAGGCTAATTTCAATATTCCGAATCCAAAAATGAAGTCCATTTTGAAATACAAAATATATATGATTTCAAAAAGTAGGTATTACTATTCACAACAGCTAGTTTAATTAGTTGTGGTGTGTGTTAGAACTTGAGGTTGCGTACAACACACGCTATCACATTATTCGAAGGGAAACGTACCGTGGAAGCTTGGGGTGTTACAATTCTAATTTGTGATTCTATAATAATATTCACAAATTTATTGAAACAACATGTACATTGGAGTATTCACTTGTTCATACACTCTAAATGGTAGTGAAATTTCATAAAAGGGATTATGTTTTACCTTATTTTGATACATAGAACATTTTCTAGGCTAACTACATAACATTTCCTCCTTCTTAAAGGCACTTGGATGAAACCTGGTTTCTTTTATGTATCCATTTTATATTTTATTTTCAATATTAAATAGAAATCAGAGGGCCTGGATTACTCTTATTTGGGTCACAATTGTTTATACATTCTTAGGATGAAACCAAAATTAATCTTACTTAGATATCCCAATTCTTCATTTTTGAGGAAGAGTGGAAAATCATACAAAGATTTTTCATTATCTTGGCCTTCTCTCATACAACATCTATTTATTCTTACATATCCCATACAAATTCCATTTAATCTTATGTAGATGAAATTTACTCATCCAAAAAATGGGGTTATTCATAATTGGAAGAATTCACTAGTTATTCATATAAGGATATTTTTTATTCTTAAATGTTTTGGGAGTTACTCATACAAAATTATTTTAAATATGAGTTTCTCTTATGCAACTAAAACTACACTTGATTTCTAAATACTCTAAATCGACCATCCTTAGTTTTTCAAAAAATAAATTAAATAAATAAGGTATTTAAAATATATATATATATATATAGATGAGAATAATAAAACAATATATTTTCATAAAAATATATATGGTCAAGGAAAGAATACATTTGTAAAATATTTAACTAAAGAAATAGATTACAGGTTAAAAAAAATATAAAATATAATTGTATATATTCACATATAATAATTAATGTTCAAAAAAATGATAAACAATTATGAAAAATAAAAAAAAATTATGAATTATAATAAATATTTAAAAATATATATATAATCCTAAAAAGGATAAAATCAAATAAAAATATGGGATTTTGGAATTAAATCACAAAAAAACTATCCAAAAATAATTTAAAAAATTAGATTAAAATTTACATAATCACTCTATCCACACTTAAACCATTCTTTTTATCATGTACCAACCATAATATTTTTAGAATGTAAATCAATCCAAAAATTGATTAATCTTAATATCCATTTTAACATAGGAAATCATGTATTTGTAGAAATTATTAATATTAACATGAAAAAATAATATTCTTTCATCACATCCGAAATAAATTAAATATAAGTTAATTTAAATTAATCCATTTTAAATTTTAACCTTAAAATTTTAATTAATATAAAAAATTTAATTCTTTATATATGAAATTAACATCCTTATCCCCCATTTATACTATAATGGGGCACAAAAAACTCACTATTTTTCTTTATCTCTCTCTCTTTTCAATCAATTTTATATAGTGAATCTGTTAAGAATGAATTAATATCATTTATAAATAAACCATTCTAATAAATAGGAATCCCTTAAGGTTAAGTGAAATAACCTAGGCATGGATTTAAAATTTGACCATTGACAATCAAGTAGTTTTTTAATAAATATGAGTCTGACTAATATGAAACTAAGAATATATTGGCTAAAAAATAATCATACACTTAAATTGTATTTTTATGGTGTTAGGGGTATCAATATAGAGTTTTTAAGTTATTAACAGGAGATGTAAGGCTTTTTTGAAAATTGAGGCTTAAAATAGAATTGTTGGGAAAGGTTATAACATGTCGGAATCATTGGTCAGGGTGTGATAATGGTGAGTTAGATATTTTAAAGAGTCACTCAAGTTAGTGTTAAAAAAATATCATTTTAGTCTGCGCCCTTTCTATCCATAATATAGTGGATCCAATTTAATTAGGAAAGGATTGTGGATGTTTTTGGTAGAATATGTACGGAAAATAGAGAGAGGGGTTAAAATGATTATTTTAGTGGGAATGAGAAATCCAAACTATGGCTTTGAGGTTTCATCAGTGTTTTCATGTTTTGTATGTATTTTAGAAATGACATAAGTGGTTCTTTTGTGCCATGGTTAATCTATAAAGGGGTTTAAGGAGGATGATGATGGAGACATTTTGGGTATCAAAAATATATGTTAGTGGTCAAAAACATTATAAGATAGTTGAAATAACCATTATATTTAAGGGGATACATCCATTTAAAATGGATTAAAATTGGATCCTTATTTGATTTAAGCAATAACATATATTTTGGAACGCACCATTCCATAGTGTAAGTTTATTGGGTTTTATCTATAAATAGGATGGACATCTCCTTTAATTTAAATTTAATTTACTCTCTCAAAAGATATCCAAAACCAAATCATTGATTGATTTAATCCATCCATCCTTTTTGGATCTTAAACCTCTGATTTGAGTGGTGAATCCCTTCATCAACCCAAGTTTCATTTTATCCCTCTCTTTATTCATTTCTCTTTAATTTTTCCATTTCTCCTATTTGTCATGAATTTATAGGAATAGTATCCTTCATTATTTGGTGGTGTTTGACAAAGTTATCAATAGTATTTTATTTTTTTAGGTTTTATTATTAATCCTTTAAAATTTATTGGTGATTGATCCTCAGTTTCATTTCCATTATAGTGTTGCATTATTAAATATTGAATAAAGGTATGAGATTTCTAAACTCTTCTCCTATCACCAATAATGATATTATCGAATGGATTCATTGTATGATATTATATTATTTATTCCATCTTATTTTGTAATGGATTACTAAAATATAAATGGTTTGAGAGGTGGGTGAAACATTTGGTTAATTTTCTTTAAGAAGAGTGAATTTAAAGAAGATAATAAACTAAGTACATGGAATTGATAGGGTAGAAATTATAGATTTTGATTTATGATTTTTTATTATATATATTGACTATTATTAAATAATATTTCATGCTATTATTTCTTGATGACAATTATTATTGATGAACCTTGACACCATCATAATCATATGATAAGTTAAAGGCTATAACATAAATGGAAATATTGTAATATGGAACCTTATTCGTTATTACTAAAGTATAAACTATTTTCATTGATATCATTTTTTGGTTATTGCATTCTCTTTTTTCATTTAAGGTAACTCTGGATGAATTAATTATTTAATAAGGCATTTCTAAGATTAGTTATTTCTATATTTTCTTCATGATATTGATTATATGATAAATTAGTTTAAAATGATAATAATAATGGTAAAAATGATGTCTAGGGTTGGTATTATTGGACCCATTTGTTAAAATACCATGGGGAGTGTGAGTAGGTTAATCATGGTATGAAAAACTAAAAAAAATACATTGGTTAGATCTTCTTTTTTCATTAAAAACACTATTATCCTTCCTTATCAAATAAATGTATGGATATAAATGAACATATGAATGAGATACAGAAATTTTAATTGGTTCAAACTCAACTAGTCTATTCAATGATGTATTCAATGGAAATGTTCCAATGTACCAAATCCAAAATAGTGGACTACTAGCATAATTTTAGTAGAATACTTATTTCCCTTACTTTAAAACCATTCAAACATTGAAAGATAACTTCTCCCTCAAATAAAGTGAACACAATGCTCTCATATAAGATCCTTTCATTGATCTAAATCACCTATGAATTGATTCAAAAATATGTGAGTGCGACATGATGCACCATTCTCACCTTAGAGATGAAATCCACTTTTTTCATAACATTTTATTTATGAAAATACCTTTTAGGAACTAATATTATTCCTTTAAGAACTAACTTTATCCCTTCATGAACTGCCTGTGAACAACATAGAGTGAGTGCTTCACAAAATTCTTTTTCTTCATGGAAAAATTAATCCATGAACTACCTATAATTTTTAAGGTACAATGAACAATATTCAAACTATCATTCATGAAATAATATGCTTCTTAAACTTAAACTTCTTCATGAACTCAAATACATCACAAATAACCTATGCTATGTGGATGAAATTCATTTACTACATGTAATTTGTGAACCCCTTAGACCATATTAAAATTATTATTGATGCAAATACTATTCTATGTAAGTTTTTATTGATCTAAAAAAGTTATTAGGAGTCCTTATATAAGAAATTAAATTATAAATTATTCATAATAATGAAATAACACTAAATCCTTTTATAAAATTCTTCACCATGTATCATCTATGATATGTGGTTTTCATAACATAACACTCTTTCATGGTGGCCTTTAAAACACTATCAGATAATCTTAAATGATAAGCCCCCTCCGTGAATATTCTATATGAGTACAATGAATTTTCCAAATTTCCTCTCCCATTAACTTCTCATATGGTTCATGAGATCCCTTTGTGGTCATCATATACTTTCTATGCAGTTAGTGAATGAACACAAATATATTTTGTGTTTTCACATAACTGATGTGCATTGCACCAAATATATATTAAATAATACATTATTTTATACAAAATCATCTTTGAAATTTTATATAAATTTTTTTGAAAATATTGCGATATCATGCCACCTTCATAATACTTAATTTGTAAATAAACCCTATTATTATTTGTAAGTCATATTTTTTTACCAAACCCAATAAAAAAATAATTAGAAGGATTTTTTCCCAAAAATATTCACCTTTGGGTTTATTGGAAACACGTAAAAACCACATATAAAATCTTATTCATAAAAAAACCATAAATCATTAGCTTTAACTACCACTGACACTCTAAAAATCTTGAATGTGATCAAATATTTACTCAACATGTACATTAATCCCACATGATCCATGATGAACATGACATACAAGAATTTCATGAAGAGCTAGTAAATAGATCACTTTATTCTTTAAACTAATTAATGATAATTTATTCATAAAAACTATTCTAAGAAACCAATACCCATTTTTTGGTTATCAATACAACAATTACATAGGGTTTAGAATATGAGAAGTCCACTTTATTTAACCATGCATGTTAAACATTATGCATCATCAAATAATTTCTTAATTTGTATTTATTAAATGAAATTCTTAAGCATAATCATATTTGAAAAATTCAATCAATATCTATACTCCCCCTTCACCTCATACCCCATTCATGATCAAGAATTCTTTCCATTTCCAATTAACCCTTAGGTCACTCTATTGTGATTTAAAACATCATATAAGGAAAAATAAACCATACCTCTAAGAGTGGGGGACCCACATCCACATTTTTCAAGTATGTGGAGTTAACTAGACTCTTATATCTAGTCGATGACTTTCAAACACTTCTTTAGAAAAGGACTCCATCAAGATGTCTACATAATATTGTTTAGTAAGAACATACTCTAGCTTTACAAGCCCATGATTCACTTTCTACTTGATAAAGTGATACTTGTTTTTTATTTTCTTTATCTGTGAGTAATGGATAATATTTTTTATATGGTTTCTAAAACCTAACTTATCAAAATGGATTCCTATTAGAAACTTAACTTAAACACTAATATCTTTAACCTTCCTCATTATCCACAATAACTATATATATGATTGAGTGACTATAATATATTTAAATTCTATAGTGCATAGAGAAATGAAATATTATTTCTTTCATAGTGCATAAATACATAGTCCTATAAGATATAACACACTAACTAATGTTTATTTTCTATCATCCCCTGAGGTGGCCCAATCTATATCTATATAACCCATTTACCATTTTCTAAAAATTTTCATTGTATGTAAAAATAAAATCCACCTTAAATTTTATAGACCTTAAAATTATTTTTTACTACAATTATGTGAATTACCGTTGGATTAAATTGATACCCTTCCACCTATCATTTGGAAAAAATAATGTCAGGCCATGTCGAGGTTAATTAAAATAGGATTTTAATGATCTAGTTATATTCTATGACATTAATAATGTTTCCCGAATCATCCATTGAAAGTTTAAATAAGGCTTAAATTGGGGATTTTATCTCCTTATAATTATTTATTATAAATATTTTTAAAACCACTTTAACATATTTTTATTGATATGTAAATGTTCCATTAATTCATTTCATTACCTAAAAGCCAAATAAAAATAAAATCTCACAAATTGTTGAAATTTCAACACGCATTTCATGAATGAAATAAAATGTGTGCATTTTTATTCATTAGATACACCAATGATTATGGTGTATATGCACATAAACACTATCATCCTTTTATTAATCTTATTGTCATCATAGAGATTGTAAAAAAATACACTATGTTGGGAAAAAAGATTCTTCAAATATTGATCCAGCCTTAAATACCACATTATTGGTGTTTTTAGCTCCTAAAGATCCTTATTCATGGAAAATCCTTTTATCATATTCCTAAAAAATAAAAACATATGGATATTCAATGTTAACCTATTCTCAAAAAACCCTATTTATTGATTCTATATTGACATCTATCTAGAATACCATGAACTTCCTTTTCTTTAGAATGGGTAAAATTAGAGGAATTATCTCTAAAATTTATATGGGTATAAATTTCTCATTAATATAAATTACTTCGATAAAGGAGTACCCCCTTTACACCATACATTATTTATTTCAAATCAACATATTATATTCACTCATCATGTTATAGAATACACCTTTGGTCTGTATAACATTCTTATCTATCAGCATCGAAAAAATATCCCATGTATGATACTTTTGGATTTGGTCAGTCTTATCATTTATCACATAAAATCAATTACCATATTTTAAATCCTCTTCAAAACAATTTTTATTTACTGGTGATTAAAAGTATTTTTATATAGAGACTTCTTTCTTCTCATCTATACAGGTTTTGTTAAATCACCAATGATGTTATTCTTATCAGTTTTAGCAGGGATCTTTGTTTTTTGTGTAGATACAAGTATTAAATCATACTTCCCATAATATAATTTTTATTTTGAATACTAATTATTCACTTAAACTCCCCATGAGTTTCTCATATCTTCATAACTATCCTCATAAAATTTTTCATTGATTTTATTAACATTCTATCTATTCTCTACTACAACAAAATAATTTTTCTCAAAAAAATTTCTAAAAATTATTTTTAAGCATTTAATGATTTTTTACTTGAGTATCCAAGAAATATCCATTTATCTTTATAAGATTGAAAATTCCTATATTTCTCTTTATTGATAATGAAACAATTAATTCCAAATACAAGAGTGCACATCAATGTAATTTTCTTCCATTACTGAAGATTTCATGGTGTATTATCTTCCCTAATACATAAAAATCACTACTAGATATATATAATAATGTCAAAACTACTTATTTATAGAATTTATTTGGATGTTCTTTATCAGTAAGGATCATTCTATTCATGTTGTTGATGATCCAATTTCTTTTCTCAACTACCATATTTTACTGGGGATTTCTCACTGATGAGATTTTATGTCTTATCCAATAATTTTTAAGATAATCCTCTACATGGATATTTATGAAATCCATCCCATTAATAGTTAAATAATTTTTTTAAATTTTATTCTATTATGAAGACCTATACTAGACTTTTCCTTCAGTTATGAATAATATTTATTATTTTATTGGACGTCCATGTTAAAATTTCACATTTTCTATCATCTATGTTATCTTTTTTACTAATTTGAAAATAAGAGTAAAAATTAACTCATGATCGTTAAATTTCTATTATAGACTAATAGCTTTCTCCCCAATAACATGGATATTTTTGGCACTATCTTTCACTATCTTAGTCAAACCATAAATAAAAAACATTTTTCCTTTAACATTATACTTGTATTCAATAAAAACTTAAGGGGTTTATAGATTTTTATATTTAATATTTTCAATTTTTTCCATCAGGCCAGACTTCTCTTTTCATGCTTCTATATATAGACTTTGGCATCACGAACCACAATAATGGATTTCATTATTTTTTTCTCCAAATATATATCTCATTAATAGTGGAACTAAGATTAACATTGAGATTAAATATTACATTATATTATACTTCACTAGAATCTATATATTCTATTATCTAGGTATTTCCATCAACTACCACCATAGAATTTCTTTTAGGATATTTGCAGTATTCATGTTATTCTTCCTCATCCACTTTTATAATATCATTTGTTTATGAAATCCAGTTCTTATTTTTGAAGTAATTATAATTAGTATATTTTTCACCATTCACATTGAAATAAATCTTCTTCTCAATAATTTAATCATCAGGATAATCATTATCTTGAATCTTATTTGGAAACTTTACTTCAAGGTTCCCAACCTTTACACATCAAAATAATATAAGTGAAAGTCTAACATTAAACATTACTTTTCCCCTTTATATATTTTCGTAAAGGAATTTCATCATTTCATATTCCTATTATTATTTATATCCATTCACTATGGTGACCCTTTTCATGTCCTCGAATGAAACCTATTTAGATTTACAATTAATAAGACCTTATTATCATCATTTATAATCTCATATCTGACATGGGTACTATAGAAACTATCCAATATCATATGAATTGGAAATTTTTACTTTAGTGTAAATAATTTAGAATTAAACCATGGTGGTAGTCTTATTAATATATTCTTGATGATATTTAAATCATTGAGGATTTATCAAAGATTATACATGTCCTCCAGAAAACAAATTCACCCAATCAATGAATAAATCAAGAAACTATTTCAGTTGTATCGGCATGTAAGATCCGAACCATCTATAGAGTTGTATCAAGAATTTTTTTAGGTACTCCTTTACATTGTTTTCAGTATATTTTGTTTGGGATTCATTTTTTGTGCATTGGGGTAAAATTTGGATGTTTTTGGAAGGAATATTGGTAGTGCATAGTGGGCACAGGGTTTTCCCAAACCGTTCACCCATCCCAACAAATAATGTGAACCTAAATAGAGGTGATTTACATGGATAATGAACCATTTTTCAAACCATGTAACCTATTAGGAGATATCATACACCCCCTATAAGAGGTGAATAGTTTAAAAAAATATTCATCCCTAACCAATAAACAATTCATCTGGTTTTAATATTTTTAATATTTGTTTTTGAAGTGTTCAACCCTCATACTTCACCCGATTTCTACCTAAATCGGCCCAAAACAATTTATAATGTTTTTAAAGGCTCTTATATGGATTACAAGTCCTTATTAACTACATTCTTAGTTAATAAAATCCCATATTGAATATATACACCTCTCTGATTAAGATATTCTCATCCTGATTGGTTTCCCGCCTCTCTCATTCCTTTCTCTCATCCTTTGAAAGGATGTATCCTCTTTTGTTTTGGAAATAGATCTAGGTTTTGATAGATCTAATATGATTGATCTTAGATCTAGATTTTGGATCAAGATAACTTTCTTCTTTGTGGGTTTGACCATTTTCTTTCAAATTGGGTATTTTTGTTGGATGATCATTCATCAACATGTTTAAGGTAGGTGGTATAAATTGAATTCCCATAGTAATGATTTCTATTGAGTGTATGAATTTTTAGATTTAAATTGAACATTTATAATTTGAATCATGAATTGAATAAATTAATTGATAAATTAATTAATTGAACATAAAATCATATTAATTAATTGGTGAATTAATTAGTGGAATATGGTGATTTTTGCAATTGGTGGAGTTGATTAATTAATTATTGAATTAATTAATGAGATATTTAGATCGTGGAATGTGATTAATTATTTAGTGATTTACTTAATGGAATATTGGGATTGTTGAATTGGTTTAATTATTCGGTGGAATAATTAATGATATATTGATATTGTGTAATGTGATTAATTTATTTGTGAATTAATTAATAAGATATTTGGATTGTGAAATTTGATTAATTAATTGGTGAATTAATTAATGGGATATTGGTATTGTGTAGTTGTGTTAATTAATTGATGAATTAATTAATGGTTTAATGTTTTACTGTGTTTAAATGATGCAAAATGGTTTAATGGTGAATTTCCCATTTTATGCCATGTGATTAAAGTATTAAATCATGATTTGTTTTGATAGTTGTAATAGTATAAAATGATGTGAAATGTGATAATAATGATTACTGTTGATTAATATTGATTGATGTGATGTATGTGATTTATGTGTGTGATTAAAAGATATAAACATTTGGGACACAGATAAAGGATCTAAATACCCATATGTGATAATATTATGTGGGATAGGGACTGAGGCTCCAAATAACCATATGTGATTATATTGTGTGGGATAGGGACTGAGGCTCCAAATACCCACATGTGATTATAATGTGTTAGACAAGGATTGAGACACAAAATAACCATTGGTGATAACAAGTATTGGATGAGTATTGAGGCTCAAAATACCCATGTGACATTGAGGTGTGGGATAATGATTACGGATCCAAATACCCATGGGGTATTAGACATGATGTTCTACACCCATCAGTTGGCATTAAACTATAGTTCCAATCAGTCATGTTATAAGGTGATATGAAATGATAAATGAAAACCATGGTATTGTGATATGGTTTAGACTCTGGAATGGTCGAAATAAGATATTGAGAGTTCAGGTGTCCTCGAGAACCTAGGGGTCTATGTCGTTAAAAAATGTGTAAATGAATAAATGTTAAATATTTAATATATTGCTTGTATTTTATTCTTTATACAACCACATACATTGTTACTGATTTAATATTTTTTTAGACCCCATTGTTGGTGTCCTATATAGTTTTACTCACACCCTACTCGGGATACCTGATCGGTACCTGAATAGACTTTATGATTTCAATATTGGATAATTGAAAGTGAGCAATGTTAGAAGGATAAGTAGGTATAGAGAACAGATGAGTGACCCAAACATGGTATCAAGACTCACTTAGGAGAGTTTGAAATGTATTTATTTATTTTGGGTTTTTCATATTAACACTTGAAACATATTTGGCATGAAATATCTACTATTTAATTTTTGATATTGTATTTCATATTTTAGTTATCATGTGATATTGGTTTTTTTGGTTGTTGGTTATATTATTTGGTTATTCTTATTTTTTTACTATTTTTCCAATTTTAAAAAGAGTTTAGAGTCTCCCTATTATTGATATTAGACCCTCACTCCTAGTTGGAAGCATCATTCTTCAGGGAGGTGCGCTTGAGTTCATGTGACTAACCAGCTCGAGGAACCCGTGTGTGGAACCCAGGATGGGATGTTACAAAGTGGTATCAAAGGTGATTTTATTTTATTTTATTTGGTCTTACAATTTAGGAAAGGTAGAAAGAAAAATATGATGAGTCATTTCATGGTTAAGAGGTCATTCATGTGAGTATATAATCTATGTATGAGAGTGAAATCCAAGTACCCAGGATGGGATTGATGTTATGGATGTGCATTGTTACAGTTGATGTTATTTTACCAAGATAAATGCACTTTTTGTGTGATGTGATTATTATTTCTGATATTTTTTGATATTTGTCTCAAAGCATGACATGGAAAGATAGTTTAGTATACATAAATAATCCTAGGAACACATGTATCATTTTAGGAATGCAGAAGAAAATGATATTTGCATAATTTAATAAAATAAAAATGTTTTTTCTTGTTTGTGTGATTAAATAGAAAAATGGTTTCTGGTATCAACATGAAAATTTTTAAATGTTGAAGAATTTATAAAATGGGTGTGTAATGAGAAACTTGAATAATGAGAATGTGTGTACCCTTTGTTAACCATTACCTAGATATAGGATGTTTAATGATAATAATATTGCCTATGTTTTGACCATGTGGTAGGGTTTGGGTGAATGACTTATTATTACATAATGAAAAACCCTCTTGTTAAATGTGTTAAACTTGTGTTATGTATCCCAAGATGTGTGTTTGGAATTATATAGGCATGCATCCAAGATGATTCTTGTTGAGAGGAAGAAAGAAGGATATTACTAGAAATGTTCCTCCAGTAGTGGAACCTTAGGCACTAATAGTGCTGGGATAGGAAGTTAAAGAGAATTTATGAGATAAATTTTCTCACTTCATATAGTTTCTAGAGAGATTCCAAGAGTGGGTTGTGAATAGTATGTATTACCTGAAAAAAGAGTTTCAGTTGCAGTACCCTCAGACTTTCAATGGGGAGTTCAGAACTGAGGAAGTAGAGTTCTAGATAGAGTCCATATAGACTATAATTGTCCATTTATAGACTCCTACTGAGAATATTGTCAATTTATCCATTTACATGTTATGAGAATTAATTAAGCATTGGTGGGACATTTATGATCAGACTGGACATACTGATGGTATGGTATGAAATGAATTTTTGGAGAAGTACCTGTAGAAATTTTATCCATAGACACTAATACAGGAGAAGGTAGTTGAGTTCATGCAGTTGAATCAGTGGATTATGTATATGGTGGACTGTATTGGACAAAATACTGAATTGAATCACTTTATACTAGTTCTATCAAGGTATGAGACATCTAAACAAGGAATTTACAGTATGGAATTAAATGCGAGATTATATCCCACATCAATATCTTTATATTAAACAAGTTTGCAGAGGTGGTGGATTAAGATCTCATAGATAAGGGGAACCTGAAGGAGGATTTTAGTGGAGGACAAGTTGTTTTTGCTTGACAATCAGAAGGTATGTCTTTT
This sequence comes from Viscum album, assembly GCA_963277665.1. NCBI lineage: Eukaryota > Viridiplantae > Streptophyta > Magnoliopsida > Santalales > Viscaceae > Viscum > Viscum album. The sequence continues at coordinate 552,534,341 of OY728156.1, forward strand.
GAGGGTAGGAAGAACCATTATAAGAATGTTGACAAGTGTGGTGGGAAGAAGAGTGGCCAGAGGGAAGGACTAGTTACTCAGGATCCTACCTGAGTTATTTTTAATCTCTATGGTAGGATGATACACTATCATATAAATTGTTCCCAATCACCGGTTGAGTTACGATCTTGCAGAAGGATGATACATCTATAGATGTTCTGCAGAAACCTGTGACATATGGGTAATGATATAGTAGCTAGGCAGAATCCGAGTTTGGGAAGGGGATCTTCCACACTATATTAGGCTGAAGTTTGGAGTTATAATTCCCATGGTGGTCTATGTGATTCTCGTAATGAGTGCTAATATCATCAGAGTTGTATAGTTCAAGGGATGCAAAATTCATATCAGAAAAGAGGGGAATGAAAATTTCATGTGATTCAGCCTACACCGGTGGACAGTGAGGATGGACCGTCGATAGTTATAGGTACTATTCTTATAGATTCTACACTTTATAGTTCCTTATTTGATATTGGCGCATATAATTATCTTATATCTAGACTACTTGTGAATGGTTTGAGCCTCATGGTGTAGTTCATGAGTGGGGTTATGTTAATAGATACATGTTAAGGCATATGGTTGAGATACATCTATTTGTGAAAATGATATTCTCTCGAGTTTGGGGAGTATTGTTTTCATTGGGATCTTTTCATTGTGGATATCTTAGGTTTTCACCTAATTATGGCCATGGATTGGTTAGTGGAATACCGAGCCCACATAGAATGATACCACATGAGAGTGACGTTTACATCTCTTGAGTGTGAAAAATATATTCACAATGGAGAATAGGATATCTAGGATGGTCATGTAGGTCTAGTTAACTATCAAATGGGGGAGATTACCACCCACGCTTCATGTCTTTTTATGGATAATTGGGAGTGAATTAAAGCATCTTTCCACCATTTGTGGATAGGTTTAAGAACATGTTTCATGAAGACTTCTCAGGGATTCCACCTTAAAGAGATATGTAATTTACTATTTATCTCATGCTGGGGTATGGTCTAGTTTTTATTAAACCTTAAATAATGACATAAACAGAGATTCTAGAGCTTAATACTCAAATGGAAGAGTTTATAGATAAGGGGTAAACCCATCAAAGTAAATTTTTGTGGGGTTATTTAGTTTTTAATCTAATAAGGTTGACAAGATTCTATGCTTATGTGTTGATTACTAAAAGTTGAAAGAGATAAATTTAAATAAAAAATATCCTCTTCCATTTATTGATCATATATTTGAATAGTCAAGGGGTGGTTGTGTCTTCTCAATGATTTACTTGAGATCAGGGTATCATCAGTTGAGAGTGTGAAATCATGAAATACCTTAGACTACTTTTAGAAGAAGGTACGGTCTGTATGTGTTTTCTGTGATTCCATTTTGGTTGATGATCACACCCTCAGTTTTATGGCCTTGATAAACAGAATCTTCCATCTATACCTGGATCAATTTTTGGTATTATGTGTGGATAACATCTTGGTGTACACCAAGACACATGAATATCATTCCCAATATATTGAAATAATATAGTGTATGCTAAGATATTATCATCTATACATCAAGCTACCAAAGTGTCAATTTTGGATTGATCAGGTACATTTTTTAGGTCAGATCATCTTAGAGGAATGCGTGTCGGTAGACCCATAGAAATTTCATGCAATGGTTTCTTGGGAGTAGCCTAATAATGTTTTTTATATATGTGGATTTATTTTATTAATAGGATATTAGATAAGGTTCATTTATAAATTTTTCAATTTGGAAGCAGGAATTTCAGGCTTGATCAGGAAGGGGATTAAGTTTGAATGGGAAACATGATGTGAGAATGACTTGTAGGAGTTGAAGATGCATTTGAAAATGAATCTAATCTTAATCCTACCTAATCTAGGTTACGAGTACATGGTGTTTTGTGATGCTCATAGGATAAGGATGGGAACATTGTTGATGTATGGAGATTGAGTTGTGGCATACGAGTCTTAGTAAATGAGGCCACATGAATGGAATTACCCTCTTCAAAATCTCAAATTAGAAGCTGTGGGTTATGCTCAAAAATGCTGAATGCATTATCTATTGGAAATAATGTTCACTATGTATACCGATCACCCAATATTGATTTATATCTTTTCATAGTGATAATTGAATCTTCAGATGAAACAGTGGGTTTATTACATGAATTCATATGATTTGGAGCTAGCATATACATCCTAGAAGTGAAATAGTGTTGCTAAGACAGTGAGAAGGAAAACATAGACTCAGGAAGTTCAAGAGTCCAGTGATGAGTAAAAAATGATAAATTTTCTAGCTAAGTTTCATTTTATGGTTCAATAGAGTTAGGATAAAATGGCTCATGAATTAGTTTTAGTGGAGTCTACATTTTTTATCTGAATTCGAGAAAGACAATATGAGTTTTCAAGGTGATTTTCCTTGAGGGAAATCCTTGATGGTTGGATTCACCTTATGATTGGACCATAGATAAGGATTAGATCATCTATTTCAGGAATCAAGTTGTTGTGACTAAAAGCATGTAGGAGGTGTTGATGTGTGAATTACATGCCTCTAAGTTCTCAGTGAATAAAGGTGTGACTAAAATTTACCATTACCAACTGTGATAGTTTTGGTGGTCAGGAATAACAAAGGAGATAACAGGGCTTGCGACATGACGCTACACCTATCAATAGGTGAAGGCTGAGCATCAATGACCTATTGGATTACTACAACCATTTCCTATTATGGTATGGAAGTGGTATGATGTTACCATGGACTTTTCGGTGGTCCTCCTAAGGAAACCTCATAATAATGAATCTTTTTGGGTGATTGTGGACTTTTTGAAAAAGGTAGCACATTTCTTTACGATAAGAGAGAATTTATCAGTTGGGCAGTTAGAAGACTTGTATGTTTATGAGATAGTCTATTTGTATGGGGTTATACAAATAATTTTATATGACCATGATTTAAATTTTACTTATCTTTTATAGAAGGGCTCAGATAAGTCACTTGATACATAAGATTTATTTAGTATGACATTCCACCCATAGACAGATGGGAAGTTAGAGTATACTATAAAAGTGTTTGAAAATATGTTTCAGACAAGAGTTTTTGAATTAAGTGTGCCTTGGGACAATAACCTAGATCTAGCGGAGTTCTCCTATAATAAAAATTATAAACAAACAATATATATTGAACCATATGAAAATATTTATTTTAGTCAATGAATATTACCTTTATATTGGTTGGAGGTAGGTGAGTCAAAGTTTTTGGGACCGAGTCTCATGTAAAAGATGTCAAATCATGTTTAGCTGGTTCAAAATCATATCGATATGAACAAGAGTATTCATACATCATATGATAATAGTGAATAATGACCCCTAGATTTTATATAGTGTGTTTTGGTATTCATTTAGGTGTCACCTAGATTGGGTCACCATAGGATTTGAAAAAAGGGTAATCTAGCTCTCAAGTTTGTAGAGGTTGTGGAGAGAATTAGACCTATGAAATACTGATTGGATCTTCTAAAATGCAATAATTCTATGCATGATATCATTCATGTGTAACAAATTCATCGGTATCACCCTTAACCTTCTCATGTGATCATTGTTGATGATGTTGAGCTTGAGTTCGATGCGTCCTTTGAGGAGCATCTGATATGTGTGTTGGATCGTGGTGAGAGAGTGTTGCGGGGAAAGAATGCATCGATAATTCATGTATTATGGTAGTAAGGCCAGGATTAAGAGGATACATGGGAAAAATAAGAAGATATGTATGATATTTTTCTGAAACATATTACCTCAGAATCTTATATATGCTTGGGAGTACATCTTTAGGATGAGATATTATAAGGTGAGGAGATTGTAAGATCCATACCTTTTCTGGAGAAGTATCAAGCTTGTTTCTAGGTACTCGTTTGATTTATTTTGAGTATATTTTCTATTAATTTTATCTTGTGTGAATTGGGGTTAAATTTGGTTTATTTTTGAATGAAGATATGCATTATACAGTTGGAGCATGGTTATCCCAAACTGTGTGCCCAACCCAGCAAACCGTGCAAATCCAAATAAAGGGGATTCACAAGGATGGTGCACGATTTGTTAAAAATTTCACCCAATTAAAAATAACCACGAACCACCTGAGAAGATTTTCATGGTTTAGGTTTAACATTTGGAAATCTGTTTTCCCCTTCCCAGGAAACCATGCACACAATTTTTAATATTCTAAAAATGGGTTTTTGAAATAGAGAACCAGCCCAACTTCACCAAATTTCGACCCAACTCATACCTAAAAAATTTATATAATTTTGGGGCTCTTTGATGGATTATAAAGGCATATGAACTTCATTATTAGTGAACCAAATCCTTGGTTGAGGATCTTCAACACTCCTAGCAAGAGATTATCATCCCGATTAGGTTTCTATCACACTCTCTCATCTTTATATAATATTTTGTATGGGTGTTTTCCTCTTTTTTTTGGATATAGAAATTGGTTTTGATAGATCTAATCATTTTGATCATGTACCTAGGTTTTGGATCTAGATCATGTTCTTCATTTCCAATTTGACCATTCTATTTCAAATTGGGGATTTCTATTGGGCGACCATCCGTCAACATGTTTGAGGTATGTGGTCTAAATTCAATTCCTTTAATCTTGTTTCCAATTGCATGTATGAATTGTTAGATTTAAATTGAACTTTTGGAAATTGAATCTTAAATTGAATTAATCAATTGAT